>JAITYX010000037.1:2400000-3107500 GCA_021018815.1 Talinum fruticosum | reverse complement strand
TAAGTATAACTCCGTTCGACTCGGCTTGTCCATCGGTCACCAAAGACCGGTGTGACGGTTCTCTTCAACGATTGAGATTCCAGCGGTTAGAAATCCACGGCTAAGATCCGATCGCATCGCAGAGAGAGAGAGAGAAAGATTTTGAAAATATGATCCGAAACTCTCCACTTATCTAGAGATAGTTTCGGAAAGTTTGAAGTCCAATTTTCTCTACGTCCGAGTTTGACTCGTAAAGGTTTCGAGTGACCCGAAACACGAAATAACTATCAGCCCAGTATCACTGAATCAACTGAACTAATGGTTATTAACGGTGAAAGCACATAACACGTAATTAGGTAATGAATAAGAATAGCACATAATTAAGCATTTAACATACCAAGCTCATTCGAATAAAGCAAAAGTGATCTTCACCAAGAGGCTTAGTAAAGATGTCGGCTAATTGAAGATTAGTAGGAATAAACTCAAGTGCGATATCACCCTTTTACGAGTGATCTCGTAAGAAGTGATATCCGACCTCTATATGCTTTGTTTTTGAATCTTTGGACGGGGTTCTTGGTAATGCTAATTGTGCTTTGGTTGTCACACTTGATAGGTACTGATTTGAATGATAGTCCAAGATCTCTCAAGTGTTGCTTTATCCAAAGAATCCGAGCGCAACAAGCTCCAGTGGCAATATACTCAGCTTCAGCAGTTGATAGAGCTACGGAGTTCCGCTTCTTTGAGTGCCAAGATATTAGGGATTGACCCGAAATTGGCGAGCTTCGGATGTGCTCTTTCGATCAACTTTGTATCCTGTGTAGTCTGCGTCTAAGTATCCAGATCGAGTCGGTTCGAGTCTCCGGAATACCATAGACCTAAATTCCGAGTACTGCAAGATATCCGAATATTCTCTTCACCGCAGATGAGATGTGATTCTTTTGGATTAGCTTGAAATCTTGCGCATAGGCAAACACTCGAACATTATATCTAGCTCTGCTGGAAGTAAGATATAGCAAAGATCCAATCATACCTCGATAGAGTTTCTAATCTATTGCTTTACCTTTCTCGTCCGAGTCAAGCTTTATGCTTGCTCGCTCATAGGGGTAGATGCGTGCTTTGCATCTTGAAGCTTGTATTTCTTCAGCAGTTCCTTGGTGTACTTTGATTGATGAACAAAGATTCCATCTTTGTCTTGTTTGATTTGTAACCCAAGGAAGAAATTGAGTTCTCCCATCATACTCATTTGGAATTCTTGACTCATCAACTCGGAAAATTCTCGACACGTAAACTCATTAGTAGCCCCGAAAATAATATCATCAACATAGATTTGAACAATAAGAAAATCTTTCTCCTTGGTCTTTATGAAGAGGGTCTTGTCGATCCGACCCCTTTTAAAATCATTTTGAACCAAGAAGCTACTCGGTCTTTCATACCAAGCTCGAGGGCTTGTTTGAGACCATAGAGAGCCTTTTGAAGTTTGAAAACATGATTTGGAAATTCCGAGTTTTCAAAATCGGGAGGTCTGCTCGACATAGACTTCTTCTTCAATAAAAACATTGAGAAAAGCACACTTAACATCCATTTGATATAATTTAATATGCATGCTGGATGCAAATGCCAACAGATATTCTAATGGCCTCAATTCAGCTACTGGTGCAAAGGTTTCCCCACAATCAATTCCTTCTTCTTGATTATAACCTTGAGCCACAAGTCTAGCCTTGTTTCGACTACCACTCCACCCTCATCCAGTTTGTTTTTGAAAACCCATTTGGTTCCTATAACTGGGTGGTCGGAAGGTCGGTTGGTCAAAGTCCGGACTTGGTTTCTCTCGAATGGATTAAGTTCCTCTTGCATGGCCTCTACCCATTCAGGTTCATTAAGGGCCTCTAGTGCATTTTTGGGTTCGAGTTAATGAAATGAATGCAGTGAATGCACATAGATTATGTAAAGAGGAACGAGTTCTTACCCCACTCGTTGATATCGAAATAATGTTTTCTTGGGGATGACTGGAAGTAAATTTGAAAGCTTTACCAGTTCTTTGATTCACCAGATTTGTGGGCTGAGCTGCTCGATCTTCGAAACTTGTTCCGAATGATCCTCTTCATTAACTTGTTCGTTCGAGCGAGCTCTTGAACTGTCTTGTTCTAAGTTTCCGCGTTCGAGTGACTTCATTCCGAGCGAGGTTGAGTATGAGTCTTTGTAGTCTTGACTTCATCATCATCTCTACTGAGTTTCGGTTCGAGTATGATGATTCACTTGGCTTCTCCTGTTCAAGCTCATCAAATACTACGTGGATACTTTCTTCCACTTTGTTAGTTCGCTTATTGAAAATGCGATAAGCTTTGCTATGAGAGGAGTAACCCGGAAAAATACCTTCGTCTCGACCGAGCATCAAACTTGGTCGGATGATCCTTACCATTGTTGTGAACGAAGCACTTACATCCGAATGGTGCTGAAATAGGGAATATTTGGCTTCTTCCCTTTGTAGAGCTCATAAGGTGTTTTCTTCAGAATGGGTCCGATGAGGCATCTATTTAGAATGTAGTTAGTCTGTGTTCACTTGCCTCCGCCCAGAAATAGTAAGGCAAGTTGTGTTCAATCATCATTGTCCTTGCTATTTCTTCAAGGGTTCTGTTCTTTCTCTCTACTACTCCATTCCGTTGAGGAGTTCTTGGTGCTGAGAAGTTGTGAGAGATTCCATTCCGATCGCGGAACTCCGAGAATTCCGAGTAGTCGAACTCCTTTCCATGGTCGGTTTGAATCCTCCGGATCCGAGTCCGAGACTTAACTTGAATCTTTCTGCAGAGCTTGCTGAACTCCTTGAAGGCTTCATTTTTGTACTTAAGAAAACACACCCAGGTAA
This sequence comes from Talinum fruticosum, assembly GCA_021018815.1. Classification (NCBI taxonomy): domain Eukaryota; kingdom Viridiplantae; phylum Streptophyta; class Magnoliopsida; order Caryophyllales; family Talinaceae; genus Talinum; species Talinum fruticosum. The sequence continues at coordinate 3,104,658 of JAITYX010000037.1, read as the reverse complement.
ATCGTGAAAAATCATCAATAATGACAAGTATGTAAGATTTACCTCCGAGACTCTTCACGGAATTTCACCACATAAGTCCATATGCGATAATTCAAGTACGTTGGATGTGGAAGCTGTCTTCAGAGATTTGAATGAAGATCCGACTTGTTTCCCTCCGGTGCATGCTTCACATACTTTGTCTTTCTCAAAAACACAGTTAGGTAAACCCCTAACTAAACCATTAGATGCCAATTTCTTGATAGTATGCATGCTAATATGGCCTAATCTACGATGCCAAGTCCAAGAATCATCATGGAGAGATGCTTTTAAACAAGATAAGTTCGACTTGGGTCGAAAGAGGGATGATGTATGTATTACCTGATCTCTTACCTGAAAGCTTGATCTCTTTGGTAGAGACATCGAAATAGTGCAATTGGTCCGAGTGAATCTTACCTCTTGACCTTTGTCACATAGTTGAGAGATCTTGAGCGGATTATATTTCAATCCCTTGACAAGATAGACTGGGTGACCGATTGCTTCCTTTTCCAATCTTGCCAATCCCCACGATCTTGCCCTTGCTATCATCTCCAAATGTGACTTTTCCTCCTTTATGTCTGTTCAACTCGAGAAAAGAGTCCTGCATCTCCCGACATATGGCGTGAACATCCACTGTCAAGGTACCGGTGTCCTTTTGATCTCTTACGAGTGACACTGCAAAACAAAGAGAATCTAACCCTTCTCACTTCCTCTAACGAACCCAGTAACATTCTTTACTTGTGGTCCTTTTACGAGGAAGAAGGTGTTTTGGAACCCAGATTTGAATGACTTTGGGTTTTGTCCGATTCCGAGTCTTCCTCTCGAGAAGCCGAGTCCGTGTCTCTTTCTTTTTGAAAACCTTTCCTTTTGAAACAGGAGAAAATGGTTTCTTTTTGTAAATAGTTCTGGGCTTAGTCCTCCTTTCATTTCTTTGAATGGGACCATGCTCGGCTTTCCTGAACTTTACAGTTCGGAGTCATTTTTAAACAGATTACGAGTAGGAATTTGATTCCTTTTCGTCGTTGAAACCGAGACCTTCTTTTCGAAAGGAGACACATTGTGATCCTAAGAGCATGTCAAGGTTTTTCTAACCTTGAGTAAATTTTAAAATCAGATCTTGAGACTCGGTGAGCTTACTGTTTTAATTGCTCATTTTCTTTCCTGAGTAACTCGGACTCGGTCTCGGTTTTTCTAATTCGTTTTTCAAAGAAGTGCTCTCGAAGTGATTGACTCAAGTTGTTCTTTGAATTGAGAGGAATCAGAATTGGACTTTTCTTCCAAAGTAAAAATATACTTAGCTAAATCAACTTTGGAGAATTTAAGAAAGTATTCGATTACCTCTTGAGGATTAGTTTCCTTATTGTCCGAGTCCGAGTCCGATTCTCCTTCGGCTTCGAGTCGGAGATTGCCATCGGACACTTTGAGTCATCCGAGTCCTCGTCATCTTCTAATGAGTCCTCATCGCTCCATGTTGCCATCATGGCCTTTTTCTTCTTCCTGTCCCTTTTCCGTTTTGGACGAGTCCTTGACTATGTGGTCTTTGCTTGCCACATTCAAAACATCCATAATTCTTAGATAAGGATAACTTTGAAGGAGAAGAAAACTTACATTTTCTATCTCTCTTATCTTTCTTGTAGAATTCTTCTTTTGGCCTTCTGTCCCATCTTTTGTGCTTCATCATTCTCTTGAAGCCTCTTGCAATGAGTGCCATGGGATCGTCTTCCGAGTCGGAAGAGCTCAGATTTTCTTCTTTGGATTCCGAGGCTTTCGGTGCTAAGTTTCTTTTGGTACTGCCCTCAGCATCCTCTTCTTCTAGATGTATCTCATGAGTTAGAAGCTTTCCGATGAGCTCGTCCGGCTTTAAGAGTGAAAGGTTACGAGCTTCTTCTATGGCGATCACCTTCGGACCCCATCGTCTCTTGGGTAGGCTTCGAGAATTTTCCGGCACATTTCTTCATGGGAGATTTTCTTTCCCAGAGATTTGAGATTGTTGGTAATCTCGGTGAAGTGAATGTAACATCCGAGTAATGTTCTCCTCTGGCTCCATTTTGAAAAGCTCATATTTATGAAGATACTGGTCGATCTTCGCTTGTCTCACTCGACTTGTACCTTCGTAGGTGTTGACTAAGGTATCCCACACCTCTTTAGCGAGTCACGAGCAGAGACTCGGTTATATTTTTCCGAGCTTATGGCGCACATAAGGATGTTCATTGCTTTGAAGTTCTTTCCGAACTTCTCTGGTTCTCTGGTGTGAACTCGGCCTTTGTCTTGGGAAGGATTACGAATTCATCTGTCTTCATTGGAATGTAGTTTTCTTGTTGTATGATTTCCCATACCTCTTCATCATGATCCATAAGAAAACATTCCATAAGCTTCTTCCAGAGTGCCCAAAGTTTGATCCTTTGAATTTTGGTGGCCTGTTGGAAGATCTTCCTTCGTCGAACTCTCCAGGTGTTACGAGCCATTTGATCTTTAAACCTTTGGATTGCTAGATCTTTTACGAAAGGCTAGGCTCGATACCAATTGAAGGTTTGCTCGGGGAGAGTCCGAGTCACCCCAGAGGGTGGGTGAATAGGGTGATAGAAAATTCTTTGCGGAATCACGCTCTTTTGCGCGAGAAATAGAAAGGAAGATAGATTCCGAGTCTATTAACGAGGTCAGAAAAGATTGAACTCGGAATGCGATTAACCGGAAGGAACAAGAGCGAGAAAGGCTGTCCGAGTCTAGAATGAACTCGGAAAGATAACACTTAGATTTTACGTGGAAACCCTCCTGGGGCAGAAAACCACGGACCGTGTCAATCCGGACACGAAGTCAAATTCACTATTTTGAGTCCACAAAATACCGTGAACTGACTAAACCCGAGTTGCTCCCTTAGACAACTCTATACAAGTTTTCCTAGAGTCGAAATTCCCTTATCCGATCTAGTACTTCCTAGCTGAGATAACCCTTACAGCTAGGGACAACTAAGCTGAGTTAACCCTTACGGCTTAGCCAAGGGACCTTACAAAGAATGTAAGAAAGAGTTTGTAATCGAGTACAAGACCTTACAACTTAGAAAATAATGAATTACAAAGTGGGAGTTGTAAGTAGAAGATTGAAAGTAAATACAATGACTTTTCTCAAGTATGTGTATTAACAATAGATTCGGCAATCTTCAAGTCTTGTGAGAGGGCTTCTATTTATGGATGACCAGGCAGAGTGGCCGTTATCTTCATCTGCCGACCGAGAGTCCTCTCGTGATCGTTGATAGAAGCTTTCGAGTCACTCGGAAAGTATCCGTTGTAATATGGACGTTGGACAACGGTTTAACTCTCTTGGAAGTCCCAAAACCATTAGCGGTGTCTTGAAAGATAAGGTAGAAACCACGGTTAAGCTTAGCGTTCCAGTTTTCCAAATTTGGAAAGCAGACAGTCTTGACACAATCTACTGGGACCGAGCGAGAGAAGGTGAAAAGCCATGTCTGCTGGTGATTAGACGTTCGAAGCTAGGTTACTTTTATAGTTTGAAAAATGTATCCTCGATTGAATAACCTACAAAAGTAAATTAATTTTGGTTCTCAAAGTATAAAATACTTTGGCCCAAGATTAGACACGAGATAATAAAATAATTATGATAATTAAGCAACCGATTATCCGAGTCGAAATGAAATGGAATTTTACGAGTCCAATATCCATGATACTCGAATTCCATCTAACTTAGTCTAAGCGAAGAATCAAGTTCAATAAAGAATATCGGAGAGGATTAACTTGATATAGACTAAGCATGAAATAAGCTAAGAATACTGACTATAACAAAATATAACGTATAATCACAAGTCGGATTCCGAGTGAGAAAAGACGAAATACTGATATATATAATCGGCGATTATTCTGAGTGAGGATGGACTCGGAACAAAGAACCGATTTTACGAGTCGCTTACGGATAAGCAATAAATATACTAAGTAAGAACTGTGTCACTTAGAGAAGATACGATTTTACTCACATAAGTTTACGATACACGAGAGAATGCCTTGGAATCAAAACTCTATATGTATGAAATTGTTATACCTAATTCTTTTTATATAACTCATAAAGGTATTGAGCGATGTCTCGAGTTTTCACCCTATAATAATATAAAAATAAAAATAACCGAAGAAGAATAATTTTATTCTAACTTCTAACAAACCGACTAAAAAATAACAAAAACGAAGAGAAAATTAATTTAAAAATTAAAATATATTAAAACATAAAATAAAATTAATATATATATTTATGTATTTATTTATTTATTTATTTAGGGTTTGGTTTGTATATTAGCTCTCATTTATTTTTATGTATATTGATATGCAATATTATTTTGGGCCTGAAATATAATAATTTTGTCTAATATTATTAATTTTTAATTGTTGATGATGCTTTTTGACTTGGTGTTATAAAATTATATTAGTTCAAAATATATTTATTATAAGATTTTTTAAAATTAAAATCAATAGGAGCACATTATGAAAATAATATTTAAATATTTAATTATCTGAGGAATTAATTTAGTTATTACATTCATCCTATGTAAGAATGATTTAATAAACCTTAAGAAATCATAAATTAATATAATAAAAATGTAACAACTATATATATACTTGATATTAATAATTAAAAATACCTACAAGATAGAAAGTTATGATTCAAATATGTTGTGGAATAAAATGTAATGAATAAAAAGTTAGGAATTATATTGATTCGGATCGTAATCTGTGGACTTTAAGTTTTTAATTTGTGTTATGTTTAAAGGATTGCAAACTTAATATGTCAACTTCTATTAAGCCCATATGACTTCGAATAAATTCATTTGTCTCAAAATTTTTGCACAACATACGAGATCATTTTTTTTTTTTTGTTACAAATAGAATTTATTCTAGTTTCTTCCTAACATGTCTATATGTGACTTATTATTGATAAACATATTTAAATCATATCTTTTACTATTGTAAGTTTTCTAAATTATTAAAAGAAGAGTATTTGCCATCAAACCTCCCCGCCATCTTGAAATACAACTTCATGTTATTCTTATTGTGTTAATTAATTGAGAGTAAGAGTTGTGTCTCGAGTGAAGCAATTGGTTGTTAATTGAGTAAAACATGTATTTATAAAACATCAATTGTATCAATATTTTTGCCCCATTGATTCACTACTAAAATCGCGATTAATTTTCAATATAAGTACAAAACATAGATGATTTTATTAACCTATCATGCCCTTTACTATGATACAAATTACCTATTGTTGTTAAATATATTTGGATCACTTCTATTATATAATATTTTTCACTATTAATCTCAGTATAAGTAGTCATTATATTTTTAACTATCTTTGTGTGCACAAGTAGGTAAGAATGGATAAATCATTATATTCACCTTATAATTTTAAAAAATTAGATCTCATTATGGGTATATCTATACTTTTTAAGAGTTTGTGTAATATTTAAGTCAATGATGCTTTAGTAGGTTGGTTGCATATAAATATTTATCTAGGCGTCTATTAAGTTAAATTTGTATTAACTTTGTAGAGAGTTATGAGTTATAATAGTTTGATGTTCTTTTATTGATTTGATGTACTTTGTGTTGTAATATTAATTCGTGACATAATGATATTTATTGTCATCTATAGGTTATATAAGTCAATATTTACCAATCATATATTATTCCTTTTCCTACTAATATTTACCTTTTGATACCCAAACATATTGTCACACTATTTCTATAACTCGTATAAGTTAGGATTATTTAAATTGTTTGATTCTTAAAGGGGCTTGGCTTCTTAATATTCCAAATCACGAGCATCATCTTAAAACCTTGATGATATTTTTTAATATTTTTTAATTTATTATTTTAGATTATTTATTTATTCTTTTAAAATTTAGAATGATTGTAAGATGAATGTGTGTAGGGCTCTAATGAATTTTATGTGTTGGGTTCCGATAACTTTGATGAGTCACGAAAGCGTTTTCGCTATGAGGAGATAATATGTACAAGAATGTTGTTGAAAGTGAAATCATTCAATAAAATCAAATGATCAAGAAAAAGAAACTCATAAGTACAACATTACTCCGTAATTTAATAATTTCTTAAGTTATGTATTATATAACTTTGTTCCGTGTATAGCACGGATCCGGACTAGTTAAAAATAAAACAACAGTCCATGCTCTATAGTCTCAACTCTTCGCTCACCTTTTACAAGTTGAAGAGGTACGTTGCATTTGGAACAAATTGACAATTTTGGTGACTTGGTCATATGAACACTTAGCCTTATGTTTTATTATATTTGTCATTTTTTAGCTAAAAAAATACAAAAATTTATGATAAAATTTATATTAAAAGATTAAATTACTCCAAGATTTTATTGGAATTAAAAAAAGAATATAGAATCAATCAACTAGTAATATATCATTAAAATTGTAAAGTCATAACTATTATGAAATGGCAAAAAATTACCAATCTAACTAAATGACACAAATAATAATGCAACTCATTGAACATGGCAAACATATCATACTGGATAAAGAAGTACAACGTTTTAAATTGTCAAAAAGAGAGAAAAAGAATACACGACGTAATTAATAAATAAATTAATAATCACATAATCTAATCCAACAATAATTGAACTCTTTATTAATGTAATTGTGAAGGTTTAGAATGGAATAGCTCACCTAATACGGGTAGGAGTTGAATTTATCGCTAAGTTTTTCAAGATAAAATTACATATATTCTAATTCTAATGCTCTATTACGTCTCTTTAGCCTTAGTTTTACGGCTAGTGTTTCGAAAACTTTATTCCTTAATTTCTACCAAATGATAAAAAATATGAGTTAAAAATATTTTTTTAAAAATATATTTTGTATATGATATTATTTTTAGAAAACCTCCAACCAAACACAACCTAACGTAAATCAACCTATTAAAGTCATGATATATATGTCTTGTAGTAAAAAATCTTTTAAGTATCTTATTTTAATCTAAATTAACGTTGTATATGGTTTAAAATCACTAATTTTTCAATAATTATATTTAATTATCATCTACAAAGCTTTGGGATCCGATGATTACGCTAAGAAGAATAAAATGACACCCTAATTGGATCAATTATATTCATGAAAAAGTATTATGTACATTCTTTTTTATAATTGTGAAAACTTATATATGAAAGATGAGATTATACAATTTATATGTCATAATAGCATTATACTACTCAATCAAATCATTTTTTAAAATTTTAATACATAATAGTGTAACTTTAAAGTCGAGACTACGACATTTGAAAGATATCTTGTATCAAGATACAAATCATTTTTCTAATGTACTAGCAGAGGTTTCTATTAATTGATTCCAATTTGTTAGATTTTGTCCCAATTTCATTGTATGTAAAATATTATTTTATCTTAGACTCTAAGCTATTGATTGCAACTAGAAAACCTTCTAGGGTTTCCTAGACGTTTTCTATATATACTTGGTTATTTTTCCTAGTTAGGTGTGGCTGGTGGAGCATAGCATAACCATCGTCCTTACTTTGATCTTACAGTAACTCATCATCCTGGAGATCGTATATTGTACTCACTCATTGTATCATATTAGATTATATTGTTGCCACCAATGGTTATTCACAAATTTGGATTTTCCACATAAAATTTATGTGTCCATCACCTCATCTATTATTTGTTACTTTATCTACTTCCCACGTCCCAAATCACAAATCATAAATTACCTTATTCACTTCCGCTGCATATCCAATCCGACCTTAACACAATTATTATTATTTTAAGTACGAATATCGATACAAATTTCATATTATAATTACACGATAAGTCACGGAAAAATTATTAGTAAAGCCATATGATATGATAGGACAATCATATTATTATATTTCACATTAATCCGACCTTAACACAATTATTATTATTTTAGGTACGAATATCGATATAAATTTCATATTATAACTACACAGACTTATAATTCAAAGTCACGGAAAAATTATTAATAAAGCCATATGATATGATAGGAAAATCATATTATTATATTTCATATTAATCGAACCTTTAACACAATTATTATTATTTTAGGTATAAATATTGATACAAATTTTATATTACAATTACACAACTTATAATTTAAAGTCACGAAAAAATTATTAGTAAAGCCATATGATATGATAGGACAATCATATTATTATATTTTATATTAATCCCACCTTAACACAATTATTATTATTTTAGGTACGAATATCGATACAAATTTTATATTATAACTACACGACTTATAATTCAAAGTCACCGAAAAATTATTAATAAAGCCCTATGATATGATAGGACAATCATGTTATTATATTTCATATTATTTCCTTTAATATATCTTATCACGTACAGCAATTACGTATGTAAGGTTCCTTTATGATGTTTGTTGTGCACTAAAATAAAAGCATTTTAAAAGACCCACTATTTGGAAAAAGATTACATTTCGATTGAAACAAACATACCCTGAGTGTAAACTACCACTAAAATCACTGCAAACAAACAAAGCCAAGCAACCATGAAACAACAGGTAGAGAGAGAATGAGATGACTCGGTCAAGGCAAACATAGGTTTAGAGAAGGAGATCTTGGCGATAGCAATAAAAATACATAAAACCAAGATAATGGAGAGAGCAATAGAAATAAAAATCGAATTCAGCACTCAAAAAACAATTCAAAGGAGGTGTTTTTGACACACTTAAATAATATTGTCGAAATTTATATCTACATAATATTTACAACCACAGTATCACTTCCATAAGGAGGAGTATATAAATTAGAGTCGGTCAAAAATATATTTATTAGAAAGATTTTTATTTTAAAAAGCTCAAGACACAAAAGAGATTACTCCATCAAATAAAAAAAAAATCATTACTTTTAAGTTAATGTTCTCAATTAAAGCTAATAATGACAGAAAATGTGTATCTTTAATTTATTGATGACCTTTACTACTTTACTCGTTGTGAATCTATATAATTATATTAAAATAAAACAACACTCCATGCTCTACAGTCTACACTTTTTGCTCTCCTTTTACAAGTTGAAGAGGCACATTGCAGTTGGAACATATTGACAACTTTGCTGACTTGCTAGTATGAACACCAATTCTCTCTGTTCTATAATACTTGTTAGATTTGTAGTAAGCATTAACTTAATCACCAATCTAATTAAATGACAAACAATAATGCCAACAGTGTTCAATATTTTTCTCTAAACTATGAGCCACCAACTCATTGAACAGGACAAATATATAGCATAAAGAATTACAAGGATTTGCATTGTCAAAAAGAGAGAAAAAGAATACACCACGTAATTAATAGATAATTAATAATCACATAATCTAATTGAACAATAATTGAATTCTTTATTAATGTAATGCTGAAGATTTAGAATGGAATAGCTCACCTAACGCGCAAGTTAGGAGTTGAATTATAGAAACGTTTTGCAAGATAAAATTACGTAAGCCCTCCATTTTATAATACAAGTTACTTTAACTAATTTTTTTATTTCATATTATCTGTGATTTTATAATTTCAATAATGTATTAATGACTAATTTACTAATTTTTTCTTATTAATTATTTTTTCCCTTTTTTTCATTGATTTTCTTCATTTTCAATGAAATCTTGGGACAACTTGGTCTTTTAAAATAAATTTTATCATCAATTTTGTGTTTTTTAAGCATTCCCTTATAACCTTAAAACGATAAGTATTTTAAAACGAATGGAGTAGAATGCACACTATTACGTCCCTTTGACTTCAATTTTTGGGTAGTTTTTGAAAATTTTATTTTCTTTATTTTTGAAACATATGCATTGAAAATAATTTTCTTTAGAAATATATTTTTATAAGAAAACATGTTTTGGGAAACCTCCAACCAAACACACCCTAATGTAAATCAATCCGTTAAAGTCATAGTATATATTATGTTTTGTAGTAAGATATTTTTTAAGTGTCTTGCTTCAATCTAAATTAACATTGTATATGGTATAAAATCACCAATTTTTCAATAATTATATCCAGTTATCATTTATAAAGTTTCGGTATCCTATGATTACGCCAACAAAAACAAAATAAGACCCTAATCGGATCAATTTTATCCACAAAGATGAATCATGAACAATTTTTTTTTATAGTTGTGAAAATTTATATATAAAGATGAGATTACACAATTTATATGTTATAATAGCATTATACCACTCAATCAAACCTTTTTTATTTTTTCAGTTTAATACATAATAGTGTAATTTTGAAGTTGATACATGACACTTAAGAGATGTCTTATATCAAAATTAGACCTGGTAAAAACTGACCCGACCCAAAAATCCAACCCAAACCCGTCAGATTTTTTGGGTTTTGGACACAATTTTCTTGACCCGAACCCGAAAAACTAAACCCCAAAAATACGTAAATTAGTGGGTCAAATCCAACCCGAACCCATTCAACCCGTTGGGTCAAGGTTATAAAAACAACAATTTTAATTTTGTGGCTTGTTGATTAAATGTTTTATACCATTATATGACTTTCCTTTCATTTTTTCACTTTTTTTAGTAATGGTTATTTATTATAACGCAATCATTTTTATAAACGAACACTAATAATATTTCTTATCTCAACTTGTTTCTCATATTAAAAATTATATACAAAAATTATATAGTTAATTTCAATAAAATATGTATGGATTCAAATGGTATGATATATCAAAATATTAAAAATGCACAAGTTATACTCGTTGTATTTTTGATGAAGTAAGTATACCTACTCACATCTTAAATAATATACTTTTGTTTTTTAGAAATCATTTTAGTAAATCGTTTTAGTTGTACCATAACGCCTAGGATGAACAATGGGTCGGGTTCAAACAAAGTCAAAATTTTCCTATCGAATAAAAATGGGTCTCGTTGAGTCTATCCAGGTCAACTATCTGTTTTAAAATGCATTAGATATGCATATAAATCTCCTTATTATAATAGAAAAAGTGAAATAAATATCGACACCTTAAACAAATCATTAACATAACAAGTCATTATTATTCAACTCCATCATTGACCTTATTTAAACGAGGTTTAGCAGCTTGTCTTCACACAAATATTATAATGAAAGTTTTGAATATTATTTGATATTTTTTAGAAAATACAAATACTATACTTTTTTGTTCAATTATGAGCAATTTCAACAAAAAAATATGTTGGATTGTTATAATTAAAAAACTGATAAAAAAGATGATCGCGACCAATTGGGTTGACCCAAAAGCCATATAACCCAATATACGACCGCCTGTATTTTACCGGAACCCGAAATACACCCGACTCGTATTTTACCCGAACCCGAATACACCCGACCCGTATTTAACTCGCCCGCCCGAATTGACAGGTTTAATCAAAATGCATATAAGTTTTCTAACGTAATAGAGGTTTGTGTTAGTGGATACTTGGCCTAGATTTTAGAAGTGTTTTTGGACTCTAAAAATTAAAATTAGGTCAACATTAAAATTTTTTTAAAAGTGATTTTGAAAAAAAAACTCTCCACAAAAAGAAACAACAAATATCTATTTCCTTTTCTAATTTCCGAAAAACTCCCTCAACAATAAGAGAAAATCTATCCTATAACCCATTGTATATAGCAATATACACCCTCTCCCCCGCCCCACCACGTGCCTTTTCACTCAATTGCTTTCTCTCCTCCATTTTAAATCAAACAAACCCTAGTGCAATCTCATTCCCCATCTTTCATGCTGAAATCTAGGTCGCGTGAGACAATGGAGGGCAACTAGCAATCGCCGCAGCTGCAGCCCACCGGCTTTAGCGGCCTCGCCGTCATCGACGACCATCGGGTACTCCCCACCGTCGTCGATGACCACTCGGATACCCCCGCAACCACCGTACCACCACCTTCTTCAATAGCAGCAACAACAAGTTGAGATGTTCCGACCGTACCAATGACAAGAGATCGAACAAGTTAAGAATCACCAGCTGCCATTGGCGCGGATCAAGAAGATCAAGAAAGTCGATGAAGATGTTTGTATGATCTCCAGCGACGCCCCAATTCCGTTCGCTAAGGCTTGCGAGCTCTTCATTATGAAACTCATGATCTAATTATGGCATGCTGAGGAAAACAAGTGTAGAACTCTCCAAAAGAACGACTTCAGTACTGCGACTACTCATATGGATATTTTCGATTATGCAGTGAACCTTTGTAATGTTTCACTTAAGTTTTTTTATTGTGTAGTGAATCTTTTCAATTTTTACATTTTATGAAATTTAAATGCCTTTTTTTACAAAGGATGTATCTGTCACTATATGATCGGTTGTATAATTTTAGATATCAATTTGTTAGGAAAATATTAATTTTAATTGAAATTATTTGATCTAAGTTGGTAAATTTTAGATTTTTAATACGAATTTATAAGTTTAAAAAATGAACCTTTATATATATATTTAATGAACTATTATGTATATTTCATGAACCTTTTTTTTAAAAAAATGATAAACCTTTTTCGGAGGGTGTATCTAATTTCACACACTCGAGTGTATAATGGAATTATTACCACAACCCCATTATCTCTCTCCTCTCTTTTTATCTCTTCTCTCTCCTCTTTCTCTGTCTCTTTCTCTCCCTTCTCTCTCTCCTCTCTCTCTCTCTCTATTGTTTTATTTTATCTCTGTCTCTTTTTTTCTCTCTTTGTAAAAATTTTGGTCAAATAAATTAATTATTTAAAAAATAATCATCTAAAATTTAGGTCAAATATTTTAATTTTTCTCCAAAAATTTTTTTAAAAAAATACTTTTAAAAAATAAAATTAGGTCAAACATGCTCTTAATTCATTCCAATTATTATTGTTTTAGGTGTGAATATTGATACAAATTTCGGATTATAATTACACGACTTATTATTCAAAGTCAAGGAAAATATATTAATAAAGTCATATTATGATAGGACAATCATGTTATTATATTTTATTTTATTTCGTTTAATATATCTTATCACGTACAATTGTCAAGGATGTAAGGTTCGTTTATGATGTTCATTGTTCACAAAAATTAAAGCATTTTATAACCACTTGTTGCTATACGACAGTCACCATAAGATGTATTAATTTATATCGTGCATGTGTATCACAATAATCACAACCGTTCATTTTTTTTCTAATTAAATTAAAAATAAATTTTAAAAATTTAATTAAGTATTTTAAAAATTAAATTAAAATAATTAATTATTATTATGTTTGGCAAACCATTTAATTAACCACCCTTGCGGAAAAGAATAACCCAATAACCTCAAACTACGTTCCTATCAAACTAACCGCCATTTTTTCCGACGACAATAATGCCGGCGACCTCCATTTTTCTACGGCCATCACAGGAGCTCTTCCAAATTTCAATCGAACCCCAACCAAGATCAGGGAGTCATAAGTTTTGCCCATTTTTCCGGCCAAATTCCAGCGACTATAACTCCACTCACGTCGATTCCGGGCGTAAGGTACGAATGCGGTTTCGGTGAGGGCCGGGCATGGACAAGGGCGAGGGTTCGGCGTCGGTAAAGGCTGGGCGTCGATGAGAATGGTAGGCGGGGAAGTATATTGGGTTATTTAATTAGAAGCTAAAACTTGAACAAGTATAATAATTAATAAGATGAATTTACAACAACCCAATTAACAAATAGATTTGATGGTAAGATCGATTAGATGAGAGAGAGAGAGAGAGAGAGATCAACCCTAAGACTATCAAATCGAAACATACCAATCTTGAATATCTCTCTCTCTCTCTATCTATCTTCCGTGGACTCGACATGATACTTTCAACAACAGCGTCAGGTGGGGATGGATATGGACTGGAGGAGGACGATCGGCTTTGTTAATTGGGTAGTCGCCGGAATTTAGCCGAAAAAAGGCAAAGTTTTCGACTCCCCGATCTTGGTTGGGGTTCGATTGAAATTTGGAAGAGTTCCGGTGATGGTCGCAGCAAAATGGAGGTCGCCGGCGTTATTGTCGCCGGAATTTTGCCTTAAAAAATGGCGGTTAGTTTGATAGAAACGTGGTTTGAGGTTATTGGGTTATTTTTTTCCCCAAGGGTGGTTAATTAAATGGTTTGTCAAACATAATAATAATTAATTATTTTAATTTAATTTTTAAAATACTTAATTAAATTTTTAAAATTTATTTTTAATTTAATTAGAAGAAAAAAATGAATAGTTGTGATTATTGTGATACATATATATGATCCAGATTAATGTATCTTATGTTGACTATCGTATAACAACAATTGCGTCCTTTAAAAGATCCGCTATTTGGAAAAAGGCTACATTTCGACTGAGTGTAAACTACCAATAAAATCACTACAAATACAAAAAAAAATATTTGAATATTTAAATATCACAAAATCAAGTCTTTTGGAATTACAATTGTACCTTGGTAAATAAAATTGAAAGAAATTGTTATTAAAATAATACGAACTTTAGAAATATTAAATAAAAATAATACAATTTTTTTCTTTTATGTCAATAGTATAAATTTTCACCTTTTTAATTGCTTGTCAGAACTTACATAGACAACCACTTTTTGAAGTTAAGTTATCGAAAAATAATTTGGCAAAATGTATTTCATATTCTTATAACACCTAAAAATCTAAAGATGTGGGCCCTGTTCAATAAAATTAACTCTTTGTACAGCGGATAACTATTTGACTATTGAATAATTGTTTAGGTAGTTGATAGATGTTGTAGTTTAGTTGTTAGCATATAGCTGCTTAAATAACTATTTGAAGTATATGTGTTCGGTCATCTTAAAAGTTACATTAACTGATAAATATTAAATGACGAAAAAAACACACTTTTTGTGATTATTGTAGTTATTATTCTTAATATTAATAATAATATCGTCACTAATTATTATTATTATTATTAGTTTCTTCAATGACACTGAATTTAGACTCATCTATATATATATATATATATAACACAATCACTTGAAGCCTCTAAATTTTCCCCTACCTTTTACAGCAAAAACAATAAAGTGCTTTTATCAATTGCAGATTTGCCATATGTTCATGCAATCAATGATTTAAAAAAAATGTTTACCCTGGTCCAAAAATTAGAGTATAAGGGTATGTTCAGAATCTAAATTGAAAACCCTAGTCAATTATGCTCAAATGTTAATGATTTTAACGTTTAGCAAACGCTATGTCAAATGCTCTTATTTACTGAATAACTAAATTATAACAGATAATATTTTAACTAGTCAAAACACTAAACATTACTTAAACATTGTTACCGAACAGAGCCGTAGAAAGTAGGATCTTATCGATGTTGGCTTTTCTTATCCATGTTGTTAACAAGACTTCCTCTACCTCTATAATGTTTGAACTCAGCCTTGTGGAAAACCCGCAAAAAAAAAAAAAAAGCTTTTGTCTTCGCTTGTCTTATCTTATAATTCTAGGTGTTGATCGAAGGTTCTCATACTTCTTTGTTTTAGACCGGTAAAATGGTCATTCAAATTGTTAATTTCATATCGAGCCATATTTCCAATGATTTCATTTTGTTCAGGTCGACATCAAGTCAATCGATATTTGGTCAAATGTGTTTTTCTTCAAAGAGAAACATCTTTGTTGGAAATTCCAAATTGGGGTCAATTTAGTTCAGCTAAGATCAATTCAGGATTCAGTTCCACTTTCAGATGACTCTGTTTCAGCATCTGGCGAGTATGATCCGTGTCATTCTATTCGAATTTCAAGTCTCGGGTAAGTTTTTTCAGGTCACTTTGTTCACATACTCCATGCGCACAAGTCACTTATCACCTCGCAGGTAGATTGCTTCGGGGACACCAATGTCCCATGAAGGAGTTGTAAATTCAACTTTAGAGCAGTCGACTACCATGCCACATCTTGTTCTTATTTCATCCTTTAAGATAAGTTTTTTCTTCCAATTATAATCACATTCCTTAATACAGTTCTCACAAAACTCGCACCATGTTTTGTAAGGCGAACTTAGCTAGATTAATCTGTTTTTTTTTTGTTCTTTTGGTAGCTAACGGGTTCTTTCTCATTCCCTCACTTCATTCACAAAATCAATTTTGATACTGAATCACCCAGTGAATTGAACTGTACATACAATATTGGCTACCAAGAAGGTATTTTAAGTAAGACATCAAGCTGAGCTAGTGATGAAATCAATATGAAATTAGGATTGAAAGATGCGGATAAGTAGAAGACGATTATTGAAGGAAACTGCGGTTGCAATAAGAACCCCATTAGGCAAGTGTTTAAGTTGTAGCCTATGATTCAAGAGCCATGGGTCCAGCGATTATTAAGTGAAACAAGAAGGAAAAGGAAATACATATGGAATGAATAGAGCAAGAACAGATAGGAATACAAAGATATGAAGAATGATTGCAGAAAATCAGCAGCATCTTTTGGAGATGCAAAGGTGGCCTGTCATAAGCCAACTTTCGCCACCATTATCCTGTTTGTAAGGGCAACTTTGAGGCGTGCCTTCGGGCGTGCACTGACTCAAGTATCGGTTCCATGCTTCGATCAGGTAGTCAACGGAGAAGTACGTCCAACAAGGTGTGGAATTTTCATATCTGCTATGAGTGATGCGGGTCACCTTCTTCACATCCTCATTATTGTTTATGTGATCTGGGTCAATGTCAACGCTGAAGATATCCCCATACGGCCTCACAGAATGCAGGAAAATAGGCAACGAGATGGGTTCGGCAGAAATTGCTGCCATATCTGAAGCGAAAACAATACTACATCCATCGGGACTGAAGAACGGGTGGTTAATGTGCCCTGCAAGATCATATTCTCTACTTCCTATGACTCTTACTGCCCTCGCTGAGGAATCATTTGAACTCACTAAAAATACCGCAAAGTATCCTAGGTCCAGACCATTGTCAAGGGCTGGTGAGCCCTCAGGCTTGTGACGCGTTGATGAGAACACGATCCAGTCGCTTTTTGGCGACCACTGGCAATGCGTGTCAATCCATTCACCCTCTGTCAGCCTTCGCAGCTCACGTTTGCCGCGCTTAAACTCTCCCAGTTTTGCATTCATTATGTATAGGTTTTTAGGTACCAGTGGCAACTTGTACTCCTTTCCAATCCAATCTCTCGTTGATCGAAAAACTAAGCATTTCCCTGTATGTAATTATAAGAAACTATACGCATTAGTATAAATTATATTTGTATCTTAATTGGCATGATCTTTTTAAACAGATCATTACAATCATATATATATATATATATATATATATATATATATATATATATATATATATATATATATATATATATATATATATAGAGGCAGTATTTGCTAGTGGGTTGCGAGCCATTTTGTAAGTTAAGACTTTTCTTTAATTTCATCCACTAAGATCCAATAGGAAATATTATCATAATTTTGTATCAATATTATAATTGTCGATCATGTTTTGGGTGATGTTCGATAGGTTTCTCTCTATTTAGAGGGTATAAACTCGTTCCTCAAAATTTGTGTAATTTCACTTCCTATATGGGAAATGAATGAGGACGGAGTTGTTAGAAGTAATTCAGAATTTCTCAAGTTTTTGGCTTGCAAAGATAAAGAAATAAAAGTCCCAATGGAACTTTAAGTGGGAAAAGTTGGAGTTTATATATTCTCCTCTTTTGTTCATGAATAAGAAAATGGGCCAAAGGGTTGGACTACCACACACGCAGCGGCTGGGCCAGGCTCGGGCATAGGTTGCAGCAGGGTGGGGTGGTGTCAATCAGTAGTTATATATAGATCATCATTTCCAAGTGAGTAAGGATAGACTTATACCGTCTGGACTGGAAGATGGAAAGGCATCATTATATTCTCCAGTTGTCAGCTGCGTCCGTTTGTCCTGAAAAGTACGGCTGGTAGCATTTTCTAGAGCGCAGATTTGCACAGGAGAAGCAGCACTGAAAGAGGGTCCGACGCATATATAGAGTGTATCCTCTTTCTGATTCCAAACTGGCGAGAAGACCTTATTTGAGTCCTCCAACTACATCATAGAGAGAAAAATTAAAACAAAAGAAAAGAGAAGGAGAAACATCATCAGCCATTTGATAACTATGTACACAAACGCACTATATATAGCATAGTGAAATGAGGTGGATGATTAGCTATTTATACCTCGTGGATTTTACGCAGCCCTTTTTTATCTGCTAACCAAACGGCTTTGAACTCATTGTCGACAAATGCAAGCTTAGTTCCATCCTTGGAAAACGTTGGAAACACACCCGATACCCTCATCAATCCTACGTTCTGTTCCGGAGATTCGAGTTCCTCAAAACGTCTTGCCACTTCTCCGCTCTGTCACGAGTATAGGGTCACTAAAGTTAGATATATATGGTTAATACCAAAGGTGGGTGCTTACATATTACTGTTGGATTTGAATCTAGGAAGCATGCCAAAAAAACTCATATATGCTAATGATTGAACGCGCAAGACTCCAAAATATGTTTCTTTTAATACTGTATATAACCTTAGCAGTTGTGATAAAAAATTTAAAAAAACCTTAACAGTTACCTTGAGATCTTCAGTTCTGCCACGATGGTAACCAATTCGCTTCCCCTCTTCTATCGCTTCTATCACAAACGGGTTGTAGTGATCAGCCAACGGATTTACTTTTTCAGTTATTTTTTTGGAATCATGGGATGGTCCATCACTTGAATATTTGAAAATCTCAATATGCCTATAATGCTCTGGTTTGGAACGAGGGTCTAATGACATGCCCTGATTATCACGAATAGTCGCCGCTGCAACCGTGGTGGAATCAATGGCTGCTGGAGTCATCGCATCGATGTCTTCTGGTGTTACACGATCAGTTTTGATTGTGTAGCCATTGCTAATATCTGCTCGGAACACACCCCACTTGTTCTCAATCTTCCTCTTTTTTCATTGGAATTCTTGTCAATAACCTCGATGACTCTCTCAACCCTACGATGGAAAAAGAGGACATCTTCACTTCCCCATGTTGGCCAACCACCATTGCTTACAACCAACCTGCGATCAAGGGGATTTTCAAGGTCGACGATAGCTATGTGGGTTTGCAGATCTTCAATCTCGCCGGTCCAACCACCAGTCTTAAATTGGAATGTTGCCACTGCTATCTTCTTTCCCGATGGTGACACCGAAGGGCTCAGATCTGCTGTCTCTGTAAATACAGAATGACAAAAACTCAGCTTTGCTTTTGCTTAATTTTGTCAACTTTGGTGAAAATGGATGACAACCCCTCAGTCCTATTTTGATAGTTCTGTTTTTACTTAACTGCTTCGCTATTGAGAACTGTTTGGATTTAGAAATGCAAATTATTTGAAACCTAACATTCAGAAATTTTATAATGCCAAGTTTTCCACAGTAAAGTCTCTTTGTCCTTGAAATAGTGGCCCCAGTTATCATGTCACACAGCTATAGCTTGTTATTTTTATCTTTTTTTTTGGAGATAAGCTAGCTCATTAAATTTGACTTTGAAAGAATATTGAAATAAGAGACTGTAAAAAATTTAAAGGTGAAAATAATTAACCTGGTGGGGTAAGGCGCAAGGTATCTCCAGTCTGAAGATGGGTTTTATAAACGGCAGTCCAGGGTTGACGCCGTTCAAGGGCGGGGTCCTTGGTGGTGACGTAAACAAGATAATCACCGGCAATGCAACCGCTATCTTCCATGCGAACCCCTTGAACGTCTCCGTCCCGTAAACATCGGCCAAGTTCAACACTTTGATCACTTGATCATTGAGGTGGAGTGCGATGTGCAGCGTTTCGAGGTTGTTGGTCCGCTCGGAGATGAATAGTATGCCGGAATCAGCAGCAAGGCCCACTTCCTCGCTCTCATAGTTTTCCTCTTCCTCCGGCCCAGCCACTTTCGCAAGGATCATGTCGAGAGCCTCCGGAGGAATTGCCTGGCCGTTGTAGTTGTACGAGTCCTTGTCGGTCATAGGAAGCTCGTCTTCTTTCGACGGCTCATCCGCCTGGCTCGAGAATATGTCCAAAGGCACCGGTGGCCGATAGGTTGCAAAGAAGGCAATGCTACCCCTCTCCTTTTCCATTTGTTTTCGGACTTCTGTTTGGCTCGATTTTACTTGAGAAAATTCTATGCTGAGGAGGATTAAATAAATTCACTCTCCCGCCGATGCGCCCACAATGAAAATTAACAATTGAAGGATTTTTAAGACGACTAAGGCCAACTGAGTCTTTATTTTTCTCTTTTTTTTGGGTGTGGAACTGAGTCTTTATAAAAGTGAACATTTCTTGGCATTATTCAACCTAAATTAGTACTGATATTAAATTGATCGGTTTAAGATCACCAAATTATTTTGTCATAAAAAATCATAAAAAATAATTACAATAAGTCATCAATCAATTATTTTAGTTAATTAAAAATGTATGGGTTATGTTAATCAATACTGAGATACCCTGATTAGAACGAATACAAGTCCTTTTGAAAAAGAATTATTTTATACATGTAATTAAAAAATTGAGTAACGAAGGTTTATGATAATTAACTTTTTAAAAATTATAATTATGTTTTATATAAATAAAGAAATTACAACATATGGTTTAATTTATCCTTATGCATTACCAAAAGTTTTTTTGGGGTGAGAATATGCAGTAATATAAATTCTCTCTCATCTCAACTCTCCTCTCAAAGGCTTAATCCAAACTATTTCAAAGAAGATTAAACTCCTTCACTACTAATGGGCCGTCATTAATGAAATTTGCTAGCTACAATTTCCAAACAAAACAACACAGAGGAACAAGGTGGGAAAGAATGATGAAGAATAAAGCAAGTTCCATAACAAATCAGAAGTAGAAGGGTGGAAAAGGATCTAGCTTGACCCAAACTCTGAGGCTCTCAGCGGCCATTAATGGAGAATTTGAGCTCCATTTTAGTCTAAACTCAATGCCGAAAATAGGGGATTGCCAAACAAATTCAAACTAAGAAAGGAGATGAGCTAGAATCAATTAGATAGAAGCAAATTGAAATAACCAAGCTTTGATAAACACATTCACGATTCGTTAACCAAAATAGACCTGATTCTGCTCAAATCAACCTCGCCCATCTACCCATATATAAAATGTACAAACAGGGGAAGAGGAACAAATTAAGACTCAAAATTAAAACGAAATCCAAGGGGACCAAGCCAAAGGTTATCATTAACAAACTCAAAAAATCTCCACAATGGTGGAACGCCATGGCAAAGTTCGAGTTGTTGCTCCGTTACAACATCTATAATGCAAGAGCAACTTTTTGCCTCACAAAGTGGAGATTTATAGTGAAATTGTTAGGATCCAAGCTCACTCAAACAATGAAACTTTGAACAAAAGAAATAAATAATTTGGGACATAAGATTTTTAACGTGGAAAATTTTAAATTGGGAAAAAACCATAACCAATACACTAGAATAGTGAGTAATTTACAAAAATTTTCACTAAAACTCTCACTAGTTTACAGTTTGTAATACACTACTCTTCGTACTCAACAATGAAGGATTAGCACTGGTTATATAACTATAACCAGTCATAGAAGCATTAACAAGCATTTAGAAGCCTTAAACACGCATTAATACATAAAAAATTTTAAAAAAGGCCAAAATCGAAGCATCAAGGACCCGGGCAGCCGATTACGATCCATGCCTGCACGGGCACCCGTGTAGCCAACATGGGCTGTGTCAACCGACACGGCCAGCCCGTGTTGGCTATTTCCTAGTCCCTCTTTCGTATTTTCGCCTGAAACATCTCGTGCTCGATGTACATGATTCGTGTTCGTCATTTCTTGCCCCGTAACGCAATTTTCTTGAACCCAAAGCACCCGTTAGGTCCCATATACCCAACAGACATATCATCTAAGGGTCAATTTTTTTTCTCTATTAAATTTTTACTTTCACAATATAAAACTATCATTTTAAATTCACTAGATAAAATATTGTCATACACAATTTTTTAAGATAAAAAACCATAAATTCAAGAAAAAAAGAAAAAGAAAAAGATGAAAATTAAGCGACATGGCACAAGAAAGGAACAGGTGGCTCCCTGCCAAGCACCGTACCACGCGCCTCTTTGTCTCTGCCCCCTGCATTATAGACACGCAAGTTGAAGGCACTGCTTGTTAGCTCATTGTTCGATCCAAATATTACGTCATTTATACCTTTATTTACTTAATTTTTGACTCATAAAATAATATAATTTGAGGATTTTTACTTGTTTTCTTGCTTTTATAGGTAATAAATTAAATCGAGATAATAGCAAAAAGTTTGAGACAAAAAGAAAATAAAACGAGGAAGTAATGGTGTGCATAGGCGAGCAGTGCAACTTCTACACAACCGTGCGTAAGTCGCACGGGTACCGAGTGCAGAACTTACACAGCTGTGCAACCTGAACAGAAACTTTCGAAACTTGCACGGGTAGCCGTGCAAAACCCGCACGACCGTGCAACTTCCCAATTTCAATTTTTCTCGGTTTTTACAAGTTATAAAAAGACAGCTTTTGCTCTAATTTTGGGAGCTCGGTTTTTAGGAATTTTAGGAGACCTCCCAAGGTTCTTACTTAGCCAAAATAAAACCCCATTAAAGGGAAGATTAGTATAGAAATTTATACAAGATTTTGGATTCAAGCCTTCAATTTCAATTCAAGCATAAGTTTTCTCTTTCTCTCTTTCCTCTTTATTTCAAGTCATTATTTTGGTTATTCAATTTAGTTTAAAGATTTGATTTTTCTGAGTTTAGATGTTAATTATAGTTAGATTAATTGTTTGTTTTTATATTTGAGTTTAATTAATTAGTTTATGTTCCTACTCATATCGATTTGTGCTACTTTGTTCTTTAGTGTAGTTTTTATGTTTATTTCATATTTTTTATGCAAATTAGTTGTTAAAGTTGATTGCTTTGGTTGTGATTAGCCTTACTAATGGCTAATTAATCTTATTTAGGCCTTAACCCCACTAGTTTATGCTTGTTATTTTGGATTGTTTCTCATGCCCACCACATGTTCGATGAAATGCCTAAAAGGGATTTTCATCTTGATTTTTGGGTGATTAATCTATCACTAAAAGGTGGAGCCAATTTACTAGCGTTGATATAGAGGATAGTCGGAATTTTGGCATGAAAATAGCCCGAATCCTATCTAGGTCCATAGGTTGCTACTCTTGTAGTCCAATGGGGCTAATCCCACGAAAGTAGGTGGTTAGAACAATTAGATTAACTCATGACCCTCGAAAGTGTGGCTTGAGTGGCCTTTGATGGTGCAACCGACCACTCCTAAATGCTTGCATAGACTTGGTTAAGTTTAGGCTTATTTTGATTAGTTAGTTTATTAAGTGGTAAAATCACAACCCGAGCATCATTTTATTGCTTTCTAGGATTATATTAGTCACATGTATATCATCCGTGCTGATTCGCTTCGATAGAAAGTTTAAGTTAACTTTGATATTTGAAATACAACTCTTTTTGGACATGACCCGTGCCAACCGACTATCTACAACTATGTCGTGCACTTACGATAAATACATTTTAAGACTTTAATTCTTTCTAACACTCATCTATCTTGACCCGCACTCTACCCATTGCAAGTTCTCTAAGAGCATTCCCAACTAGGGGTGAGCAAAAATTGGGTACCCAATCTCGGACCTAGATTCGGTTTGGACTCGATGGGTCTAGACCCGAATCCGATTGAACTGGGTCGGAAACCGAGTTTAATTTTTAGGGCCTGGTTACAATCGGGTCCGGGACCGAGTAGTGAAAAGTTAGACTCGAATCCGGACTCGCTATCCAGGTACCTAGTCTATATTTAAAAAAATTTTCTATAAACTTTCCCAATGCTGTGAATTATTATTTCTTTGCTCTCAAAATTGGATTTGACTGGATCCCAACCAAATGGAATCCACTCATATTCAACTTTTTTTCCATTTCACCTTTTTTTTAGTTTTTTTGATGAAATTATATTTTTTATGCTGAATTTTTATTTTTGGTAAAATTTTTGGATGCTTAACTAAAACTGAGAAATTATATGGGTAATTTTTTAAAGAATTTTTTTATTTTTTAATAGTTTATGTGAAAATTAGAAATTGATTTTGTAATTTTTAAATTTAAATTTTTATTTTTTGTCCAACTTTGATATTGTATTTTTTGATAATATATGTGAAAATTTTAAATTTTGTATATTGTCAATGAAACTTTTAACGACTTATATTGTAAATGAAAACAATTCTTTGAACTGTCATTAAAAGTTCAATTGAAATTTTTAACGATTGTTCTTTCATTAAACTGTTGTCATAAATACATCTCGATGACGGTTCAATGAGTGAACCATAATTAAAAGTTTCAGCTGAACTTTCGACGACGGTTCTTTCATTGAAATGTCATCATAGGTTGCTCGGAAGGGCAAAAACCCTCACGGCCGCTTCACTTTCTCACTCTTACTTTCGGTCTCACTCGCACTTCACTCTCTCGCTGCCGTTGAGGTTTCTGGTTGCTCTTCTCTTTCTTCTCTCCCTTCTCTCTACGGTTTCTAATGGTTTTCGGCGTGCCTCCCACTTACTCTCGCCGTCCTCTCTGTCACTTTCGCCCGCCTGTATGTAACTTATATCTCCCTCTCGTTATTTTGTAAATGAAATGTGTAAATATGACATGCTTTATGGTCGTCATTGTGAGGTTGAAACTTGGGGCATGAATCTTGATATGTAACTCATAGCATTTAGAGTATGCACGCTCTCGTTAGCATAATTAAACTTGACAAATACATTAATGTACATGTTGAATGCTATACATAGTTGAATGTTATTGTAAAAGGCCAAGTATAAGTGACAATAAGAGGAGAAAAGCATAACACACAAAGAAATCGAAGAAGACGGCCAAAAACGAGGAACCGGGGTGTTAGGCGGCTAGCACGGGTCGTGGTCAACCCGTGTTGGTTCGTTGGTTAGCCCAACTTCGTGTTTCGTTCGAAAATTGTTGTAGATATTTATTTATCAAGAGTTGTATAATTGCTTGCGAGTATAAAATAGATTCTTCCAAAAGTACAAAAAATCGAGAGGGCAAACTATGATGAACAAGGAGAAGTTAGCCGGAGTAGAGACAATTGAACTCTTCTTACATGGGTTGATTTTGATAGGCACGAATGTAGGTAATCATAAAGCTCGCTTTATGAGCTATGTTGGTGTAGCAACCCGCACATACGTAAACATCAACTACGAGAAAATCGGGTGAAATCCTCGAATCCATTACGGACAACCTTTGGAACGATATTCGAGTATTAATGCACTACATCTTAACATAGTATTGCAACTTATTGTAAACGGTTAATATATATATGTACTAATGCATGTTGTTTTTGTGTTTTAGAAAACATTCATCTTGAATGTTAATGAATCCGAGATCCCTCGGTGAAACACAAGACCCTCATAGATACTTCACATCTTGCTATCGAGAGAGACGAGTCGTGGGTCCAAGGAAGAAAGAAGAAAGATGGAACCTTCACTACGGCCAATGCGGAATCTATTACTCAATGACTCGTGAGGTTTTTTACTATTTCCTTTATTTATTTTGAAAACTTATCGGTTTTAATATTTATGAATTGTCAAATGATAATTTTTTTCTTCTTGCAGGAGTCTTTGTCACGGACATCGATTTCATAAGTCGCCGACACCACCGAGAGGACGGACAAGCTAGCCTTACCCCTACAAAGAGATGAGCATCCTGGTCGTGTTTGAGCCATTATTGGGAGTGTGGGTATAGTTGAGCACTTTGGGGTTAGGAAGAAGCGCCCTATCTCTGCTAGCCAAGTACATATGGAGGCCTAAATGGCCGAAATGAAGGCCCAAGTGCAGTCCAAAATGTAGTCCGAAATACAATCCCAAATGTCCCAAATGTTGGGTGCACAAATGAAAGAGATGAGGGCACAAATGAGGGTAGAGATGTAGTCTCGGATGCATACCGAGATAAGGGAATGCGTCACGATGTACTTCACTAACATGGGTATGCCGGTACCTAGCAACTTCCTCGATTTACGTCCATTCTCACCCCACACACCGGCAAGCGCGAACGCGAGCTCACCCATTGACCAATTTGAAGTTCGGCGTAGGTAATTCAGATTTTACAACCTAATTATACCACTACTAGAAAACGGGTCATTTTTCGATGCTTTTACTTCAACATTTCGTTAGTAATAAGCGTCGAGATATAGGTTCTCGACGCTCAAAAAAGCGTCGAGAATTTCAATGTCGAGATATCTTGACGCTTTTTTTCGTGGATTAATTTTGATATCTCGACGCTTTATTTCGTTGAACGATTTTTTATCTTGACACACGCTATGGATGGACTATCTATAGTATCGACGCTTTTTATTGTCAATATTTAATTTGGAGCCAAACAATACGAAATTGGCGAGGCAATCTTTTAAACAAATAAAGGGGTCGAGATTGTTTTTTTTTTTTGCTTTTGTTTTTACCCTAAGGCAACAACGCATTTCCTTTCTTGTTTATCATGAATTATATATATGTATGTATGTATGTATGTATAAAGAGAGAGTGTGTTAAATTAAAAACCAATTGATGACCCAAAGTCTAAATATACAGACTGAACTACTATTTAACACAATCCAAAATTTATAGCAATACATTACCAAAATATACTTCTATTTGGTCTTCAAATATACAAGAGTACTACTCTATCCTAAAATAAGTATACTACTCTATCCCGAAATAAGTACGATATTCAAAAACGAATAAACAGCTTCATTTCTTCAAATATGTAAAAGTATTACTCTAAAACAGTCTCTTCAAATGTGCAAAAGTACTATTCCAAAAATCATCTACTTGAGAATTTGAAGAAGAAGAGTTAGCCGAATTGGTTCATTGCCACCACAGTTTGTAGTTTGATCTTGTTCAATGGCATCACCATTTCCACTTGACAAATGTGGAACCTTGTAAAAAACAAATTAGCAAAATGTCAAAACTAGACCCTATATACAAAGGAGTTTAATCCCTACATCACTAGGATTGCGAGTACATATATAAAACCAAAGACAGGCGACCAAAGAAGAAATCCATCATATATTCTTCTTGGTAAATTAATGCATTCTAGATTGTGACAAAGGTTACAAGCCGCATATAGTCACTTCATTATTTGAATGTTTACAATGTTTAATAAATTAAGCACACAATTTCCTAAAACTAAATCTATGCCGCTATCCAGGAATGTAAACTACAAGCACCATTTGGCTAAGTGGTCGCTAACGGATGATGCATAGAGAAGCCCGATAGTCAAGCTCAAAACAGAGTGTAGTTACCAGCTTACTTCGAAACTAGAAGGAATGTTCACCGATATGAAAACTTCTCGGGATACAATGCAGGGATTCTATGCAATGAGCTGGTAGATGCACCTACTCTAGTTGTGCAGGTTTTAATGACTACGTCTTAGCCTACTTAGCCAAGTGTTCCCTGCAATCTCCCTAGAAAGATGTCCGCACTTTGTGAAAAGTTCTACTTCTACTACCATACTAGGAGATGATTGTCTTGGCAAACTAACATGGGAACATCATATATAAAGGCAACATTTGGAGAGGGTCGAAGCATGAACTAAATGTTTCCACTTATCGGATGTGTTTTCTTATGCTCTCTTTACACCGACAAACTTAGCTACAAGGAGAGAAGTTCTTACCTATACATCCACTTGATCACGGTGTTCACTAATTAACTTGTGAGTTTGAAGAAGAGGGAGTAGTGTGCTCGAAGGATTTGCACTACTATTTCCACTTTGTGCATTGGGAACCTAAAAAAGGTGAGCATAATAAAGTAAATTGAATATCATGGTGGCTAATAAAAGAACATGAAAAAACATGGGACAAAGTCTCCTACCTGTGTACTAGCCATGCATAAGGCTGATTCAGCAACATCTAGGAGCTCATTCAAAGCTTGTCCATCATGCACAACATTCAATACAAGCAAAACTGCTTTGACATCGGTGCAAGCACATCTCTTTGGTCATTTAACTCTTTTTTATCCACTTAATTTCAACATTATTGTTGTTTAGGTAGTTATAGCCTCATTTCCTAAGAATGCCATTTACCCTCAAAACATCATTCCAATTCACTCCAAACCCAAATCCCACATGTCGTTTAGGATCATCATCTTCATACATAAGATCATGAAAAACTTCATTTTCAATGTCAACTTGAGTCATTGAAAGAGAAGAGCTGAGAAGGAGCTCTTGAACCTTCAAATTTGCCTCATTCTATATTGTAAATAATGTAAGAGAGAATAAATTTCATAATCAGGAAAAGGAGACATAGGGATTACAAAATTTATACATGCCGAGAAAATCTTCGGTAACGATGATCGACTACAAATCCACCATCCTGATTAATATGTGTCTCTTTGAAAAAAAAACTCTAAATTGGTAGCTCTCTTCCATTAGCATCCACCTATAATGCAAAATTCCATAAATATATATATAACAAAGAATAACCTTATCAATCATGTCAATTACATAGTAATAAATCATACAAAATTAGCTCGTTTGTTGGCATAGCTCGTACACCCAGCTTGTGTGAAAATGGTTTTGTGAAGCTCGTGTTTCTCTACCTTTTTCAGCCAATGTCTGCATATTAATAGGAAATGACTTGATTACTTTTATTTCATATATACATTAGAAAAATGAATTCTCATAATCAGTTCATGATTGAAGATAGAAAAATAATGCAAAAATGTCAACGAGAAAGTAAAGAATTAAATACCTTACTCTTTTTGCTATACCAATAGTCAACCAAACGTATCCAATTATCAAAAGGGTGCCCTTTAGGACCATCCTTATAGATTTCTTTTGTGTTTTCTTTTCGGGTTTGAAGTAAATTTTCTTCAAACTATGTCTATATTACCCGAAATGCTTAGCAACATGTTAAAGGACTCCTTTGTCAAAATTATCTCTCTCAGGATACGCAAACTTAGCCCAAATTATCAAAATTTGAGCGAAAAAGTAAAACATTTATGCCAATTGCAAAACAAAAAGTTCAAACTAGTGATCTCAGTTCTAAAAATCTGAAACAAAAAAGAAGTTAGGGTGAACTCGGAGATCTAAACTGGAAGAATAGAACGACATTGAGAGACTTACCCGAACCAACCGAACTATTTCAACTTTGTATGTCTTTTTTAAGTGATGTCGGTTCGTTGTTTCAATTGGGAAAAACCTCGCAACATAGCCAAGAAAGACAAAAACATAATCCCCCTTCCTGATTGGTTGTTTAAAGTTGTTGAATGCAACACAAATTCTTGCTCCTTTGTTATTCATAAAATCTTGAGATTGAATAGACCTACTTAATACCTCCTGTTTTCCTTCATCATCTTTGAAAAAACATAAGAATGCAAACCAAATAATAAAATAAGTTTTTTTAATAGAATAAGAAACCCAATAGGACATACATTTTTCAAATTGGTCACTTAAGTTCACTTATTTAGTAGCCCAAATTAGTTATTACTAAAAAACTAATAATGGACAACAACCAAAGCAATAAGGAAAAAGGTCACATAATATAGAGAAAAGAATTATAAAGTAGCTCAAATAATTTACCAACAAGTGAGGATGTCCTCCTTTTCATCAAACTCTATGTCATCATTCCACTCGGGCATTGAACAAGTTGATCTTGAATTGGTTGATCTTTCGTTCTTGGATTTACATGACCTCTTTTTCATCCTGTTGGCACGTGTCTTTCCTTGGTGTTTTGATTTACAACCGGAATTCCTTATTGATTGCTCAAAATCAGCACTTGAGTTCTGTTCCGTGGCCCTTGACGGAGATGATGTGTTAGGTCGGCCTTGCTTTTGCTGGGGTTCCCCACTAGGAGTACCAGTTACATCAGGTGTTAAAGATATGGAGTCATCTTTCCGTGGTTGAATTGATGTAGCAATAAACGATTAAACGATTGACTCTTCCCTGGTGGTGACTAAAGTTCTAGTATTGATATACTGTGTGGCTGTGTTGTGGTAGAGTCGGGCATCCTTGATGGTTGTGCAGCTGACAGAAAAAGTTTGGCTAAATGGTCCAAATTTGATAGGGCATGAAGATTGTTTTCTTTTGGACGACGTGTTGTGATGCTTTTGTGGAGGAATTGGGGCTTACACTAGAATGTGATGGTTTATTAGGGAAAGGGCCCGATTGGGCAATCGTGATACTCTACCTGCAGGTAGTTGTAATGTGCTATCTCCATGTGGTCTAATAGCAAAAGGGGTCCGCCCGGTGAGGCCACATGTGGTACTCTTGAAAAAGGAACCTGAATAGGTGGTTGTGATGCTTGACCTCCAAGTGGAGGTCGAGGAGCGAAGGAGTCCGACTAAAAGGGGTCCGACCAAACGGGGTTTGACCAAGTGAGGCTTTAGATGGTTCTTTTGAAGAAGGGGTTTGGATAGGTGGTTTTGATGCATTTCTTCCAAGTGGTAGTCGAGTAGAAAGTGTTTGTCTAAAAGGGGTATGAGGAAAAGGGGTCCGACCGGGCGAAGAGAGATTTGGTTCTCTTGAAGAAGGGGCCTGCATAGGTGTTTGTGATCCTTTACCTCCGGGTGGTCCACCAGCGAAGTCGTTTGAGGTTGGGAGGCTATAGGCTATTGTGCTACTTTGATAGAAGAAGTGGCCCGGTTAAATAATTGTGATCTTGAAGAAATGATCCAAACAAGTGGTTTAGATACATTACTTTAGACAAATGGTTGGATAGGGGGCTGTGATGTTCTATTACCAAAGGTTGTGAAGCTGCACTACCAAGAGGTTGGACAGGTTGTCTGCGCAGCTTTGTCTGTATAGAGCTCCGGACGATGCAACGAGCTAATGCTCTGGTTTTTTCGCTGCTATAACTCATATTCCAAACTTGAAGTTTTGTAATAGCCTAACATAGAAAAATGTAAATATTAGTTTACTCGTATCATTGTGAACAAAAAATTTCCAAATGGAAAATAAACTTAACAAAATACAATTTCCTTACCATGCACAAAAAGTAAGTTACCAATTTGTTAAATGGGAAAATATAATATGTAAATCAATATACCGACTATCAAAATATATAACAATATAATATTAGAAAGGATGCCAACAATACCACTTATGTTACTATATCAAAAGATATATACAAAAATAATAAATACTTATATTAATGCAATAATTATTGATACTCCGACCATAATCCTGAAGAAAAAAAGAAACAAAAGCGTCTGGATAATGAAACCTATAAATGGAACCAAGGTTTATAATTACTCTAAGCAATTCTCCCTAAATCAAACAAGTCTCTAGGCTTGGTCTTAATGACATGAGACCGTCCTTTCTGTTTCTCATCATCAATGTACAATACTTGTTTTTCTTGAGATGAGAAAACAAATGGATCCTCTTGTAAAAATCAACCGGTGTGCACCAATTTGGAAAAGTTAAGACAAGTATGACCATTTGTGTAAGTTTTCAAACCCCTATTTATGTCCACCCAATCACAATGAAAAACCACAACTTTGTAAGCCCCATAATAATCTAACTCATATATATATATATATATATATATATATATATATATATATATCTATGAGCCTCCCGTAATATGGTTGTCCTTTTGCTTCTACCATAGCTCCATAATTTTGTGTTTTGCGATAACGTTCACGATCAAGTGTTTGAAAGTTGTAGCCATTCACAAAAAAACTTTTGTATCTCTTTACTCTATTGTTTAAACCGCCCGCTAAAGCTTTTTAACCTTTCCATCCAGGGTGCTCGGCGTCAATGTGGTACACCTAGAAATTCAAAAATTTAGTTACACACCACTAGTTACGAAATAAAAATTATATTGGCCTAAATTATGAGAGAGAGAATAACCTGATTTTGCACTCATTCATCAAATTTATTAATTATTAATTCACTTTGAAGCCTTTCATTTTCACCAACTGCGAACGCTGATTTTCACCTTCCATTTCATATAAAAATGACCTAACATAATAATAAAAAAGTTGTTTCCCAATTGATCATATAGTTATAAATAAAAATCGAATGGCTAAATTTTAATACTACTTTAAACTTACTTAAGAAGGTCTTTCATCTCATTTGAATGAAGTAATACATAACGATGTGCTTGTCTCAAAGATTTATCATCAAGACGACAAGTTTTCTCTATCCCAACCACTCGACCACACGAGTTAAACAGATAAAGAGACATATTGGGATTATAGTCATCATTTCTCTTTGTCCTATTGAATATGGTTTCAACACCTTCTAAGAAAGTTTAACAAATGGTGATAGTCTCCTAAAAATGTAGCCTTTCGCCATCGACCCTTCTGGTTGGGCTTTATTGTCGACATAAGATTTTAAATGGGCCAAATATCGTTTCAAAATAATATAAGTATTAAAGAAATGAAGACATAAAATTTCAAAAAGGAAAAATTATTAAATAATTTTAATTCACCTTTATATGGGATACATCCATCTGTAAATGCACAGGGCCACCAAGCTTAACCTCATCAACCAATTGAATAATGAGATGAACCATGATTGTGCAGAAGGTGGGAGAAAAATGAATTTTCATCTCACAGAGTGTTAAAACAAGCCTTGATTGCACTTCCTCCAGTTTATTCACATCAAGGCTTGGAGAGCACACATACTTGAAAAAAGAAGATAAGTCTAAAAGTAGGTCAACAACTTTTGTGGCATGCGATGCTCGTAAAGCTATTGAAAGAATATCTTGCAGCAGAACGTGGTTGTCATGGCTCTTAAGATTTAATAGTTTTCATTCTTTTATATTAATACATCTAGATATATTAGACCCATATCCATTGGGAACTCTAACTTTCTGTAAAACTCTTAAGAACCGCTTCTTCTCATCCAAAGACATGGAATATGGAGCAGGAGGCATGATAGAACCTCATCCAAGACAATGTTGAAGCCAAAGATGAGGCTTTATCCCTTTCTCTTCAAGAGCTTTTCTAACATTCTCATCATCTCTACTTTTCTTATCCATATTTAAAAGGGTCCCCAATAAATTATCACATACATTCTTTTCTATATGCATAACATCTAGATTATGTCTCAAATGATTAAGCTCCCAATATGGCAACTCAAAAAATATGTTTTTCTTAGTCCAAAGAACATCATCATTACCATCATTATTATCCTTATCATTGACATCTTGAACTTCATCATTAGATGTACCTACTTGTCATCTTCCTCTCTTCTTCTTAAGAGGTTTTTTAGTCTTGCCATATGTATAATTAACCTCATTTCGTTGCTCTAAAATGATAGTGCCACTAGCCAAATATGGAGCATCTTCAAACTCCATTGTCCCATCAGATAGATTACTTTGGTAATGATAAGGATGATTACGAGGTAACCATCTTCAATGTTGTAAATAACATATCTTACCACTAAGCTTATATGAATGTGTTGAACGAGTGCATATAGGGCATGCTTTATAACCCTTTATACACCAACTAGATAACATAGCTTACGTAGGAAAATCATTTATAGTACAACTCTCATCCTAAAGTACTCATTGCTATAGGAATCAAAAGCATAAACACAATCCCATAATAACTTCAACTCATGTATTAGTGGTTGCAAATAAACATCAATGTTGATTCCTGGACTTGATTTTTCGAGAATAATCAATGAAAGAATAAAGGATGATGGCTTCATGCATAACCATGGTGGTAAGTTATAAGGGATCAAAATTACCAGCCATATACTATAGGAGGTATTCATAAGATGATATGGATTAAAGTCATCACTAGCAAGGGCAAGTCTAACATTACGGGAATCAGATGTGAAATCATAATACAATTCATCAAATTCCTTCCAAGCAACACCATTTGCTGGATGTCTCAACTTTCCATCCTTCACACTATCCCTTTCATGCCATCTCATTTGTTCAGTTGTTTTAGGTGACATATACATTCTCTTTAATCTAGGGATCAAAGGAAAATATTGCATCACCTTAGCTGCCTCCTCGGTCTCTACATTTGCGGCTCCCTCATTTGCTTCCCCATCTGCGCCTTTTACTATTTTCCATCTTGGAACACCACAAACATGACATTTTATCATTTTGTGCGTATTCACCCCAATATAATATACAATCATTAGGATAAGCATCAATCTTTTCATATCCAAGGTCTAAATTATTGATAATTTTTTTAGCTTCATAATAAGATGAAGGAAACTCCATGATTTGGAGAAACGCATCTATTAAAAGTTTAATCAATGTAGTGAAAGACTCTGCGGACCAATGAAACTCACATTTTAGATGAAACAAGCATAGGAGGAAAAATAATTTTGAGAAGGAGGTACAACTCTCCTAAAGCTCTTGATTAGCGGCTTCTAAACCTCCGATACTTGGCATTTTCTACGTCATCTAAGGGTGGATTTAGGAGTTTATGGTCTTTTTCAAAGGAATATTGATAATCTTGGATATCAAAAGAATAGTCCGCTTTATTA
Organism: Talinum fruticosum; assembly: GCA_021018815.1. Lineage (NCBI taxonomy): Eukaryota > Viridiplantae > Streptophyta > Magnoliopsida > Caryophyllales > Talinaceae > Talinum > Talinum fruticosum. The sequence continues at coordinate 3,070,179 of JAITYX010000037.1, read as the reverse complement.
GAAGTTTCACCAACCACGTCATTTGCATTTCCACCATCAACATATGAAACATCAACCCCAAAGGTCACTCTTACTAACCCTCTTATGTCATCTCGTCCTACAAAATTTGATGGGTCATTGCTAGGTTCTTGGCTAGTGCTTCCTTTCTGTGTTATATGTTGGAGGATATCCTTGCTACCATGGAAAATAAAAGTCTTATACTCCTTATAAAATCCCTTAAACAAAATATGCTGCTCTACTTCTTGTATGGGCAACCATTTATCCACTTTACATTCATTACATGGACATCGACTTCTTCCTTCTATGAGATTTTCTTTAGCAAGCTCAATAAATTTGACTACGCCATCAAGATAATCAGGGTGATTACTAGGCAATTCAATCCAACTTGAGTCCATGTCTACACAAATAAAGTAATTTAGTTGACTATAGTTATATCAAATCAAATAGAAGTCTACTTTTTATAAGCATAAATTACTAAATAACTAATGTAATCCTAAAAGATCTAGAACAAAAGGATAACAAGTCCACTCTGTAAAACTATTGTTCTAACATATATCATTTAAAATCTAGGAAATAATTACGTGTACAACTGATACACAAATATTAATGAGTAACAAACTAGGAGAAAATTCAAGAGATTCATCCACTTCATAGTCACAATCAAACTAATTAAACTACAAAATCGAGTGTTGGAATGAAGGGAACAAACGAAAAGCAACAACAAAATTAGAAACATACTAAACAGAGAACAATAATCATTCCATCTATTTTCAACAAGCAAACATACTATTTCACAAGACATGAATAAGTCATTCAAACTTAAGCTAGAAGAGGTGTATTCAAGAGATACACGAGAGATAAATATGTATACCTTCCGATTGAGAGGTTTAATGTTGCACAAACTATAAGCCAACTTCAACCTCTATCTTCACAAGTCAGAAAATTTACTTGTTCTCCAGGTTTATCACATCCAAAAAATAATCATCAAAAACAATTCTTAATTGTTAGCGAGAATCGCTTAAAAGGGAAGAGAATACCATAAAAGAGGAGAAGAGAGAGTGAAAAAAAGAGACAAGTTTTATTTATTAATTATTTAATCCCTTAATTCTTTAATCATGAAATCCCTTAATTCTTTACTCTTTCTATGGTTATGGCTATCACATATGTATCCTACCTTTCCATATTTTGTTTACTTACTTTACCCTCTGCTTCTAGCTAAATGAGGTATTTGGTTTCTCTCTCTTTCTAGCTTGCCTATTTAGTATGGTTTAAAACATCAAAGAGACTTCATATTCACTTTTTTAAATAATCCAGAAATTCCAATAATATATATATGTTTCTAGTGACCGAATTAGTTACGGAATAGTATGTATATAGTATACAATCACTTTATTTTAAATAACTCGAAGCATAATTTTTCAATGACCAAATTACTATTGAAGATAAGACAAAAAAATCTACCTAGATAAATCAATAAGTGACATTTTGTTAAGAAAAAGATTCACACATACTTTCACGTGCAAGTCTAAAATAGACAAATTTCACAAAGGGAAACCATAAAAATACACTAAATACTATGCTCAACTTAAGATCACGAGATGGTGTGGGATGGTGTGGACAAGTAGTTTAAGAATGTGAAGGTTTGGATGTTCCAAACAATAATGGTTCTACCCCTACCCTTATTAGGGAACTCACCACAAGAGTTCATAAAAATTTAGCCAAAAGCAAGAAAGATTAGAATAAACTCATAAACAAATGAAACAAGAGTAGTCGTATATGTTTGCATTGGAGTTTAGTTGATGGAAAGAAGGGAGTAGAATCTAGCTTACTCAACATTACATCCCATATTAGAGGTAAAAGGCAGACAATAATGGGTTCGGAGGCACAAGATACACTCTCTAGTACTCTTGTTTACTCTCATTGACAAACCTTCTTAAACTTGTTGGGGGAGGAGGGAGCAAAGATGATTATAGCTCCCCTCTACCCTCCTTACACGACTCCCGAACAAGCTACTAGCTCCTAAGCCTAATCATTTGATATGAAGTAATATTTATTATCTTATTATATAGCCACCACAATTTGTTATTATCTTATTATATAGCTACCACAATTTGTAGGACCAATAGTTTTCTATGTACGAGAAGGCTCTAAATTATAAGAACCAACATGAATAAACACGGAAAAGGGGAGACCAACATCGCAAGCCATTGTGAAAAAATCACCAGATTCTTCACCACTTATGATATAATAGTAATACGGATCAAGAATCTAAGGTATAAAGGAAGGGACATAATGCAAGGATAGAAGAACATCCGTTAGCAAAATATACCGCTCGTATGATCACAGCAATATGACCAAAACATTATCACCGAAATATATATGCTTATGCATGAATATACACGAAAAATATTGGCACAATAAAAGGGTTTTAGCAAAACTAATAATTTTCGACAAAAACCTTCATTTTTGCATAAATTTACAATGGGCACTTGTTAAGCAAGCATAACGAAACACGAGGCTTACAACGGAATTAATGATTCTAGGTGTTAATGAAACTAGATACTCACGGAATCATGTGTCAAGTGTCGCAATAGTCACAATAATACCTGGAGAAAAGGGAATTCGGGGTAGATTTCAGTAGGACTTTCTAAATAAAGTATATGAATAGTGACGATAAATAACCCGGAAATTTAAATAACATGTATATGGTTTTGGTGACCAAATTAGTTACAAAAGTATATATATAATATGAGTTTTTGCTGGTTAGAGTTGAATGGAAAGAATTAACGGCGAGATGGAAAACTCTAGAATCATGTCTAACTATAAGTTGAATGCAAATAACTAATGAAAGAATTAACCCGGAAGGCAGAATTTTGTAGACAATTAACGAAAGACCGAACCCGAAGGCAGAATTTTACAGACAATTAACGAAAGAATTAACCTAAAAGGCAGAATTTTGCGGACCAACAATCAAAATGCCAAGAAGTTCATTCCGGGAATTTTTGGCACCATACAAATCTTTACCAAAAAAATACTAGCAATCAAGAGATAAAATGAAGTGAAATTGAACTTGGAGAGTGAAATTGATGAGGTCTTCAGGTAGTTGTGATTGCCCGGAATACTATACTCGGGTCGGTAATGGCGAGTCAAGACGGTTGTTTACCCGGAAATTGTTTGCGCCCGAAATTCGATGCTCCTAGAAATTCGAACTCGATGAGCCCGGAAATTCAATGCTCGATTGAACGCAATCGATTGCTAGAGTGCAAAACCTCGTGAATTGATCGCTAGGAAGATGGAGAGAAAGGGGTAGAGTGACCATGTGTTGTGATAGAAAGAAACTGAACCAATTTTTTAATTTTTGTGTTTTTTTCATTCCGCGCGTGTATACTAGGTCTGGATATATTGGGCTGGACACGGAAAAACTTCGACGCCTTTAATAGACAAAGTTCACTTGGACGCCTGAAAGCGACGAGATAAGATCATTAACTTGGACTTGCGTGAACTCGTGTTGACGCGGAGCCCAAGCGTTAAAGATCAAGCGACGAAGTAAGGCTCGTTTTCTAGTAGTGTACTTACATGCATGTTTATTTTTGAATAATTGGTGTATAATCTTGTTGAATAATTACTTATAGTATGTTTTTGTTATTTCGGATGAGTGTCGTTATTTACGTGCATGTTTATATTTTGATTAATTGGTGTACAATCTTGTTGAATGAATGGTGTATATTTTGTGGTTATTGTGGAACTTCGATGTGTGGCCATTGAGTAATTAGTTATATAGTATGTTTTTGTTGTTTCACATGAGGTTCGTTATCCCGGGAAAATGTTTACTTTTAAAGGGAAACTTTGTCTGTTTATTTTAAAGATTTTTAAGTTGTTTGACTTTTATGTTAAAGGTTATCCATGATTGTAATTGTTATGCTTATTCTTATGCAGCCTACGGATTGTAAGCTAGTTTCTCATCAGCCTCCCCTAGAGCATGTGTTGCATTGGGTGTTGTTTTTCCGTGGAGGTCGGATACCGTCGTTCACGGGACACTTCTTCTAGGTGATGAGGTAAGGGTGAGTGTTAAAGAGGTCATGCACGGGGAAGGTGAGTGTAAGCTACCAATCCGGACACTCGGACCTCCACACTATTGACGACGCGAGTCAACACTTTTCTTCGTTGGCCAAAGAGTTTGGTCATCCTCTCTACGGTAATTCATTTTTTAAAATATTAGATTTAAGCTGTTGCTAGTATAACATATATATAGTTTTAATTTTTGCATTGATTATTCACTAGGATATCGGGGTAAATCCGAGAGTGGGATTAAGGGCACTCTATCTCCCTCGTTTGGTACGAGCAAAGTTTCAGCAACGCTCGTTCGTTGTTCGAAGAAGTCTCCTCTTGTATCCATTGAGGAGTCCCGTATGGATTGGTATACTACTCGCACAGTTATGTAAAGACTTTGTTAGCAGAGATACCGTTGATGTGTAGTGCGCTAGACACATGTTTAGGCAACGTGAAAGGGACAATGGGGACATGACTTTCTTTGTCTTCCCGACGACACACTACAATTTTTGGAGATGCGGGATACTTGGCGCATCCAATGTTATGTTAGGCATTATGTAAGTTACTATATTCATAAGTTTTTTAACTATTAATTTCAATTTCTAACTACATATAATTAATATGTAAGGTGGCTGCACAAGATTGGAAAGGACTTCATTCAATTTCTCAACTCTAATTCCATTCAAGGAGCTGGGCAGAAACATGAAGAATAAGTCAACTATATCTTCAAAGTCATAAAATGTAAAGTCCATGATAAAACATGGTACTTGGCGTCGTTCATTGAGAAGTAAGTGTACAAATAAACTTATTAATTAAAGTTTTTATGACGTTATACATACTTATATGAATGTGTTATTTGTGGTTGTGTAACTATCATTGGATGCTTGCTGCCATATTTCCAAGGGATAATATCGCGTATCGGCTTGATCCTTTGGGTCATACCGTGAGGGAAGATATCAAGAATGTACTCGAGACATGAGTTCATACTTTAATCATTTTATACTTGTTTTGTTAATTAGTATTCATTTCAATTGTATGTCTAATATGAATTTTATTTTTCGATTGAAAGTAGTGCTCTATCACGTTATTATTATGGTGGAGGCTTGAGATACCAATGAGCGAGACCAAAGCTAATAATTTTCTCCGTAAAGGTGAGGTTCTCGTGGTTATAGTCTACTTTAATTGTTTTTCATTTCAAATTAGGAGCTTTACACAAAGTACTAATTAATTCTCTATGTGTTGGGAATCTATTTTATTATTATAGTGCCATAAACAACCAGGGAACGTGGAGTGCGGCTTCTACATTCTGCAATACATGAAAAGGATTGTGGCCGAACTCGATTTAAATAATTGTAGTCCCAAAGAGGTATACTTGCACTTGCACTTGTATTTGATTATGAAAAAATTTATTTTTTAAAGTTCTTTTTCAGCTTGATTAATACTTGCATTTGACCTAATAAATATATCTTTTATAGCATTGGTCACAATATTTTCCGGGAAAGAACCCACCCACTCCCTATACGGATGAAGTGCTCAACAAGCTAAACCAAGGTTGGGTAGAGTTTGTATATAATCGTAAAAAGACGTAGGTATATATTTACACTTATTCTTCATTATTTGATTGGTCAAGTTTATGATTTTAATAGTCATACAACTATAGGTATATATGTACATAGGTATGTATATTTACATAGTTATATATATATTTACACTTGTCTTTTATATGTACCATATACAAATATGATGAATATGATGTTTTGTATATATTATGGTTAAGATTGTATTGGATTGTGGTTTGTATATTTTTAAAGAGTTTGTGTAAGGTTGTATATGATTTGTACTGTACGAGAGGGAAAGAAACACACAAGAAAAATTATTAAAAAAAAATCGGACCTATTACTACGGTTCATAAGGAAGAACTGCAGTAAAAAGTCTAGTTAGAGGCATATGACGACGATTCGGATGAATAATCGTAGTCATAGGTCACTCTATGACGACGGTTCTTTTGAAAAACCGTTGTCATAGAGTGACCTATAACTACGATTCTTCATCCGAACTGCCGTCATAGGCCTTCTTTAGTACGGTTTTGAACCATAGTAAAAGATGTTGACTTACAATGATAATGACATAGACGACACTTGATAATTGTAGTTACTGTAATTAAAAATGGTTCCTGTATTAGTAGTGTTTAGATCAGCACTGGAAGTGCTCTTAGATATAAAAGCATTCCTAATGCAGGATGCAAATTGGACTCGTTGGTGGGGCATACCCTCCATCTAATCAAAAGATCCAAAATTTTTTTTTCTCTTCTTTTTTTATCTCTATATTCTAAGGATCTCAAATTTAGATCTTCAAATAAAATATTTCCCATGAAACCTACAACTAAATATATTTAATTAATTTTTTTATTATAGTTTGTGTTGTAATATATTTTTATAAGTTGTGAAAAATAATTTATATAATTTTTGGAGTGTCAACTAATTATTTTATAATAAAAAGATTAATTTAAAAAATATAATTTACAAAATAGTAATTTATAACTTTCACACATTATGAAAAAATAAAATACCAAAGTTCAATAGTAAATTTATGACTTTCATACTTAATCAAAAAATATAACCAAAGTTCGATAAAAAATATCAACTTTAAAAACATCAAATTAATTTCTAATTTCCACCCCCACTATTAAAAATAATTTTTTTTTTTTGTAAAAAAGACATACATATAATATTCTACTCTCAATTGAACATCTGAAAATTCTATAAAAAAAAACTATTAAAAATTCACTTTTATTAAAAAAAAAGGCTAATGTATTAAAAAATAAATAGATCCTAGCGGATCCCATTTGTGATCCACTCGGATCCATTTTTTTCTGTCTTCTCTTGAGGATCTCCCACTGGGAGGAGGAGGTAAGGATTGGGGCCCCACCATTAGATCCCCCAATCCAGCGGTGGGGTTGCTCTAAGATAGGGGACAATTTAGATCGTAAGCGGATGTGAAAATTAAGTATACTAGGGTTATACTCCTTGCTATGCAAGGACATTAATTAATTTTATTTTTATGAATAGTTATTTTTTAATTTAATATTTTTAGTTAATTTATATTAATAAAAACTAATAATAAGTTAAAAGAACATAAGTAGATATATTTTCTTTAAATAGTTAGTATAAAAAATTTATTTTAATTTTTTTATAACTTACTTTGATAACTTATTGTTATTATTTATATTAACTCATTATTTGTCTTTTATTCTTTTTACATCTTTAAAATTTAAAATTTGAATTTTTTTAAAAAAATGTCCATAAGGTAAAGATGATATTTTATCTAAATTCACAATATTACACAATAAACATATAATAAGTAATTTTATAAAAAAAATAGTCAATGTTTAACTTAATTAAATGTATAAATCAAACATTCTAAAAATTGAATAAAATTAATATATGGTTGATATTTAGGATGCTTATGTGACATTGCAATAACTATCTCATAATGTTTTATATGCACATGGGAGCATTACGGAATTTGAACACCTGGGAGTATTTACTCCTCACCATATGTGTAATACTTCAAAACCCACCCTAGGAGTATTACGTCGCGGAGTTCCTCAAAGGAACTCCCAAGGCTCTTTTCAGGTGTTGGTTTGGCTTTCTAATTCCATCTTGAGGTAATAGAGGTCATTTTCCAAAAGAGTTTGAAAATTTTGTAAAAATTGCGACGAGTTCCGTTTGAAATATGGCCCAATCCATAGGCTAAAAGCCTTAAAAACCTGCATGAAAGTCACAATAAAACTCAACGAGCCACACGCTTGGAGTACACAACTCAACGGCCACACACCGGAGTATATTCACAACCACAACTAAAATTCCAAACCAATTTACAACCCAAATTACAAACTAAGTTACAACCGCTTAAGAGCAAAATTGCCGGTGAAAAGGGAATTCTTGGCTTGTCGAGCTACTAGTCCGGGTCTCTACGCATACATTCGACTTCACTATACATTATTGCATAATTACATAAGTAACTGCCTATATACAACATGCTAAACATGAAAACACATAAAACCAAACTTTAACTCACGACCATCATGAACTTCGGTGGGGAAGAGACGTCTCGGGGGTACCTGCAATTGTGAGGAGAAAAGGGGAATTTTGTGGGGGTGAGCAAACCACGCGCTCACCGGAGAGTCTTACGCTCTCAAAATGGAAAGTACTTCACACATATTACTAGTAATAATCATTGAGAAAACAAGAGTAGCATAAGAGGAATATAGGGAATCATTGATGAAATTCTTTCTAACATAAAGATCACAACACTTCACTCATTTAAAAGCACGATTTGCAATCATTAAGAACTCTTTTGGAACTGAATCCTCTTTAAACAAAGTGGTGCAACCACCAATACTTTCTTTCAAATGCTTTCAATCGGAATCATTTCTGCTGAATCATTTCTCATAAATCATTTTCAATGAATTTCTTTTGGTGAATCACTTCCCAAGTTGGGGACTCGAACTAGCACTTCGCAATTTCTCATAGTTTCCCTTATTTCTCTAGTTTCTATGATTTCTCTGGGCCCCGACCCCAAATAAAAGGCTCCCGTGACCTATCTAGGATGATTCCAATCGGGCGTCTTGCTACATAGGACCCCTAGCTAGCCACCCCTAGCTAGAATCCTTTCTTGTGCTAAACGATCCTAGCAAAGTCGACTCAAAACAGTTTCTTTAACACATTCACTTATTACGCTTGTTTCAAACAATATTCTCAAATCGGTTTAACTTCTTAGAAATACGTTTTCACGCTTGAAAAGCATATATCACAAAAATCACATTGAAGTATCAATCTGTGTAAAACATAGAACTTCTTTCAAAACTAACTTTGAACATCATTTAACACAATCACTTAGCACAATTAGTCATAACTCAACACGAGACAGTCCTCCTCGGCTCCTTTCCGACTATGCCTTTCTAAATCTATCAATTTAGTAACATTAATTCCTTTTTCTGACCCACAATAACCACAAGTAATTACCACTTAACTCAAGCGTCTCAACTTCTCACAAATTGTCATCTTTACCTCAAATTCTCATCTTATGCCTCCACGTTACTAATCATACTCTTTCTTACCCATACTTAGCCATACGGTTCTTAAACTTACTTCACTAAATTTCCTTAAGCTCAATTTATCTTCTAGTTCAATTCACTCTCAAGGATTTAGATATGCCTTCAACTCAGTTTAACCTCACAATTACTAGCTCTCCACTTCCCTATCTCACTTGTGTACTAGTCAAGGTGAGCTTGCACTCCTCTTTTATACTTAAATCGTTGTTTTCCGATATAAACCGTTACCTTCCAACGCAAAGACTTAGGAAATCTCTAAGGTTCGGTTGAAGCATCAACTCACAATTTAGACCCAAATCACCATTTCTTCATCTCTAAGTGCTAATTGAGACCTCCACGTTGCTCCTTCGCTCTATTCCACCCAATTCTTTCTAAATTTCCAAGATTCCGACTCAGCCCTAAACAACTACTAAAGTCCTTTAAATTTCTAATTCAGCCTAAACGACTCAATTTGATTCCCTCATATCCTAATTCAGTCCTACTACTTCCTAAATTCTTTACGTGTTCACAACAAATATTCAATATTCACAACAAATTCATTTGGGTTTCGAAATTACTAATAGTTTAGAGTATAAGATTATCCACCTCGAATTAGGGATTGAAGGTTGCGAATTTCGGATTAGTCTAGGTCGGTCTCTTTGTTTCCTTTCTCTTCCTTGCCTTCCCTGCCCTGTTGCCGGCCTTGATCCGGGCTCGGTTTCGTCGCTTTCCTCCTTTCCCACCGCTTGCCCTAGCTCGCCGGTTGTAGTCTCTTTTTGCTTGGTCGCCGGTGGCCTTCCTCCGACCCTCACGTTCGCTTCCTTTCTTTGGGTCTTATCTTCGCCTCTCCGTCATGCCCTTGTTGCTCTCCCCATGTTCGTCGACCGACCGCCTTTCCCTTGTTCGTCGTTGAATGTGCCGGCCTCCGGCCTCTGCTGTGGTTATCGCTCTTTCTCCCTCTCTCTCTCTCGCTCTGCTCGCCCTTGCACGAGCTCCCTCCTCTCGCCTTCCCTTGCTTACGTTCTGCTCCTCCTTTCTTTCCTCTCGCTTGTGCTTGCCCGAGCCTTTTTCCTTTTTCCCTTATCACTACGCCTGAAAAAGCTGACCCGAACCGAATGGGTCAACCCGAACGACCGAAACCCAAACCGAACCGAGCGTCCGAACCACTTGAACCGATTTTGACTCGAAATCTAATGAATCCAATTCCGACCCAAACTAAAATGACCCGAATTGAAATGACCGAACCGAATCGGACCGAATTGATTTAACACAAATAAAAGTGACCCAACCCACATTTATTTTTGTTGGGTCTCTCAAGATGGACTTTTGTGCATATAGTGGTACAATTTTTTGGTGGGTACAATTTTGAATCGATTTTGACCCAAAAAGTGACCCAATTACGACTCGAAATTGACCCGATCTGAAATTAACCCGAATCGAACCCGAACCTAACCCAAACGAGATTGACCCGAAGTTGAACCGAACCGAAGTTGACCCAAACCGAAGCTGAATGAACTCGAACAAGATCGAACCGAAGTTTACTCGAATCAAAGTTGACCCGAACTCGAAACCGAACTGTACTCAAACAAGATCGACCCGAAGTTAACCTGAACCGAGCCGAACCCGAAGCGAACCTAAAGCTGAATTACCCGATTGCCTGGTATACTTATCACTTAGTCTCTCTTTTGTTCCTTTTTGCTGCGGCTGCCTTAGAAGGTGCCAACATATCCAATCTTTCTACTTATCTCTTCTTGGTTTATCCCATAATCCTCCTTCGTTATCTCTCTCTCTCTCTTTTTTTCTTTTTTTATAGGCTTGGATAATCTCAAGGTAAAAAGTCGAAATAATAAATCACAAGTTGCCTCGGGTTTTAATTACCTGGTCTAGGAAGGAAATCGGGAGGAAATAATATTATATGCTAATTATTTATAAAAAGCATGTAAGACTAAGAACTTATACTAAATAAAATAATTTATGCGTCCATTACTTAATTTAATTTACCTACTTAAAATTACAAGTCTCACATTTCTCCCCTTCTTCAAAAAATTTCGTCCTCGAAATTTGGATCTTGAATATCAATACGAGAGGGTGTTTCTCCTAGACTTCACGTTCACGGGTCCGATGCCGTTTACGCTAACGCATGACGTTTCTAGAGTACTTCGACGTATAGAACGATCTTAGTCCTAAACTTCCGCTCTTCTCTTTGTAGGATGCGGATCGGTTCTTCGTCAAATGTAAGGTCCTCCTGGATCTTCAAAGGTTTATATCTAACGATATACTCCGGATCCGACGCATATTTGTGAAGGTTAATCACATGGAAGACCTCATGAATTCTTGGAGTAAGGGTTGTAAGGTCGATCTGCAAGCTATAGGAGTACTTCTTTGTGAAATTGGGAATGGTCTTAGGAATCTAGGGGCTAAGTTTACCCTTCTTCCTAAATCTCAAGCTACCTCTTAGCAGAGAGACTCTTCAAAACACGCGATCCCCGTCTTGGAATTCTACGCGTCCTTGATTCGAGATCCACACACTCTTTTGTTGATCTTAGCGGCTTGGAATCTTTCCAGTAGTACCTTCGTCGTTTCTATTGATTGTTCTATTGTTCCAACTATAGAAGGTATTATTTCTTCCTCGGGGTTCGACCTAGATACTAATGCATGGTACAGTCCATGATCGCTTTATATCTTGATAGTCAACCTATCCCAAGGGTAACATCAAATCTCGTATCACTACGTAGTTGGCGATTCCTATAGATCACATCGGTTCGAGCCACTAACCCTATTGGAGTTGATATGCGAAGTCCAATGATTAGTGTTGCTAAAAAATAGTAATTTACAGCCTGTAATTCATTTTGATTGCGGATTTATAAATACGATCAAGTCATATTATAATAACATTAAAACACGTAATATATTAATTGTTATACATTCAAAATTAATGTTGGAGAATTTTGTTTTTGGTCATCATGCAAGTTTTACTCCTATTTAATGACCTTGTTTTAGGTAACATTTAGTATTTTGACTAGTCAAAAAACTTTTTATGATAATTCTAATTGTTCAATAAACAAGTGCTCAATATATCAATAAGTTGATCAAAGAAGCAAAACGTAGCTTTCTATACTATAAATTGCTCCATTTGACATAAATCATTAGTGGAATAATATGTGTAATGATGAAGACACGCCTTAAATTTCTTTTTCAATTTAGAAATTACTATATTATTTAATAAATTAAAAGGAATCATACGATTAAATAGTAGAATATATTACTAACTTATAAATTATATAAGATCACCATTTTATTTATACTTTTTCATATTTACAAAATTACATATATGACACACCTTTTAGATAGGTTGATCTAATTAGCATGTTATTTGATATTTGTCGATGTAGTCAATGATTATTAAATATTTACATCTATAATTAATCATAATTATTAAAAAAGTATAATTTTAGATCACAAAATACATTAATATAAATTAAAGCAAGATATTTAAACGTATTTAATGCAAGACACATATCATCCTCTAATTAAAATTATGGTGACAGTGTTCAATTATGTTGCTATTTAAGACTTTACCTGCCTCAACTATGATCTCGTCATGGTTAGAGGACAAATTTTATTTTATATGCAATAATTGTTTTGTCAAAGATTTTTGATAGCATAATAGCGAATTCAAATTGTAAATTAAGACGACTTTAAAGTCAGCGAATCTAACATATATCCAACATAAATATTAAGTACTTAAATTGTTTTTGTGACAAGTTATAATGTGATTCGTTGAATATTTTTGTCTTACATGTATGAATCACTTATTATTAATTGAGGTGCAGTTCAATGTATATACTTATGATTTTTTTCATTTTATTTTTTTATTAAAGTGAATAAATCTTAATATCATTTTTAAGTGTAGTACTCCAATGTCGTTTTAGGGTTAAAAGGTAATATTAAAAAACACAATTTAAATAATAAGTTTTAAATTAAATGATCAAATTGTCTTTATATTTTATTGAAAATAAGGAAATTTAATAATAAAAAGTGAGACAAAAAAAAAGTAATTTACAAAGATAAAATTAACAAACTAATATTATGAGACAAAAAAAAATAGTTAAAACGACTTAATAAGAAAATATTCATTACAATGTAAGTGTACTCCATTCATTTCACAATTTATCATTTTTCAGTTGTGAGGAAATATTAATGAAACATAAAATTTATGATAAATTTATGTTAAAAAATCAAGTTATTCGAAGTTTTATTAGAAATGAAAAAGTCCATAAAAAAAGATAATTAATAAGGATAAAATTGATATACTAGTCATAAATATGTCATAAAATTATAAAAGACAAAAAAATAATTACAATGATATGTACTGTAAAACGGACAATGTATTATATTGTAGTATTGCTTGATTATGGTAAATACATACTATAATCAATTAGCTTGAGTAGAGGGGCGCGTGTGAGTCACGTGCCTTTAATGAAAATGACCTAGGTTGCCTTTTTCCTCCTACTTTCCTCTATGCTCGCCGATCTACATGTTTTTGAGGAAACCACAAGAACATCCCCAACAGGAGGCAGGTGTTGATCATGCACCGCCACTAAAGTCACACGTTAGTTGCATGGCTGGTGTCTCTTAAGTCCTAGGCAGTCGATCTACACGTTGGTTATGACTTCGCCGTGGAGGAATGAGATGAGGCACGTGGGTTTTGTTTTATTGGCGGAGGGTGGCCGTTCACATCATCACGGCGGTTCATGCAGTCAGTGGGCAATCCTTATTTTCTTACAGTTTGATTGTGGAAGGAATAAAAATATAAAAATCTCTTTTTAACGCCAAACGGCTTGGGGTCAATACTTCATACTTTTACCCTTTTTTTTATGGTTAGTGTTTCCGGAGAAATCTGAGTTGATGAGGTGGATGATGATTCGGAGAGAGGAAGGATTTACTGCTACGGTTCCGAGGACGTGGCACGAGCGATCCGAGGCTGAGTGATGACCGCTCGAACTCGCAAAAGGTGAAGCCCGGGTGGTAGATCCCGGGAACGCCCTCCGACGCTCAAGTTAGTATCCGATTTGATTGAAAGGATCGAGGAGATCTTCCTCGATCTGCGTGAGGGGTTTCCTTGGGAGACGAGGAGATTTCCAAAGATGGAAGTTCTCGGGGATGAATGTGTGCTGATGAACACCGAGGAACGTTATGAATGAGAATTGGGAGCTCGAAGCTTGAGTAATTATCTTCCAATGGGATGTCTTGTCAAATGAGCATAAAAGCATAACATGCCTTGGGATGTGTGTCAAGGGGAGTATTTATAGGAGATTTTAAAGGGGTAAAATAGTACTTTTACCGTGGTTTAGGGAAACCCTAGCCCTAGTGGGCTTTGGGGCTTTTACGGGCCCGTTAAGGATCGTCCGGGGCCGGTTCCACCCTGGTCCAATTGATTAGGCCCGGTCGGCCGGTGACGTGTCGGTTGAGCTGGAACTACCCGGGAAATACCCGAATCAAAATCCATATCGATCAAAGTGGTCGTTTCGATCAAGGGCGGTAATAAGAACCCCGGACCAAAGGGGCAAAACCCCATTACTCAAAATCTTAATCGCAATAGCACTTCCGATAACCTCCCGAATATCCGCCCAATTAGGGCCAACTCCGCCATGGCCCAAAGCAAGAGGCGGGCCCACCTGGGGTACTCTTGGCGGCGAGCTCGGCGAGGTGGCGTCCGGGAGTCGGGTTAGGCGGTCGGTCCGGGGGTAGGGGCTCCGGCCGAGTGCGGTGTGGGGGTGGGGGTAGCCGCAAAGCAGGGGTGCCGAGAGTGGGGGAGGGGGTGTACACGGGGTCGGTGGCGAAATGCAGCAGCCGGGGAGGGAGAGTAGAGCGAGAGCAGCAGCAACGAGACGAGAGGAGAGGGGGCGATAAGCAGTGGCGCGAGCGAGGGCTAGGGCAAGGAGAGAGAGGAGAGGCGGGAGGGGGAAGTTTGAAAGGTTGGGCCAGAGAGAGAGCCCGGCGGGAGAGGGAAGGCAAGCGTGAGGGAGAGAGGCGGGCCGAGGGAGAGATCAGGCCCGAGGAGGGGAGAGAGGCTGCAGGAGTGGGAGAAGAGAGGTGGGCCGAGGGGAGGGCCCAACGCGCGGCAGAGGAGAGTGAGTGGGCTGAGAGAGTGGGCTGAGAGAGTGGGCTGGGCCGAGGCAGCCTCGGCGAGCGATGAGTGGTTAGTGATAGGTCTCGAGGGTCGGTGTGAGAGGTCGGGTTTGGGAGTCATCAAAAAAAAAAAAAAAAAAAAAAAAAGAGTTGCGAAACAACACGAGCATGGCCCAAACGCTCATCATGCAACGACTTAGCCTCCGGCGGCTAACAAGTCAAATCTATGCCTTCACAAGGGGCTATCCTTTGGGGTTCAAAGTCGGTTTGCTCTCGGCGACAACTTGGCCTCCGGGAGCCGAAAATCGCGCCCTTAGCCCCATAAGGTGATACCCTTCAAGAAGCTATCTCTCAAGCACTTTCAAGCCTCCGGGAGGCTGAAAGGTTGCGCAAAGACCCATTCCGTCATGGGCACTCGCACTCCTAACGGAAGGTTGGGGGTCGCGTTCTCCGTGGGATGTTCCCTAGCGAGACTCACGCACTTTCGAACTTTCGGGAATCGGAAGGTCGCGCAAAGACCCATTCCGTCATGGGCACTTATACTCCTAACTGAAAGTTAGGAGGTCATGTTTCTGTGGGATGTCTCCTAGCGAGATACCCATATTCAAGCACTTTCAAGCCTCCGAGAGCTGAAAGGTTACTCAAAAATTACTCTCTAAGTCCAGGGGCTATGTAAAAACCATTCTTCACGACGAACGTCAACGACAAGACAGAAAGCGAAGAAGAGCATAGTTAACAAAGTAAACTTCATTCATTCATTCATTACAACGAGGGCGTGCAACGCGCTATTACAAGGAAAGGAAAGCGTCTAAAGATAAAGATATTACGCTACAACACCGCGAGTCTACAGTACTACGCTACGGTTATGTCACCCCTATGAAAGGACAAGCAACGACCGCCCTCTCACTTCTCCTTCGGAAGGCTCCTCTTCTTCTCCGCCGGGAGGTTCCTCCTCTTCTCCGATGGAAGGTTCCTCCTCTTCTCCGCCGGGAGGTCCCTCTTCTTCTCTGCCGGAAGCTCCCTCCTCTTCTCCGCCGGAAGATCCCCCTTCTCCTTAGGCAAGTCCAGCTCGGCCATGGTGAAGAGAAGTAAGAGGGCCACCTACCGACTCTTCACTCTCCAAGGGAGGATCGGATGACGAGCCAACGCCAAGAGCGGCTCCATCTCCGTTGGCGGAGTTCGCCAAAAATAAAGGCTTGCCGGTTGACGCTCGATGATGCGATCGTAGTTGCACTCCACCCAAGCCTCAAGTATACCCCACTCGGAGCGGAGCTCAGCTTGAAGTAACTTGAGACCCTCGGCACGATTGTCGATCAAATCCATCTTCACGAGCGTCATCGATGAGGAGTCGGTAGAACATCTCCAAGACAAAGGACGGTTGGCGTACTCGATCGCTGCCTCCTCGGCCTCCGCTCGGTTGAAGCCAGGGCACAACTTCTCGTACCCAATAGGAAGCTCTCCGGCGAGTCATTGTTTCGGAATTACAAGAGAGGAGAGAAATGAGGAAGTGAAGATGGGCAATCCTTCTCAAGGCTCACCCCTTATTTATAAGAACTTAGGGTCATAAAGGCATCTCGGAATGGGCTCCACATTCCACCTACCTACCTTGGGAGGCGTGCAGGCGAACGTGAGGGGCTAAATGATTCGGGTATTTCCCGGGTAGTTCCAGCTCAACCGACACGTCACCGGCCGACCGGGCCTAATCAATTGGACTAGGGTGGAATCGGCCCAAGACAATCCTTAACGGGCCAGGTAAAAGCCCCAAAGCCCACTAGGGCTAGGGTTTCCCTAGCCCACGGTAAAAGTACCATTTTACCCCTTTAAAATCTCCTATAAATACTCCCCTTTTCACACATCCCAAGGCATGTTATGCTCTTATGCTCATTTGACAAGACATCTCATTTGAAGATAATCACTCAAGCTTCTAAGCTCTCAATTCTCATAACGTTCATCGGTGTTCATCGGCACACATTTATCCCCGAGAATTTCCATCTTTGGAAATCTTCTCGTCTCCCAAGGAATCCCTCACGCATATCGAGGAAGATCTCCTCGATCCTTTCAATCAAATCGGATACTAACTTGAGCGTCGGAGGGCGTTCCCGGGATCCACCACCCGGGCTTCGCCTTTGCGGGTTCAGGCGGTCATCACTCGGCTTCGGATCGCTCGTGCCACGTCCTCGGAACCGTAGCAGTAAATCCTTCCTCTCTCCGAATCATCATCCACCTCATCAACTCAGATTTCTCCGGAAACAGTTAGGTTCAAATTTTGGGGAAGATAGTTTCCTTACAAGGTGTGTGGATTGTGCCCGAGGCTTTAAGCTTGAATTTTAATATTCGTTGTCTCCCTTGTGCTTTCAAGCCCAGTTAGAATTATCCATGAAATATGGATCTAGTTGGATGGTCCGTATTTATCCTTACATAAAAAAAATAAAAAATAAAATGCTCTTTTAACGTGGTGGGTCAACATTAAATCCAAAACTTTAGGATAATGTTTAACTCTCTTAAACCTAAACCTAAAATATGAGTAACCTATGGTTTACCTGCCTATTCGTATTTCCGGATCCAAATCTAACACCAAATATAACTCGTACTTCCAAATCTAACTCCAAATCCTAATAGAACTTTTTTGGAAAAAGGTAAGTTCTTTACACTATTAATTGAGCAGTTTTACACTATTACATTAGGCATACCCAAGGAATACAATTATATCCGTTCTAGTCAAACACGATATACACCCTTCTTACTAATTATATGAGACCTTAGCTCCCACCTGATTTGATCCACGATTTGTTCTATTCTTCTGCTCTTGTTCTGGAAGCTCCTCATATTTCTCTCTTGCCATATGTAGTACACTACTGTAACAATAAGTGGGACAATGATAGCCAGTTTTGACTGTGTGATTGTGTAGCCTTCAAGCCAGTTGTTCCATGTTTGTCCCCATTCAGTCCCAGGCCCTAGGCTTATAAGACCATTCAGCACTTCCTGAGCAAAATTACATTTCAAGAATAAATGGTCTATACTTTCCTCTTGCTGGCAGAATGTGCAGGTTATGCTGTCAATCTGAAACCATGCTTGGATTCTATATTTATTTAATATCCTTCTCTTCAGCACTAACCACAGAAAGATGGAATGTTTGGGTAGGATCATTTTGTGCCATGCAAATTTCCATCAAGCCTGCTCTTGTCTTGTGTTCTGTAATGCTAGGTAGGCAGCCTTCGCATTTTAATTTTCCATTTTTGAGCACAAGCCAGTTTCGTGTATGAGAATTTTTCCACTTGTCCAAATATGCTTTGAGTCTCAATATTCTCTTCATGTACCAGCTATAGAATGGTTTGATTTCCATGGTTATGCTATCTTTTCCCTTTATATATACACTATTGACCATTTCACCCATAAACAATCAGCTTTCTCCATGATGAACCATAATTGCTTTGCTACTAGGGCTTTGTTCCATTCTCCATATTGCTTAATTCCAAGTCCACCATATTGTTTGGGGGTACAAATGTCCTCCCATGCCACAGGTATCAAAATTTTAGTCTCTGTATATCCTTTCCACCATTTTAATGACTTAACTAGGCAAGATGAACACAGAACGCCAGTACTTAAACATGCTAAGTAAGACTCAATTTATTAGTTACACCTTCCCTGCATAACTCAGTTTCTTTACTCCCCATAATCTGACTTTTTTGTGATTTTTGTTGCAATTATTGGCAGTCATTCATGTTGAGTTTTTCTAGCTTCAATGGTACACCAAGATATTTCATTGGCAGCTCACCCTTGTCAAAACCTGTTTTCTGAAATATTTCCAATTCAATTTCTTCTGTGGTGCCAGCCAAAAAGATTTGAGATTTTTTTTTAATGTTAGCTTCAAGTCCAGATACAACAGCAAATTTCTCAATTATTTCCATAATGCAATTCACATATTGGACATTGGCTTTATAGAATACGAGCAGATCATCAACAAATATAAGGTGGTTTAGCTTTATCCTCCTACAACCAAGGTGGTAATTAAACCCTTCATTCTAAGCTACCTCTTGCAGCATTCTTGATATGTACTCCATACCAATCACAAATAATAGGGGGAGATTGGATCCCCTATCTTAGACCTCCAGTAGTGTTAAAAAATCCATGTAATCCTCCATTGTATTTTAGGAAAAATGAGGTAGTAGATAAGCATGTGTATGTCCAACTCACAAACTTAGAGGGCATGTCATTACCAATAATCATTTCTTTTCGAAAAGCCTAGTCAATAGTATCATAGGTCTTCCTAATATCACTTTTGATAATACAACTTCAGGCGAGCATTCTTCCTTTTTGTACTATCTCACAAGGTCCAGGCCAATCATGATATTGTTTAATATGTTTCTATTTGGTCTAAATGGTGACTGGTTGTTTTGAATTACAGAAAGCAGAATACTTTCCAGTCTTTTACAAAACATTTTTGAAATAGCTTTGTCGAGGGTATCACAACAAGCTGTTATTCTGTTGTCTGCAGGGATTTTTGGACAATAAAATTTTGGGACAAGAGTAATAGCTATGGTGTTGAGTTGTTTTAATAACTTGCCATGCTCAAAGAAATCTAGAATTGCCATGCTCACCTCATTGCCAATTACATGCCAACTGCTCGTTTAGAATTTTCTGGTAAAACCATCAGGCCCCGGGCTTTTAGTGTCGCTAATAGAGAAGATAGCCTCCTTTGCATCCTGGATAGTGAAAGGATCAATCAGAGTTTGCCTTTGTTCCTCAGATAGACTGTTGCCTACCTGCTGTTTGTTCCAATTCAGTTT
Source organism: Talinum fruticosum (assembly GCA_021018815.1). NCBI lineage: Eukaryota > Viridiplantae > Streptophyta > Magnoliopsida > Caryophyllales > Talinaceae > Talinum > Talinum fruticosum. Next base: position 3,050,115 of record JAITYX010000037.1, on the reverse strand, counting down.
CTACCTTGGCTTTGCTGCAAGCAAAATTTTGAAATATTTTATGAGCTCATTCTCAATCATTTTGGTATCATAGATAATTTCACTATTAGCTGTTTACAAGGATATGATCCTATTCTTACAAGATTTTTGCCTTAGCATAGAATTGAAGAAAGCAGTATTTCTATCCCCTTCCTTCAACTACCTCAGTTTGCTCATTTGAATCTTTAGCTGTCTATAAGCTCTTTCAATTTATTGAGCTGGTCAAGTAACTCTTTTTCTGCAGAAAACATTGTTTCATCACCCTGTCCTTGGAAGATCTGAGTCTGAATTTGCAGCAGTGCATTTCTGCCTTTTTCTATTCTTGTTTCTAGCCCCTTGAACTCCTCTTTGTGAAAGTCTTTAATGACTTCACTTCCTTCTACTTTTGTACCAATTGGTACATTTTAGTCCCTTTTCCATCAAAATGCCAAGACTGTTGTATTAGCTCTTCGTAATTTTTGTGCAAACACCACATATTACAAAATTTAAAGGAGTGAGCTTTTGATAGAGTGTTGTTGTCACTAATGAATAGGATGCAGTGATAAGAGATTCCACCTGCCATGACATAGCAATCCATAGTGGGATAAGCTTCCAACCATTGTTCATTTATTAGCACCCTATCAAGACGAGAGTAGATCTTATCGCCGTATTTCTACTTGTTTGTCCAAGTAAACAACTGGCCTTAATACTTCATTTCTTGTAATGTGCACTGATCTATGCATTCCTGAAATTCCATAAAGCTTTGGTAGGTCATCTTTTCCCCTCCAATATTCTCATGTTTAGCTAGTACACAATTAAAATCACTGTGAGCCATTTTGTTACTTGAGTGTTGAAGTTCTCCAGATAGTTCCATAGTATGCATCTTTCTTTGTCATCATTAGATGCATAAATCACAGTCATATAGAAATCCTGTATAAATCCCTTCACTCTTATCAGCATGTGTATGAATAGGGTATGTATCACTATAATGGTGTTTTCATATATCTTAGGGCTCTAGATGAACCATATACTGCTTCTGTCCTCATATGTTGCATTTGTAACAACCACTACTATAGGAACCACTGTTAACTACGGTTTCGAAATACCTTTAACTAGGGTTATATTTTACTACGGTTCAAAACCTATTACTACGGTTCAAAACTGTAGTAATAGAAAATCTATTACTACGATTTCCGTGAATAACCGTAGTAATAGAGAGCTTATTATCACGGTTCTAGATAAACAATTGTAGTAATAGGCTAAGAGATTACTATGGTTGCTATGTAGAAACCGTAGTAATAGGTCTGGCCCCAAATCCCCTTTTTCTAGCCAAAATTTTAGGTTCGGACCTATTATTATAGTTCTTAACTAACAACCGTAGTGAGAGGTTATATTCAAACCTATTACTGCGGTTGTTCTTTAAGAACGAGTAGTAATAGGTATGACTTTTTAAGGAATTATTGTTTTTTGTTTTCTTACCTCCTGTACAATACAAATAACATATACAACCATTTACACAAACTCTTTCGGAATATATGCAAACCGAGAATCCAACAAGCTTGACCAAGTATATATACAAACCAGATTCATCACACAAAGTTATATATGGTACATTAAATAATGAAAAAGTGTAAATATATACCTATATAATCAATGGCGAATCCAGGAATTTAAGAACGGGAGTCGAAATAAATCAGATGAGTTTATATCCGGAAAAAAAATAAGCAAGGGAAATAAAACTCAAAAGAAGGGATTGGATTTTTGGAAAAAAATAAATTTGTCAATAGAAGGATTCAAGCACTGTACCTCTTCTTCACATTACATAGCCTTACCAAGTCATCTACCTACTTTTGCTAATTACTCTCCTCTATATAAAAATTTTATTTTATTTGGAAGGGGGTCGATTGACCCCACTGACCCCCTGGTTCCGCCAGTGTATATAATTGTATACTTATGTAAATATATACCTATGCACCTTTGTAAATATATATCTATGTAACTGTCTTTATACCTATGCAACTGTATACCTATATAAATTACTAGCTTCACCAATCAAATAATGAAGATAAGCATAAATATATACCTATGTAATTGTCTTTATACACCTATATACAAACTTTGCCCAACCTTATATTAACTTGTTAAGCACATCATCCATATAGGGAGCGGGGGCTTCTTTTCTGAAAAATAGTATTCTTTGACACATTCATTAGGTCAAATGAAAGTATTCATTAAGACGAAAAGAATATTAAAAAATTTAAATTTTTCATAATCAAATACAAGTGTAAGTACAAGTACCTTTTTGGGATTAGATTCCTTTAAATCGAGTTGGGTCGCAATTTCTTTCATGTATTGGAAAATGTAGAAGCCTCACTCCATGTTCTCTTGTTTGTGACACTAAAATTTATAAAATTTCCAAAATATGGACAATTCATTAGTACTTATGTAACTAGCAAATAATATGAAATGAAATAAAAATTAAATTTAACACTAAACAAGAGAACTTCACCTTTATGGGGACAATAATTGGGCATGATCTCACATGTGAGCCTCTCGAGCCTCCCATATAGTAATACATTATAAGAGCACTATTTTTTAATAGGAAAAATAAAATTCAAATTAGCATAAAATTGAAAAGAATACTTAACAAAAAAGCATAAAATGATTAAATTATGAACTCACGAGTCAAGTACGATCTTCATATCTTTCATCACGAGATGATCCCGAGGATCGAGCCGATACGCGACATTGCTCTTTGGAAATATAACAGCAAGCATCCAATATGACCTATACCGACACAAATAACATATTTATAAATATATAACACCATTAAAACACCATTTAAGTTTATGTGTGCGCTTACCCTTGAATGAACGACGCCAAGTAATATTTTTTCTCCACATCATTTTTCATGACTCTCACGATATACTCGGATCAAGCCTTAGTTCTTGGCCCTATTGCTTGAATGAAATGAGGGTTGAGAAATTGAACCAGATCGTTTCCTATCTCATGGAGTCACCTATTACATATTAATTGTATATAGTTAGAAATGAAAATTAACACAGCTTAAAAAATGAACTTATAAATATAGTAACTCACATGATGCCAAACATAATAGTAAATGCGCCGATCTCTTGCATCTGCAAAAATTACAATATGTTGTCCGAGAAGACATATATGGTCATGTCCTCATTGTCCCCGTCAAATACTCCAAACACGTGACATGGCGCTATGCTTTCCAATGTTCTCTCTTCGACAAAGTCTTCACAAAACTTTACAGAGTAGAACACTAATCCATACGTGACTTGTGAATGGGTTGGAGATGGGTCTACTTTGGAAGATGATTGGGGGTCATCGAATACTTTCTTGTGCCAATTGAGAGAGTTGGAGTGCCCTCCATCCCACTCACGGATTTGTCTTAGATATCCTAGTTCGACCATAATACAAGAATTAGAAATATATATATGTGACATTAACAACGGTTAAATTTAATATTTTCAAAATGAATTATCGTAGACAGGATGATCAAACTCTTGGGCCAAGCAACAAAAGTGTTGATCGCTTCGCCAACAGTTTGGAGGTCCGGTGACCAGATCCGTAACTCACGGTTGCCTTTCCCTTGCACGATTTCTCTCACACTCACCTTCACCTGATTAGATGAAAGCGATGCCCCATGAACGACGATATCCGACTTCTACAGGTAAACAACATCCAATGCCATAACATGATCTAGGGGGTGATGAGAAGCTAGCTTGCACTCGCACCGGCTACATAAGAATTAGCATAAAAATTAGAATCACGAGATAACCCTTGAGAGAGAAGTTAAACTATCAAAGAATCCCGGAAAAAATGGACATAGTTTCCCCTTAAAAGTAGACATTTTCTATGGATAATGGCTATTGGGAAGAATTAAATTTTAAATTTATAACTCGTAAGTGCACAATGTAGTTGTAGCTAGCCGAGCAAACACGGGGTGATGTTCACAGAGAGTTGTGTTTCAAATATCGAAACTATCTTAAACTTTCTGTCTAGGAAAATAAGTAGAGATGAGATATATGATAACTCATATAATCCTACAAAGCACTAAAGAATGCTCGAGTTGTGATTTTACAACTTAATAAAACTAAATAATTAAGCCAAGCCTAAACATACCCAAGTTTATGCAAGTATTTAAGAGTGGTTAGTTACACCATCAAAGGCCACTTAAGCCACACTTTTTGAGGGTTATGAGCTAGTCTAATTGTTCTAACCACCTATTTTCATGGGGTTATCCCAACTAAACTATAAAAATAGCAACCTATGGACCTAGCTAGGATTCGGGCTATTTTCATGCTAAAATCCCGACTATTCTCTACACCCACGCTAGAGAATTGGCTCCATCTCTAAGTGATAGACCAATCACCCAAAAATAAAGATGAAAATCCCTTTAAGGTATTTCATCAAATACGTGGCAGACACGAGAAACAATCCCAAATTACAAGCAAAAATAGGTGAATTAAGGCTTAAATACGATCAATTAGCTATTAGAGAGGCTAATCACAACCAAAACAACCAACTTTAACAATTAGTTAACATAAAAGCATTAAATAAATATAAAAATTACACTAAAGAACAAACTAACACAAATTGATTTGAACAACAACATAAACTAGATAATTAAACTCAAACATGAAAATAAGCAATCAATCTAATTTTAATTGACATCTAAACTAATAAAAATTAAATCTTTAAAATAAAATAAATAATCAAAATAATAAATTTGGAAGTTAAGAGTAAAGAGAAAGAGAAAACTTATGCTTGAATTAAAATTGAAGGTTTGAATCCAAAATCTTGTAGAAAACATTATGCTAATCTCTCCCCTAATGGGGTTTTATTTTGACTAAGTAAGAACCTTAGGAGGTCCCTCAAATCCCTAAAAACTGGCCTCCCTTTTATTAGAGCTAAATTTGCTATTTATAACTACAAAAATTAGGCAGAAAACACGCAGCATGGGTTGTGTTGTGTTTAACATGGGTTATGCTATGTTTTTGGGAATATGATCATGCTGAGTTCAGCAAGGGTTGTGCTTGAGTTCAAGCACGGGCTGTGTTGTGTTCAACATGGGCTATGCTATGTTTTTGGAAAGATGGCACTCGGTAGTGCTAAGGAACACACGACCAGTGCTGAACTTCTGCACGGTCGTGCTTTACCCGTACACCTTCTTGACATTCTAGAAAAAACTGGAATTGAGAGCACGACCGTGCGAGTCAACTGATTCGCACCCATGCACTTCATTATGTTTTTCATTTTGCTTCCTTTTTGGCTCAAACTTTTTCCTATTAGCTTGATTTCAACTTATTACCCATAAAAGGAAATAAACCAAATATAAGTCTTCGAAATATATTATTTTACAAGCCACAAACTTAGTAAATAAGGGTATAAATAACGAATTATATGGACCAAACAAATACCCGCACACCTAACTTTTTCTCGTCCTCGAGCAAAACAAAAATAAAATAAAATCTAACTCATTTTCGTAGGAATTGCGGTTGCAATTAGCACATGCAACAAGCCCTTTAAAGCCCTTGGTAGCCTAAGTGGATGAATGAGGTCTCGTGAGTGTTTGTCGAAGATATACCAACAAAATCTTAAAAAGAAAAAGAAAAAAGAAAGAAAAAAATAGAATATCTTTATGATTCTTTTTAAAAAAATTTATAAATATATATACAAAGTTGGAAGTGATTATACACATTCTAATTAATCATATCACCCTCATGTTGTAGATATTAACATGCATATAAAGACAATGCATACATCAAGACACTTGATCCTCTATTGATGACATCCACATACCAGTTTTTTCACCATAAATAGTAAATAATGGGCAAGTTAGACTGGTAGAATCTCACTTTTGGATAAAGTGAAACACTTACACTCATGTGTTTAAAATATGTAATAATGGTTCACTCAAAACTCATTTTAATATACATCATATCATAGGCTTGATTATAATCTCAATTCTCCAAGCACTATGTAGGCAAAATACAAATGTAATCAAGAGGACTTTTTTTAATTTTTTTATTCAAGGGTTGTAATGGGGCTAAGGTTCATGGGTAAGAAGGGAAATCAATTTGGGAAAAGTGTAACTAAATAGCTAAGACCTAATGATTAAGGAGCGAAAAAAAAACACTTCCAACTATGATTAAAGACTTCTTTCCCAATTCACCTTTTTAAACACAAACACACTTCAGAGAACCTAAGGAATGAGAGTAATGTTTTTTAATCACTTATTCTTGTTTTTTCATTTTTTTCAATTTTCTCTTTTTCATTTTTTCCATTTTTTTGAACAAATCTTATTACCATGAGGAATTATCAACACAACTCAATTCCAAAGGGTCTATCAACCACTAGGGGATACACTTAAATTTTCATTAGCAAAAATCCCTATTTTCAAACCACGAAACAAACAACCCAACATTTGTTTATACAACCCAAAACTGCCCATCTTAAGAAATGTTGCCCCTAACCTTGGCAAAAGATTGGAAAATTTGTTTAAGCCAATGGTAAAGCAGAAATAGGTGCAACAAAAAAAACATGTTAAAGCTCAAAGGGCTAACAAAAAGGATAAATATAGTATGGTGGCTTTTTGGTTCATGTAGTTTGAAAACCAATGAATGTCTCTATAAGGCTCAAAATCTCATAGGTTCCTCTACCAAAGTCAAACTAACTCAAAAAATGAATGTCGGGAATCAAATGGGACATAAAATCACACATTTTGGATCAAAGTCTATTATGTACATCATACATATATACAAACTAATAGCCAAGTAACAAAGAGTAAAAGCTAATCAGAATGCCACAAACTCCCCCAAAATAACTTTTAAAAACAAAAATCCTTTTGCTAATTTTAAAAAATTTTATTTTTTTCTTTTTCAAAATATTGAAGCATGACTTCCCCTCCCCCACACCTAAACCTCACAATGTCCTCATTGAGAGCCAAGTAGCAACCACACCAACAAAAGCGACTCAATTATATACAAAAATACTCCCACCAAAAATAAAAGCAAAACCAAAACATGAATATATATATATATATATGGGTGATCATGGCCATCATGGCTCAACAACATCCAAAATTTATCCTCAAAATGATCACTACATGAAAGCATAATCCTAAATATCCACAACTAAAAGGAAAATGAAAAACACAACCCTAAATATCCACAACTAAAAAAATACAAAGAAAGAAAGAAAAAATATATAAGAAAACGAGAAAGACAAGGAATGAGTATACTAGGTTATGTGTTGGGTGCACCTAAACTAATACCTCCTAAAATTGTACTAAGAAGGCTTGAGGAGCATCAGTCACTCATTCTCATCTCAAGATTAAGCTCCAACTCGGATATCTGTTAGAGCTCTAAGGAGCTTATCAAATTCCCGAGTATGCAACTCGGAAAAATGCAAGTAAAAGAACATAAGTAAAATTATATCAATGACATTAAATTTCCTCTTAAATTTATCGGATGCCTTAGAAAAATCAAAAGATTGATCAAAGAAAGTGGTCTAAATAATTTTTCTAGGCATGTCTCCTAGGTAAGCATGAAAATGGTCAAAGGAGGGTTCAAAACCTCCAAAGGTACCTAGGGACACGATATTGTCAACCACATCCCCCTCAAACATGTCAAATGAGTTATCCACATGGCCCACATCCAAATCAGAATCACAAATCATATAATAGGTAGTGGGCTTAGAAAAACGATATGTGGGAGAGGATGAGGGTGGTGAACAAATAGGGAAAATAGGGATCAAAGCGAGTGGATCGGGGGACACATGATTATCAAACTCAAGACTATAAGACGCCTCAACCACAACCAACTCACATGACTCCCATAAAGGAGTATCCAAATCAAGCACCTCGTCTAAAACTTCTTCCGACTCATGATATAAATCATCCTCACCAACTAAACTACTATCAACATCAAACGCAACCTCAATGTTGTCCTTATGTGTGCTAGGTCAGGATGGAGCAATAATTGGTAGTGTAGTCAAGGGAGGTTCAATCTCTTCCTCTAGTCTAGACTCCAAAGGAAAAGAAGACTCATCATCATCATCATCATAGAAAAATGCCTTAATTTTAGTAGAACTAAAACTAAGATCAGTTTCATGTGATAGGTTAGACTCCCTAATCTTAGTAAGACAAGCAAGTCTGCTCATTTTGTTTATCCATAGCCCTTATCATTTTATAACAATTAACATAACATTCATGAGAGTGAATATCATAATAAGGACAAGAACTAGTATCATGATCAAAAGAGTTACACTTTTCATACCAATGAGGGGTAGGATCGAAAGTATAAGGGGATTGGATATAAGATCCAAGCATGATAAGCACAAAGGTCCAAGAATGAAAGTCCATAATCACTATAAGCCTTTTCAAATTCACAAGTATCCCAAGCAATCCATCCAATCAAATCCCAAGCTTTATCTACAAATTTTACTCAAAAATCCCAATATTCTAAAAGAACACGAGTTTCACTATTCACACCCTCATATATAATATTTAATACTTCCTATTTCTCCAAACAAGTTATCGAAAAAACAAACAAAACACTAAGTCGATCAAAGTAGTGATAAAACAGTTCATGCTCATACTCGTGGATAATGGTAAGTAGATATTTTTTTATTTTTTTCATTTTTCAATTAAATGCCTAATCTAGAATGCTCAAGTAAGCTCCAATATTGAAAAACGAAACAACTCCCCAGACAACGGTGCCAAAAACTTGTTGGAAAGAATTAAGTCTTAAATTTATAACCGCAAGTACACAACGTAGTTGTAGCTAGCCAAGCAAACACGGGTCATGTCCACAGAGAGTTGTGTTTTAAATATCAAAACTATCTTAAACTTTCTTTCTAGGAAAATCAATAGAGATAGGATATATGATAACTAATATAATCCTAGAAAGTAGTAAAAGAATGCTCGAGTTGTGATTTTGCCATTTAATAATACTAAATAATCAAGCCAAGCCTAAACCTACCCAAGTTTATGCAAGTATTTAAGAGTGGTTGGTTGCACCATCAAAGGCCATGTAAGCCACACTTTCGAGGGTCATGAGCTAGTCTAATTGTACTAACCACCTACTTTTGTGGGGTTAGTCCAACTATACTACAAAAATAGCAACCTATTGACCTAGTTAGTATTCGGGCTATTTTCATGTCAAAATCCCGACTATTCTCTACATCCACGCTAGCAAATTGGCTCCACCTTTCAGTGATAGATCAATCACCCAAAAATCAAGATGAAAATCCCTTTCGGGCATTTCATCTAACACGTGGTGGGCACGAGAAACAATCCCAAATAACAAGCATAAACTAGGTGAGTTAAGGCTTAAACAACATCAACTAGTCACTAAAGAGGGTAATCACAACCAAAGCAACCAAATTTAACAATTAGTTAACATAAAAGCATGAAATAAATATAAAAACTACACTGAAGAACAAACTAATAGAAACCGATTTAAACAACATAAACTAGATAGTTAAACTCAAACATGAAAACAAGCAATCAATCTAATTTTAATTGACATCTAAACTAATAAAACTAAAATCTTTAAACTAAAATAAACAATCAAAATAATAAACTTAAAGTAAAGAGGAAAAGAGAAAGAGAAAACTTATCCTTACATTAACATTAAAATTGAAGGTTCGAATCCAAAATCTTGTACAAAACTCTACACTAATCTCCCCCTTAATGGGGTTTTATTTTGGTTAAGCAAGAACCCAATGAGGTCCTTCAAATCCCTAAAACCCGAGCTCTCTTTTATTAGAGCCAAATTTGCTATTTATAACTATAAAAATCAGGTAAAAACATACAACACGGGTGTGCTGAGTTCAAGCACGAGTTGTGTTGTGTTCAACATGGGTTGTGATGTGTTTCTGGGAAGATGGCACTGGTAGTGCCAAAGAATGCATGACCAATGTTGGAATTCTACATGGTCGTGCTCCCAACTCGTGCTTCACTCGTGCACCTTTTCGGCGTTCCGGAAAAAATTGGAATTGAGAGCACGACTATGCTCGTCAACCGTACTACACCCATGCACTTCATAATCTTCTTCGTTTTGCTTCCTTTTTGCTAAACTTTTTCCTATTAGCTTGATTTCAACTTCTTATCTACAAAAGTAGATAAACCAAGTAAAAGTTCTTGAAATATAATATTTTACAAGCCAAAAACTAAGTAAATAAGGGTATAAATAACGTAATAATTGGACCGAACAACGGCCCTCATCCGAAACAACAAATAAAACATACTATAAGTAATTACTCAATGGCCACCCGCTAGAGTTCCATAACAACCACAGAATATGCAACATTCATTCAACAAGAGTATACACCAATAATTAGTCGAAATATAAACATGCATGTAATTTTAATTTGTTAGCAAAATCCGAATTACCTCCATCATAAGTTTGAACCGGTGGACGGGGAGCTCGCCTTTGGGCTCACCGAGTGTTTGGGGTGAGAATGGATGTAAATCATCCAAGTTGGGTGCTAGGATACCCATGGTGTTGAAGTATGCCATGAGACAGCTTCTACATTTGGGCTCGCATCTCTGTCCTCATCCGGGCCCTCATCTCTTACATTTATGCAGCCATCCGTATAGCCATTTAGGACTCGTTGGGACTATATTTGAGATTTCATTTTGGCGACTATTTGAGACATCATTGCCTCCATATCCACTTGGTTGGAAGAGACGGGCGCTTCTTCCTAACCCCAAAGTGCTCAAGTATCCCGACCTTCCCACTTACGGCTCGAACACGAACACGATGCTCATATCTTTCTAGGGCCAAGGCTAACTTGTCCCTGCTCCTAGTGGTGTCAGCGACTTCGAAGTCGAGGTATGTGACCAAAACTTTTGTAAGAACGAAATAAATTAGCATTGGGAAATTTATATTTTAAAACCGATAAGTTCTCAAAATAAATAATAAAGTAGTAAAAACTCACGAGTCGCTGCACGCATTCTACTTTGATTGTAATGAAGGTGCCATCTTTCATCTTTCTTCTTTCTTCCTTCGACCCACAATTCGTCCCGCTCGGTTGTGAGCTGCGAAGTATCTATGATGGTACCTTCATCGGATCTGCTTTGAAGTTGTTCAAGCTTACGCTTGTACAACTTGTCCTCTACCTTCGTATATCCCTCACGGGACATCATATGGGGATACGCATTGCTCTTAATCCCTCTTCCGGTTGGCTTCACCTCATGCTTGTATAAGTAATTAAGACAAAGAAAATATCAATAAATAGCAAAATCGAGCCAAGATAATTAGAAGATTGAACCGGATAAAGGGAGGATAAAACAGGGTTCACGACGCCGACCACCAAGGAATTTCTAGAGTTTCGTGCTCTAGCGTGTTTCCAAAGAAGTCTCCGGGAAAAACCTTGCGTTTCACTTAAAATCCAGGGGTGGCGTGCGCCGCCATAGCGGTTTTCCAAAACTGGAAAGTTTCCACTTGTGACGAGTTTCCATTTTTAACGAGTTTCTATTTTTAGTAGATTCATTTTTTGTGCGGGATGCGTGCTCCTAGTCTTGGGTGGATTGTCTTTATGAGACCCAAGATTTTAAGTAGGTTAATTACATAGTTAAATTAGGTAATCCACGAGTAGTTTTATTTTGTGCAATTATCAAGTGTTTATATAGTTTAATTAGTAGTTATCTTCGCTCTTTTTCCCAAACCTAAATGGACGAAAATTTTAGATAACTTATATTAACTATTTTTATTTTCTACCTAAATTAGCCCCAACAAAAAAAAAGGGAGCGAAGAAAGCATGTAATTACATGAAATGTTGGGCAATTGAGTTATTAGTGTAAAGATGAAACCTTGCTCGACATTTTATAAAAAGGCCACGAAAGAGTAAATAAGCAACAAACAAAAAAAGAAAAGAAAAGGGAATTAAGTAGAGGAAATAAGAAGAAGGGCTCACGAGAAAAACCAGAGGAAAGGAGAAAAGGAGCCCATGAGTTCGAGAGAGGGAGGTAAAGGAAGAACACAGAGGGAGATGGAAGAGGACCAAAAGCGGGAGAGAGAGAGAAAGGAGACAAGAGAGAGATTGAGAACGAGGGAGCCAGCGAATGAGTAACAAAGAAAAAGACCGAGAGAGTTGAGATCCGAGAGTCCGAACGAGAGGAAAAACAGGGGAAGAAGGGGCATGAGGCATGCCCGCCAGCGAGAATGGAAGCAAACGAGCGAGAAGACAGTGGCCGAGTGAGAAAAAGATAGGGGCCAGCGAACGAGTGAGGTTTAGACGGGGATGTTGAGACTTAGAAGGCTGAGAACAAAAACAAAATGTAGAAAGCGAGAACAAAGTGATGGAGCCAGAGAGACAGACAACAAAGGAGGAAAACAAAGGACCCGAATCGACTTCATTCAATCGAATACTTAAACCCTAGAATTTGAGGTGGGTGGTCTTATACTCTAAAATTAATAGTAATTTCAAAACTCAATTCAATTTTGTTGTGAATATTAAATGTTTGTGCTATAGAATGAATTTAGGAAGTAGTTAGGACGAATTAGGACATGAGAGAATCTGATTGAGGTTGTTAAGGTGGATTTGGGAAGATAGAAATTCTGATGGAATTAGTTTCTAAGGTTTGATGGGTGATATGGAGATTTCATTTAGAAATTGAGAATAAAGGAATTGTAATTTTAAGTAGGAATCAAGAGCTAATATTTTGGATTAAACCCTTAGGGATTTCTTGAATTTTTGGCTTTGAGAGGTAATTATTAATTTTGGGAAATAATGATTTGAAGTATAAAGGGGGTATGGGTTCATATTGATTAATGCAAAATTGAGGCACGAAAGTAATAAGTGGGTGATTGATAATCCTCGAGATTTACCTAAACTTGAAGATAAGCAGAGCTAAAGGAATTTGAGTGGTAAAGTGAAATTAAGAGTTATATGGCTGAGTATAGGCAAGAAAGAGACGGTGAATGATATGGAGACATAATATGAGAACATAAGGCAAAGATGGCAATTTGGAAGGAATTGGGACTTTTGGGTTAAGTGGTAACTACTTATGGTTAATGTGGCTCACAAGAGTTTTAGTTCCTAAATTCGTTGTGGTTGAAAATGAATTGAGTTAAGGAAAATGAATGTTTCAATATAGAAAAGAAGTGAGAACTTGGAGTATCAAGAGAGTATGTATCTATATTGATTGAATGTGGCTTTGAACACGGAGTGAGACGAGAATTACGTATTTAGGAATAAGAGATTCTTTCTTGAGTAGAATATAGATGAATATCAGTAGATGTTAAATACTTAGGTGAATTTTTGAGTTAATGTGCTAGTTTGGAATATTAGATCTTAATAAGGAGATGCTTAGCGTGTGAAGTAATTCGATCCTAAATGATGCTCAAAAGTTAGTTTTGAAAAGAGTTTAAATTTTTATGCAAAGCAATACTTGAGCATGATTCTTGATAACTACTTTTCAAACTTGAAATATGTTCTAAAAAAATGAAACCGATTTGAGAAAGTGAATTTAGAAGGGTGACACATGGTGTCATGCCTTCTATGATGTTAAACTGGTTTGAGATTATGGTTTAGAAACCAAGTTTGATAAGTGATTGTGATCACTTTGGTTTTAAACATATTTTGGGCTAATAATTATTTAGACCAAAGGAAGGAGGTGGTCATGCATATCAGGCCACGAGGTCCTTGCATATCAGGATGCCCATCAACCGGAGAGGTTAATTCTTTCTCGACGAGGAAAGTGGAGCATTCTAAGAGTTTTACTAGAGATAGGTCCGGGAGCCTGAGTCAAGGGGTAGTGCCCCAAAGAAAACTGGTTGGCGCTAGTTCAAGTCGAAAGCCCCGAAAGGATATTTAGTTTCTAATTGAAAGTATTTGAAAGAAAGTGTAGGTGGTTGCATCAACTTGTTTAAAGTTGATTTAGTTCCAAAAAGAGTTGATGATTGCAAAATCGTATTTTCAAATGATTGAATGTTATGATCTTTAAGTTGTAAGGGAATTAAGGGGATTTCATTAAAAAGTATTTAGATTCATATTACGTTATTCTACTTTTACCAATTTCATTATTATCATTAATATGTGAAAAAATTTCGTTTCAAGAGTGTAAGACTCCGTATTGAGAGAATTGGTGCTTAGCCCCCACATATGCCCTTCCCCAATTGCGGGTTAACTCTCGGTAGCGTGTCTTGTACTTAGCATATTCTGTACTCCTGTGTGTTAATTGCTGTTTGCTAATAACATCTCTAAGTGACACAAGTTGTCTGGCGTGCATTTCATACATGTCTATGTGTTATAGCTTGTAACTAAAGTTCACTTAGATTGTATAAGATGTATGATAAACCATTTAGATTGTTTGAAGTTTTATTGCATATTGGTTTGACTCGTGTGGCCATTGAGTTGTGTACTCCGAGCGTGTGGCTCATTGATTTATAATGTGTTTTTTTTTATGCAGGGTTTTAAGACTCGTAAGATTAGGGGATAGTCCATATTACGGACAGAACTCTTCCAAAATTTTTAGAAAATTTTCAAGTAAAATCGACAATCACCTTTATCACCTGTAATTTGGAATTAGAGAACCAAGTCGACACCTTAAGTAGTAGCCTTGGGAGTTCCTTTTGAGGAACTGCGGCGATGTAATACTCTTAGGGTGGGTTTCGGGGTGTTACATTTATGATATTAGAGCATAGATTTCAGTGACCTTGAGTCCGCATTACATATAACCGTCTAAGATCCTTTGTTATGTGATAACGTGCTATTTGTGACAAATATATCCGTCGCATTTAGTGTAGCCTTTGACTCATAGGCATTTACGTAGTTGACTTAGTTGAATTAGTTGAACTGTAAATTGCTTATTAAGGTGATATGTGACTCGACTTATGTATGCTAAGTTCGTGACTCGAGTGTGACTGAATTTTTATTTGCGTTTCATTTCTCGTTGGTTTCATTGATTCTGAACCGTAAACTGCTTATTAAGGTGATATGTGATTAACCGGAAGATGAATTATGTGATTTGACTTATGAACCTATGTGCCTATACGTGTGAGTGATCGAATTTTATATGACTTGTTTTACATGCATTTGTGATTATATGGGTACACTTAGGGTAATATGGTGAAGAGTTAATTTTGACCACATAACTTAACCTTGCTAGATAGCTAGTGGGAAGGGATATGGTAAGGCTTATGTGCACAACAATGTAACCGATCCACTAATAGGCACTAACCTTCCGAATGGGTTTTTGAAGTTACAACCTTCCAAGCTCGGGGTACTACAAGTCCTACTGAGTTAGATGAGTGAATGAGGGAATAGCTAGGTTCTCTGTGCTTTGTCTTGATTGTATTGACAAGAGGGGTTCATGTTAAGGAATTATTGGATCATTAGGTGTGGAAAATCCTCAATAACAAGTAAATATCTATGCATCGCTAGAAGGTAATGCGTTGGTTGCTTAGGTTTTGGTTGAGATATTAGTATTCAATTTAAAACAAGTGGTAGAATCGTTCCAAGCCAACTATTTTCCCTTTTCTGGTATGATTTGCTCCTCGGGCCCCATAATAGAATGAGTAGACTCGCGGAAATGATAGTAGAGAGGAGGCTAGAACCCATTAACTTCATTTAATACCTTCCTAACTTGCTTCGGTTGACTTTGAAATGATCACAGTTCATATTCCATTAGATTTTAATTGTGTTTTATTTCTATGTGAAATTCGAAAAAAGGTTACCCTAACACATAGAGACTTCCGCACGAGTTCTAATAACCATGTTTGGAAATAATTGCCTGAATAAGTTGAATTCTATGTTAGGTATTACTTGTATGATTGATGTGTACCCACCTAAATGTTACTTAATCAAGATACTACTTGTTGCAAATTTTGAGGACAAAATTCTTTTAAGGGGGAAGAAATGTGAGACCCAAGGTTTTAAGTAGGTTAATTATATAGTTAAATTAAATTAGGTAATCCATGAGTAGTTTTATTTTGTGCAATTATCAAGTACTTATATAGTTTAATTAGTAGATATATTTGCTCTTTTTGCCCAGGACGAAAACTCAAGACAACTTATAGGAACTATTTTTATTTTCTAAGTAAATTATCCCTAACAAAAAAATGGGGAGCAAAGAAAGCAAATAATTACATGAGACGTTGGACAATTGAGTGATTAGTGTAAAGATGAAACCTTGTTGGCATTTCATAAAAATCCATGAAAGAGTGAATAAGCACCAAACAAAAAAAAAAAAAAAAGAAAAGAAAGGGGAATTAAGTAGAGAAAATAAGAAGAAGGGCTCGGGGAAAGAACGAGAGGAAAGGAGAAAAGGAGCCCATGAGAACAGAGAGGGAAGTACAGGAAGAACACAGAGGGAAATGGAAGAGGACCAAAAGCGGGAAAGAGAGAGAGAGAGAGAGAGAGAGAGAGAGAGAGGAGTCAAGAGAGAGATTGATAACGAGGGAACCAGGGAACGAGTACTAAAGAAAAAGACTAAGAGAGCTGAAACCTAAGAGCTTGAGCGAGAAGAAAAACGTGGGAAGAAGAGGCACAAGGCACGCCCGCCAGCGAGAATGGAAGCAGGTGAACAAGAGGACAATGGCCGGCGAGTAAGGAGACAGGGGCCGGCGAATGAGCAAGGTTTACACCGAGAGGTTGAAAGTGAGAGGGCTGAGAACGAAAAACAAAACGGAGAAAACGATAACAAAGCAAGGGAGCCGGAGACATAGCGACCGAGAGGAGGAAAGCAAAGGGGGACCCCGGATCGACTTCATTCAATCAAATACTCAAACCCTAGAATTCGAGGTGGGTGGTCTTATACTCTAAAATTAATAGTAATTTCAAAACTCAATTCAATTTTGTTGTGAATATTAAATGTTTGTGTTATAGAATGAATTTAGGAAGTAGTTAGGGCTGAATTAGGACATGAGAGAATTTGATTGAGGTTGTTAAGGTGGATTTGGGAACCTAGAAATTCTGATGGAATTAGTTGCTAAGGTTTGATGGGTGATATGGAGATTTCGGTTAGAAATTAAGGATGAAGGAATTGTAATTTTAGGCAAGAATTAGGAGCTAATGTTTCGGATTAAATCCTTAAGGATTTCTTGAATTTTTGGCTTTGAGAGGTAATTATTAATTTTGGGAAAAAATGATTTGAAGTATAAAGGGGTATGAGTTCATATTGATTAATGCACAATTGAGGCACGAAGTAGTAAGCGGGTGATTGTTAGGTTAAATTAAGTTTAAAACATTTCTAAATCCTCAAGATTGAACTAAACTTGAAGATAAGTTGAGCTAAAGGAATTTGAGTGGTGAAGTGAAATTAAGAGTTATATGGCTGAGTATGGGCGAGAAAGAGTAGGTTAATGATAAGGAGATATGATATGAGATTCGAGGCAAAGATGGCAATTTGGGAGGAATTGGTTCTTTTGGGTTAAGTGGTAACTACTTGTGGTTATTGTGGCTTAGAGGAGTTTTAGTTCCTGAATTCTTTATGCTTGAAAATGAATTGAGTTAAGGAAAATGAACGTTGGACTATAGAAAAGGAGCAAGGACTTGGAGTACCAAGAGAGTATGTATCTCTATTGATTGAATGTGGCTATGAACACGGAGTGAAACGAGAATTAGGTGTATAGGAATAAGAGATTTATACTTGAGTAGAATACGAGATGAATATGAGTAGATGTTAAATACTTGGGTGAATTCTTGAGTTAATGTGCTAGTTTGGAATGTTAGATCTTAATAAGGAGATGCTTGGCGTATGAAGTAACTTGATCCTAAATGACGCTCAAAAGTTAGTTTTGAAAAGAGTTCAAATGTTTACGCAAAGAAATATTTGAGCATGATTCTTGATAACTGCTTTTCAAACTTGAAATATGTCCTAAAGAAGTGAAACTGATTTGAGAAAATGAATTCGGAAGGGTGACACGTGGTGTCATACCTTCTATGATGTTTAACTAGTTTGAGGTTATGGTTTAGAAACCAAGTTTGATAAGTGATTATGATCACTTTGATTTTGAATGGATTTTGGGCTAAGGATTGTTTAGACCGAGAGGAAGGAGGTGGTAGTGTGTATCGAGGCCATGGGATCCTTGCGTATGAAGATGCCCATCAACTGGAGAGGTTGATTCCTTCCCGATGAGAAAAGCAGAGCCTTTTAAGAGTTTGACTACGAGATAGGTCCCCGGGAGCTTGAGTCGAGGGGTAGCGCCCCAAAGAAAATTGTCCGGTGCTAGTTCAAGTTTAAAGCCCCAAAAGGATATTCAATTTCTAACCGAAAGTATTTGAAAGAAAGTGTAGGTGGTTGCACCAACTTGTTTAAAGTTGATTTAGTTCCAAAAAGAGTTAATGATTGCTAAATTGTATTTTCAACTTATTGAATGTTATGATCTTTAAGCTGCAAGGGATTTCGGGGATTTCGGTGAAAAGTATTTAGATTCATATTACGTTATTTTATTTTTACCAATTTCATTATTATCATTAGTATGTAATAAAGAATTTCCGTTTTAAGAGTTTAAGACTCGCCATTGAGAGTATTGGTGCTCACCCCCACATATCCCCATCCCCAGCTGCAGGTAAACTCTCAAGTGGCGTGTCTTGTACTTAGCATATTCCGGACTCCTATGTGTTGATTGTTCTTTTCGATGACATTTCTAAGTGACACAAATTGTTGGCTTGCATTTCATACATGTCTATGTGTTATAGCGTATAGCTAAAATTCATTTAGTTTGTATCGGATATATCATAAATCATTTAGATTGTTTTATGATTTATTGCATATTGGTTGGACTTCGACATGTGGCCGTTGAGTTGTGTACTCGAGTGTGTGGCTCGTTGAGTTATATTGTAATTTTTTTATGCAGGGATTTAAGCATTTGAGCCTAAGGGATAGACCATATTACAGATGGAACTCTGCTGAATTGTTTAGAAAATTTTAAACTAAAATCAACAATCACCTTTATTACATATAACTTGGAATTAGAAAACCAAGTCGACACCTTAACTAGCCTTGCGAGTTCCTTTTGAGGAGCTTAGGCGATGTAATACTCCTAAGGTGGGTTTCGTGGAGTTACGAGTCTTGGAGCCAAAATGCAGCACTTTGATGCTCATGATCATGAAATGCAGCGTTTTAACGCCATCTTCGTGTCTTCGACTAGTAAAATGCGGTATTCCGAACTTGGAATTTCCTGGTACACAACACTCGGACTCAGTTGTCTCTAAAGGCTTGGCCCGTACTTGGACCATCCGAAAGAAAAATGGATTTTTGGATCAATACAAGGCAAAATGCTATTTATATGGTGTCTGGGGGCTTCTTTGTGGTTTATCGGCTTCTGTCCCACCAATCAAATACGAGTTCGTGATCTAAATCCTCAAACAAGACTCGGGATTTCATCATCGGGCCAACAAATAGAAAACAAAGAAAAGGACGACACTTTTTGGTGTCTACAAAACCCTAAAACACTAAATTGTATTTAGCATAGTTAAAACCCTAAACCCTAAAATCTACCGGCTTGCATACTACTCGTTGAGAGAGTGAGCGAGGTGAGCGAGAATAGTGAGATAAGTTACTTGTATTTACGAAAATAAATTAATGTACAAAATAAAAGAGGGAGAGATGAATTACATCGGCCTTTGGTATGATAGTGAAAGTGAGAGAGATGGAGAAGCAACGACGACAAGAGTGAGTAGAGAGAGACGAGAGCACCGAGCAAAGAGTAGAGAGATGATGGCACGCCGGAGAGAATGAGAGCAAAGAGCATATAGTGTAGTGGCGGACTGGTCATGGTTTCGATGGACTTTTGATTACGGTTCAATTAAAAGAACTACAATAATAGATACCGATAATTACGGTTCTTTCGAGTGAATCGTAGTTAAAAGTGGATATTTCCAAATGTGAAGACAGTTCAATTAAAGAAGTTATAATCATAGACACAATAAAAGACCGCTTATTTACAAAAATGCCACCGCTTCGGTTTTCATTACGATTTTTGCTATTAACCGTCGTAAATTAACCGTAATAAAAAGTCATGTCCGTAGTAGTGAACTTCCCATCCCCGCATACAGTTGCTACCACCACTGGGATATTCTCGTTTTCCAAATTTTGTTTCTAAAAGACCAACCATTTGGACATGTTTATTTTTCAAACGGGACGAAATCTCTTCTTGTTTTGAGGGGCTATTCATGCCCTTCACATTCTATATTATAAAACTATCCATTTTCCACCCCTAGGGGCTCCTAAGGTGCTATTTGTTGCCTGCATTCTCTTTAGAGGCTATTTACGAGTGCAACTTGTAGTATCGATTGATATCTGTCTCAATAGCTCAAAAGGGTAGGTCCTCCTATCACGAGTAGGTTGTATCTCAACAATTTGAGCTTAAATTTCAGGATTTATCTGAGTAATCATAACTTCCTCTGAATCTTGTTCAAGTTGTACAGGTTTAGGTCTCCAAATTCTTTAAATAGGTTCGAGGTTGTGAGTAATCACAACTCTTTGCCTACTGAGTCTCTAAGGTGTGTCCAAACATTTTGCATTTGGAGCATTGCTCTGGAATCCTTTCAAAGAGTACCCCTTGGATGATCAACTCATCTTTTCATCTATAAATTCCATTTCCTCGGGTATTGGTTTGGTAATATCAACTTCAATCAAGACCCGTGCATAATTCATTCTTCCTTTTTCTGTTGTCACTTTGTCTGCAGGTATAGGTATGCCAATTAGGCTCGCCACCTTACTGAGACCATCTACTCCCAGATTTTAGAGTGTAGTTGAGGAAATTGGACCCACATTTGAATGGAATTAATTTCCATTTCAAAATCATCTCCCAATGCCCATTCTTTGACTATTATTGGATTCTTGTCAAAATAATACATTGATTGATTGTTGAAGCACTTTATCTCTGTCCATCTTTGCATGGAATCACACCAAATACACTCCATTGTCTTTCTTGATAACTTTATCAATGATTTGCCTACCCCATATTCTATTCAAAAAACCCTCCATCACACCCAGAGGTGGATTACTCCCTAGGATTTTACATAGCAAAGTAGAAGCCCAGTATTCTACTTTTGATACTATATCAACTGCATCTATTTTTTGTATAATGAAGACTCGGACTCTGCATTTATATCATTCTCGGTACTAACAAGGAATCAGGTACAGATTTCATCCCTTCTAGGTTTTGATTACAGGTCATTCTAAGTGTTATAGAAACTTTTCAGAGTGTTACGAAACTATTGCATATGTTTTTATTCGATTCGACTGACTTAGAAAGCACACTTATGTTCATTAATTCACACCGATGGTTCCGAGTCACTCGGACATCACTCGGAGTTATCGCATGACCAAACATTCATTTTAACTCTTTCAAACTAAGTTCGACTTCATATTCTAAGTTAAAGTGAATTACAATGTTAATTTAACTTTCTAAGTCAGCATGTTTTGTTTGAAATATATGTGTCTAGATCAAGTATTCATACTCCGATATTCTCTATCTAACTTCTTTAAGACTCGACTCGGATGGAATTTGAGTATAATGAATATTAGACTTAGAAAATTTCATTCTTCCAGGATTGAGATAATTATGCACTTAATTATCTTAATTAAATTGTTATCTCGTATCTAATCTTGGACCAAAGTATTTTATACTTTGATAACCAAAATTTGTTTACTTTTGTAGGTTATTTAAACGAGGTTATCCTACCTTTTGAATTATAAAAGTAACCGGCTTCAAACTCGTCAATCACCAGCAGACAAGGCTTTTCTACTTCTAACCTAGGCCCGGACACTCGTGTCGGGTTTGTTTGTTTCCAAAAATGAAAATCTTCAACGCTAAGCTCAACGGTGGTTTCCACCCTACTTTTTAGACATCGCCAGTGGATTGGGACATCCTAAGGAGTCAAGAGCCGTTGCACAACGTTCACATATCAACGGGTCTTTCGATCGACTCGGAAAAACAAGTAACAACGGTCACAGAGGATTTCTATTCAAAAGATAGTTACAACGGCTAATCTACTTGGTCATCTATATATAGAAGCCACTTCACAACACTTGAAGATTACTGAACCCATTGCTAAAATTATATCTCTTTGTATAATATTCACTCAATCTTCTTCTTACAACTCCAAGTCCGTACTTAACACTTTTCCGAGTTGTAAAGTCTTGTAATCGGTTACAAACTCTCTTTCTTACTCTCTAAGTAAGGTACCTTGACTAAGTCTGTAAGGGTTAACTCAGCTCAATTGTCCCTAGCTATAAAGGTTATCTTAGTTAGGAAGTACTAGATCGAGATAAGGGAACTTCGAGTATAAGAAAACTTTGTAAAGAATTGTCTAAGGGAGCAATTCGGTTGAGGTAATCTAGAGTATTTTGTGGATTCAAAATAGTGGATTTGACTTGGTGCTTGGATTAGCACTGGCCGTTGTTTTCTGCCCCGGGAGGGTTTCTACGTAATTCGAGTTCATATTTTTCGAAGTCGAATCTAGACTTAGACAGTCTTGATTATTCAATTTAAACTTTAACCATCCATTTATTGTTTAAATTTCCTCATCACCCTATTCACCCCCTCTAGGATGACTAAGACTCTCCAAGAGCAAACCTTCATATAACATGCCCATTGTGCTCAACCGGCCCTACAAAATCCAATGTGAAGCCAATATTTGGTATTCTATCAAGATTGAAGCCAGTTCTAGGTAGCATTATGTTATGAAAGTTTTCATTTTCCAACCATTGTAATAATCTCTCGGCCCATGATAGTCTTAATTGGTCTTTTCTAGATGAAATCACAGAGTTAGGGTTTGGGTTACGTTGTGGTTTTGTTCCATTCATTTGTTCATCATCGGGGCTATGTTGCTCATTGTTTGCTAGAGTAACCGTTGGTGAGGCAATTCGTGTGGTTGCTTGGAGTTGTTGCGAGTCATAGATGAGGTTGAGCGTTTGGAGATGTGAGCCTTCTTTTTATCCCTATTGCAGGTTGAGAGGTTATCTCTCTAAATTTTCTCTCTCAATTCTTTCTATTTAACATATATTAAAAATACTTCGATATGGTAATAAAGCTATAAACTCACACTCATAACAATTGGTAAAGTCTATGGAACTTGTTATTTAAGACTAGGGTTTATATCCTTTCTACATCAATTTGTATACCTCATTTTCTTAACAAATTAGAAAAAATGATATAATGTAATAGGGGCCTACCATTAAGTAAGTATTAAAGAATGTACTAATAAAATAAAACTCTCTCCGTCCAATGGCGGAGTTGGGACTTTTCTCTATGAGTGTCCTTTTATGAACAAGACAAAATATATAAATTTGAAAAAAAATAATTCGTTCATCTATTGGCTAACAAATAAATGTGAAATAACATTTGATTTATAGAATTTAACAACTAAACACAAACCATATAACAACAAATCAAACAATGAATACATTTATTCATATTATTTCAACGCCTCCAATAATATCAACAATCAACTAACTAATTTTGAGTACTTCATAATCATCACCAACCACCAACATCACAATAATTCACTTAAATCACAAGTTACGAATTTATGCTTTACAAAATTAATTAAACAATAATAAAATAGTTGCCATAATTGAGAAAGAAATTAACATTAAGAGAGAGAAGGGTAGTTATTTTGTTTATGTAAAAGAGATTATTGCAATCAAACAACAACATAATGTAGAAAGAAATTATGAATATTTGTTTTACAAATTTAATTAAAATATCTCGCCAAAAATTAATCTAAATTCTAAATGAATAGTAAAATTTTTTAAAGAATTTAGAAAGAAACCCTAACCTTAAAGATTTGAGAGTGAATGAAGGAAAGGAAGGGTAGGCGAGTGTGGGGTATGGTAGGTCGGGCGGCAGCGAGCAAGGGAAGCGTAGCCGGTGAGTCATTCCGGCACTCTCCGATGATCGAGCGACTATGGGGAGAGAGAGTTAGAGCGAGTGAGTGGATTAGAAGATATGGGGCATCTCAATGTCCAGCCATCAAGCCTTTGACTCGGCGACAGGTAGGGTGGCGCACAGCGGGCGGAGTCGGTGGTATGGACAGAGGGATTGAGAGGGGAAGGGAGAGCGTTGTGGGTGTGGGAGGAGCGATGGGGACGGATAAAGAGTTTGAGAGAGCGAGAGATTGAAACCATGTTCAGCGTGCCAATAGATGCTGAGGTGGGGGCCAAAAATTGAGAGAGAGAATTGCCTTTGTGCCTCTTTCACTTGGGCCCTTATATTTTTTATGGGTATCCCATATACAAATAATAACATATCCATCAAGTATTATAATTATTCTTTTAGGCTTATGGGTGTCCTAGGACACTCATACAACACACATAGATCTGCCCTGTCTTCGTCCCTTAAAAATCTTCTTAGGCATTAACTTTTTTAATCCCAAATTATCTTCCACAAAACCTCGTCAAGTATAAGTTTTACCAATTATCTTTGATTATTCTCATTAATTCAGTCTTCTGTTACAAAATATATTATTTTTATATTTAAAAAGAAACTAATAGGATAAAGGGAGTAAGTTTCTCTATCATATCTAGCGTGTCATATGGAATTAGTGTTGCTAAAACAATACTAATTTATAGCCTGTAATCCACTTTGATTGTGGATTTATAGTTACGATAAAGGGTATGTTTCTTTGGAAGGAAAATATTTTCATGGAAAATTAAGGTTTCATTTTCTGGTGTTTGGTAAATAAAAATCTGAAAATAATTTTTTGGAGTAAAATATTTTCCCTTACTTAAGAGAAAATCATTTCTTATGTTTTTTAGAGGAAGTTAATTTTCCAAGGCTATCCCCTCTCTCTCAGCTGTCCGTCTCGCTCTCGCTCAATTGTCGCTCAGGAACCCTAAGCTTCTCCCTCATCTCGCTTTCTCTCTCCTCTCGCTTGCTCGCTCGTTCAACAATGACGCTCATATCGCTTTCGTCAATTTATGCGATTCTCAAACCCTAGCTTCCTCTCTCCGGCGGCAGGATATCCGATTCTCTCTCTTGCCACCATTGCCGACCTTCATCATTGTTGGCCTTTGTTCTCTCTTCTTCAACCTCTCTCGGCATTGTTTACGCTGTTAATCTACGGTATATTTCGTTCTATACCATTCTCAATTCATGAATAGATTTGATTTTGAAACTCTGTTGCTTCTTTTCGAAAAATGGAACTATGAACTAAGGTTAGTTGCATTCGAGCTTGGGTTTACGAAAGGTAATATTGGATGCCCATTGTTTACTAGTTGCGTTCGAAATTGTTGCCGAATTAAATTTGCCTAGTTTTGTATTTTGTGGAGTGAATTTTGCATCCGAAACACTAGAAGGGATTTCTAAGCTCGGTTCTATAATTACATCCGGTAGATTTTCCGTTATGATTTCTACGTGTTGAATTTTTCGAGTATTTTCATTTCGTGGTTCTGGTTCCCTCCCTAAGTAAATTGAATCAAATAGTGATATGGATTAAGGTTTTCGTTGTGAAAGAATTTTATGACCGACAAAAGTTAATGAATTGAGTCAAAAGAATGTAGGAAATGGTGAGGTTTATACGTCGGGTATATCATATTCTTGAAAATTTTTCTTAAATGAGTGTTTAAAATAGAAAATATCACTAAAACAATCTTAAATGAGTGTCTAACGCTGGATTGTTTCATCGCTATTTCCCAAAGAGACGATTTTGATTATCATAGAGATCAATCAAAATTCTATGAATCACACATAAAGTAATAACTTGTCTCTGTGTTAAATTATTAATCACACTTTCAAATTAGATTCCGGAATATTGGGTATGTTGGGATTTAGATTAAAGGTCGTAACCACCCTTTGCAACGAGAATGCCATCAATATTGTGATTATTAACATTCAACTTTTCGGAAATATTTTTGAGAAGTAACCACACTTGAATATTCATTCACCTATGTCATATAGATATCCTAATTCTTACTAGTTAAATATCATGAAACATCCAAATTGTATAAGCTAAACTAGGTTTTTTTCATCATCCATGGGTGAGGATGAGATTATCCTTGCAAACTTTCCGGATCATCTCGGAATGCTTGAGAAAAATACACCGAAAGTTGCTTGCATTACCTTTAAACATACCATTGCTGTTGCATTATCAATTTCCACTCGTATTCAGCAAAACAATGCTGAGAATTTCTGTATCAAATGAGTGCACTTGATGATCCTCGTTTTCTATATACATTTTCTTTATATTTCACATTCATTGGTGCAATCCTAAGAGTTTCTCGTGATTTCTTGTCAAGAATCTGAATGGCTGAGAGTTGCTCTTCACAAATGGTTACATGATGAGTATTGTCCCGAACCGGCTAATGTAGACATCATCGGGATTGCTGACAACTCTTATTACGAATCATTGTTGCAGCAGAAAACAGACTTAGGTGAGATTTTATTAAGAATGGTTAGAGAACTAGGAACCATCTCTTATTAGGAGAGCTTTCATGGAGCTTTCTCTTCGACAAACATTGTTGTTGTTCTAATTGCTTGGAAGAATAGAGGACGGATAGATTCATTTTCTTCCTTCTATTTTTTTTTTCCAATCTCCAAGTCACTAGAGATTGAGGCTTGTAACAGGTAGAAGAGTCCTTAATTATCTATCAATACTAATATAGTCTTGGCATATCATAACTCATAAGTGCCTTTTAAAGTAGAGTCCTTAGTTGGCAAGTTGCGATTTAGTTAGTCCTGGCATCTCATATACTACCCTCCTATGTTTCTATTTATATTTCTCCTTTAACTTCACTCTCTCTCATCAATGCTTCTATTAATGGTGGGTTTCGAACTCATCGAAACTTGGCTATGTTTTGGATGTTTATGTTATCTTTTTTGAAAGATTTCATCTTGTAGCTCCCATTTAATCGGTGGAATTCGTAGGGATTTCCCAAGTTCTATTGTGATGTTGTATGCTCCCTCCATTTCATTAGATAAGAGTATTGACTGAATGTATGCTACTTTGATTATACCACCTCAAGATTATTTTAGTTAGGCCAGCAAACCATATAAGATTATTGACTGATTTATGCAGCATGGACAAAGGGAAGAACAAGGAAGTTGATGAGAAAAGAACTCAATTTCAGTGGCCAAAGGCAGTGTCAAAGGACTTACTGAATTTTTGACTAATGAAGTGAAGAAGGGCAATCGACCAAATAATACTTTCAGGTCTATTAGGTTATTTTTAAGTTACAAATGCATATTGGTTGGACTCAAATATGTGGTCGTCGAGATCTCCGAGTGTGTGGCTCGTTGAGTATATCTATTGTCATTTCTTATGTAGTTATAAGGCTTTTAGCCTAAGGGATAGGTCATATTACTAATAGAACTCTGCCGAAATTTTGTCCATTGTCTTCTCTTTTTTCTTTACTTCTATTTCGCTATGTTTTTGGAAAACTTAAATCGGGTAATTTGTTAACTTTACCACTTTTTTAATTTTGTTTTAGGGTTTAGGGTTTCGGATTTAGGGTTAGAGTATGTGGTTTAGGGCTTAGGGTTAGGGTATGTACTTTAGGGTTTAGGGTTTAGGGTTAGCGTATGGGTTTTAGGGTTTAGGGTCGGGGTATGGGATTTAGGGTTTAGGGTTAGGGTATTGGATTTAGGATTTAGAGTTTTGGGATTTAGGGTTAGTGTATGGGACATAGGGTTTAGGGTTAGAGTTTGGGGGATTTAGGGTTTTGGGTTAGGGTATGTGATTTAGGGTTTAGGGTTAGCGTATGGATTTTAGGGTTTAGCGTTAAGGTATGGGGTTTAGGGTTTAGGGTTAGGGTATTAGATTTAAGGTTTAGAATTTTTGAATTTAGGGTTAGGATATGAGATATAGGATTTAGGATTAGGGTTAGAGTTTTGGGGCATTTATGGTTTAGGGTTAATAAATTATTTCCCTTCCTACTTAACAAAGGAAAATAAATTTTTAGAAAATTATTTTCTTTCTACCAAACAAAGGAAAATGTGGGTGGAAAATGATTTTCCTCGAAAATTTATTTTTCCATGGAAAATAATTTCCATTTCCCCAACCAAATACACCAAAAGTCATGTTATAATAACGTCAAAACTTCTATTAAAAAAAAACATCAAAACACGTATTACATTAATTGTAATGTTCAAAATTAACGTTGGAGAATTCTGTTTTTTGGTCATCAATCAATCAAGTTTTAGTGTCAACAAGGAAGCAAAACGTAGCTTTCCATACCACAAACTGCTCCATTTGATATGAAATAGTTATCGTCACATGTTCAATTATGTTGTTATTCAACTTTTTACCTGCCTCAACTATGATATCGTCATGGTTACAGGACAAATTATGTTTTACACGCCATAATTGTTTTGTCAGAGATTTTTATAGCATAATAGCGACTTCAAATTATAAATTAAGACGACTTTAAAGTCATCTAAAATAACATATATCCAACATAAAAATTAAGTACTTATATTATTTTTGTTGCAAAGTATTATATTGTGATTGGTTGAATTTCTTTTATCTTATGTATGAATCTCTCATTGTACATGCGAGTTTTTACATTTTATTTTTTTGATCAAAGAGCACAAATTTTAATATCATTTTTAAGTGTAGTCCAATGTCACTTTAAGGTTCACGGTAACACTAACAAAACACAAACTAAATCATAATGTTTTAAATTAAAGCATTAGATTGTCCCTAAATTTGATAGGAAATGAGAAAAACTAATTATTAATGTGTCAATGTAATTGTAAAGTGACAAATATTTTAAAGCAAAAACAATTTATTAAAACAACAATTATTTTAAAATGAAAGAAGTACCCATTACAGTTGTTATTGTATCATATTGGAGTATAGCCTGATTATTATACGGTGATGATATGTGTCTTATATGAAAACACTTTTGAACTGTCTTACCTTAATCTATATTACTATATTTTATGATCTTAAATAACTTTTTTAATAATCATAATTAATTATAACTATTACGCTTAAAATTAGTGGGATACGCCAATGAGTATTAAATATTACCCTAATCGGATCAATCCTATCTAGATAATGTGTCATATATATAATTTTATTAAGATAAAAATTATAGGTAAAAGTATAAATTTTGCACAGTTTCTAAGTTGTAATACGGTTCTACTATTCAATCATACTATTATTTTTTAAATTTAATATATAATTATATAATTTTTAAAAAGACATAAGACACTTAAAGGAGTGTCTTGATATAAGACACATATCATTTCTTTTATTTATAAACGCATGCTATTAGAGTACGGAAAAGTTGAGCCGACACGATTATTGAAACGAATCTCACATGAAGTTAGGTACACTTGGGTAGATATGTTCTACCATTTTACTTAATGGGTCGACACATTTAATCAGTTTAATTAATTAGATTAGATTCAGGTTGAAATTCTCGACATAACTACTACATGTTTAACCTGTTTATTCTAAAAATTAAAATAAAAAATATCTTTGTGATTTTTGAAAATGAAAGGACAAATGAAAATTAAAAATCAAAGAAGGCAGGTGTTATTAGGAGAAATAAAAATGTGAAAATTGGAGAGTTCTTATATATTCATGGTAGATGATGTAGGTTTCTAGAGTTATGGAGTATGCATAATCTCTTATGGTACCATGAGATTTAAGGATTGTTTTTTATGTTAATAATTTTATTTTGATTAATAATCAAACAGGCAAATAGGAATTTAGGTAGCATAAATTTGAAGTAAACGGGTGATGAGTAAATTTTAAGTCAACTCCTTTAAAAAATAAACGAGTATATGACAAAATTTTCAACCCGTTTAATAAATAAATTAGTTTTAAATGAACATATTATTGATTTTTATATACTACAACCAGTTAGTGCAGGTATAGGCTGTCATGATGCGACTTAGATGACATGATATGTATTTTTATTTAAGCTGACGAGGCTGACTTTTACGTTCACATTAAAATGAAGAAAAATAAAACTCATCGTTGAATTATAAATATGTGTCAAGGTTGGAACTGCTGAAATACGATCGAGCAAGGTGAAAGGACCTTGATTGAATTCAGAAACTTCATCAGGCAACGAATATCAGTTTTCTGGACAAAATGAGTAATGAAATTTACGACGATGATGAGCAGCCACTGGTTTCAATCCCAGGAAACACAGGTATCCATTCATATATACTCCTTCCCTTGTTTTTTAAGAAAAAAACTAGCCTTTTCTATTTTACAATATTTATTAATTTATAATTTTAATAAAATATTAATGAATATTTTATCAATTTAATTCTTATTTATTATTTTTTTCTAATAAAATCCGGCTCAATTTGATGTTTTAATTTATTTATCATTTAATTTATATTTTATTAATATGGTCTCACAATATAAAGCGATAATTACTTTAAAGTAGAAAGAGGGCTTAATTATAACTTATATGGGTTTTTTTTCCTGATAGGTAAGTAATCTATCCATTCAGTCCAAGATATATTAATTACTCTTTCCGTTTTAAAATAATTGTCGTTTTAAAATTATGAGAAAATGCTAACATAAAATTCATGATAAAATTTATGCTAAAAGACCAAATTGTCCCAAGAAGTCATTAGAAATGAAGAAAATCAAAGAAAACCGGAGAGAATAAAAATAATTAAAAATAAAAAATTGCTAAACTAGTCATTAATACGTCATTGAATTTATAAAATAACAGATATTGGGAAACAAAACAAATTAGTTAAAGTAACATGTATTTTAAACTACAAGTTGTATATATATGCATTAGTTTGCTCCGGTTGGGTTTTATATATATATATTCCCTTTCAATTAAAAAACTATTAAAAAATTATAATTTCTAATATTACCAAAAATATTTTCTTGGGCGTGTTTTTGAATATTCTTAGGTGCAAAAGACATGAAGATAATTATAGCGCTAAAATATGCAAATTCTTATATGCATATGGGAGCATGTGCTCCAGCTGATACGTTATTATTTTATACCCACAAAATCTGTGTTATTTTTTCCTTTTATCCAACCATCGGTTAACAAATGTGCGAGGAATATAACTCCAAAAGTGTATGATTAACATTCTGATTAAAATGTATATAATGCTTAATAATTTTGAATTTGATCTATTTTTCATAATAAAAGTTAAAATAACAGAACTATAAATCCCATGAATCGCATAGGTCCTTAAGGTTAATTACAGTGCCTATTTTGGTGGTTTGTGTGTCTTCCTTCAGGGCAAAACGTGGAGGGAGAAGTAAAGCTGAAATACATCAACAGGAAGAGTGTAACAACGGAGGAAACCGACTTGTATGTGTTGTTAGAGCTGACCGGAGAAAAACCCGATGAGAGCAAGCGCGGAGTAGATATCGTGGCTGTCTTAGATATAAGCGGGAGCATGAAGAATATAGATGACAAGGCGAGTAATCAAACTAGGTTACAGAAGCTCAAAATTGCAATGAAATTCTTGATCCAGAAACTCGGCCCAAATGATCGTTTGTCAATCGTCACGTTTTCCACTTATGCCAAGAAGAAGTCCAACTTGCTGTTGATGACTGCGGAGGCCAAAAAGAAAATGGAAGCGGAGGTCACGAAGTTAGAACTTGAAAAATCCACAAGGATTGATCGTGGGCTGGAAAAGGCCTTAGACGTGCTCAAAGGCCGTCGTTATACTGAGCAGCGCCCACCAGCCATCATGCTTATGTCCGATGGTGAGCCGGATAAAGGAAGTCCCGATGCTGCTGCAATTCCAACAGGTGGTGTGCCCGTACATACATTCGGTGTTAGCGGCGACTTCACATCTACCGTATGTTTGCTCAACCTTCCAATTACATTGTGACAAGTCATGAATAACGAATAGTTTGTCAACTAGATGATTTGTCAATTTAATTCATAATCACTTGTTTGTACTTGGCTGTCTATACCACAGGTGCTAAATGAGATCGCAAGGAACAGCAACGGAGGAACATTCTCAATCTCAAATGTTGCAGGCACTAAGAACACAAATGACATGAGCCTTGCATTTGCCCAATGTTTAGCTGGGCTTCAAAGCATCGCTGTTAATGACTTAAATCTGACCATAGCACCAGCTGAATCCAAAATCGGAAAAGAATTTGTAATTAAACCCACCATTGTGAACGTTTTTCAAGGAGATATATACAAAAAGGATGAGGACAAGGCTACTGGTTCTGTGACTATCTCATTCGGTAATCTCTATGCATTTGAGACACGCAACGTCTTGGTTAAACTTAGGCTCCCCGCAGTTGATAGAGACATGGGCCATGACGTCCTGCGAGTAACATACACGTACAGGTTAGTGCTTAGTAGTGGAATATTTTTAGTCAATCTTGTCTTTCTTAATTGGGAAGTTTCTCTCTCTTCCTCCTTGTTTGGCTAAGCTTCTACTTCACTTCCAGGCTTTTGTCTGTTTCTTTTCCTCAGTCATAGTGTGCATATGGGTTGGGCCAGCTGGTCTTGGGCTTTGACACCCCTAGTATTGACCGTTGTTGTCCAATTAGGATTCTCTGAGATAGAGGGCTAGTTGGGTTAGTTACCAATGAAAAATATATCTAGCAGTACTGGTTTGCTTGCCCTATTACAATACAATCTTATATAAGTTATGGTCTGTATCCCACATGCATATATGTAACTCGGAAGCTAATTAGAGCTTGAGAAGAAAATTTGGTGATTATGCATTGACTTTGGTTCCCCACGCGCCCCCTTGTTTATTTGTAATAATGATCATGATATAATGATCATCATCATAATCATCATTATCGTCATTAACTTCTATGGTTATGGAATATATTATATTGCATTGATTTGGCCTTTATGGATGCTCCACAGCGATTTGGGGGACCTACTTGAAGGCCTACCTGAAACGGTTCCCATCGACCGGACAACGGGATATGAGGATGGAGAGAGGGATGAGGTGATCGTTGAGCAAACACGCTTGAACATCATACAAGAGGTGAGAACTGCACGAGAAGAGGCTGAGAGAAAACTGTATGAAGAAGCTAAGGAAAGGATACGAAATGCACGAAACTCCCTGGATCTTGAAGCAATTAAGCGTGTTGCTGACCCAAACAAGGTGATTGAGGGGCTGAGAAATGACCTGGATCAGATGCTTGAGTTGATGGAAGACTATGAAAAGAAAGGTCGTCATTTTCTGAATTCATTCCTGACATCCCATGATCTCCAACGCGCAGCAGCTCGAGGAGATATGGAGAAAATACGTGCATTTGCAACCAAAGTCATGGACAAGTACGTTCAGCAAGTAAATGAATTTAAGAAAAACCCCGACTCACCTTTCCCTATTATTGCTCAAGCGCTCAGCGAGCATCTTGGGAAGGCAATTGACTCTCTGAAAAACATCGAGGAATCTCTCGCAGCCATGAGCAAGCTATTAATGCAGTCCCCTTGAATAACATTGCTTTTATTCCTACCATTGGCCTTCTTTTGTTTGATTTCCAAATGCATTGCCGTTGTTTAATTTGTGTTTTCCTTGCGTTTTTGCATTTCCATTAAATAATATTAATGTTTCTATAGCTAGTGATTGCAAGTGGTCTCCCATCGATGCCCCCAGGGAAACAAAGCACGTAGCGCGTTGTTCTCATTTGTTGATAGGTTTTATCGAATTTATTTGAGTTTTATTATTCGGTATGGGCAACTATGCAAGCATTTTCCCATCAATTCTCCTCCTCCCTTTCTCTTTCCTCTCTTCAACTACTTGCAATTTTGCAATACTTTTCATTTGTTCTGGCCCAAGTGTCAAAGAGAATTTGCGTGGATATTGAGTTGAGAAGTTTCAATATTCTCTTTTTTTTTTTTTTTTAATATAAGGTCGAGCAACGTCGGCCTGCAGTTATTTATGTTACACGTAAGCTATAAGTAGATTAGTGCACAACAAAAATAGTAAGCACATATCTGTAATTTTGTTAAATCGAGAGTAACATGACATCCGAATATTTTCAAAATGGAATAATTAACAAAGTTATCTAAAACGCCTTCTGAAATTTTAAGTAAATAGATGAAATGGAAACCAGTTGACGAGATAATAGATCGTTGAAACAACCTGAGCCCAAAAGTCACCTACGTTGAGCATGTAGTGAGCTCCTTATAAAAGAGTCTGATGTTGTTTTGTGTCTAGCAATGCCATGAAACAATGCATAACTTATTAAAGTCAGTATTCGCATGCAAAACTCAAGACCATTATATTAGCTCTAAGATTCTTGATCTTCCTCCGAATCTAGTTCTCAACAAGTCCGTCAAACTTTTTGAATATAGAAAATACTTCATTGTTATGTCTCAAAAAATAAATTCGAACTTTACAAGATTAACGATTAACAAAAATCTAACATCGAGCACTTTCTCCAAATGAAGGAATTCTTGAGGGATCCTATAAATCAGATTGAGTGTAGTATAGGATGTCTAAGTGCGGTGATTAATAGTGGAAAACCCAACTCTCTTTTTGTGGACATGATAAGCAAACCACCTTCTAGGCCCTCTATCTCAGGGGAGAGCCCAAACGGTTTAAATAGGCCGGGGATGGTGGGTGGTCAAAGCCTACATACACTTCCTCCC
This sequence comes from Talinum fruticosum, assembly GCA_021018815.1. NCBI lineage: Eukaryota > Viridiplantae > Streptophyta > Magnoliopsida > Caryophyllales > Talinaceae > Talinum > Talinum fruticosum. The sequence goes on along the minus strand of JAITYX010000037.1, from coordinate 3,015,602 downwards.
ACACAATTCCTCATATTGAGAAAATTGCGCCCCCAAGATCAAACCGGGGTGGGAAAGGAAGTGAGGTGGGTGGCCACTAGGCCACTCACGCTTCGACACCCAACTCTCTTTTGCTTTCCAATGACACAATGATCACAAAAGGTCAAGTTTATTTTTGCTTTCACTACCAAGAACACTTCTCAGTTCTGTTGAGGATGGTTGATTGGTCATAACCTTTTCACCCATATGACCGAAGCAACATGTCTAAACTCCTACTCCTGAATTATGAGGTAACTACCACCTAAGAAACAAATCTTTTTAAAATACAAATAGGTTTATACAGAGTTCCTTCGATAAGAATCGATCGCAAACTGATCCACTGCAGCTGATGAAGTTGTGTCCCACCCAAATCACAGCCGGCAACATGAACCGGATACGGTCCGCTTCAGTATTGACCCAAACTGATCCCTTGAATATCAGGCTGACCTTTGGGCTTCACCATGGGAACATCACTAGGCTAAATATGAGATTTTGGCCACCACCCAATAATCTTCACCTTGGTTTAAAAATACTTAAACTTGTCTACACCAATTAAAACTCCACAAAAGGCCATTGATCTTGCGATGATCTTCTCGATATCAAATACATCTTGAACTAAACTAAACTTGGCTTTGATAGGATCTAATAATTAACAACGGTTCTTATGCTACTTGTCAGGAATTGAATCCCACTCTAATACTACTTACTAGGTTATAGATAGAGCAATTATCGCGGAAACAAAATAGGATGAATAAACAAATATCCAGAATATAACGCAAATAAGTAATAGTAGGAGAAGACAAGAGTTAACCGTGGTGATGAAAGTTTCAGTTGAGCTTTTGTAAATGACAATTAGAAGATGGCTAGACATGAGTAATAAGTATCAAGGCATGCAAGAGTATAATTTGGGCCACAAATGCACCCAGCAGAAACAAAATTTTAAAAAAATTTACTAATTGTCACCCTTAGGACAATGGATAAAGATTATCCATATCTTATTTTGTAAAGAATTTTATTTCATTAATTTACATATATGGTAAAAATTTATTTAATATTCTCCTTTCTAAATGTAATATTTTTAGTTGTCTCATTAAAATCAAACTCTCTACCTAACACTCTAAATCACCTCAAATATAATTATATTTTTTATTTTTAATTAAAATTTTCTAATGAAATCTTATCATTAATGTGATATAATAATACCCTAACCCTTTTCATCAAAACAAAGTGAAATCATAACCCCCCAAAAAAAACTACCCATGAAAAATCTAGTAAAACATTTACATATCCATTTAAAAAAATAGATTCTTTTCTTTGATTTGTCTACCATATGCGCTTGTTTAACTATTTTATTTTTGAATTCATTTGACATAGTTGTTTTAGTGTGAATTGGAATTATCCATTGTGAAAAAATTAACCAAAAAAAAAACAACAATGAGAACGAAGCTTTACAAAATGAATATGAAGCATGTCAAAACAAAAAATTAAAAAAGATAATAAATTGGACAATACAAATGAAGAACATGTCAAAATTAAACTGTAATTGTAGGATTTAATTAGCTAATTCTAATTAAAAAATAATTAGGTAATAGGTTGTGTAATTAATTTTTTAGTACCCTAACATATGTGTCATTCATTTTTCGAGGTCTCATCTCTTTTCACCGGTTGAATTTGTATAAAATAGGGCTTCACCCTTCATAAATATTTGTCTTGCTTGCAACTCTCTCTCCCTCTTTCAACCAAGCTCTGGAACTCTCTCTATCTCTTCCCCTCTTTCTCTCTCTCCTGCTTTTAACCAGACTCTGAAAAAAATGATTTAGCAAAGGAACGAGGACAAGAAGAAAAGGGAGATGAGAAAGAGCAAAGAGGAGAGAAGAAGAAGAAGAAGAAGAAGAAGAAGAAGAAGAAGAAGAAGAAGAAGAGAGAAGGCAGCCAAATCAGAAGAAAAGGAGGAGAGATAAAATGAGGAAGACAAAGGAGTTGAAGAAGAAGAAGGAGAAGACGAGGGGCCAAATATTTGATTTTCACATTCTATTCCCCTTACTGTTCTTTTTCTTCCAATTGCTTTTCTTCTCTCTCCTCCTGGTTCTCGCCCTTCTTCTTGTTCCTCTACTGCTTCTACTTCTTCTTCTTTCGATTTTTTATTTTGATTCTCTTGTATTTCTTGTTGTTCCTATACTTCTTCTACTTCTTTCGATTTTTTATTTTGATTCTCTTGTAGGTCTTCACCATCTTCTTCATTCTGATTCTTTGGGGTCTAATCCTCTTGTGGGTGTTCACCACCTTGTTGATTCTAATTTTGATTATGTGGTGTTTTTTATTTCTAGTTCTTATTCCTCCTCTTGTTGTTCTTCTTGTTGGAGAGGAGGGTTTGGGTTTCTGGCATCTCTTGTTCAACTTTAGTTATTCTTCAAATTGAATCAGTCGAATTCGAATTCGGGAGAAAGCCAAATCATTGAAGGAAACCAAATTTTTCAAATGATTTAGAACGATTATTACACCAGAAAAGAAAAACAAATGAATTGAAGAAAAAGAAGAAGATACAACAGGGCAGCCAAATCTTTGATTTTCGAAGGTTTGTGGAGGTTTGGTTATGGCGTTGAGAGAGACGCAGAGAGAGAGAGAGAGAGAGAGAGGTGAACGTCTCGCTGGAGATCGGGCAAAGGAATGGCGCACGAGAGGGGCAATGTGTGAGAGTGAGAGAGAGGGGGAAGAGTTGCAGGAAAAATTAAAAAATTATGAAGGTAATAATCATCTAATCACTTACTTACCAGAGTTAAGGCCCTATTTTATACAAGTTCAAATGGTGAGGGTATCGTAAAATTAGGTAAAACAGATGAGACCCTGAAAAATGAATGATATATATGTTAGGGTTCTAAAAACTTAATTACACTAATAGGTTAAGTGGGAGTTTGATATAGATGACAACTAAAAATATTGCATTTAAAAAGAGAATATTAGATAAATTGTTATCATATATATTGAATTAATTAGATAAGATTCCTTATAAAATATGATATTGATATTCCTTATCTATTGTCATAAGGACGATAATTAGCAAAATTCTAAAAAAAAAACATTATTTAATGTATTAAGATACGTTAACCACCAAAAAAGAAAGGAATTTATACATGTATATTTTTTAGAGAAATCTGAATCTGACTTTGGAAAAAGATGTAAACATATGAAAAAAAAAAAATCATAAATTGGACTACTTAGTTACTTTTCTTGGTGTACATATGGTGAACCTTTTGAGGAGTATGCCGGAGGTTGGGGAAGGAGGTTGTGCGGCTTTGATCCTCTATTTATTGAATTTAAGTTATAGTGTTGATTCATAATGGATAGAACTTTATTGATATGACTTTTTGCTCCATATATCATTCAAGAAGAAGTTGGAAAGATCAAACTATTTGAACTATACCTGGCAATCGGGTCATTCGGTTCGGGTTAACTTCGGTCGATTTTATTCGGGTCCGGTTCGGTTTTGGGTTCGGGTTAACTTCGGTTCGGGTCAACTTCGGGTGGATCTCGTTCGGGTTCGTTCGGTTTCGGTTCGGGTCAACTTCGGTTTGGTTCAACTTCGGGTCAATCTCGTTCGGGTTCGATTCGGGTTAATTTCAGATCTAGTTGTAATCGGGTCATTTTTTGGGTCAAAATCGATTCAAAATTGTACCACTATAGGCACAAAAGTCCATCCTGAGAGACCCAACAAAAATAAATGTGGGTTGGGTCACTTTTATTCGGGTTAAATCGATTCGGATCTGATTCGGTTCGGGTCATTTTGGGTTGGATTCGGTTTCGGTTCGGGTCATTTTGCATTCGGGTCGGTTTCGGTTCGGATCATTTCGGGTCGGTTCATTTCATTTCGGTTTTCGGGTCAAAATCGGTTCAACAGTTTCGGATGTCGGTTCGGTTTGGATTTCGGGTCGTTCGGGTTGACCCATTCGGTTCGGGTCGGTTTTGACAGTCTAATTTGAACTGACTTATGGCAATTAATAAAATAAATTTTAAAATATTGAAAATCATAGGATCGATCATCTAGTCTATAATCAGTAAATTGCATCAATTAGAAGTTGTTTCGTCATAGTTATATGATGTATAAAACTTTTTCACTCCTAGTTTTTTTCCTTCGGTTCCTATATCATACTCCAGGAATCGATAGCATAATCAACTAATTAATATTATGTTGGACAATTTTGTTTGGATTAGTATTTAGCATTTCGATTTGGCAAAATATTGATAAACAAATACTAGTTTTTAGGCTCATTTTTAACCTTTTCAACATAGTGTTTTAAACTTTGTATTTGAATGGCAATGCCTTACCAAACTTTAAAGGAGCCAAAGAGGTGAGGTAAGGGGACCCATATCCTCTCTATTGTTTGTAATTGCCGTGGAATAATTATCAAGGTTGCTCAGGGTGTTTGACTAACACACCTAGTTTCATTTTTCATCCCATATATGAAGCACTTGGGTTAGACCAGTTTGATGTTTGCTGATAATATTCTGCAAGGCATATGAAAATTCTATTTTTGAGCTTAACTAGTCATGATTCTTAAGCAGTTCACAAGAGTCTTTGGCTTACAAATATTAGTTAGACACTTTATATGACCTGTCAAACGTACATGCTTACCTATTTTTCTGACTCCTTTTTTGGTATTATATATTTTGATCTCAAAGTAAATATTCAGTAATTGGAAACATGTTAAAAAATCTCACTGATTTCATTCTCCTTGACTAATTTTATCCGATTATATGTTGATCATGTTTCCTTATTTGATGCAAATTAAGATCCACATCTTTTAAGGATAAATCTTGATAGATAATTAATACTGATAATTATAGGTATATTCTAACATGATTTTATTCTTAAAAATATCAATCTTTCCTAGATTATATTAAGCTTATCTTTGGAAAGTATACAGTTATACCACATTATTTAGGGTAGCAAGCAGTAAAAGTGATAACCACGGTTATTTAGCATTGATTAAAGGGTGACAAGGTCGGTCATTCTGATGAACAAGCATTTTGTAAAGAAGATAAATTTGGCAAGAATCAACATTTTGGACAGCAAGTCATATTCAGTGAAGATTTTGGTACTCGATCGGACATAGAAGATCAAATCTCAATGATAATTTTTTCTAGTCACAACGGTCTTGTCACTACTAGAAAACGAGGCAATTTCAACGCATTTTTCCTCTTATGTCGACGCTATAAAGGGATACAAAATTTTCGGTCGACGCTTACGAAAAGAGTTGATATATCAAGCGCCAAGACATCTCAACGCTTTTTGCGTTGACTTTTCTAAATATTTCGAAGCTTTTTTGGTCGAGATATTGAAATTGTCGACGCTTTTTGCTGCCATGACAATTATGGTAGGATTGGCAAACATTTTTGGTAGAATTGGTAACAACCAAAATAAGCATCGAAATAAAAGTAAACATATATATAATTATATTATAATTAATATTTTCTTTAACCCACTTATCCTGTTTCTCTCTTTATATGTGTGTGTGTGCGCGCGCGTTTGTTTGCATATGTGCGTGCGTGCGAATAAATAGACATATATATAATAATGAGATCAATCCAGGAGCAATTCAATTAATCACTAAATAATTAGTTCATACAATATGCAATATCATACATACATACATATATATATATATATATATATATATATATATATAAGAACTGGGGTTTAGATGAAAATTAGGAACTATCAATCTCTAACCTCTATTTGTAATCTAATGGCTGAGATTAAACCTAACTTCTATCCACTAATTCACTCATTCAGCCCTACTCTCCCTTTTCTCTCTCCTTATCTTGATGATAGTTACCGTCGTCGGACCACTACTTCGCCGAACTTCCACTATTGTCGGACCACCACTGTCATTGGTGATTGACACGGAGGAGAGAGAAAAGACTTCCCTCGATGGGGTTCACCATGCCCTTTGTTAGGGTTTTTCTAAAGTTGCCGGATATGTCAACGACAACCACCACGAGCTTCGCCGGAGGATGACAAGTTTCAAATGACACTTGCCCTTCGCCAGCAAAATCAATGGTGGCCAGCATTACTGGGAAAAAACACCATTACTGGAAAAAATGGAGGTTTTTGGAAATATCACACAAACCCACCGGAGTTCCGACGACATATTGGTTGTACGGCAACGGTGGCACTCGGGTAACGGTAGTGGTTCGGTGACAGTAGAAGTCCGGCAAAGGTAGAGGTCCGATTCGACGTTGACTATCATCAAAACAAGGAGAGAGAAAAGAGAGAGTGAGGGCTCAATGAGTGAATTAGTGGATAAAAGTTAGGATTTAATCTCAGCTATTAGATTATAAATGGAGTGTAGAGATTGAAAGTTCCTAATTCTCATATATATATATATATATATATATATATATATATATATATATATATATATATATATATATATATATATATATATATATAATAGGTGAGCTCCAATTTTAAATGAGCACTTTTGATCCGAACCGTCCATTAAAATCCAACGGCTGAAATAAAAAGGATATTTTTATTAAGAAAAAGAAAAAACACAAAATGTTTGGAAGGGTCAAGAACCCTCCTCATTTCTCGCTCTGCTAGTCTTTGTCCCCCTCTCTCTCTCGCTCTAAAACCTCTCGCACCCTCCTCTCTCTCTCTGCTCCTCTCGCTACACTCACCGGACTCTCTCTCACTAGAGTCCCTCTCGCCGAATTCTCTCTATCTCTCGCAGGAACCTCTCTTTGGCTCACGCTCGCGTTGTCTCTCTCTCATCTCGCCATCATTCGTCCTCGGCGTCCCGAATCCATGGCTCGGTGAGTATCCTGTCCCCCTCTATTTTCTATCCTCCTCTCGCCCGACTTCTGTCCTTTCCCACCTAGCCTTCGACCTCCCCGCGTCAACCTCCATTGCCGTAACCCTATTTGGTAATTTACATCAAGTTTAATTTTGTTTTTGGATTTTTCGGTTTCGTAAAATGCCTCCTCCCGGATCTGGTGTTCTCGTGTGAAATTTTCTTTTATATTATCTGCTTTTTTGTGAATGCCATCTAAATTCATGAAACCGATGCTATTTATGGTTGTCATAATCACTACCTGTCTCAATACTTATCTTGTTCAAAGGCTTTTATGTGAATTTTATTTGTCTTTTGAAGAGCTATTTTATGCCTTAGCTTTTTAGATGTTGTTTGTTTACAAGTGATTGGACAATGGGGATTTGATTATTTTGTGCATATTATGTGAAAGTTCTACATAGATTTATAGTGAAGGGATTGCTACTTGGGAATCCCCTTGCCTCTGTGTGTATGCACATCTCGTTGAATCAATATTAGCTGAATTTTGTGTTGTGGAAGTGCAATGAGTGGTCTGTGAAGGGTTAAATGGATATGCGGTGAGTCTGAATTTCTTGTTTAGTATCTTTAGGAATGGGGGTTTGAAGTATGATGAAGCTTCCAGGATCGAGGCTGCAGGAGAGAACAACTATCAGATTTTTACGACCTAAAAGCGAGACTATAAATAAAGTCTACAACGTGTAAATAAAGATGATAGGAAGAGCAATTAGTACCCAATAAATCTAGTGTCCGAAGGAACATCGGGCCTTATATTCTGCTCCTGAATATTGGATCTGACATCTAGCTCGTCAAGTGCTGATTTTTGTCGTAGTGTCGTTGTTTAGTGTTCTTGAGCACATTTTAGAGAATGGAGGAATTGCGAAGATAGACGTATTTTGTTTTTCTTTCTAGCTCAGCAACTACTTGTGATCACAATTATTCATGGAGTTATAATTCCTTTTCCCTCCTAAAATCTTCTCTTGTTTTCTTTTTAAATTATGGTTTGTCCTCAGTTTTGCTTGATTATTCATTATCCTAGATTTAAATTTGAAATTGGTTTGATTATCTTTCCATCCTTGATAAAAGGGTCAGAATTTGAAGCTACTTACGGCTACGTGGACACTTTCTTTTTGACCTATGTCACTAATACTTGATTGCACGGAAATATAGGTTCCATTAATTGCTAACCTCCATTTTCAAGCCTATTAGCTCAAAGGTAGAGCAACGTGTGATTGTACAGAGATGTATGTTCGAATCCTACGTAGGCTATTTGTGCGGTTAGTTGCTCGGAACCCGAAATTGCACATCCTGAAATTCCGCCTTTAAGATTGTCATTGTTTTGGTTATCATTGTTTTGCAAGTTAGTTGCTTAGAACCTGAAATTGCACAACTTGAAATTATTTGTTGCTCTTGGTGCTCTCTATTGTTTGAGATTGCACAACCTGAAATTGAACACTATCCGGAGTGTGTGACTATTTGCACAACCTAAAATAGAAAACTGTCGCTGCACCTTGAGATTGCACGATACTCTCTTATGAGAATTAACATGTAATCTATCTTTACTTACATGAGAGAAGACCTGAAAGATAATTGTAGTTGTATTCATTTTTAGCTATGTTTGTGAACCATGTATTATGCCATCTATTGATATAATAGATAGATCGGGAGGTCAAATTCTATACTAAATGTGAGATGTAATAGCAGAGTACAAAACTTTAGTTTGATTAACTGGAAACTTTTCCTACCGAGTGAGGGGACAATTCTATTGGTCAAATTCTTTGATATGTCTACTTGACCCAAAAAGGATTCTTGCCATTTGTTATATCAAGGTGTTGGTGTTTCTCTATTTGTGTTCGAATCCTTTTTGGCTAGCCTATTAGCTCAAAGGTATAGCAACATGTAATTATACACGGAGATGCCCTCCAATTCACCGAACAAGTGCAGTTGCTAGCAAGTTCAGTCTAGGTGAATCCTTATTCACAAAGTTTGGAGCATTGTTTGGCAAACCATTGGCGAGGTACCTAACGTAGCCTATATGATGATTTTTTAGTTTGCAAACCTTGTTAGGACTAGACGCTGTGTACCCGGGCGACAATTTCATATATACCTCTTCATTCAAGTCTCCATGCAGGAATGCATTATTAACGTCCATTTGATGCAAATCCCATCCTTTTGAAACAACAATAGCGAGAAAACAACGTACACTCGGTCACCTTGGCCACAGGTGCAAATGTCTCTTTGTAGTCAATTCCTTCCACTTGGTGATCTCCCCATACTGCTAGGCGCGCCTTGTAGTGTTGGATGCTACCGTCCGAGTTGTACTTCACTCGATAAACCCACTTGTTGCTAATGGGTTTCTTTCCAACGGGAAGATCAACTATGCCCATGTTTCATTTTTGTCTAAGGCGGCGATTTGGGCACTCATTTCCTTCTTCTAAGACTCATATTTTACAGCCTCTTGATAAATACGAGGTTCCCGAATCTTCATAGTGGCTGCTAAGAACTTTTGATGTGAAGGAGAAAAATTAGTGTACGTGACATACTTATGTAAAGGGTAACACACACACCGAAATATCCTTTTGGCACGGGGTTGTAGTTGAGACGAGCTTTTTCAACATGGCATTGTAGCAAATATAATCATTCGATCAAGCGAGCGACCTTTTCGTTCAATGCGACTATTCCGAATTCCGAGTTTTAGATGTTTGCTGTTGGGCTGCTGCTTCTTCCGGCATTTCTTCTAGCCCATGCGCATGTTTTGGGCTGGGCATGGCTGTTGGTTCAGTCAAACTTTGTCCAGCTCCTTGCTGCCGCGGCTAAGCTAGATTAGGCCCAGTCAAGATTTGTTCGGTCCCCTTCGCAGCGGCCCAAACAGCTCTTGTCTAGCTCTCTGCTGCCATGGCCCAGCTTCTTCTAACGACCCATTATTACTCCGCCTTGGTCTATCATCCTCCAAAACAGGTGGGCTCTCATAAAACTTTGAGATTTTTGGGTTCGTCTAAGAGGAAAAATTAGAGTTTCTTTTCTCTTTTTCTAAATTGTTGTTGGCAAAATGGAAAACTTCTTCTAAAAACACAACATCCCTACTATCAAAGAACTTATGGTATTCCAAATTGTATAATCTCCAAGCCTTTTTCTCAAAGGGCCAGCTGACAAAAATACACTTTCGGATTCTACTAGAAAAATTGTTGTGTCCCGAAGTCTTGACCCCAAAGGTTCTAATATGATCATAAGAAGGTATCTTGTTAAAGATCAACTCATATGGGGTTTTTCCGTTTAGGAGCCTATTTTGTGTTCTATTTATCAAATATGATGTCGTCATATACATTCTCACCAGTAAAATCAAAGGTAAACTTGCTTGGAATGTCAAGGCTCGGGCCACATTTAAAATATGCCTATGCTTCCATTCTACTCTCCCATTTTGTTGGGGTGCTCCTGTGCAACTAGTCTGGTGTATTGTTCCTTGGTCGGCATAAAAACTTTTCATGGCCTAGATTTAAATTCAAGCCCATTGTCGCTTCTTACGATTTTGACAAGGATATTAAATTGGGTTTTTACCATGGCCACAAAACCTTTGAAAAGTTTTTCTGTTTCACTCTTTTCCTTCATCAAGTAAATCTATACCCTCATCTAAAGTCATCAACTATTGAAAGAAAATAATGGGCACCGCATGAGGATGGTGCTTTATAGGGACCCCAAATATCACAATGAATGATATCAAAAAGTTTTCAACTTTATTTTTGCTTAAAGAAAATTTATTTCTTATTTGTTTTACAGTAAGACAAATCTCACATACATCATCTAATTTTTGTGTTCTAGAATAATCTAAAAATCTAGAAAACAAACTCATTACTTCGAAGGAAGGATGACCCATTCGCTTATGCCACAATTGCCCGGTGTTTACTGCATTTGCCCGAAACTTCTTCGTTTCTTCTTCATAATTATAAACCTCGTCTTGCTCTTTACCCGTACTCAATCAAAATCTTCGAAGTGTGGTCCTATATAACACAAGAATTTTTGTCAAACATCACCATACAATTTAAGTCCTTACACATACGGGCTACGGGACAAGATTGCAATTTAAAGAGGGAACAAGTAAAGTGTTATGCAGAGTAAGTTCTTTTTCAAATTCACTGTCCCTTTTCTTGTGGCTATAGTTGTCTCCCCATTAGGGAGATCTATTACCACTAGAGGAATTCTCTCTAAATTCCTCATCGGATCTGTTTTGCTCGTCATGTGGGTTGATGCCCCACTCGTCAATCAACCACCGTGATTTACCTCTCGAGGCTTTCTCCAAGCTTTGGCGTTTCAATCGGAGACGAAGCTTCGAATCTGTTTAGTGGTGAAGCTTGAAGATGGTCAGCTGATTTCGGGTTCGTTCGGCCGGCGGCGACTTAGTCGAGCGTTGAGGTGACGGCTACGACTACGTGTACTTCTTCTCTGCCTCCTCTTCACCCTCTACCGTAACCAGCGCAGCTTGCTCGGCCACCACGATCTCCTCCTCTTCCGCCTCTGCCTCGGCCGCGCGTTCCCCAATTGGCTAGGTATCCCACGATTTCGAAGCAATTGGACTCTTCATGTCCAATTTTTCCACAAGTGAGTACATGTGCTTCTCTCTCCTGTTCTTCCAGTTTGGGTGGTCGCCGGTTTTGTGTTCACGGTAAAGGCAAGTGGCTTCTTGCTTCAACTCATGCTCTATCACAAATTTCTTGTGTTGCTCTTCTTGCCGAACGATGTTGAAGATTTTTTTAAGAGATGGGAGGGGCTCCATGGTTAGTATTTGGCCTCGAATAGTTGAATACTTTTCGTCACACAAACCCATCAAAAATTGATAAGCTTTCTCCTCTTCTCGCATCTTTTAAGAGCATCTTCCCGAGATTACATGTGCACTTTCCACAGGTACAATGTCGTTGAGTATTCACATTGTCTAGTTTACTCTATAATCCCATGAGTTTTGAATAGTATTCAACGATCGTTGTTGTTTCTTGTTTGCAATTTGTAATCTTTGCTTTCGGATCGTGCTTCTTTGGTATGTCCGATGTACCGTATCTCTTTTGAGGTCCTCCCACATTACTTTAGCTATGTTTGCATAAGGAATTGATGGTCAAATCTTGGGATCGACTATGTTCAAAAGCCATGAGCATATGGTAGAGTTTACCATATCCCACGCATCTTTTCAACTTCTTCGCCTTCATCCGGTAATGTGATTTTACCATTAACAAATCCATGTTTGTTTTTTAATCTTAGTTCTATTATTACACTTTCTTCCCAAAGATCGCAATTGTCTCTATCAAACACTACTACTCGTGATTCATATTCCCGATCTATTAGATGGATGTAGATGGTAAGGTGATGTATTGCTGATCACAAATTTATTTGACATGATGACTTGTGATAACAATTTTATAGCTCGATACCATGATAAACTCGTATAATTTGAGAAAAGAACTTTCTGTTCTATTTTCATTTATTTCATATGTCTCTTCTTGTGAGTGTTATTACAACCATATTTATACATAGAGAGGACTATTATTCAAACTATTGATCTCATTTTGAGTTTGTCTCAAACTATATCTTCTAATAACAATTAAATACTACTTGCTAACAACTTTCCTAATAACAGTCAAATACTTGTTAACAATATAAGTATCCCCTCCATGAGGTGTGGTTCATTGTTGGTAATAAAAATCCCTAGCTTTAGTAAAAAATAGAAAATAAAAAACAATGTAATTCTAAATACAGTGTATTAATTATGCTTGGAAAATTTATTTTTTTCATATCAATTCATATCAATTGGCTAACATAACAGGTAAATTAATGGGACACCTTTTTTTTTTTTTTTGAAATGTTTAACTCCATAACAATCCACTAATGGGTAAGTATTAACAAGTATCCAAAACTTATGAATTATTCAAATGATTAGCTATGAATTAATTGAGATTTGATATTAAAAAAATCCGTCAATCTGAATATAACTAGAAATTAAGCTAAATCATATTTGACTACATATAACATAGACCAAAAACTACGCGTTTTGCTCAAGCAACGATTGTTTTTTTTTTTTTTTTTGGGAGGTTCAGCAACGATTGTTGGTTACATACAACGTCATTTCTAAAAGTAATTTCGTAATCAAGCAAGTGGTTGATAGAAACTGGTCAGATAATCTAAAAATAAAAAATGGAAAATAAGGCATCGAGTTGAAATTAAAAACTATCATCCCTCATGTTGACTTTATTATTAATAACTACTTCGTACTAATGATGAACTTATGATACCTCCTCCCCACCCAATGGATCGGAAGGCCAGTATAATTTATTTGGGATCGATTTTCATGATAATGTACATATTCCTCCTTTAATTTGTGGTCAATATCAAGATGATACGAAAATTATGGCTCTTTTGTCCCATATTTATTGTCAATTATGAAAAAAAAAGGAAAATAAGACTTAAATTCTAACAAATAGAAAATTTTAATTTTAAGCGTTATTCGGTAAAATTAGCTATTTGAATAGCGGATAACTGTTAGATTATAGCGGTTAGTGGATAGATGTTAAATTGAGCGGTTTGAGAAAATGTGTTCGGTAAATTTAGCGGTTGGACTAGCTGATTATTGTAAATTGACATAAAAAATATAAATAATTTTACAAATATAAATTAATAAAAGGATATTTTGACAAAGAAATATGAAACACTACTTTTAAATGAGAAAAAAATTATATTCTTAGCATTTTATAACAGCTACTTGAAACAATATAAGCTAATGTGAATGTCGGTTAAAACATGACCTTACTAAATACTAATATTTAGTTGATTAGAGTTTTAACTTGGTTAAAATACTAAACACTACTCCAAACATTATTGTCAAATAGGGCGTTAATCTCTCAATCCTCTAATGCTTGATTCTCTCTCTCTCTAAACATTCAACCGAACTTCCTCGCTCTTGGCTTCAGCGAGATAAAATCGAGCCACCAAATTCGCCGCCACGATCGTAATGTCGAAGCCCATCATGGCTACCTCCAGCTATGCGTTGTTAGAAGGGAGGCTCTTCGATTCATGGTTGAGTGATCCCACCGAGTTATTCCACAAGTTGCCGGCACCGGGGTTGGCGAGGTCATTATGAGACGGTAGTGACGAGTGTCGGTGCAATATTGGGGATGGGAGGAGGATAGAGAAAGGGACGAGTAATTGGAAATTGAGGAGGGCATTCCGAGCTGTATAATGTTGGGTTTTGGACTTATGAACCCTGGTTTCTTTTGGAGACAGAGGAGGAGGTTAAAGATGCAAATTCTTATAAGCATCCGAGAGCTTATATTATTAGGTGACACATCATTGTCAAATATGCATAAAAAACCCCGTAATTCCCTCTTGTCCTACCATTTTTGACACATGTGAAGACTCATTCACTACTCAATACTTTTCCGAGTTGTATAAATGGAATCGGGTATAACAATCTCATACCTATAGAGTTTTGATTCCAAGGCATTCTCTCGTATCTCGAAACTTATTTGAGTAAAATAGTATCTTTTCTAAGTGATACAGCTATTACTTATTATATTTCTTGCTTATCCGTAGCGACTCGTAAAACCGGTTCTTTGTTCCGAGTCCAAGCATCACTCGGTTTTATCGCAGATTGAATAGACCAGATATTTCGTCTTTTCTCACTCATAATCCGACTTGTGGTTATAAGTCCTATTTTGTAATAGTCGGTATTTTTAGCTTGTTTCATGCTTAGTCTATATCAAGTTAATTCACTCGATGTTCTTTACTCGAACTTGATTCTTCGCTTAGATTAAGTCCGATGGAATTCCGAGTATCATTGTTATTAGACTCGTAAAACTCCACTTGTCTTCCGACTCGGATAATTAGTTATTTAATCATTATAATTATTTTATTATCTCGTGTCTAATCTTGGGCCAAAGTATTTTATACTTTGAGAACCAAAATTGTTTTATTTTCGTAGCTTATTCAATCGAGGATACACTTTTCAAACTACAAAAGTAACCGGCTTAAGAACGTCAAATCACCATCGGACATGGCCCTTCATCTTCCCTCCTCCAGTCCCGGAAGATTGTGTCGAGCTGTCTCGTTTCCAAATCTAGAAAACTGAAACGCCAAGCTTAACGGTAGTTTGCACCTTATCTTTCAAGACACCGCTAATGGTTTTGGGACTTCCAAGAGAGTTAAACCGTTGTCCAACGTTCACATTACAACGGATACTTTCCGAGTGACTCGAAAGCTTCTATCAACGGTCACGAGAGGACTCTCGGTCAACGAGACGAAGATAACGGCTATTCCGCCCGAGTCATCTTTAAATAGAAGCCATCTCACAAGACTTGAAGATTTGCCGAACATATTGCTAATACACATACTTGCTCAAAGTCGCCTGTACTTACTTTCAATCTTCAACTTACAACTCCCGCTCTATAATTCTTTACTTTCGAGTTGTAAGGTCTTGTACTCGGTAACAAACTCTTTCTTACATTCTCTCGTAACGTCCCTTGACTAAGCTGTAAGGGTTAATTCAGCTTAGTTGTCCCTAGCTGTAAGGGTTATCTCAACTAGGAAGTACTAGATCGGATAAGGGAATTTCGAGTCTAGGAAAACGTGTATAGAGTTGTCTAAGGGAACAACTCGGGTTCGGTCGATTCACGGTATTTTGTGGACTCAAAATAGTGAATTTGACTTCGTGTCTGGATTGACACGGTCCGTGGTTTTCTGCCCCAGGAGGGTTTCCACGTAAATTCTAAGTGTTATCTTCCCGAGTTCATTCTAGACTCGGAGTGTTTCTATCGCTCTTGCTCTTTCCGCTTGATAGCCTTCGAGTCCAATCTTTTCGACCTCGTTGATAGACTCGGAATCTGTCTCTGTCTCGTTTTTACGTAAGAGAGGAAGTTTCCACGAAAAATTTCTATCACCCTATTCACCCCCTCTAGGGTGACTCGGACTCTCCCCGAGCAAACCTTCAATTGGTATCGAGCTTAGCCTTTCGGAAAGGATTTAACAATCCAAAGGTTTAAAGATCAAATGGCTCAAAACCCCGGAGAGTTCGACGAAGGAAGATCTTCCAACGAGGCCACCAAAATTCAAAGGATCAAACTTTGGGCACTGGAAGAAGCTTATGGAATGTTTTCTTATGGATCATGATGAAGAGGTATGGGAAATCATATAACAAGAAAACTACATTCCAATGAAGACAGATGAATTCAGAATCCTTCCCAAGATAAAGGCTGAGTTCACACCAGGAGAAGCAGAGAAGTTCAAAAAGAATTTCAAAGCAATGAACATCCTTATGTGCGCCATAAGCTCGAAGAATATAATCGAGTCTCTGCCTGTGACTCTGCTAAAGAGGTGTGGGATACGTTAGTCAACACCTACGAAGGTACAAGTCGGGTAAGACAAGCAAAGATCGGCCGAGTATCTTCATAAATATGAGCTTTTCAAAATGGAGCCAGAGGAGAACATTACTCGGATGTTCATTCGCTTCACTAAGATTACCAACAATCTCAAATCTCCGGGAAAGAAAATTTCCCATGAAGAAATGTGCCTGGAAAATTCTCGAAGCCTACCCAAGAGACGATGGGGTCCGAAGGTGACTCGCCATAGAGGAGGCTCGGAACCTTTCATTCTTAAAGCCGAGACGAGCTCATCGGAAAGCTTCTAACTCATGAGATACATCTAGAAGAAGAGGATGCCGAGGGCGGTACCAAAAGAAACTTAGCACCGAAAGCCTCGGAATCCAAAGAAGCAAATCCGAGCTCTTCGACTCGGAAGACGATCCCATGGCACTCATTGCAAGAGGCTTCAAGAGAATGATAAAGCACAAAAGATGGGACAAAAGGCCAAAAGAGGAATTTTACAAGAAAGATAAGAAAGACAGAAAAGGTAAGTTTACTTCCCCGTCTAAATTTTCTTTGACTAAGAATTCTGGTTGTTTCGAATGTGGCAGCAAAGACCACATAGTTAAGGATTATCCAAAAAGGAAAAGGGACAGAAAGAAGAAGAAGAAAGCCATGATGGCAACATGGAGCGATGAGGATTCATCGGAAGATGATGAGGACTCGGATGACTCGAAATGTCCGATGGCAATTTCGATTCGGAAGGCGAACAGAGTCGGACTCGGACTCAAACAATGAGGAAACAAATCCTCGGGAGGTCATCGAATACTTTCTTAAATTCTCCAGAGTTGATTTAGCTAAGTATATTTTTACTTTAGAAGAAAAGTCCAATTCCGATTCTTCTCAATTCAAAGAACAACTTGAGTCAATCACTTACGAGAGCACTTCTTTGAAAAATGAATTAGAAAAGCCGAGACTCTCATTCGAGAGAACTCAAGACTAGTGCTCAATCTAATGAGACTAAGTCACGAGCTGCTCGAGAAAGAAAATGAGCAACTAAAAGGAAGCTCACTGAGTCTCAAGATCTGGTTTTAAAGTTTACTCAAGGTCGGAAGAGCCTTGACATGCTCTTAGGATCACAATGTGTCTCTTTTCGAAAAGAAGGTCTTGGTTTCAACAAAGAGGAAGAATCTAATTCCTACTCGGAATTGTTCAAAAAGGATTCCAGAACTGTAAAGTTTAGGAAAGCCGAGCATGGTCCCATTTACGTAAATGAAGGGAGGACTAAGCCCGGAACTATTTACAAAAAGAAACCATTCTCTCCTGTTTCAAAAGGAAAGGTTTTCAAAAAGAAAGAGACACGGACTCGGTTCTCCGAGAAGAAGACTCGGAATCGACAAAACCCAAAGTCATTCAAATCGGGTTCCGAAACACCTTCTTCCTCGAAAAGGACCACGAGTAAGGAATGTTACTAGGTTCGTTAGAGGAAGTGAGAAGGGTTAGATTCTCTCTGTTTTTGCAGGTCACTCGGAAAAGATCAAAAGGACATTGGTACCTGGACAGCGGATGTTCACGACACATGTCGGGTGACCAAGGACTCTTTTCCGAGCTAGACTCATACAAAGGAGGAAAAGTGACTTTTGGAGATGACAAGCAAAGGCAAGATAGTGGGCATTGGCAAGATTGGAAATGGAAGCAATCCGGTGAGCCCAGTCTACCTTGTCAAAGGACTAAAATACAATCTACTTAGCATCTCCCGGCTATGCGACAAAGGTCGGGAGGTAAGATTCACCAAATCTAAGTGCTACATCTCGGATGAGACCACCAAAGAGATAAAGCTCTCGGGTAAGAGATCCGATAACACTTATATCATTCCTCTTTCGACCCAAGCCAAAATTTATCCTACTTAAAAGCATCTCTTCATGATGATTCATGGTCTTGGCATCGTAGATTAGGTCATATTAGCATGCATACTATCAAAAAGTCGGCATCTCATAGTCCGGTTAGAGGTTTACCTAACGGTGTCTTTGAGAAAGACAAAGTTTGTGAAGCATGTACAAGGGGAAACAGGTCGGATCCTCATTCAAATCTCTCAAGACTGTTTCGACATCAAATGTGCTTGAAATGCTACATATGGATTTATGTGGTGAAATTCCAGTGAAAAGCCTCGGAGGTAAATCTTACATTTTTGTCATTATTGATGACTTTTCAAGATTTACCTCGGTTTGTTTTCTCAAGCATAAAAATGAAGCCTTCAAAGAGTTCAGCAAGCTCTGTAGAAAGATTCAAGTTGAGTCTCGGACTCGGATTCAAAAGATTCGAACCGACCATGGAAGGGAGTTTGACTACTCGGAATTCTCGAGTTCCGCGATCGAATGGAATCTCTCACAACTTCTCGGCACCAAGAACTCCTCAACGAGAATGGAGTAGTAGAGAGAAAGAACAGAACCCTTGAAGAAATAGCAAGGACAATAATGATTGAACACAATTTGCCTTACTATTTCTGGGCTGAGGCAGTCAACACAGACTAACTACACTTTGAACAGATGCCTCATCGGACCCATTCTAAAGAAAACACCCTACGAGCTCTACAAAGGGAAGAAGCCAAACATCTCATACTTTAAGCCCTTTGGTTGCAAGTGTTTTATTCACAATAATGGTAAAAATCACCTGACCAAGTTTGATGCCGAGTCGGATGAAGGTATTTTTCGGGTTACTCTTCTCATAGTAAAGCTTATCGTGTCTTTAACAAAAGCACTAACAAAGTGGAAGAAAGCATCCACGTAGTATTTGATGAGTTTGAACAGGAGAAGCCAAGTGAGTCATCATACTCGGAGCTGAAGCTCGGTAGAGATGATGACGAAGTTGAGACTACAAAGACTTAGACTCAACCTACTCAAAATGAGGTCACTCGGAACGAGGAAACTTAGAATGCGACAACTCAAGAGCTCACTCGGAACGAACAAGCCAATGAAGAAGATCACTCAGAACAAGATCAAGTGGTTTAACCCACAAACCTGGTGAATCAAAGAAGCTGGTAAAGCATTCAAATTTACTTCCAGTCATCCCCAAGAAAACATCATTTCGATATCAACAGTGGGGTAAGAACTCGTTCCTCTCTACATAATCTATGTGCATTCACTGCATTCATTTCATTAACTGAACCCAAAAATGCACTAGAGGCCCTTAATGAACCTGAATGGGTAGAGGCCATGCAAGAGGAACTCAATCAATTCGAGAGAAACCAAGTCCGGACTCGACCAACCGACCATCTAACCACCCAGTTATAGGAACCAAATGGGTTTTCAAGAACAAGCTAGATGAGGGTGGAGTGGTAGTCAGAAACAAGGCTGGACTTATGGCTCAAGGTTACAATCAAGAAGAAGGAATTGACTATGGGGAAACCTTTGCACCAGTAGCTGAATTGAAGCCATTAGAATATCTGTTGGCATTTGCATCCAACATGCATATTAAACTATATCAAATGGATGTTAAGTGTGTGTTTCTCAATGGTTTTATTGAAGAAGAAGTCTATGTCGAGCAGACCTCCTGGTTTTGAAAACTCGGAATTTCCAAATCATGTTTTCAAACTTCAAAAGGCTCTCTATGGTCTTAAACAAGCACCTCGAGCTTGGTATGAAAGACTCGAGTAGCTTCTTGGTCCAAAATGATTTTAAAAGAGGTCAGATCGACAAGACTCTCTTCATAAAGACCAAAGGGAAAGATTTCCTTATTGTTCAAATCTATGTTGATGATATTATTTTCGGTGCTACTAATGAGTTTTACGTGCCAAGAATTTTCCGAGTTGATGAGTCACGAATTCCAAATGAGTATGATGGGAGAACTCAATTTCTTCCTTGGGTTACAAATCAAACAAGACAAAGATGAAATCTTTGTTCAACAATCAAAGTACACCAAGGAACTGCTGAAGAAATACAAACTTCAAGATGCAAAGCACGCATCTACCCCTATGAGCGACGAGTATAAAGCTTGACTCGGATGAGACAGGTAAAGCAATAGATCGAAACTCTATTGAGGTATGATTGGATCTTTGCTATATCTTACTTCCAGCAGGCCAAATATAATGTTCAGTGTTTGCCTATGCGCAAGATTTCAAGCTAACCCAAAAGAATCACATCTCACTGCGGTGAAAAGAATATTCGAGATATCTTGCGAGTACTCGGAATTTAGGTCTATGGTATTCAAGAGACTCGGAATTGACTCTTACTTGGATACTCGGACGCGGACTACGCAGGATACAAAGTTGATCGAAAGAGCACATCCGGAGCTTGCCAATTTCGGGTCAATCCCTAATATCTTGGCACTCAAAGAAGCGTAACTCGGTAACTCTATCAACTGCTGAAGCTGAATATATTGCAGTTGGAGCCTGTTGCGCTCGGATTCTATGGATTAAGCAACACTTGAAGGATCTTGGACTATTCCTCAACTCGGTTCCAATCAAGTGTGACAACCAAAGCTTAATCAGCATCACCAAGAATCCTGTCCAAGCACTCGAAAACAAAGCATATCGAAGTCAAATTCACTACCTACGCGATCACTCGAAAAAGGTGATATTGAACTTAAGTTCATTCCTACTAACCTTCAATTGGCTGATATCTTTACTAAGCCTCTTGGTGAATATCGGTTTTGTTTTATTCGGAATGAGATTGGTATGTTAAATGCTTAATCATATGCTATCCATTGCATAATTACGTGTTATGTGTTTTCACTTTTAATAACCATTAGCTCGGTTGATTCGGTGATACTTGGGATGGTAGTTATTTCGTGTTTCGAGTCACTCGAAACCATTCCGAGTCAAACTCGGACATAGAGAAACTTGGACTTCAAATTTTACGAAACTATCTCTAGAACAGTGGAGAGTTTCGGATCATACTTTCAAAATCTTTCTCTCTCTCTCTCGAGCGCTGTGATCAGATTTAGCCGTGGATTTTTAACCGCTGGAATCTTAACCGTAGAAGAGAACCGTCACACCGGTCTTTGGTGACTGATGGAAAAGCCGAGTCGAACGGAGTTTTACTTAACGGATAGTTGACGAGCGCGTTTATTTTCTATAAATAGCGTCTATTCATCTTCGTCTCGGTACTCTAAACTCCATCTCTTTCAAACGAAACCTCTCGCGGAAGATTACTACGTGAACAGTCATCCTTGAACGTCCGCAAGCGTCGAAGAAGCCATCTCTCGTAAGTTTCGACTGCTCTCATCCTTTTCTTCTACATCTTTTTCGTTTCTTGTCTTCTACCTCTCTTTCTCTTTCCTACTCGAAAGTTTCATCTTTCCTTCCTTCTTCTTTCGAAATTTTTTTTCTTTCTTTTTGTCCAGACATCTAAGTTGTACTACTTGCTCTTTTCTTCCCTTCTTTTTCTTGATTGTTTTTGCTGAAAGGCAAGGGGGAGAAATAGAGAAATAGAGTCAGCAAAACTTGTTGTCCTGTTTAGGGGAGTTTTTCCGCCCTTTTGAATTTTAATGGACTAATGCATTTCATTATTAATTTCGAGTTCATTATTGCTAGCACATTTTTTTCTTTTCGAGTTAATGTTAATTACTTAATAAAGCATACTTTACTTTTTGCTCTGTTACATTAAGTATTGCTCGATACATTGAGTATGCCTTACTCATCTCATCTCATGCGCAACCACTCGGAATTAAAATTTTTTACTAACAAAGTTTCGTTTAGGTATGGAATGCCTTTCATCAAAAAGGGGAGATTGAAGACTCGGACACTCGCTCAATACTTTTCCGAGTTGTATAAATGGAATCGGGTATAACAATCTCATACCTATAGAGTTTTGATTCCAAGGCATTCTCTCGTATCTTAGAAACTTATTTGACTAAAATAGTATCTTTTCTAAGTGATACAACTCTTACTTATTATATTTCTTGCTTATCTGTAGCTGACTCGAAAACTCGGTTCTTTGTTCCGAGTCCAAGCATCACTCGGTTTTATCGCAGATTGAATAGACCAAGTATTTCGTCTTTTCTCACTCATAATCCGACTTGTGGTTATAAGTCCTATTTTGTAATAGTCAGTATTTTTAGCTTGTTTCATGCTTAGTCTATATCAAGTTAATTCACTCGATGTTCTTTACTCGAACTTGATTCTTCGCTTAGATTAAGTCCGATGGAATTCCGAGTATCATTGTTATTAGACTCGGAAAACTCCACTTGTCTTCCGACTCGGATAATTAGTTATTTAATCATTATAATTATTTTATTATCTGTGTCTAATCTTGGGCCAAAGTATTTTATACTTTGAGAACAAAAATTGTTTTATTTTTGTAGCTTATTCAATCGAGGATACACTTTTCAAACTACAAAAGTAACCGGCTTAAGAACGTCAAATCACCAGCAGACATGGCCCTTCATCTTCCCTCCTCCAGTCCCGGAAGATTGTGTCGGAGCCGTCTGTTTTCAAATCTAGAAAACTGAAACGCCAAGCTTAACGGTAGTTTGCACCTTATCTTTCAAGACACCGCTAATGGTTTTGGGACTTCCAAGAGAGTTAAACCGTTGTCCAACGTTCACATTACAACGGATACTTTCTGAGTGACTCGTAAAGCTTCTATCAACGGTCACGAGAGGACTCTCGGTCAACGAGACGAAGATAACGGCTATTCCGCCTAGTCATCTTTAAATAGAAGCCATCTCACAAGACTTGAAGATTTGCCGAACATATTGCTAATACACATACTTGCTCAAAGTCGATGTACTTACTTTCAATCTTCAACTTACAACTCCCACTCTGTAATTCTTTACTTTCCGAGTTGTAAGGTCTTGTACTCGATTACAAACTCTTTCTTACATTCTCTATAACGTCCCTTGACTAAGCTGTAAGGGTTAACTCGGCTTAGTTGTCCCTAGCTGTAAGGGTTATCTCAGCTAGGAAGTACTAGATCGGATAAGGGAATTTCGAGTCTAGGAAAATATGTATAGAGTTGTCAAAGGGAACAACTCGGGTTTAGTCAGTTCACGGTATTTTGTGGACTTAAAATAGTGAATTTGACTTCGTGTCCGGATTGACACGGTCCGTGGTTTTCTGCCCCATGAGGGTTTCCACGTAAATTCTAAGTGTTATCTTTCCGAGTTCATTCTAGACTCGAGTGTTTTATCGCTCTTGCTTTTTCGCTTGATAGCCTTCGAGTCCAATTTTTTCGACCCTGTTGATAGACTCGGAATCTGTCTCTGTCTCGTTTTTGACGAAGAGAGGAAGTTTCCACGAAAAACTTCTATCACCCTATTCACCCCCTCTAGGGTGACTCGGACTCTCCCCGAGCAAACCTTCAACATGTACTAAGAGTATAAATTCATAGGTGTATAATAGATGCGATGGGCTAAAGAAGAGAGAGAATGAGTGTATAGGAGGGTGAGGCAAGATCTGGGAGTAGGATTTTTTTTTCTTTTGCGTTTTCCTAGCTCCAAACAGAAAAAAAAACATATTTCTCTCTTTCTTTTTCCACGTTTTTTCCTTCAATTTTCTAAATCCAAGTAGGGTTTTTAGAGTTTGTTTCTTCCTTTTTATTAGTAGATGGTACATTAACTACTCTTAGTCTTTACCCCAATAAGAATTTTGAGAATTATATTTTGGCAATAATGAGACTACATAATTAATTTTTGACAATAAATATGAAACGAAGAGAGTATTAATTTATCCAAATTACCCCTATTTTATTTATGATCAATGACTTTGTTTTTCAATTACTAGTGTATTATGTTATATGAAATTAAATTTGTCTTTTATATTTGAATGTCTATCTAATTTTGCCTAAGGGTGAAATTGGACAAAAATATTGAAGTATAATGGCTTAATAAAAAAGCACAACAGTTAAAGTGAGACAAACAAAAATAAAAATATAAGCTATTTAGAGATAGAGGATGTATATCCTGAAAAAAAAATTAGAGAGAGATGAACTGCACACGTGTAAGCGTACACATATGGTGCAAGCGCACACAATATAAGTTATTTATGTTGATCACTAGGGATTATTGAATGCATATCAAATAAAATCTACAAAGCAAAGGAATACAAATATACGATATTGATTAGAGCTGGGAAAATATGACACGAAATGATTACCGATCCGAACCCCACACGAAGTTAGGCGGGTTTGGGTACAAATTTTCAACACGTTTATGTAAATGGGTTGACACGAACAAACGATTTAAATAAATGTGTTAGGTTAAGGTTGAGAATCTTGACACGAAAAAAATACCTATTTAATACAATTAATTAATTAGGTTAAATAGGTCGACCTTTTACCATTTACCGTTTATTTGTTTAGTATTGATTTTTCAGGGTAACTAAAGTTTCAATTTTAAAAATTTGAGGGAGTTGAAATTTTGGGCCGTTTTCAATGTGATTCCCAGCCTAAAATCAGCCCATCTTACTTTTGAAAAACCCTAACTATATAAATGACGCAACAAAACAAAACCCTAAATTAACCGCTCAACACTCGGACACAAACCTCACTCACACTCGCCCGAGTCGCCTCTTCTCTCTCCCTCCATGGTCGCCTGCCCGGTTCGCCTTCTCTTCCTCCACGGTTGCTCGCTCTCTCCCCGCACGGTCGCTCTGCCTTGTTCGCCTCGTTCTCTCTCCCTCCATGATCGCTCGCCTGGTTCACCTCCTTGGTCACTTGCTAGTCACCACTAGCTCGACTCGACCTCCCTTCATTCCTCCCCTCATACCTCAACTTTTCATGCCTCTCCCTCCACGGTCGCTCGTCCTCCCTTCATCATTTTCACTCCTTGAGCCTTCATCCTCTCACTACTCCTCGGTTGTTCGCCTCTCGCAAGTATTTCCGATCTGCAGCTGTAAGCATCTCTCTCTATTTCGTTCTCTCTCTTGTTATCTCTCTATTTCTCCGATCATCGTTCGTTGTTTTTGGTATTTCGTTCGGCCGCCGCTATCGATTGCTTTCTTTCTTTATCTTCGGACCTCGTAACTATTTCTTACTCTCGATTCTAAATTATGGTAAGTTATCTTATCTAATTCATTTATCTTTCTGTTGTTCATCCTTAGTTTTGTTTAATTAGTTATTGATTTGTTTTCACTAATTTAAACGCAGAGTATGCCTACAATGGAGGGTGATTCGGTTCCAATCGATTTGGACTCAAATGGGGAAGGAATCACCGAGGTTGACAACAAAAAGGCAAAGACAACTACAAAGAATATGTCAACTGGTATATACAAGCCAAACATCGATGGTAAGCCTTCTAAACGACAAAGAAAACCGACTTCTTCTGTCTGGGAGCACTATGAGTTTCTTGAATTTGATGCTAATGGAAATTTGTTATGTAAGTGTAAAAGATGTGGGCAAATTTATTCTGGGGATAGCAAGTATGGAACTGGAAATTTAAAAAGACATTTAGGTAATTGTAAAAGAAGGACTTGTTTGATCGAGCATCTAATTGTTGGATAGAAGTTCGCATTCTTTGGGTAATAGGCGTTTTGAGTTTGATCCCGTTATCTTTCGTCAAATTTTGGTTGCTTGTATTGTGAAACACGATTTGCCTATCCAATTTTGTGAGTATGATGGTGTGAAAGACTTGTTTTCTTACTTGAATCCCGATGTGAAATTGTTTTCAAGGAAGACAGTTAGGGGTGACTTGTTTAAGTCATTTATAATCGAAAAAGAAAAATTGAAACAATTTTTACAATCCTTCCTGTGTAGAATTTCATTCACATCTAATTGTTGGACTTCCATAAACACCAATGGGTACATATCTCTTACTGCTCATTACATTGATCATAGTTGGACTTTGCGCAAGAAAATTCTGAACTTCTCCTTCTTGCCTCCACCTCATAATGGTGTTGTTTTAGCTGAAAGACTTATGATTTTGTTGAAAGATTAGGGCATTGATAGGAAAATAATGTGCTTGACTGTTGATAATGCTTCATCGAATGACACTTGTGTTGATATGTTAAAAATTCAGCTTAAGCTTGTGTGTAATAGAGATTATTTTCATGTTCAAAGTTGTGCGCACATTCTGAATTTGATAGTTAAAGAGGGTTTGAAGGAGGTGGATGAGGCTGTTTTTAAAGTAAGAGAATATGTTAAGTATTGTAAGGGTTCCCAAGTTAGAAAACAAAGGTTCCTTGACTCGGTTAAGTTTTGTGATCTTATTTACTCAAAAGGTTTACGTCAAGATGTACCTACTAGATGGAATTCTACATATTTCATGCTTGAAAGTGCTCTTCATTATAAGCAAGTGTTTAATCATTTGATAGTGGTTAATAGTAACTTTATTCATTGCCCAGGATTTGATGAATGGGTTAGGATTGAGAAACTTTGTGATTTTTTGAGTGTTTTATGAAGTTACGTGTGAATTTTCTAGATCAAAGTTCCCTACCTCAAAATTGTATTTTTCTAATGTTGTGAGAGTGATATTGGAATTGAAAGAGCAAATGGAAAATGGAGATGACTTTCTCGAAAAACATGGCAACAAGGATGTATGCAAAGTTTGAGAAATATTGGGTGGATTTTAGCACCATAATGGGAATTGCTACGATTTTAGATCCTTGGTACAAACTTCAAATTGTTAAGTAGGCTTACAGTAGGATCTATGGAGATCGTTATGAGATTGAGTTGTCTTTGTTAAAGGATAAGTTGTTTGCTTTGTTTGATGAGTATGCCAAGGATTCAAAAGGATCTTCTTCTTCTTTTTCAACCACTCGCCATCGTTGAAGCTCCTAATGTGGGAAGAGGCAAGAATCCATTCATGAAGGGATATTTTTATTTTGAATAATTATTACTTAATTGAATTAATTGTATTTTTTCGAACTGCAACTTACTTTTCTTTTTTCATTTAGGACTTTGATAATTTCTCAAGTAATGTTATCAAATGTGTGTCTAAGAATGACTTGAACAACTAATTGGATGAGATTCTATTGCCCCGTGTTGAAAACAACGATGTTCTTGGCTATTGGAAGGAGAACAAATTTCGATTTCCTATTCTTTCTCAAATGGCAAGAGTCTGTTTTAGCTATTCCTTTGTCTATCGTTGCTTCGAATTTGCATTTAGTGTTGGCAGGAGAGTACTTGATGCATATCGTAGCTCTTTAAAGCGACAAACTATTGAAGCAAGAATTTGCTTGAGGGATTGACTTTACAACAAAGATGGTAATGTTCATTCTTTATTTTTTCCAGCTTTTAAGGCGAGAATCTTCAGTCATTCATTTACTAATATTCTTCCCCTTTCTCTTTTGCTTTCTTGTTTCCATTTACGTTGACTCTAATGCCTATCCAAATTAATTTGGATGATTTGTGCGGAGATGTGATGAAGATGAACTTAAATGAAGATGAAGAGAGCTCTCTTTCAACCAAGAGGAAGAGTGGGGAGGGGAGTGCAATTGAGCCGACATGTAGTTCAAATTATTAAGTTAGTTTTAGATAGCATTTGGTTGTTGGTTTGTTGAGTATGCAACTGTAATTCAAATTTAGACAATTTCAAATTGGTTGTAATTTGAATTTAGACTTATTTAGTTGGTTTGTAATATGCTACTCGCTGTACGCTTTTCTTTTTTAAACTATAATGCTCAATGCTTGAATAGGAAACAAGTTTAGAAATGTGTTATTTTTTGTTCCGATATTTTTTCATTGAATTATGTTAAATTTATATTTTCATCAACTTAGTTAAGGTCAGGTTCAGGTCAATCCGTTTAGTTGATAAACGGTTCAGGTCGATGATTTTGGACCTGTTTATTAAGTAGGTCGGGTTCGGGTTTGGCTGTTTTCAACCCGTTTAAGTTCGACACGAACACGAACCCGACCCGACCTGACTTGTTGCCCAACTCGATATTGATAATGTAAATTAAAAATGAAATGGTTTTTTTCCCTTACTGAAAATTTAGGCGATTGAAACGGGTCAACTCATCTAGGTAAAATGTCCCAAGGTTTAATGAGTGCTTATAAGATTTTTAATTAGGCACCCACATAACAAGACCTTCAATCTGCATGCAGGGATGTAACATGTATCGATCACTCCTAATTAAGAACCATGCCTATTATTTATCAATTATACCAACTTCTATTGCTATTTGCACCTAAAAATGCAAGTTACATTATTAATTATGTAGTGATTTCCATGAGAGAAATAGATTCCATAGACCAAGTCCTACCTATGATTTCAATTAAGATATACCTGGAGGTGATCTTCTTCTCTTTTTTTTTTTTTTTCCTAAAAAACGTTATTAAGAATATGAAAAGGATGGATTTTACATTAAACTATATATTCCTCTCCCATCCTATATAATTCCCTTGAATTTGATCATCTCTAACCTCTTATAATTCAGAGATTAAAAAGCAAAGAAATGAAGTTGTATTCCTAAATGTCTCCCCAAAGAACAAGCTAAGGTTTGGCTTTCCTTTCTCATCAAAATAAATATAGCCCGCATGTTAATCATTTTTGGTTGAGTTTGTTGTTTTTGGGGGAGGAATCATTTTTCTTCCGAAAATGATTTCTCGTGATAATATGATTTACTGAATATTTTCGAGTGTTTGGCTTAATATTTTAAAAATAATTATTGAGAGGAAACTATCAACATAACCTTGAGAGAGGAAACAATAGAACTACAACTTCATGTGAAAAATCAATCTTCTTTATTTTTAAAATCAAATCAATTTTCTTGCTTGGATTATAAAGTTTTGTTCATGCAAATTATTCTCTCCCCCAAACTTAGAAAGAACGAAACTCTATTTTTCACAAAAAAAATGATTTTTTTCTAATATATATATATTATATATATAAAACCTTCACCCTTTGTTGTTGTTGGATCTATAAGAACAGCTTCTTTTCTTTGGTCCAACAAAAACAGCTTATTTAGGTTAAAATATATATATGTGCTTTGATGTGAACTAAATTTAAGGATCAGTGATTGAAGTTTCCATGAATTTCTGATGCAGATTATTTCTGCTGCTGCTGCATAAATGGAACCGGTGGGGAGGTAACTAAAAATTGGCTTCACTTTGGGTAGAATTAATATATGATTGACATGTAGGATACGTATGCGGTATTTCTATAATGTAAATAGTTATGTAGGATGTTAAGATGGTTCATGCTTCCTATTCAAAGTTACATAAAAAAACTAACACAAATAACATATATAGCAAAAACGATACAAAATTAAGTACCAAGTTTGGTGTAAACGATATAAACGTATTAGTTGAAAGTGTAATGACCAATTTGAAGGATAATTTTGGGACAAAAAAATTGTAAAGGAGGAAAATGGAAGTTAAATAGAGGGAGTATATTAACCAATCCTATTACAAACATAAAATACCAATAATATCCTCATATTTGAATTCAAAATCTTGTTCTCAAAACTTCTTCCGTTTCCATAGTTATGTTTTTGAATTTAAAACAGGGGTGAATTGAGAATGTTGATAAGTTTGATATTGCCACTTTTAGAAAGTGGACATTTTTCTGGGGTATGCTAAAATGAAATAAAGGATAATATTTTTGTGGCAGAGTGACTATGATAATAATAGTACGATGGATGAAGTATTTCATTAACCAGATACTAAACTGTTAACAACTCTATTGAAATGATTAAATTTTTAATCCATTGGCGGGTATAGTTTAATTCCTTCTAATGACCATAAAGTATACTGAACTCTTAAAGTTAGTGTCCTAATGAAATTTTGGTATAATAGTTAAAATTGAAGTTATGGATACATGAAGTACCAGATTTGATTTTTCCCTACGTATTATGTTGTAATTATATTGTACCAAATTATCCTCCAAACCAGCTTGTTACTGAGCTTATGACTAATTTTTGGATTCGATATGCAACGGAAGCGAAAAGGAAAATTTGTGATTTGGAATGTGGGAAGTTGATAAAGTAACAAATAATAGGTGAGGTGATGGAAACATAAATTTTACGTGGAAAAACCCAAATATGAGAAAAACCACGGACAACAACTATATAATCCACTATAATAGGATGAGTGAGTATAAGGTATGATCTCCATGACTATGAGTTCTACAAGATCAAAGTAAAGAGAAAAAATTTTCAAATACTCTCTCAATTTATATACGTGGAATAGGGAAAAATAGCCGTGGGTGGTGCCAAGAGGCACATAATGGTTATGCCATGTGCCACAAGTTACACCTAACTAGGTAAAATAATCTATTATATATAGAAAACTTATAAGAAACCCTAGAAAGTCTTCTAGCCGCAAACAACTTCCTATTAGGAAATAAATCTAACGAGTTTGCAGTGAAATAAAAACCTCTAAATAAAGAGAAAACTCTCAAAGATTATGTCAATCTAGGTACATGAAATAAAAAAGAATAACCTTGGCCAGTGTCAAGAGGCACATCATGGTCATGCCATGTGCCACAAAATCCAACAGAAACATCTTGACGACAATCATTACATTAGGCCTTTCTGGTACGTGAATATGGGAAGAGGAAAGTGGTCATTTTCTTCCTACTATTAATATCCCCAAATCCTTTAATATTTTAGGGATCGAATGATCAAATATAGGGGATTTATGGACACAATTTGTTTTTTTGCAAATTTCCTTTTTAGTTAGTTGCATTGATCATATATAGCTTTTGGTAAACCGAATATATATATGTATATGATTTTGAAAACTATCTACTCTCTTGCGTTGTTTCTGATGGAGAAGTTACCGGCAAAGAATCGTCAATGTAGACATGCAGTTATCCCCCTCTGGCACGATTAAGATGCAGCTGGTAAATTGCGAGACGGTTCGGAACTTCCTGGCTACTTGGGAGGACAGGAGCCATCCATGGACTTTCACTACGGCTAGTGATTGGTTGATTTGCGATATCAGAACCAACAACCCGCCTGCATTGCTCTGCAATGGCGATGTTTTCGCCCAGGCCAGCCGTTGGCTCTCAAGCGGGAGTGTGTTATTACTCCCTCACAAATGCCAGTTCGTCATCCTCACCACTGGAGGCTCGGCCCTCCCGGCCGAGGATTATGTGGTGCTTGGCAATGTAGTAGGGAATTATGAGATTGTGGGACGCATCTTCTATGGTTCTCCGGGGATCAATCAAGGCCGCACCCCTCACAATTATACCGTGAAAAACATCGTACAAGAAAGAAACTGAGCGTCATCCGTTCCCTTTGGCTATGACATCGATCTTAAGACTATCGTTTCACTTGTGTGGTTTGCACATACATCCTTTGTGCATTTATAGTAAAATAAATTTGACAGTCTATTTAATCTAAACCCTTGATTATAGAGGGGATTGTCTTTCGATTTCCTACGTGCGTTCTATCTATGTATGTGTGTATATCATTATACATAAGAAACTAGTTTTTACCTAATACGTTGTATGGTTGGTATTATTCCTAATCTATAATATTTGTTTAATTTTTTTTATTTTAAAGATTGCATAATTTTTTAATTTAATTTACTTTTAAAAAATATAAAATGACAAACATCAATAGTAGTGACTTTAAATTATTATAAAGAGAATATAAATTCAAAATCTGCTATTTGTTGTTTTTTTGTACATCTATGAGAAATTATACATAATTTTGTTACTTCTTAGATTTTAAAAAATATTGATACTTTTTATGTTTGTAGAACATTACCTATTATATTTATTAAATAATCATATATATTTATAAAATTGTAGTTTTTAAATTGTGTATGTCACTTTTTAAAAATTTATACATATATCTTATTGTTTGTGAATTTATATATGCAATGTAAAATTTTTAAAAAGAGGCACAATTAAAATTTCACTGTACTATGTGATGAAAATAAATAAGTAAAAGACTAATTATGGGGAACCATAATATGTAAGACACAATCTTATAGAATTTTGTGTGAAATACATCAAAATAAAGTACTGAATCGGGTTATTAATGAAAATCATAGCATATAGTATTACTCTAATACCAAATAAAATACATTATAAAATATGTCAAACTTATTTTTACTATATGGAAATCTAAAAATACTATTTATACTACTATTTTTGTTTTCTATTTATTTTTGTGTTATTTCTGTTTATTTCTATTCGTTTCTATTTAAGTTTTTTGTTGAACAAAGGCAAAAGTTTCATTCCATATGTAAAAAACCTATAAAAGGTTATATAGGTATGGTAAAAAAAAATCTATATAAGGTATGTACAAGGGCCGGAGAGCTTTATACGGGAGCCACCTTCTAGGGAGGTTTCTCCCTTCTTTTAAGTCTCCATTATTCATTTACACAAAAATTGTTCCACCTATTCGGTAATCTTTTCTATGTAAAGCTAACTAGTTGAGTTTATCACTTATATGTTTTTAACTTTCCTGTAGGAAGTTGCCATTTTAGTCTTCTTTTGTTGAAAGATGGCTTCGTCCCTATATTCCTCCGTGTTTGATAAATCACAGTTGCATTTACGCATTTAAGTAGACTGCCATACACCCCTACTTTCTTACCTCTCAACCTCTTTGTATGCGCACAATCATAGAACAAATACTGGGGGGTTGTTTCCTCATGACACAGTTTGTAGGTAGTATTACCTAGTTAGTTAGACTTTTGTTGGTAGCCTCCCTTTATCAATAGCCAAAGAGTAAAGCTATGTTTGGATATTAGGCTTCCACGTCATACACATTTAGACCACCATTGTTTTGGGTTTGTTTTCATTAGTCAATTATAGGTTTCCTTTGTCTCATATCTCTGCATATTTGTGCCCACCTCTAAGCCTGCTCTTTATTATTATTATTATTATTATTATTATTATTATTATTATTATTGTTATTGTTATTAATTTTGTTCATTTTCATTCGTTTATGCTCTTTTTTTGTTTGTTTTTGATAATTTCTATTTATTTTTTTATTTATTATCTATTAAAGTAATTGGCAAACATAATTTAATTTAAACAAGACATTAAATATCAACCAAAGCATAAAATATTCTCTCAAATAAAGAAAAACCAAATTATAAAATAACATTAACCATATTTCCTATTATCAAGCATAATATAATATTAAATATATTTATGTCCTCGTTACGTTGGTAAGCAAAACCCATTTAATTTGTTGTCTTTGTGCTGACCTACTGCAATCAAGTAAAAGATTGTGCCTGTCTGGAAAATACTCGTATTATCAGATTATCTAACTATAATAAAATGAAATAATTGTGTTAAAAAATTATGTTATAGTAGAGTCCTAAAACGACTGGAAGTTGAAGATTTCATTGTTTTCTCGATCACTCAATAAGTTGTTGCTACTTCTGAAAGTCTCCATCAAAAAATAAAAATAAAAAATCTGACAGCCAACCTCGACCAAGAAAGAAACTCCCTAAGCGTCCAGATGCCTTTGATAGTTGATCCCAAATAATTAGTATATAAGTGTATTTTAGATTTTTTGTTTTTATCACATCAACAGTATTTAAGGTATACCTTTATGGTTACGTTTGATTCTAGTAAAATTAGGTGGAAAGAAAATTTAAAAAAGAAAAAAATGTTGGAGCAAAAAAAAAAATTATTTCTCTTGTTTGAAATAAGGAAAAAAGATAAAGGAAAAAATGTGGTCTTCTTATTAATAAGGTTGCATGAATGAAGTGACCTAGACTATTAATTTTGAATGTAAGACTGACATTATCTAAACCAGCTGACAATCCATGTGAACCACTTTCAGTAAATCTAAGTGTGCCAATTGGCAAACCAGTTTATACCCTGTCAAATTCTTACATGCACCTGTAAGTTTATACTTAAAGGTGTCACATTATTGTCAGATACCCATAAAAATTCTTCTAATTTTTCTTTCGCTCCATCATTTCATGACACATATTACAGGAATAAAATCTCCGAAATGTATGATAGATGCTTTGTACACCCCACTCACACTCCCAGCCCCCTCCTTGTCAAGCCCCCGCCCAACCTTAACACTATGGTAGCCACCAAAAGAGGGATGACCAGCTGACGGGCGACCGCATCTGTCGCCTCCACCTCCCGACACACTCTCGAGTGACTTTCCGACAAGCCCTTGTATTGCACCATCCATTTCTCTCCCTCTCATTGTTGCATTTTCACAGCTCAGTTGGTGACGATAGTCATGACCTTACCGGGTCTCCACAGGGCTGACAATTTGCTACTTAGTTGGATCAGATCAACGAGGGTTACGGTTTGCCTTCCTGTGAGGAGAGAGATGGGGAGGGTAGGGTTATTTTTGTTAGCTTTTCCTTCCATTTTCCTTATAATTTTGAATGGAAAGTTATGTCACTTGGTTTTAGAAGTTTTCCACCAAATTTTCGCAATTACATTTTTGCTTAGTGATTTCAATCAAACAATGAAAAAAATATTTTGCAAATTTTTTTCCATCCAATTTTACTAAAATTAAAAGAAACCTATTAGTTTTCATATGGTTGTGAAAAATATACACCAAGAAAATATTTCATCTTAAGCTGTTAGGCTATGATATTCTTGTCTGAAAAACATTTTTGTTTTATTTATTTATTATTAGTAAGCTAATAATTAATAAAACTTAGCAGAAAGACTTAACACACAGCAAAATCCAACCACAAACATAAATATAAAGTAAAATGATAATTCTTTTTCTACAACTAAATTCAAAAGAAAAATAAATTTGAATTTCCAATTGAATAATTCATGGGAAATTCTGTAAGAATTAACATTTCTCTGGAAGTCTTATCTTTGTTGAAATTCTACTGGAAAGTCCAGCAAAATGCTTTAAATAGTGAATTTATTTTTCCGTGTCGGAAAATCCAACAAAAAGTATATTCTTATCAGTTGATCAACAGGATTTTTTTCTGTGGCAAAATTTCTAACGACATCTATTCGCGTTGTAAAATAGGTTTTTTTTCTAGTAGTCCTTCCCCTATCCCCAAGACGGTCATTTTGCTTGGGGGACGTCAATGCGGTTCATGAAGAGTTGAAGATGGATTATGTTGTGTAGATATTTGTCCAAGGTACGAAAATTCTGCTATCAATGGTACTCATCATTGATCGACCAATAATAGTTAGACCCACAATAAGAGAGAATCAAAGTCTAATAGAAAAAATAAAAACCAATTATACAATGTAAAATCAAATCTGTAATTGACTTGTTTACTCTGTTAAGAATATTGTCTTATCATTATTATTACATAGTACTGTATCTTTATTTACACAAAAACTACTATTAATAATTATTTTTGTCGACGTATTGAAAGTGATTTTAGCGTGCTATTTATTTATTTAAAAAAAAAGAAAAAGCTCTTAAATGACAAAAAATACCCCAATCTTCTGAAAACCATGGTCACGTTTCTTAACATCACAAACCGAATTACAAAAGATGAGATTTAATACGTCCTTCATGATTTCATCAAACTAGAGAAATGATTGTCAGAGTATTTGTATGTCGATGGAGGTCATTAACTTATCGATCATGGCCAATTTGTATGTGGATGAGGCTCTATAAGCAGTGACGGTTACCGGTGAGAGAGAAAGGAATATGATGGTTGACTCTGCGCTTCGTATTGCAAACCCTGACTCATTTTGAATTGTAATCTACAAAACATCTCATTATATATGATTGTAGTTCAATTTGTCAATGGCAGGAAAGTCGTTAGAGATTCATTGCTTTTGGATTCCATTCGGTGAGATTTAGTGAGATAATGACATACCCAAATATGAATGTTTGGCCTCGTATATATAGTGAATAATATGCAAATAAAATGACATATATACCCCTATATATCCTCTATTATGCATCCTCAATCTGATCTTGGGATCGTATAGATAGATTGTTTCTATGTTGGGAAGGAATGCCCTTTGTAAAAATATTGGCTACATGTAAAGAAGTAGGGATATAAAGAATTACGAGATCTCCATCGACAACTTGTTCTTAAACAAAGTGGTAATCCACAACAATGTACTTACTACGATCACACTGCACGGGATTGGCTGCCATGTATGTAACACTAATGTTGTCATAATATAACCAACCCAATTGAGTAACCAAAATCCCAAGATTGTAAAGAAGCTTGCTAACTCAAATAGCTTACATCTGACAATACAATACTCTAGTTCAGTGGACGGCTTAGAGATTGTAGGTTTCTTTTGAAGCACAAGACAATGAGATAAAGTTAAAACAAAAAAAAAAAAACAATAGCATAGCCAGTAGTGGAGCGACAAGAATCCTCACATCCAACCCAATAAGATGAGAGACTACATGCACTTCATATACAATATCAGGTAGACTCATAGTTAAATGCGGTGAATCTCCTACCATAGTCTGATACTGAGTGGGATTTGTAAGAAGTTCACTATCTAAAAGAGATAAAGTGGTTCCAGCAGCAAAAAATATTTTAAAAGGTTTTACAGTTTGTAGCCAAAATTTGTGTAAAAGATCAAGAACATACTTTCCCGAGTCAAGAAATTTTTGAGGGAGAATGAACCACTTGTATACCTAGAAAGTAATGAAGATCCCCACAATCTTTGATTACAAACTGCTCAAAAAGAAGATTAATAAATTTTAGCTAGCATAATTTTTAAAATTTTCTATCAAAATAATGTTATCAACATAGTTTAGCAGGACAAGAATGTATGTGCCGAGTGTTCGGGCTTGTACCGAAGCAATATTGATACTCCTAACACTAGATTTTAGCTCATAATTTTGACTAATTTAGATTTCTTATATATGCTTTTATGCTTTGTTAGGTAAGAGATTAAGAAACAATAAACTCGAAGCTATCAAAGATTTCAGGAGTCAAACGAAAGTTCAAGGTTCGGACCCGAGAAAGCAAAAGTCAAACAACGAAGAAAGAAGCCCGAGCAGAACATGGCACTCTAGTGCTAGTATTTGTCATGACCGTGCCACTTGGCACATTCGTGCCAGATTGTGGCATGACCATGCCAATTGGAGTTTTCTTTTGTTATCGTCACAGAGTGTTGGCACGGTCATAACCGTGCCAAATTAGGATTTGGGCTATATAAATATGCTATTTCGACCCCGAAAAGGGAATTCGCCATTTTTTTAGTTTTTTAGGGTTTTGCATCACTGTTTTCTCTGTAAACTCTCTCTAAATTCTCTTGATATTTTAAGTTCAAATCAATGCAAGTTTATGTTTTTCTACTTTCATTTGATTCCTTTACTAATTTCATTTAGTTTAATGTTAATTTCAAACATTTTAGTTGATGCTCTGGTTTGATTCTTGCCAAAATCCAAATAAAAACCCCCATTTAGGTGAGAGAGAGGGTAAAAGTGACTAAAGACTCACTTTTGATTAGGTTAGAGGCATTTACTCGGCTTTGCAATGTTAGTCACCACCTTGGATACATTAAAGCCATTGATTTTTCTCTTTTTCCCTTTCTCCTTAGTTTTTCAATATTAGACCCACAAAATTAAGTACCTTTGAATGGAGAAATTCGCTGGAAATTAAAAAGGGAAGTTATATTGGAAGTGCTTTAAGTGAGTAACTTTTTCTTAATCTCTCGCTTTTACATTTTGCTTAGTTGTGGCTACTTAGAATTGTTGCTATTTACTTTTGTAGTTGTGGATGTCTAGGATTGCTATTAGGTTTTCATAGTTGTGATTTGGGTGATATCTTGCGGAAGAAATTTAGCTGTTGTGAGCCTTATGGATTTTGATTACCCTTAGGTAGTTTAGTGTAGTGTAAATGTTGGTTTTAACATTAATTGTTTGGTAATTTGGTAGTTTACTTGATTGTTAGTAGTTTAGTTTATTTGTGACTCCCATTCAATCAAAACATTAGTGGTAGTTACATTCCATCCATGAGGACAACATCCTAAACCCTTGAACTATGACGAAAAAATTTTTGGCGCCATTGTCGGGGATGGAGGCGTTAAATTACCACCGATTTTTGATCGAATAGAGTATACAAATCTTTGTCTTGCTTTGTTTTTGAAAAGATAAAAAAAGATAAAAATAGAAAATCCAAAAAAAAAAAAAGAAAGTTGTTCTTGTGTTGAATGAGTATTTGGTTTCGGGACCCAAATAGTGGTAGATTAATTAAAAGAAACGAAATAACCGAACCCCTACACCCATTTTGCCAAGACATGGCTGAAAATAATCAAGAGAATGAACGAGAGGTTCAACCTTGTAGGACTCTTAATGACATTTTTTATCCACCGAGGTCCACTCTTCCCTCTTGTTTCATTCTCTCGGACCTCTAAGCCGGAACTCAATTTGTTCGTCGGCCCCAATACACTCAAATGCTTCCTACTTTTTTGGGGACCAAAGCACCTTATATGTTCTTGAGAGAGTTTGAGGAAGTGTGTCAAATGGTGCAATTCCATAATGTGTCAACCGAGAATTGTAAGGCTAAGACTTATTCCCTTCACCTTGAGAGACATGGCAAAGAAGTGGATGTATAGCCGTCCTGCTTGTTCCATTGCTACACGTGGTGAATTTGTGCGGGTGTTTCTTTGAAAGTATTTTCCAAACAGCAAAACTGTCCAGTTTAGGAGTGAGATTAATCATTTCATGCAATAAGAGAGAGTCTTTTTGGAAATACTTTGTGAGGTTTTAGGACCTTTTGACCTAATTCCCTCATCATGGTCTTGAATTGTTGCGTTTGTGTCAAATTGTGTATGAGGGTCTTGGCCAACAAACTCGGATTATGATTGAATCTATGTGTCAAGGGGGTTTTCTTAATATGACTGATGATGAGGCACTGGACTTTTTGAAGACATTGTCGAAAAACCATGCATTGGGAAACCACAAGGGACAAAATCCTTAGTGCTACAATTATTAGTGGTCAAAGGGAGGGATGCATATGGTAAATGACTTGAGTTACTTTGACTCGAAGGTTGCTATCTTGGAAAACATGATTAAAGGGCTTGCTCTTGCACAAGGTCAAGCCCCAATCTCACAACCCCTTTAGCTACTTGTTCCTAATGTCATGCAAGTGATCACTCTTCTAGTGCTTGTCCTCATTTCGCTCAACAGTTGGCTACTAGCCATGAGCATGTCAATGCGGCCTTTCAAAGGCCCAAGTTTGTTCCTTATTTCACTACTTATAATCCGAGATGGGCTAAGCACCCAAATTTCTCATGGACGGGGTCCAATGCTTCAATGCCTAACAATCAAGGGGTTTCTAAGAAACCTCTTCTAATTCACAATTCATTAGGCCCCCTCCAAGTTGTATACAATACGCCTAGAGGGCACCCTCGTCTATTTATGGCACAAACCCAACCTCCCCGAGTTATAATGACTATGATAGGATGGAGAAAAGAATTAATGACATGGACAGGACAATAAATGCTAATATGGAGAAAATTATGAGAACAATTTTCCCAATTTTTCATGGCGAATAAGAAGAAGGGTATGTTTCCTAGCCAACCTGAGGTAAATCCAAGGGAAGCTCTCCATTTCCTCCTAATGATCCGGGAGGAAATGATAACAATGATGTGTGCAAAATGAATGTTGTGATTACTTTGAGATCGGGGAGGGAAATTGATATTTATGTTGGCGAAGCTACTTGTGATGCTAACGATGATGAAACTCCCAGCTCCTATCTTGATTATGATTCTAATATGGTACCCGAACCTTCTTATAGTCCTATGGAAAATGAACCTTCTTCTAGGTCATCCATTGATTTGAGTAGGGGAGAGCCTAAGGAAAATGAAACTATGGTTACTTTTGATACATCTATTCCTAAGGTTACTTCTACTACAAGGGTTCCAAAGCTTGTTCCTCCTTTCCCAAATCGTCTTAAGGGGAAGAAAGACCAAGCCCATGTTGATAAGATACGAGAAATATTTTCTTAAGTCAAAATCAACATCCCTTTGCTTGATGCCATTTCACAAATGCCACCATATACCAAGTTTCTCAAAGAGTTGTGCACCGTTAAAAGAACAACAAATGTGCCCAAAAGAGTCTTCTTGACTTCTAATATGAGTTCTCTTATATCTAACCCTATGCCCACAAAGTACAAAGATCCGGGTGTCCGATTCTTTCCATTACTATAAGGAGTCATATTTTTCGCAAAGTTTTGCTTGATTTGGGTGCAAGTGTGAACTTGTTACCCTTGAGTATCTATGAGAGACTCGGGTTGGGGGAACTTAAGCCAACTAGGATGGTACTTCATTTAGCTGATCGTTCCACTAGGTTTCCTAGAGGGATGGTTGAGGATGTCTTAGTTAAAGTTGGTGAATTTGTCTTTCCTGCTGACTTTGTTGTACTTGAAACTGAATTGGTTGCTTGTTGTTGAGAGAAGTAATACCGCAAGTGCACGGTGTAGCTGTAGCTAGGAACCGGCAAGTACGGGTCGTGTCCACAAGGAACTCATTTTCAAATACTAAATCCACCTAAAAACTCTAATCTAGGTAAAAACTCGGTTCGACAATGATTTGGTATTTGGATCAACTAATAACAAAATAACTAAGAGAAACCGATGAATAAAAAGCCTTAGATTGGGATTAATCACACTAATATGCCTAAAACCAAAATCGAATACCGTTTGAGATTTGCCTATGCTAGTAGTTTAGAAGGGGAGACACCAATTAAGCCTATCTTCGCCTACTTTCGAAGGTCAAAGACTAATCTTGCACAATCTAATCACCTATTTTCATGGGATTAATAAAGAGCAAGATCACAATGAATGCATCTCACAACCCCGATTAAAACCCTAATTATTTTCATATCAAAGTTCTAATCGTTCACAACGTCATTCTAGGTAAGTTCTCATCTTTCGATGTTCACAAAACCTTAATAAAAGCAAAAGAGTCCTCTTTCGAGGTAATCAATGAAAAAGTGATGAACGAAGTGAATTCTAACCTAACAAGCATAGAACAACTCAATTGGTACTCAATTCATGATTATCAAGGCATAATAGGGATCAATCCCAACCTAAGTAGAGAAATTACCCCTAAACATGATACTAAACAATTGACAAAGATTGGGGAAAATAGCCATAGAGAAACAAAGAGAAATTGTGAAGAAAAGATAAAGAGAAGAATGCTTGGTCACAATGCACAAAAACATGATACAAAACCTCGTTTTCACCCTCTTCAAGTGACAAGTAACAGTTCAATCAATGGGGATGACCATGCACAAAGACAACCTATTCAAAGTATCACACTTCCATGAAAACTAGCCTGAAAACTTCAATGACTACAATGCTTGGTCACAATGCACGACTGTCTCATATTGAATCACATTAACATTCATGACGCTCCCAAACAAATGGCGAGCTAGCTTGACCAGGTGGAACCTCACTTTAGAAAACGTGGATCACTCCATCTCATTTTAGATTTTTGAGGGTTCTCTTAAAATCTCTTTCCAAAAACACAACCTACCATAGGCTTGGTCAAATTCTCATTCTCCACCACTATAGAGGCAAACATGCGAGATGCAATCAAGAGGTCTTTCAAAGCTTAAATTTTGTGGTCAAGGTTCATTGGTAAAAGGAGAATCAATTTTGGGGGATGTGGAGCTAAATAGCCGAGGCCTAACAGCTAAGGAGCAAAAACACTTCCAAGCATGACTAAGAACTTTCTCCCAATTCACCTCTTCGAGACACAACACGCTTTAAGACAACTTATGGAATGAATATACAACTTTTTTGAACTTTCCACATGCCAACCACTTATTTCTTCACTTCTTTTTTTTTTTTTTAATTTAAAACTTTCAGGAATAGATATAATTGGGATGGGAATCATAAACACTACTCAATTCCAAAAGAGTCTAAAAGGGGAACCATCATTTTTTTTTTCAACATATATCCCCAAGTCAAACTACAAACTGAATGCAACACTCCATCATTTAATCCAAAACCACCCAAGAAGTATTGCTCCACTAGACCCGGCTTAGGTATAGGAAATGTAAATAGGCCATGGGTAAAGTAGATGCAGGTGTACCAAGAAATAGATTAAGGCTCAAAGGGGTAGCAAAAGGGTATAAATAGATGGGACGGCCGTGCGATGTATGCACAGGGTACCGTGCGAAATGCGGCAGCTTTACGGACGTTTCGCACGGCTGTGCGAAAGTTGCACGAGGTACCGTGCGATCTTCTTTTCTCTGTTTTTCTCGTTTTTTTTTCCGAAAGCGATTAAAAGGACTTGGGTTGCCTCCCAAGAAGCGCTTGTTTTAGGTCCCGAGCTTGATCCTTACCCGATATTTCATGCGGTTGGTGCATTGAGGAGGTTGTAAGAGACCTTCCCCTCTATAGACTCTTCGAAAGGTAGTGCTTGAGCCTCGAACCGTTCACCTTAAAAGTATTATTGGCTTCAGTACCGATGTCCACGGCCCCAAATGGAAACACCTTAAAAACCCTAAATGGTCCCGACCATCGTGAGCGGAGTTTTCCAGGGAATAATTTCAGCCTTGAATTAAACAAAAGAACTAAATCTCCTTCCCGGAATTCTCTTCTATTGATAAACTTGTCATGCCACTTTTTCATTTTCTCCTTGTAGATCCTGGAGTTCTTATAGGCATCCATCCTAATCTCATCTAGCTCGTTCGGTTACAACAACCTTCTTTCTCCAGCAGCTTTGAGGTCGAAGTTTAGGTGCTTGATGGCCCAAAATGCCTTATGCTCCAACTCTACGGGGAGGTGACATGGTTTCCCAAAAATCAGCCTAAATGGTGTTGTCCCAATAGGTGTTTTAAAAGCTGTTCGGTAGGCCCACAAAGCATCATCTAACTTATTCGCCCAGTCTCTTCTCGATCTTGAAACTATTTTCTCCATAATTGACTTGATTTCCCGGTTTGAGATCTCTACTTGCCCACTTGTTTGGGGATGATACCCTAAACCGACTTTATGATGCACCCCATATTTCTTAAGCATTGCCTCAAACTTCTTTTCTAAAATGAGTTCCTCCATCACTAATTAGAACTCTAGGAATTCCAAACCTTGGGAAGATTACCTTTTGAAAGAACTTAGCCACCACTCTAGCATCATTAGTGGGGCTAGCAATTGCTTCTACCCATTTTGAGACATAATCCACAACAACAAGGATGTATTGGTTACCTTTTGAAGGTGGGAACGGTACCATGAAGTCAATGCCCCAAACATCAAAAATCTCCAGCTCTAAAATGTAATTGAGGGGCATCTCATTCTTCCTTGAGATATTTCCGGTCCGTTGGCATCGATCACATGCATTAACGTACTTGTCCACATCTTTGAACAATGTAGGCCAAAACAAGCCAGCTTGTAGAACTTTTGCTGCAATTTTCGAAGTGCTAGCATGTCCACCACAAGGAGAGTCATGACAGTGGGAAATTACGCTTTGAATCTCCTCTTCGGGGATACATCTCCTATAAATCTCATCCTTACACAGACTTATAAAGGAAAGGTTCTTCCCAACGGTAGAACTTGATATCGTGGAAGAACTTCTTTTCTGGTGAGAACTTAAATTAGATGGGACGACTTTGCTAGCTAGGAAATTGGCAAAGTCGGCAAACTAAGGAACTACACCTTTATGGACGAGTAAATAGGTGCTCATCGGGAAAAGTATCATCAATGGGAATATCTTGGCCTTCAACAATAAGCCTAGACAAGTGATCTGCAACTACATTCTCCGCTCCTGTTTTATCCCGAATCTCTATGTCAAACTCTTGGAGAAGTAGGATCCACCAAATGAGGCAGGGCTTGGCATCTTGCTTGGCAAGTAGGTGCTTGAGAGCGAGTGGTCGGTGTACACAATGACCTTGGAGCACAAAAGGTACTTGTCTGAATTTTTCAATTGCATACACCACCGCAAGCAATTCCTTCTCGGTAGTGGTGTAGTTCTGCTGAGCTTCATCAAGTGTCTTACTAGCATAGTAAATCACATGAGGCTTCTTGTCTATCTTTTGCCCCAAAACCGCACCGACTGCGTGGTCACTGGCATCACACATTATCTCAAATGGCATACTCAAATCTGGTGGCTGAATGATCGGAGCTGAAAGCAAAGCTTCTTTAATCCTGCAAAAGGCCTCATGACACTCATCGGTGAAAACAAAAGGTACATCTTTGGCGAGGAGCTTAGTTAGAGGTTTAGCAATTTTAGAAAAATCCTTGATAAAGCGGCGATAGAATCCCGCATGACCAAGAAAGCTTCTAACACCCTTCACGAAGTGGGAGGTGGTAATCGCTCTATAACCTCAATCTTAGCCCTATCAACCTCGATGCCCCTATCAGATATTACATGCCCCAAAACAACACCTTCTTGCACCATAAAGTGACATTTTTCCCAGTTTAAAACCAAATTGACTTCCTCACATCTATGGAGCACTTTAGCCAAATTCTCCAAACACACATCAAAAGTGCCTCCGTAGACAGAGAAGTCATCCATAAAAACCTCCATGATGTTTTCAATGAACTTAAAAAGATAGCAGTCATGCATCATTGGAAGGTAGCTGGTGCATTACATAACCCAAACGACATCCTTCGATAGGCAAAGGTACTATAAGGACATGCG
Organism: Talinum fruticosum; assembly: GCA_021018815.1. Lineage (NCBI taxonomy): Eukaryota > Viridiplantae > Streptophyta > Magnoliopsida > Caryophyllales > Talinaceae > Talinum > Talinum fruticosum. Next base: position 2,971,066 of record JAITYX010000037.1, on the reverse strand, counting down.
AATGTTGTCTTCTCTTGATCACTCGTGTGGATAGGAATTTGGAAGAATCCCGAAAAACCATCCAAGTAACAAAAGAAGGAATGCTTTGCTAACCGTTCCAACATTTGATCAATGAAAGGGAGGGAAAATGATCTTTCCGGGTGGCTTTATTCAATTTTCTGTAGTCAATGCACATGCGCCACCCGGTGATAGTCCTAGTAGAAATCAACTCATTCTTTTCATTCTTAATGACGGTCATACCCCCTTTCTTTGGAACCACTTGGACTGGACTAATCCAATCACTATCCGAGATAGGATAGATGATTCCGACTTTAAGCAATTTCACAACCTCTTTTTCACAACCTCTTGCATATTTGGATTTAAACGTCTTTGAGGTTGTCTAGAGGGTTTATGACCATCATCAAGAAGAATCCTATGCATGCACAATGAAGGACTAATTCCCTTAATATCATCAATGCTATACCGAATGGCCCCACGGTGTTTTCTAAGGACATCAAGAAATTTTTCAAGTTGTGGGCCTTCAAGTTTAGCATTGACAATAACTGGAAAAGTGGAGCTAGGGCCTAAGAATTCATACCGAGGTGTGGAGGTCGAGGTTTTAACTCTACCTGTAGGGCCCTTTTCTCACCTTCCTTTTCGGACCGAACCTCCACATTGAGGACCGGCAGCGAATGTGGTCTATGCTCATAGATTGGAGCATCATCAAGGAGCCTAGCATACTCCTTTGCCTCATCTTTCTGTCCTTCAATCACTTCTTCCCCGGTCAAAAGTGCTTCAAGAAGATCAAATTGCAATTTGTGGTTTACCTCGTCTCCATTGATAATCTCATCCAAGATGTCAACTTGACAACATGAATCTTCGGATGTGGGGGCAACCGTGGCTTTGGAGAGATTAAACTCCATCTTCTCATCTCCTACATGAAGGGAAAGCTTCCCATTCTTGACATCGATCATGGCACCAGCTGTGGCTAAGAAAGGTCTCCCTAGAATGATTGGAATCCGGGCATCCTCCTCAATTTCCATCACCACAAAGTCACATGGGATGAAAATCTTGCCCACTTGGAGAGGCACATCTTCTAAGAGTCCCACCGGATGTTTCACGAACGATCCGCAAGTTGAATGGATATGAAAGTAGGTTTTAAATCACCCATTTAAAGCCTCTTGCGGATGGAGAGAGGCATAACACTCACACTAGCTCCCAAATCACACAACGCCTTGCTAATTGGCACATCTCCAATAGAGCATGGTATAGAGAAACTGCCTAGATCCGAAAGCTTAGGGGCAACTTGTTTTGCAAAACAGACCTTGCACTCAGCTGTGAGAGACACGGTCCCACTCTCAATCAACTTCCCTTTATTGGACGAGTATGTCCTTCAAAAATTTTGCATAAGATGGTATCTCAGCGAGTGCCTCTATGAATGGGATGTTGATATGGAATTTTTGCAGCATCTCTATGAACTTGATGAACTTCTTCGATCTTTAGTCTTTACTAACCTCCGAGGATATAGAACTGGAGGTTTGTAAGATGTTGAGAGAAATATTATACCGCAAGTGCACGGCGTAGTTGTAACTAGCCTGGCAAGCACGAGTCGTGTCCACGAGAGTCTGTGTTTCAAATATCAAAGCTAACCTAAACTTTCTAATCTAGGTAAAAACTCGGTTCGACAATGATTTGGTTTTTGGATCAACTAATAACAAAATAACTAAGAGAAACCGATGAATAAAAAGCCTTAGATTGGGATTAATCACACTAATATGCCTGAAACTAGAATCGAATACCGCTTGAGATTTGCCTATGCTAGTAGTTTAGAAGAGGGAGACACCAATTAAGCCTATCTTCACCTACTTTCGAAGGTCAAAGACTAATCTTGCACAATCCAATCACCTATTTTCATGGGATTAATAAAGGGCAAAATTACAATGAATGCATCTCACAACCCCCAATTAAAACCTTAATTATTTTCATATCAAAGTTCTAATCGTTCACAACTTCATTCTAGGTAAGTTTTCATCTTTCGATGTTCAACAAAACCCTAATAAAAGCATGTGAGTCCTCTCTCGAGGCAATCAATGAAAGAGTGATGAACGAAGTGAATTCTAACCTAAAAAGCATAGAACAACCCAACCGGTACTCAATTCATGATTATCAAAGCATAATAGGGATCAATCCCAACCTAAGTAGAGAAATTAGCCCCTAAACATGATACTAAACAATTGACAGAGATTGGGGAAAAATAGCCATAGAGAAACGAAGAGAAACTATAAAGAAAAGATAAAAAGAAGAAATTACGATTACCGAATGAAAAAAACTTGATGCGATTCAATCATAAAAACTTAAAGTAGATGAACAATAAAGAGTGTTCTTGAGTCTCTTCTCGAGCTCTCTCGAAACCCTAGCTAAATCTCTACATTATGGAATAGAATCCCTCAACAAATACAATTAGGAAACTTAAATAATCGCCGAAACAGTAGTCGCACGGGTACCGTGCGAAATTGCTTCACTCTCCGGTCGCTTCGCACGGCTGTGCGAAATGTGCACTGAGGTACCGTGCGAACCGGGTAATCGCTGGATGTTCTCGCACGGTTGTGCGAAAGATGCACGATGGGGTGTGCGAATTGGCCGAACTCTCGGCTGAATTGCACGGCCGTGCGACGTATGCACCGGGTACCGTGTGAAATGCGAGCAACTTTCTGGACGATTCGCACTGCTGTGCAAAAGTCGCACGAGGGCCGTGCAAGGTCTTTTGATGTGCTTTAGGCTTCTTCCTTGCCTCCTCTTGGGCCCGAACTCTCCTCTTCGTCGCTTTTCATCAAATTTGTCTCGAATCTCTCGAATTTAAGCCCAAAACCTGAAATAAGGAGATTTACGAGCTTAGGTGACGATAAAGAGAAAATGAGCAAAAATCTAACCCAAAACTAAATAAATATCATTGAAATCATCATGGAATTGGATTAAATAATGCCTTAAAAACCGACAAAAACGAGGTTTATCATAAGACTCAACGAGGCTTCACTACGGTTTCAGCTTTACCTTTTGAACTTCCAATGTTATCCTTAACACCTTGAATTTCAGGTTGAACATCTCCTTGTTTCTCCTCTTCTTCAGCAAAAAAATCTTCCTCATTAGCAACCATCCTCGGACCTTCTAACTCTTTCCCACTTCTCAAAGTAATGGCATTGACGTGTCCTTTCGGATTGATCTCAGGTTGTCCCGGCAAGTGCCCTTGAGGTCTAGAAAGATGGCTCACTTGCTGGGCTATTTGGGAGATTTGAGTCTCTAGGATCTTGTGATGAGTAGACATGCCATCAAACTTGGAAGTCAACTGCTTGATCGATTCATCTAGAGCCTCATTTGTTCTAGGCTGTGTTTGAACAAAGCTCTCCATTAGGCTTTCTAAGTTTGACTTTTGAGGTGGGGGTTAAGGTGTCTGGATTGAAGGAAACCTTAGGTTGAAAACCAGGTGGCAAGGGGTTATTGTTTCTATAAGAGAAATTAGGGTGATTCCTCCAGGCGGGGTTGTAGTTTTGGGAGTATGGGTTATTTTGTGGTTTGGAATTAAAGTTACAGTAGGGCATTGGCTTGTTCAACAGTTTGGAAATCAACTTGGCATTCAGCTGCCACATGCCCTGGTCCTCCACATATCTCACAAAATACATATCCCTCATTTGCGGTACTTGAGGAACCACTGGAAGTAGACATTGCACTCACTCGTTCCAACTTCGACCGAGAGCATCCACTTTGCTAGCTAGGAGAGCTATGGAATCAATCTCGTGCATCCCTCCTTTCTTTGGAACCGACTTCTCACTGCCCCAATGATAGCTGTTGGAGGCCATGTTCTCAATAAGGGCCTTAGCTTCACCTTCACCCTTAGCCATTAGAGCTCCTCCCGCAGTTGCATCTATGGAAATTTGAATTTGGGGAGGTAGCCGGTTGTAAAAAGTTTGTAGAAGCATCCATTCGGGAATGCCATGATGGGGACACTTCTTTTGGAGATCCTTATATCTTTCCCAAGCCTCATAAAGTGACTCTCCATCTTCTAAGAAAAAGGTGGAGATAGCATTCCTCAATTTCGCGGTCTTGCTTAGGGGAAGAATTTTGCCATGAACGCCTTTGACAAAGCTTCCCAAGTGGCATACTTGTTAGGATCCTCATTTAGTAACTAATCCTTGGCTCTATCCTTTAAGGAAAAGGGAAAGAGCTTAAGGCGGAGGGCTTCGTCGGTGAAGTTGTTGATCTTTACGGTTCCACACTTCTCCAAGAAGGAGTTGATGTGTCGAGATGGCATTTTCGCTGGGAGTCGTCCAAATGCATCTTGCCGCACAAAGTGAATGAGCGACATCTTTACCTCAAAATCCTTAGCAGCGACATTTGGCCCAACGATGGCCGAGATTGCCCCGGACGCACTAGGTATGGCATAGTCCCCTAGCGGTCTCGGTTGCGGTCCTTGTTCAGCCATTCTTTCCTCTCTTCTCCGCCTTCTCGTAGCTGCGCTGATTGATCTTGCTTGTTGCTTCGATTTCGGGGTCAAACGGGACAATTTGTCTCCCTCTTCGACTCCTCCTATGCATGCAAAAACAAGAACTATACCGAGCGTAAAAGGTTCAAGCAGAATATCAAGAAAAGATAAGTGCTTGAGACAAGAACACACGACCTAGTTTCAAGTCTAAAAGCAAACTTAGTACTCAAAAGAACAAAGTTCCCCGACAACGGCGCCAAAAACTTGTTGAGAGAAATAATACCGCAAGTGCATGGTGTAGCTGTAGCTAGGAACCGGCAAGTACGGGTCGTGTCCACAAGGAACTCGTTTTCAAATACTAAATCCACCTAAAAACTCTAATCTAGGTAAAAACTCGGTTCGACAATTATTTGGTTTTTGGATCAACTAATAACAAAATAACTAAGAGAAACCGATGAATAAAAAGCCTTAGATTGGGATTAATCACACTAATATGCCTGAAACCAAAATCGAATACCGTTTGAGATTTGCCTATGCTAGTAGTTTAGAAGGGGAGACACCAATTAAGCCTATCTTCGCCTACTTTCGAAGGTCAAAGACTAATCTTGCACAATCTAATCACCTATTTTCATGGGATTAATAAAGAGCAAGATCACAATGAATGCATCTCAAAACCCCGATTAAAACCCTAATTATTTTCATATCAAAGTTCTAATCGTTCACAACGTCATTCTAGGTAAGTTCTCATCTTTCGATGTTCACAAAACCTTAATAAAAGCAAAAGAGTCCTCTTTCGAGGTAATCAATGGAGAAGTGATGAACGAAGTGAATTCTAACCTAACAAGCATAGAACAACTCAATTGGTACTCAATTCATGATTATCAAGGCATAATAGGGATCAATCCCAACCTAAGTAGAGAAATTACCCCCTAAACATGATACTAAACAATTGACAAAGATTGGGGAAAATAGCTATAGAGAAACAAAGAAAAATTGTGAAGAAAAGAGAAAGAGAAGAAATTACGATTACCGAATAAAAAGTTTGATGCGATTCAATCATAAAAACTTGAAGTAGATGAACAATAAAGAGTGTTCTTGAGTCTCCTCCCAGAGCTGCCCACGAAACCCTAGCTAAAAATCTAAATTATCGAATAGCATCCCTAAATAATTACAATTAGGAAACTTAAATAACCGCCGAAACAGCGAGTCGCACGAGGTACTGTGCGAAAATCTGCCGCAGCTTCGTGCTCTCTGCCTGTTTTGCACGGCCGTGCGGATTCCGCACAGGGTGCCGTGCGCGTCTTCAACTTTCGTAACTTGTCGCACGGCCGTGCAAGATGTGCACAGGGGTCGTGCGGCCTTCCTTCACTTCCGGCCTTTCGCTCGATGATCCGCACGATCGTGCGGCTTCGCACTGAGGGCTGTGCGGCTTCTCTTGATGTGTTTTAGGCTTCTTTCTTGCCTCCTCTTGGGCCCGAACTCTTCTCTTCATCGCTTTTCATCAAATTTACCTTGAATCTCTCAAATTTAAGCCCAAAACCTGCAATAAAGAGAGTTACGAGCTTAGGTGACGATGAAGAGAAAGTGAGTAAAATCTAACCCAAAACTAAATAAATGTCATTGAAATCATCTCTGAATTGGGTTAAATAATGCCTTAAAAACCGGCAAAAACGAGGTTTAACACTTGGCCGGAAAATGAGATTTCGGTTATTCTTGGTCATCCATTCCTTGCTGCGGCAAATGCTTTGATAAATTGTAGGAATAGAAAAATGAAGTTGACATTTGGCAACATGACCATGGATGTTAATGTGTTTAACTTACAAAAACAACCCAATGGATTTTTTGATGTGGAGCACTTTACCCTTAATTGGGTGAATGACTTTTGTTTTGATGAATCGGTGCATGAATTTGAAGAACTTGATGATAAGTGGACAACATGTGAGTTTGAGTCTTTCATGATGGAGTATGATCCAGAATTTGATGCATTTGCTTGTGATGTTGAGCTCGATGACATTGAGTCAATTTTTGCATTATTGCATGCATCACCATGCATGTCTTCTACCACATTAGCTCTTGAGTCCAGCCCAAGTGTTCCTTCATCGTCCACTCTTGAGTTGAAACTCTACTCGAGAATCTTAAGTACATATTTCTAGGTCCCCAAAAGACTTATCTTGTGATCATTGCATCGAACTTAGATAGGACCCAAGAAGACCAATTTCTTAAAGTGCTTAAAGAGAATTGGGGATGCCATAAGGTGGACTTTAGGAGACATTAAAGGCCTCGAGTCCTTCTATTGTTCAACACCATATTCTTTTAGAGGATGATGTCAAACCCTTTAGAGACCATTAAAGGCGATTGAACCCTACTTTGTAAGAGGTGGTGAGGAAAGAGGTTTTAAAATGGCTTGACCATGATATCATTTATCCCATTTCGGATAGTGAGTGGGTGAGTCTAGCTCTAGTGGTACCGAAAAAGATAGGTATCACTGTGGTAAAAAATGATAAGAATGAATTTGTGCCCACTAGGATCCAATCCGGATGGAGAGTTTGCATTAATTATAGGCGGTTGAACAAAGCCACTAGAAAAGATCACTTCCCTCTCCCTTTCATAGATTAACTCTTAGAGAAAGTAGTCGATAATCCTTTCTATTACTTTCTTAATGGCTACTCCGGCTATACTCAAGTCTCCATTGCCCCATGTGATTAAAGAAAAACCACTTTCACATGCCCTTTTGGTATTTATGCATTTAGGATAATGCCATTTAGCTCATGTAATGCCCAAGCTACTTTTCAAAGATGTATGATGTCTGTCTTTTCGATATGGTTGAACAATGTGTGAAAATTTTTATGGATGACTTCTCCGTGTTTGGTGTGTCTTTTGATGATTTCTTGACCAACTTGACTAAGGTACTAGCAAGATGTAAAGAAAAGAATTTGATTTTGAACAGGGAGAAATGTCGTTTCATGTTGTAAAAGGGATTGTCCTAGGTCACATTGTATCTCAACATGGAATTGAAGTTGATAAAGAAAAAAAGACTTTATTGCTAATCTCCCTCCTCCCACTATTGTAAAAGGTGTTCGTTCATTTCTGGGGCATGCTGGTTTTTATAGGAGGTTCATTAAGGATTTTAGTAAAATTGCTAAACCCTTATCCTCTCTCTTGGCCAAAGATGTGTCGTTCCAATTCTCTAAGGAGTGTGAAGTGGCATTCATGAAGTTAAATAACGCCTTGTCTACCTCCCCCATTCTCCACCCTCCATTATAGGGGATCCTCTTTGAGCTTATTTGTGATGCCTCCGATTATGCCGTTGGAGTTGTTTTGGGCTAAAGAGCGGAGAAAAAGTCTCATGTCATTCACTATGCTAGTCATACCTTAAATGAGGCCCAATTGAATTACACTATCAACGAGAAACAATTCCTTGCGGTAGTGTTTGGATTTAAAAAGTTTAGACCTTATCTTCTTGGGTCTCATGTGATTCTCGCACATCGGCCACACCGTTTAAGCTATCTCCTTAAGAAGAAAGATACCAAACCTAGGCTTGCTAGATGGGTCTTACTTCTACAAGAATTCGATTGTGAGATCAAAGATAGAAAGGGGTCCGACAATTCTACGACGGACTACTTATCTAGAATTTTGTATGACAATGTGAATGACCAGACCTATTTCCGAATGCTTCCCAGTTGAGTAATTATTTGGGATTAATTTAGAACCTTGGTATGCGGACATAGTAAATTACTTACCGACTAGGGAAATGCTGCATGGTGGACTAAAACCGATCAGGATGCCTTCCTTGCTCAAGTCAAGTTTTTCATTTGGGAAGATCCTTATTTGTTTAAGTATTGTCTCGACCAGATTATTAGGAGGTGTATCCCGGATTCGAAGTGAAAAGTGTTCTCTTTTGTCATGATCAAGCATGTGGGGGCATTTTAGTGGTAAGAAAATTGCCGCTAAGGTTCTCCAATGTGGTTTTTATTGGCCCACACTCTTTAAAGACGCTCACACATATTGTAAGATTTTCCTTATCTGTCAAAAGTTAGGGAGAATTTCTAAGAGACATGATGCCCTTACACCCCATTATTGTTGTTGAAATCTTTGATGTATGGGAGATTGATTTTATGGGACAGTTTTCAATCTCTTTTGGGAACGAGTGCATTCTTCTAGTCTGTGGACTATGTATCTAAGTGGGTTGAAACTATTCCCACTAGATCCAATGAGGCAAGGGTAGCTGTGAAATTCTTGAGAGAGAACATCTTTGCTAGGTATGGCATGCCACGAGCTATCATTAGTGACCAAGGTACTCATTTTGACAACAAATCTTTTGATGCGTTATTGAAAAAAGTATTCTATTATCCATGAGCTTACCACCTCCTACCACCTGCAAACAAATGGTCAAGTTGAGGTTTCTAATCGGAAAATCAAGCAAATTCTTGAGAAAAGCTGTCGGCAGGAATAGGAAGGATTGGGCCGACAAGCTTGTCGATGTTCTTTGGGCTTATAGGAAAACATTTAAAAGCCCTTTAGGCATGTCTCCTTATAACAACCTTCCGATGGAGCTTGAGCACCGAGCATGGTGGGCTATTAGGACCCTCAACTATGACATGGGTTTAGCTGGAGAGGAGAGGTGTTTGCAAATCACTGAATTAGAAGAGATTACGGCCAAGGCATATAAAAGTGTCCGATCTTCCAAAGAATGGGCAAAGTTCATTGATGATCGTAAAATTTTACATAAAAACTTTGTCCCCAATATGAAGGGGCTCTTGTATGACTCAAGATTGCACCTATTTCTAAGGAAATTACGGTCTAGGTGGACGGGTCCTTTTGTTGTTACTCAAGTTTTCCTCCATGGAGCTATAGAAATCCAGGACGCCGTCACCGGTACCCGTCAAAAGTGAATGGCAAGCATTTAAAAGAATATTTGGAATGGCCAGCATTTAAAAGAATATTTGGAAACTCCTTTGATGGGTGATGTGGAGTGCCTTTTCCTCCATGAACCTTCCCACAACTAAGCTTGAATTCTCCGTTGTACACTTGTCAATAGATGTAAATAGATTTTGTTTTATTTCCTTTTGAAAAAAAAAAAGAGAAAAACCCAAACTAACAAAAGTTAATTTTGTAAATAGATTATTTTATTTCATCTTGTAGGTCATTGAGGGGAACTACATGCTCATTGGGGGTTTTCTTATTCGACATTATTTATCTTATCTTGCCTTGCTTTGTTTACCCGTTTCCCCGATTGTTTCAATATGATTGGTAACTATTGGCCAGTTGAGGTGAAATGTGGATTTTGATTGGTATTGTTGGCCGATCGAAGGATTTATTGATGACCTGTGATATGTTAATTTTGGGTTTGTGGGTGTGATATTGTATATAGTCTTTGTGTACATACCTTTGTCTCTAGGTTTGTGTTTATTTTCCATGTGTACATATTTGTTGTGTTGGTGTTTCATGACAATAGGGAGATGCGTCGTCATTCCACTCCAAGGTATACACAAGCTATTACCTTCCTTTTCTTCTTTGTGACGTATTTATTTCTTCCATTATTGGTACTCCCTTACCCTAATGAGGACATTGTGTGATTTTAGTGTGGGAGTGGTGAAGTCATGTACCCAAAATTTTTGTTTTTTCGGTGTAGTTTTGCTTAGCTTTGGGGAGTTTTGTGTCATATTGATGGGATTTTAACCCTAATAATTTGGTTGCTTGCTAGTTGTACATAGGTGAAATATGCATGATTGATCACTTGATCTATTTTGTAATTTTCAGTTTTTGATAATAACCTTGCCTTACATGATTGATTTTGTGCCTATCTTGTTCACTAAACCATCACTTTGGGGATTGGGTTGCTAGGTTGGCTCAGGAACATTTGTTATACTTAGTGGTTTCGTAATGCTAAAAAAATGTGAATAATTTGGCACCATTGTTCATAGTCACTCTCTATATCCACATCTTTAATTAACTTTGAATATGTGGTTGTTTTTGCTTGATTCCCGCACCTATAATTTGGTTGTACATAAGTGTTATGCACAAGTTACTAATAAAACCCCAAAAGGGAAGACGAACCAATTATGTGTTTGCTTTATGTTTCCTTCGGAGTAGTTAAGGGCCTAAAAAACCCAAGCATTACCCAATCGGACAAAGGGGCACTTGGAGTCGAGTTGTGTGTGTGTGTTAATTTTGGAAAATCCAAAAGGGAAGTTGAGCATGGAAGTCACTTAAGTAAGTTTTGGAAAACCGTGTTAATTTTAGCAACCTGATTCTCGAGGCTTGATGACACTTGCACTTAAGCACCAAGGTGTACATATCTTATTATTGTGAAGCGTGGGTTGAAAAATAAGAAATTGGGGGTGAATTTGTGGTCTAAGTGAGTCTTCATTGCATGTCTTGCTTGTATATAGCTTTGTAACTAAGTTATAAGTGTGATAAATCTTGTTGATATGTACATACTTTCCCTTTGCTTTGTATATATCTCATGTTTTCGAAAAAAAAATTTCCAAATATATTTCAAAACTTTTGTGGGTATATCTCTACAAGCCCTCATGAGACCTTACTCGTCCACTTTGGCTACCAAAGGGTTTAAAGGGCTTATTGCAAGTGCTAAATGCAATCGTTGCACCTACAAAAGGTGATTTCCTTTTGTTTTACTCGAGGATAAGCAAAATCTAAGTGTGGGGGTATTTTTTCAGGTTGGTACCTGTTAAACCTCGTATTTATCGGTTTTTAAGGCATTATTTAACCCAATTCTGTGGTAATATTAATTATATTTGTTTAGTTTTAGGTTAGATTATGCTCATTTTCTCTTTATCATCACCTAAACTCGTAAATCTCTTAATTACAAGTTTTGGACGTAAATGAGGGAGATTCGAGGCAAATATGATGAAAAGCGATGAAGAGGAAAGTTCGAGCCTAAAAGGAGACAAGAAAAAGGCCAAAAACTCATCAAGTAAAGTTGCACGAGTTGTGCGGATCATCGAGCGAAAGGCTCAAAGTCAAGGAAGGCCGCACGGCCACCCTTGCACACCATGCACAGTTGTGTAAGAAGTTATGAAAGTTGAAGTCGTGCACGACCTACCGTGCGAAGCTGCACGGCCCGTGCAAAAGAGGCGAAACTTTAGGTTTTTCGCACGACTACCTGTGTGGAACCTACACACTCGTGCGCAATTGCAGCTAGAAACGTGCACGGTAGCCGGGCAACCCTTGCACGACCGTGCAACTTGTTGTTTTCGTGATTTATCGGTTTCCTAATTGTAATTTGGCGGATCTTTTCATTATTCTAAGTTTTAGCTAGGGTTTTTCGTTAGAGAGCTCCGAGAGGAGACTCAAGAAGTTGAAAGATTCATTGTCTACTTGAAGATTATTTACTATTCAATCGCATCAAGTTTTCATTCGGTAATCGTAATTTCTTCTGTCTTTTCTTCATAGTTTCTCATCGTTTTTCTATGGCTATTTTCTTTGAATCTTGTCAATCATTTAGTATCATGTTTAGGGTTAATTTCTCTACTTAGATTGGGATTGATCCCTATTATGCCTTGATAATCATGAATTGAATACCAATTGGATTGTTCTATGCTTGTTAGGTTAGAATTCACTTTACTCGTCACTTTTTCAATGAATGCCTTGGAAGAGGAATCATCTGTTTTATTCGGAATTTGTGAACATCGAAAGATGGAAACTAACTTAGAATAACGTTTTGAACGATTAGAACTTTGATATGAAAATAATTAAGATTTTAATTGGGGGTTGTGAGATGTATTTATTGTGATTTTGTTCTCTATTAATCCTATGAAAATACGCGATTAGATTGAGTAAGATTAGTCCTTTGACCTTCGAAAGTAGGCGAAGTTAGGTTTAATTGGTGTCTCCCCTTCTAAACTACTAGCATAGACAAATCTCAAGCGGTATTTGATTTTGATTTCAGGCATAATAGTATGATTGATCCAATCTAAGGCTTTTTATTCATTAATTTCTTGTACCTTTTTCGTAATTAGTTGAATCTAGAAACAAAAAAAATCATTGTCGAACTAAGTTTCACCTAGATTAGAGTTTTTAGACGAATTTAGTATTTGAAAGCGAGTTCCTCATGGACACGACTCATACTTGTCTGTTCCTAGCTAAAGCTACACCGTGCGCTTGCGGTATTTTCCTAACAAGTTTTTGGCGCCATTGCCGGGGAACTCTGTTTTTTTAGTACTAAATTTGCTTTAAGACTTTAAACTAGGTCTTATGTTCTTGTTCCAACACTAATCTTTTCTTAATTTCGCTTGAACCTGTTTACGCTTGGTATAGTTCTTGTTTTTGCATGCGTAGGAGAAGTCAACGAGGGACATAAATTATCCCATTTGACCACGAAATTGAAGCAACAACAAGAGTAATAAGCACAACTGTAAGAAGGCAGAGAAGAGAAGAAAGGATGGCGGAACAAAGACCACAATAGAGACTGCTAGGGGACTATGTTATCCCTTGTTTGTCCGAGGCAATATTGGCCATCGTTGGGCCGAATATGGCTCGCTGAGGACTTCGAGGTGAAGATGTTGCTTAATCACTCTATGTAGAAAAATGCTTTTGGAGGGCTTCTCAGCGAAAATACCATCCGACACATCAATTTCTTCCTAGAGAAGTGTGAGACCGTGAAGATCAACAACTTCACCGATGAAGCCCTCAATCTAAAGCTCTTTCCTTTCTCTATTAAAAATAGAGCCAAAGACTCGGTTACTTGAATAAAGATCCCAACAAGTATGCTACTTGGGAGGCTTTGTCAAAGGCATTCATGGCAAAGTTCTTCCCCAAGCAAGATCACCAAACTAAGGAACGCTATCTCCACCTTTTGCTTGGAGAATAGAGAGTCACTCTACGAGGCTTGGGTGTAACGCCCCCAATTTGACCATTATTAATTTATACTCCATAGATGAACACATCGGAATAACGCAACGGAATATTAAGTTATGTGAGGGCGTTACCGCCGTCCCTCATCGAGAGACAAGGCTAAACATTAAAATATGATAACTCGACAATCTTTTTCATCCGCATCAACCGCCCAAACTCATAGTTCCATAACTCCATAACCAATATTTACACAACTCCAACCATTAAACATAAATTCTTCCCCCAAAAGGCAACTTACCATTTAACAAAGGTACCCACCTTCGCTGATAAACCTCCACAAGAGTACAAAGACTAATTGACCAAAAGCCAACCATTAAAGCTAATTATACTATACTTAAGAGTAAGAGCCAAAGAACAATCCATCGCTCCGAGTCGACATTTCGTGGTTTGTTTACTCTTGTCTCTTCCTCGCTGAATGCTAGCATGTTTTTCTCTTCCTAAAAACAATTATAAAAACAAGAATGAGCCATAGGCCCAGACATGTTACCCTTGTTCCGTAAAAATATCATAAAAGCCGGTGAGCGTGCACGAGACTTTTGAAATCGGTTTTAAAAGTTATTTATGTGTAAAACTGTAGAAATTCACTATGCATTAAGTATTGGAATAGCTTAGGACCCATTTACGTATATATGAATGCCATGGCGATTCTGTCGAGTCATCATATATGTAACTATGACTATATAAACAATCCATTCATTTATCCCGATCGATCGGGAAGGGCCCTGTGAACTGTAATCGTGTTCGTAAGCCGTAACTATGTCTCGTAAACTATAAGCGTATTCGTAAGCCGTAATCGTGTATCGTAAACTGTAACTATGAATTGTAATCGTGTACGTAAACTGTAATCGTGAATTGTAACTGTGTCTATAAACTGTAACTATGAATTGTAACTGTAAACTATAAACTGTGATTGTGAAATGGGTCCAAATTATTTGTATTATTAAAACAAGTAAACTTAATAATAAAGATGAACACTTTGGAAAAGGTACAAGCAATAACATACCTCGATGTTTTAGATACTCTCTTTTAGGTCCTTGTTCGGATCCTTTCTGTTCGTTAAACTTTTATTTAGCCTCTAGTTTAAAGGGTGGAAGACGGTGGTGGAAGGAATTTGGGGTTGCCGGAGGACAGCTGACCGTTGGCCGGCGGAAGTTGGACCGTGAGCCAGCAACAACAGCAAGGGAAGTGAGGGGTTGGGAGAGTGAGAAGATAGGCTAATACTTTTTTTTCCCCTGTGTTTTGCCTTCCAATTCCATCCACCCCTTGCCTCTGTTTATAGGCTTCGATTGCTGAGTCCAATTTTGCTTCTTCTTCTACTTTTTGTCCAATCAACAATTATTCATACTTATCTTAAATAAATTTAACCACATGGCTAATTTGTAACCTCACACATGGCTTAATTTATAATCACATATTTTATTTTCTTTCTCCTTTTTTTTCTTTTCCTTAACTATTAAGCAAATTGATAAATTTTTCTGATTCAAAATTTGTGATGTTCGGATATATGTATATATCCGTGAATCTGTATATTTAGATAATTATCTATGCTATGAGGCATTTATAAATTCATAATAAATTTTTCAATTTTTGTATGTCCTAACATGTCTATAATTTTACGCCGCTCATTGCTTTGCAAAACAATATATTTTATAATTAGCATGGCATTGAAAATAATTTAATTTAATTAGTTAATGGGGTGTTACATTGGGAGTGCTACAAAGATCTATAAAAGAAGTGCCCTCACCATGGAATTCCAAAATGGATGCTCTTACAAACCTTCTACAATGGGCTACCTCCCTAGATTCAAATTTCTATAGATGCAACTGTAGAAGGTGCTCTAATGACTAAAGGTGAAAGTAAAGCCAATGCCCTTATTGAGAACATAGCTACCAATAGCTATAATTAGGGCAGTGAGAAGTCGGTTTCAAAGAAAGGAGGGATGCATGAGATTGATTCTATAGCTTTGCTAACTAGCAAGGTGGAGGCTCTTATTTAAAAGCTAGAACACGTAAATGTAGTGTCTACTTCCAGTAGTTCCTCTAGTGTTGCGAATGAGGGACATGTAGTTTGTGAGATATGTGGAGTGCAAAGGCATATGGTTGCTGAGTGTCAAATTGATTTCCAAACTATTGAACAAGTCAATGCTCTGCGAAACTTCAATTCTAGACCACAAAACGACCCATACTCCCAAACCTACAACCCTGGATGGAAGAATCACCCCAATTTCTCCTACAGAAAATTGAATAAGGCCACCTAGAAAGATCATTTCCCCTCCCTTTCATTGATCAAATGTTGGAAAGGTTGAAAAGCATTCCTTCTTTTGTTACTTGGATGGTTTTTAGGATTTTTCCAAATTCCTATCCATCCAAGTGATCAAGAGAAGACGACATTCACATGCCCTTATGGTACCTTTGCTTATTGAAGGATGCCGTTTGGTTATGTAATCCCCAGCTACTTCCAATGATGCATGACTGCTATCTTCTCCGATTTCATTAAAAATATTATGGAAGTGTTTATGGATGACTTCTCCATTTATAGATGCACTTTTGATTTGTGTTTAGAAAATTTGGCTAAGGTGCTCCATAGATCCGAAGTAGTCAATTTGGTTTTGAACTGGGAGAAATGTTACTTTATAGTGCAAGAAGGTGTTGTTTTGGGACATGTAATTTTTGATAGGGGCATCGAGGTGGATAGGACTAAGATTGACGTTATAGAGTGATTACCACCCCCACTTATGTGAAGAGTGTTAGAAGCTTTCTTGGTCATGCGGGATTTTATCGCCGCTTTATCAAGGACTTTTCTAAGATTTCTAATCCTCTAACTCAACTCCTCGCTAAAGATGTACCCTTTATTTTCATTGATAAGCGTCATGAGGCCTTTTGCAAGATTAAAGAGGCTTTGATTTCAGCCCCGCTCATTCAGCCACTATATTAGAGCATGTCGTTCGAGATAATGTGTGATGCTAGTGACCATGCGAGTTGGTGTAGTTTTGGGGCGGAAGATAGACAAGAAGCCTCATGTGATGTACTATGTTAGTAAGACACTTGATGAGGCCCAGTAGAACTACACTACTACGAGAAAGAGTTGCTTGCGAGTGGTGTATGCAATTGAAAAGTTCGGATCATACTGCTATGCTCCAAAGTCATTGCCTACGCCAACCACTCGAACTCTCAAGCATTTACTCTCCAAGCAAGATGCCAAGCCTCGCCTCATTTGGTGGATCCTATTTCTCCAAGAGTTTGACATAGAGTTTCGGGATAAAACAGGAACAGAGAATGTATTTGCTGATCACCTATTGATAAACCTCGTTTTTGCTGGTTTTTAAGGCATTATTTAATCCAATTCCATGATGATTTCAATGATATTTATTTAGTTTTGGGTTAGATTTTGCTCATTTTCTCTTTATCGTCACCTAAGCTCGTAAATCTCCTTATTTCAGGTTTTTGGGCTTAAATTCGAGAGATTCGAGACAAATTTGATGAAAAGCGACGAAGAGGAGAGTTCGGGCCCAAGAGGAGGCAAGGAAGAAGCCTAAAGCACATCAAAAGACCTTGCACGGCCCCTGTGCGACTTTCGCACAGCCGTGCGAATCATCCGAAAACTGCTGCATTTCGCACGGTACCCGGTGCACATTTCGCACAGCCGTGCGAAGCGACCAGAAGAGTGAAGCAATTTCGCACGGTACCCCGTGCGACTTCCGCACGGCCGTGCGAAACGAGCAGAGATCACGAACGCGGCAGATTTTTCGCACGGTACCCGTGCGACTACTGTTTCGGCGATTATTTAAGTTTCCTAATTGTATTTGTTGAAGGATTCTATGCCATAATGTAGAGATTTAGCTAGGGTTTCGAGAGGGCTCTGAGAGGAGACTCAAGAACACTCTTTATTGTTCATATACTTTAAGTTTTTATAATTGAATCACATCAAACTTTTTATTCGGTAATCGTAATTTCTTCTCTTTATCTTTTCTTCATAATTTCTCTTTGTTTCTCTATGGCTATTTTCTCCAATCTTTGTCAATTGTTTAGTATCATGTTTAGGGGCTAATTTCTTTACTTAGGTTGGGATTGATCCCTATTATGCCTTGATAATCGTGAATTGAGTACCAATTGGGTTGTTCTATGCTTTTTAGGTTAGAATTCACTTCGTTCATCGCTCTTTCATTGATTGCCTCGAGAGAGGACTCATATGCTTTTATTAGGGTTTTGTGGAACATCGAAAGATGAAAACTTACCTAGAATGATGTTGTGAACGATTAGAACTTTGATATGAAAATAATTAAGGTTTTAATTGGGGGTTGTGAGATGCATTCATTGTAATTTTGCCCTTTATTAATCCCATGAAAATAGGTAATTAGATTGTGCAAGATTAGTCTTTGACCTTCGAAAGTAGGCGAAGATAGGCTTAATTGGTGTCTCCCTCTTCTAAACTACTAGCATAGGCAAATCTCAAGCGGTATTCGATTCTGGTTTCAGGCATATTAGTGTGGTTAATCCCAATCTAAGGCTTTTTATTCATCGGTTTCTCTTAGTTATTTTGTTATTAGTTGATCCAAAAACCAAATCATTGTCGAACTGAGTTTTTACCTAGATTAGAAAGTTTAGGTTAGCTTTGATATTTGAAACACAACTCTCTGTGGACACGACCCGTACTTGCCGGTTCCTAGCTACGGCTACACCGTGCACTTGCGGTATTATATTTCTCTCAACAAGTTTTTAGGCTCATTGTTGAGAGCCAAGATGCTCCCATTGATGACACCTTTCCTGATGAGCATTTGTTTACTTGTCTAAACGAGTATAGTTCCATGGTTTGCTCGACATTACCAAGTTCCTAGCTAGCAAAGTTATCCCATCCGATTTGAGTTATCACCAAAGGAAGAAGTTTTTCCACAACATCAAATTCTATTTTTGGAAAGAGTCTTTCCTCTATAAGCTATGCAAGGATGGGATTTATGGCAGATGTCTCCCTAAGGAGGAAATTTAGAGCGTTATTTCTCACTGTCACAACTCTCCTTAAGGTGGACATGCTAGCGCTTCAAAGACTGCAACAAAATTTCTACAAGATGGTTTCTTTTAGCCTACATTATTCAAGGATGTGCACAAGTATGTTCATGCATGTGATAGATGCCAATGGACTGGGAATATCTCAAGGAAGAATGAGATGCCTCTCAATTACGTTCTAAAGCTGGAGATTTTTTATGTTTAGGGCGTTGACTTCAGTGGACCATTCCCCGCCTTCAAAAGGTTACCAATACATCCTCGTTGCTATGGATTATGTTTCAAAATGGGTGGAAGTGATTGCTAGCCCCACTAATGATGCTAGAGTGGTGTCTAAGTTCTTTTAAAAAGTGATCTTTCTAAGATTTGGAGTTCCTAAAGTTCTAATTAGTGATGCGGGGACTAATTTTATTAAAAAGAAGTTTGAGCCAATGCTTAGGAAGTATGGGGTGCATCATAAGGTCAATTTAGACTATCATCTCCAAACTAGTGGGCAAGTATAGATCTCAAACCGAGAAGTCAAGTCCATTTTGGAGAAAACGGTTTCGAGGTCGAGAAGAGATTGGGCGAACAAGCTAGATGATGCTTTATGGGCCTATCGGACAGACTTTCAAAAACCCCTATTGGGACTACACCATTTAGGATGGTTTTGGGAAGCCGTGTCACCTCCTTATGGAGTTAGAGCACAAGGCGTTTAGGGCTATAAAGTACCTTAATTTCGATTTGAAGGCTGTTGGGTCAAGAAGGTTGCTGCAATTGAATAAGCTAGATAAGATTAGGATAGATGCCTATAAGAACTCTAGAATCTATAAAGAGAAAATGAAAGAGTGGCACGACAAGTTTATCAATAGAAGAGAATTTTGGGAAGGAGATTTAGTTCTTTTGTTCAATTCAAGGCTAAAACTATTTCCTGGAAAGCTCCGCTCACGATGGTCGGGGCCATTTAGAGTTTTTAAGGTGTTTCCGTATGGGGCCGTGGAGATCGGTACTGAAGCCGATACTACTTTCAAGGTGAATGGTTCGAGGCTCAAGCATTACTTGTCCGGAGAGCCTATAGAGGGAAGGTCTCTTATAACCTCCCCAATGTGCCAATTGCTTAAAGAATCAAGTAAGGGTCAAGCTCGGGACCTAAAACAAGCGCTTCTTGGGAGGCAACCCAAGTCTTTTTAATTGCTTTCGGAAAAAAAAGAAAAAATTTGGAAAGATTCAAAAAGAAAAAGAGAGAAAAGAAAAGAGTGTGTGTGAAAAATTTTGAAAAAAAGGGTGAGAAAAGATGCAAACATTGCTCGTATTGCGATGCATCGCACAACCGTGCATTCTACCATGCTTGTAGTTTAAGAAATAGTCCGGACACTTGGATAGGCTCCTATGAAGAATTCACATAGCCGTGTGAATTAACAAAAGAGCTAAGCATTTTTCATGAAGATGGGTCGGTTTACACGGTATACAGTGCATATCTTGCACAATCTGTGCGATTTGGCCAAAAATTTTGACTGTTTTGCACGGCTAACTATGCAAGAACTGTACGGTTGTGCGAAAGCAGTTGCAAAGAAAAGCGAGAGGCATGGTAGATCGTGCGGATTTTGCACAACCGTGCGAAGTTTAAATTTGAGCAGTTAGGCCCGATTTCCAGCCCTACTCTTTCACTCTTTCAGTTCCCATCCTCGAAAAACCTTTAAGCATTAACCCTCACCACCAAATCCTCCCATCCTCCTCCGGACCCGCAGCCGCCGTTCACCGGTGATAGCCAGGCTGATCACCACTCCTTCTCTTCTCCATCCTGTCTCTCTACTCCCAAATTCGTCCCACCCTCTACCGAAACCACCACCACCGGCTACTACATTGTCATCGCGCCACCACCACTCCAAACCCCGCTCGCATAATCGTGCAACCGGTCCTCAGCCCTCTTAAGAGCGAAGTTTGCTGCCTTTTTCCCTCTCGACCACTGCATTCAACCGAAATTTTTGTGCTTCAAGCCGATGTTGAGTCTTGGTGTTCGATTACGGGGCTTTGGTGCTTAATTTAGGGTTTGAAGTTTGGTTCTTGGGATTTTGGCGCTACTTGATGAATCGGGTATGAAAGAGCTTCCATTGTTGCTTCACAATCCACCTAAGAAGAAACCGTGCACTACCAATACCATCGGTCCTTCAGACTTCTAGTCGAGCCCCTGTGGCCCGAGGTAAAAACTCTCAATCTTCTCGTACGGATAATGTGTATGGAATTGAATTTGTTAATGCTACCCGACGCTCTAAGTTTGATGAAATTGTGTCTAGAGAGGTGAGAACACCTAAATTTATGGATGTGGATTGGATGCAAAATTTAGGTTTATGGGATGATTTGCACTCTTTATTGTCAAATTTAGGTTTGCTCCGAGTTAGTTACTCAATGATTTGGGGTCTTTGCTAGGCTTGTTTATGAATTTTATAGCTCATCCAGGCTTGATACCAACCCATCCGATGAGGGGGATAGCTTTACGAGTGCATTTCCATTTAGGGAATCAAACTTTTAACTTGAGTTTGGGTGATTTCAACAACGCCCTTGGCCTCCCTCACCACGGTCTCTTCGCTTGTAGACATAGAAATTATTCATCCGAAACTTTTTGGGAATCTATTAGGCTGTGAGGCGAGACCGACTTACCCTTTACGTGATGGGCGTATCCGATATTTTAACCCCGAAAAGAGCAAAGCCACATTAATTTGTAACACCATCCTGCGTTACCTCCAATGTACGTTAACTAATTTTATCTTTGCTCGCCATGATAGCGAGAACACTCGTTAGAAGTTCGGAGCTCTTTTTGATGTGGGTAGTCCTACATGAAGTCCTGGTTAACTGTGGCGCTCTACTCTTGGAGCATATTAGGGACCAATTAGTGACCAAGTCAACTTGTTTAGCTACCGGCGACATCGTTACCTCCTTAGGCGTGCGCTTAAGTGTAGGGGTTAACATGTCTTCACTCAAGTTACTACACCCCGGTGGTCTACTTAAATATGATGCTTGCACATATATGAAGCTCTTCGTGCTTCATGGCAATGCATTCTTTGTTAAGCACCACGGGGTAGCCCTATTTTGTCTCCCCGATCCTACCAAGACCACTATCGGCAATTAGCGCAATTGGTCCTATGGTCGGTTCTGTCGAGGCGTGTAGGTGCAGTGCGACCCTATCTCATGCTTGGAGTTAAAGCTAGGCCATTTGGGAATCTCGAGGAGCAAGAAGTTGAACAACTGGATGAGATCAATACTCCCCTTCTTGTTGCTCCTCCCACTACCGAGTCCATGTTCCAATCTATACTCGACCATCTCAACCGCCTTCGGGTTGGTCGGGACGGTTTGAGAGATTCGTGTAGCAAGCACCGGACTGAGACACAACATGGCTTTGAACACCTTGATAGCCTTATTGATGTGATGGAGCATCTCGTTTTTCACACCTATGAGCACTTCTAGTACCCTTATCCTCTAGAAGAGTGGCAACCTCGTGGGCCACCTGGCTCACACTAATGCACTTGTGAGTTTTACCCCTTCCCCTCTCTTTCTCGCGTATTTCTTTTCATTAGAGACAATGAATAGCTCAAGCATGGGGGATTGTTACATTGACATTTGATTTGGGATGACTGAGTGCTTTGAGAGACATCATTTTGATTGGTGGATGATTTGGGTAGTATAGTTGCATTTTAGTTGCATTGCATTCATATAGTTGCATCACTTTTTGCTTTATTTGTTTGCTTTCTATTACTAGCATATAGGACTAAACATGAGCAAATTAGTTAGGATTTTGCATTGTATATTATTTTTCTTTTCTATTTTTTATCACAAGAAGAAACGCGAGGCGATGGACATCCGTAAGCACTTGAGGTAAACACATTCCACCTTTCCTGCGCTTTCTTTTCGTGAGTTTCTTTTTAGTTAGTTTTCTTTGCTTTGAAAAAAAAAAAAAAAAAAAGATGGCTGGTTTCAAAACCCCTCTTATGATGATGATGTGAACTGTGATAGTTGATTATGTGTGTAATTGTGCATGATTTGATTGCCCATTTTTGGTGGAAACTTTGTGTGGAAATAAACTTGCGAATGAATTTGATTGTGATGCCTTATGTTGCTTGCCGGCTATTTTTGAGAAGTTCTTTGCATGATTGGTCAAACATGAGCAAGTGGTAAATTTTTTGAGTTAGTTGTTGACTATGGTGGATAAGGCCGTGAGACTTTGAGCCTTATAGACTAATTCATCGGTTTTTAGTCTCATGTTTCGTTCTTTTTGTGACTCTTCCTTGATGCATATCTGTAGAAATTGTTCTATTTCTCTTTGAGACCACAATTCGCATGTCCATTGTGTAATATAATAGAGACATTCGTTTGTTTTCGAGGTACATGAGCCAAAAAGCCATCCCATTCATTTATACCCTTTTACTAACCCTTTGAGCCTTAACCTATTTTTTGCTACATCTACATCTACTTTACCTTTGGCCTATACACATTTCCTATACCAAAGCCAAGTCTAGTGGATCAATACTTCTTGGGTAGTTTTGTGTTGAATGATGGAGTGTTCCATTTGGTTTGTAGCTTCAAATGGGGACCCGTGCTGAAAAAAAATATGATGAAAAGTCCCTCTTTTAGACTCTTTTGGAATTGAATAGTGTTTATGATTCTCATACGAATTGTATCTTTTTCTGAAAGTTATGAATACTTGAAAAAAAAAGAAGGAAGAAAAGAAAGAAAAAATGAAAAAATTCTAAAAGAAAAAGGAAAAAAAGAGTGAAGAAATAAGTAATTGGCATGTGGAAAGTTCAAAAAGTTTTATGCTCATTCCTTAAGTTGTCTTAAAGCTTGTTGTGTTTACTGAAGTGAATTGGGAGAAAGTTTTTAGTCATAATTGGAATTGTTTTTGCTCCTTAGTTGTTAAGCCTCAGCTTTTTAGCTTCACATCTTCCAAATTGATTCCGGTTACAAGCTTTGAAAGAACTCTCAATTGCGGTTGCATTTTTGCCTATAGTGGTGGAGTATGAGAATATGACTAAGCTTATAGTAGGTTGTGTTTTTGGAAAGAGATATTGAAAGAACCCTCAAAAAGAAATTTTAGATGAGTTGGAGCAATCCACATTTCCTAAAATAAGATTTTACCGGTCAATCTAGTTCGCAATTTGTTTGAGGGTGTCATGAGTATTAATGTAGTTCAATATAAGACAGTCGTGCATTGTTACCAAGCATTGTAGTCATTGAAATTTTCAGTTTCATGAAAAGTATGACATTTTAAATAGGTTGTCTATGTGCATGGTTATCTCCAATTGATTGAATTATTAACTAGTCACTTGAGGAGGGTAAATGCCAAGTTTTAACCCCGGGATCGTTAATTGATAGTCTTGCTTGGGGATAAGCAAGAGCTAAGCATGGGGGAGTTGTTAAACCTCATATTTATCAGTTTTTAAGGCATTATTTCACCCAATTCCATGGTGATTTTAATTATATTTGTTTAGTTTTGGGCTATATTATGCTTATTTTCTCTTTATCGTCACCTGAACTCATAAATCTCTTAATTACATATTTTTGGGCTTAAATGAGGGAGATTTGAGGCAAATGTGATGAAAAGCAATGAAGAGGAAAGTTTGAGCCTAAAAGGAGACAAGAAAAAGGCCAAAAACTCATCAAGTAAAGTTGTACAGCCAGTTGTGCAAAGTTGTACAACCGTGCGAGATCATCGGGTGAAGGGCTCGAAGTTAAGGAAGGCCGCACGACCACCCGTGCACACCCTGCACAGCTGTGTAAGAAGTTATGAAAGTTGAAGTCGTGCACGGCCTACCATGTAGAAGCTGCACGGCCCGTGCAAAAGAGGCGAAACTTCAAGTTTTTCGCATGGCTACCTATGCGGAACCTGTACACCCGTGTGAAATTGCGGCTGGAAACGTGCACGAGTAGCCGCGTGAACCTTGCATGGCTGTGCAACTTGCTGTTTTTGCGATTTATCGGTTTCCTAATTGTAATTTCGGGAGATCTTTTCATTATTCTAAGTTTTAGCTAGGGTTTTTGTTAGAGAACTCGAGAGGAGACTCAAGAACTTGAAAGATTCATTGTCTACTTGAAGATTATTTACTATTCAATCGCATCAAGTTTTCATTCGGTAATCATAATTTCTTCTCTTTGTCTTTTTTTCACAATTTCTCATCAGTTTTCCATGGCTATTTTCTTTGAATCTTGTCAATCGTTTAGAATCATGTTCGAGGGCAAATTTCTCTACTTAGGTTGGGATCGATCCCTATTATGCCTTGATAATCATGAATTGAATACCAATTGGATTGTTCTATGCTTGTTAGGTTAGAATTCACTTCACTCGTCACTTTTTCAATGAATGCCTTGAAAGAGGAATCATCTGCTTTTACTCGGCTTTTGTGAACATCGAAAGATGGAAACTCACCGAGAATAACGTTGTGATCAATTAGGACTTTGATGCAAAAATAATTAAGGTTTTAATTGGGGGTTGTGAGATGCATTTATTGTGATTTTGTTCTCTATTAATCCCATGAAAATAGGCGACTAGATTGAGCAAGATTAGTCTTTGACCTTCGAAAGTAGGCGAAGTTAAGTTTAATTGGTGTTTCCCCTTCTAAACTACTAGCATAAACAAATCTCAAGCGGTATTTGATTTTGATTTAAGGCATAATAGTGAGATTGATCCCAATGTAAGGCTTTATATCCATTGATTTCTCGTACCTTTTTCGTAATTTGTTAAATCTATAAATAAAATAAAAAAATCATTGTCGAACCGAGTTTCACCTAGATTAGACTTTCTAGGCGGATTTAGTATTCAAAAGCGAGTTTGTCGTGGACACGACGCATACTCGCCGGTTCCTAGCTACAGCTACATCAGTGCACTAGCGGTATTTTCCTAAAAATACCGAAGCAATATTGATTCTCCAAACACTAGATTTTAGTTCACAATTTTGACTAATTTAGACTTCTTATATATGCTTTTATGCTTGGTTATGTAAGAGGTTAAAAAACAATAAAGTCGGAGATATCAAAGATTTGAGGAGTCAAACGAAGGTTCAAGGTTTGGGCCCAGAAAGCGAAAGTCAAACAACGAAAATAGAAGCCCGAGCAAAACATGGCACTCTAGCGCCGATATCTGTCATGACCATGACCGTGCCAAAGTGGAGTTTTCTTTTGTTATCGTGACAGAGTGTTGGCACGATGACCGTGCCAACTTAGATTTTGGGTTGTATAAATATGTTGTTTCGACCTCGGAAACGGGAGTTCGCCATTTTTTTAAGGGTTTTCATCAATGTTTTCTTTGTAAACTGTCTCTAAATCCTCTTGATATTTTGAGTTCAAATCAATGCAAGTTTAAATTTTTCTACTTTCATTTGATTCCTTTACTAATTTCATTTAGTTTAATGTTAATTTCAAGCATTTTAGTTGATGCTCTATTTTGATTCTTGCCAAAAATCCAAATCAAAAACCCCATTTAGGTGAGAGAGAGGGTAAAAGTGACTAAAGACTCACCTCCGATTAGATTAAAGGTTTTTCCTCACTTTTGCAATCTTAATCACTAGCTTAGATCCATTAGTTCCATTAATTTTTCTCTTTTTCCCTTTCTTCTTAGTTTTTCAATATTAGACCCACAAAAATGAGTATCTTTGAATTGAGAAATTTGCTTGGAAATTACAAAGGGAAGTGATATTGGAAGTGCTTTGAATAGGTAACTTTTTCTTAATCTCTCTTTTTACATTTTGCTTAGTTGTGGCTATTTACGATTGTTGATATTTACTTTTGTAGTTGTTGACATCTAGGATTGCTATTAGCTTTTAAGGAGTTGTGATTTGGGTGATATCTTCAGGAAGAAATTTGGTCGTTGTGAATCTTATGGACTTTGATCACCCTTAGATAGTTTAGTGTAGTGTGAATGTTGGTTTTAGCATTAATTGTTTGCTAATTTGGTAGTTTACTTGATTGTTAGTATGGTTTAGTTCATTTGTAGCCCCCATTCAATCAAAACATTAGTGGTAGTTACATTCCATCCCCGAGAACGACATTCTAAACCCTTAAACTATGACGAACGACCGGTGTGACAAATGAACATGGAAGGATTGACGTGACTACACATAAAACCATGAGATATAAGAAACTTATTGAATGGGTGAAACTAGGCCCAATGAGCCTGTTTCAAATCGTATATGGCCTTTTTCGATTCTGAGACATGCATAGGAAGATCCGAATGTTCAAACCCAAGAGACTATTTCATTTAAACTTCCTATGTTAAATTACCATGAAGAACAGACATTCTTGACATCTAATTGTCAAAGAGGCCAATTCTAAGAAACAACTATTAAAAGGAGTTGAACTGCAACCGGTTTGATGACGAGACCGAATGTCTCATGGTAGTTAGTACATGCCTATTCATGAAAGCCTTGGGCATTAACCTCGATTTTTATCTTTTCACACTAACATCAGATTGCTACTTTATCCTATAAACTCATTTACCACTAACAAGATTTTGCTCAAGTAGAAGGGACCAAATTCCACGTGTCATTGGTAAGAAGAGCATTATACTCCTCAGTCAGCATCAATCCCAACTTAGATTATTTAGAGGCATGGGCAAAGGAACTAGGTTCAACTTTAGCAATAAATGTGGATAATTACAAAATATGTCTGGGCTTGAGACTACCAAGCTAGGACAAAGTCCACATGGGTTTACTGGGCCAAAAACTGACACAGATAGGGAAACAAGGTTGGTATCGATGGGTTGGCTAGAAGGAGTGGACACGGGGACAATAGTGGGGGATAGCGGGACTGGCGTAGCAGCCCGAGAAGTGGACCTGGGTGATTAAGAAACTGGGCTTGGCCCAGTGGTATTGACGGGATTAGGCAGCGACACATGGGATGTAACTTGACCGACTTCATCTATCCTCAGTAGCTCTGCTTTCAACCGAAGGTAATCAATCCCAAAAACAGAAAGAAAGAAATAAATAAATAAATGCAATGCCTACCAAAAAGCAGAAAGAAAGTCTATCCAAAATGTCAATAACACTTTAAAATACAATTCCAAAATATCTTTTGCTCATAATGCCAACCATGTACTTAAAATATACTTTACGCATATATTCAAGGGACCAAGAAACATCCGATATAACTATGAAGGTAAAAAAGAAAACAAAGATAACTTTTACTCAAAATGGCAACCACACTTAAAAATTACAATCATATATGCCATTATTTATTTTTTTCTAATGGTAAATGTTAGTTATCCAACTGGATCTTGTTTCAGGGATAATCTCACTTAGGTTTCAAAGTTCGGGAGGGTTAGGATATCGGACTTAAATTTAAAGTCACTCACAATTCATCCTAACTCATTTGCACAAGTTATAAGGAAATTATTTCATTCAAAGTTTGAACTTTAATAGGAGGATGAAAATATGGAATGTTTGTCATAACACTTACTTGGTATTATGCCTTTACTAATATATTGAATAATGTAACGCTTTATTTGCGGTATAAGAATTTGTGGGAAAGCCAACAAACTCATTATGTGTACTGACCCATTGGGTTAACCGTGCACAGGGGTCTAGAGAGTAGACTTGTACTATTGTTGTTAGCCCAAGGGTAGAGCTCCCTCAATAAAAAAATTTTCTTCAATCAAATCTAAAAACTTATTCAAGGTCCGGGGAGTAAATGTCAAATTATTTAAACCAATACATGTTGCGGCTTGACGTGTCCTAGCACGATGATAAGTGCTGCTGCAGGGAAGGTTCTACTTGTCTACCAAATACATTCAGAAGGTTAGGTAGAGAAACAACCAATAGTTCAAAGCGTAAGTGAGATTAGCTGGATGTCTCTTTATTCTATTTCATCATTATCTCATATATTCCTTTGTTCCTTCCTTTTGTTCTCTTTGCTTTTCTTTCGTTGGGAATGAATCATGCGCGCCTTCGCAGCTCCTATAATGATTTTTCATGGCGATCCCGCACTTTAGAGAATTCTTTCATATTAAAGAAAGACCACCTTAAGAAAATGAAGAGGAGAACGATCTCTAATACTAAACTTTATAATATCAAATTATGTCCTCAAGTGCACAAACACTTTTCTTTTGGAAATCAACTTAAAGTAGCTTTAGCCCTAATTAAAAAGCCCTTCTATGTCAACAAGATGACTGGAGAACAACTCCAGACTAACCATACACTTTGTTAATCGTCCCATGGTCAACTATCTACAATGGCTTCTCCAGCTGATGCTATGTCAGGTGAGCTCAATCTAACTTCAATGGCTCCACAAATTGATATATGTGAAATTTGTATGAACGTTAATTAACCGCTTAGTCATGTTAGATCATTCTAACTTATATTTGGTTTTTGGTCTTGTGAGCTCAAATGCTATATGAAATAACTAATCAAAATGTAATCTTCAGTTGATAGCATGATTAAGTTAAGGCCAAGGAGTAGACATTTTTTTTTGCTTCGAGTATAGATTATATATTCACTGCTTAGCTATGTGCATATTATAACTATGCAGATGGTGAAACAACTTGTGTGGGCAACGGACAAGAAGGAACACACCGGATGTATAACCAACGCTTGTACAGAGCAGCCCTGAGAAATGATTGGGAAGCTGCGAAAGAAGTTCATAGGAACAATCCAGACTGCTTCAAGAAGAGAATCTCGAAATACGGAGATACAGCTCTACACATTGCAGCAGCAAGTGGACATTCTCAGTTTGTAGAACAACTACTAGGACACGGTTATGTCACTGTAGACCAATTGAGTTTGACAAATGACCTAGGAGATAACGTCTTTTGTTTAGCTGTTGCTTCTGGTGATTTCAAGTTGATTGAGAAGTTAGAGAATGAAAATCCTAAGCTACGGGACACTCCTGGGAGTCAGAACATGAAGCCAATACTCATGGCTGCGTTACTAGGCCATGAGAAAATCGTGAACCATCTAATGGAGCCGTGTTTTCATAAACTCAAAGAGAAAGAACAACTTGATCTACTTATCTACACGATTAATGCAAAACTCTATGGTAATTCTCGTTCTTCATATGAATTAACTCAACATGTAGCATCTCTTTTCTTTTCTTTTCTTTTCTGTGCATCCATTCTTTATTAGCATAAAAGAAGAAAAAAAGAAAGATCTTCAATTCTGTAGAGCTCTGGGTTGTTTTCTTCTAGTTTGTCCTTTTGATCAATGAACCTGAGATGTAGATGTTGCTTTGAAGATCATGAACGAGAATGGAAGTTTAGCCTATAAGAGAAACGGAAATAACAAGACTCCATTGCATGTTTTGGCTCGAAAAACCCACGGCATGAGCGGGTTTACTTGGCACAAAGCTTGGAGACAACTTCTCAATGCTTTACGATGTAAGTATGCTAGTACCATTACTAGCGTTTGATTTAAAAATATTGGTCGTACACGTTTGATTAATCATGCTATAGGTTTCCGTAAATTTTTGTAATAATAATGTTAAGGAAATCCAATTAATTAGTATGACTGTATGACTAATCTGCACATTTTTCGTGTATATAGTTCAAGTTCGCAACAAACATTGTGATCAACGTGAAGATCGCATTAAGCTTGAACTTGTGGAGAAACTTTGGAAAAAAGTAATAGAAGAAGACCTAGACACAATATCTGACGTTTTATCGAGGCCTCAACCTCCACTTCTGTTCCAAGCAGTAGAGGCGGGTAACTATGATTTTTTGTGATACTGGTCCGTCAGTACCCAGATCTGATTTGGGAGGTCGATACAGAAGACCGAACTATATTTCATGTTGCAGTTCAATACCGTCAAGAGAAGATCTTTAGTCACATTCATCAGATACGAGGCATTAACCATTTGCTAGCAGGCTATAAAAATCCCGACAATGGAAACAACATACTTCATCTAGCTGCAACTTTACCTCCTCCAGATAGACTCAATGTCGTTCCTGGGCCGGCGCTTCAATTGCAACGGGAGCTCCTGTGGTTTCAGGTTATGATCCCCCTCCCCTCCAAAAAAAAAAAACTCCCATTTATATTCTCCCAACAAAATTTCATATCACAAATACAACCCGAATTAACCAGACTATCTCTATTATTCAATACAAACAAGATTTCATATGTCAAATACAACTCTATTTATGTCAATTCTGTTTTCATATGACCTGTCCTTGACCTTTGCTCTAAAACTCCTCCTCCCCCCCAAACCAACCTAATTAAACTGTCTTCGTCCTTACATATATATTGGTGTATGATCAATTATAAATTTATAACGGAAGGAAAAAGAATATTCAAAATATTTAAACTAAATATGAGTGGTACAATTGTAAAACAAAGTGTCAATGGACATTGATGGCAGGCCGTTGAAAAAGTTGTACAACGGGGTTATTTTGACATGGAAAACAGTCCTCCACTAACAGATGAAGGGCTACAATGTGGATCGAGGGAAACACCACGAGTATTGTTCACTAGAGAGCATACGTGGTTGAGGAAAGAAGGAGAAAAATGGATGAGGACAACTGCTGCATCATATATGCTGGTGGCAACTTTAATCGCAGGTGCCGTATTCCAGGCTACATTTCAATCTCCAAGTAACCAAAACCACATAATGTACTCCATATTCATAATATCAGACACTGTCTCGTTGTTGGCCTCAACAACCTCGATATTAACATTCCTAGCCATACTAACATCAAGGTGCGCAGAAGAAGACTTCCTGGCATCGCTACCTGTTAAGTTGATGGTAGGGATGGTATCACTTTTCTTTGCGATTATAACAATGTTGATAGCCTTCACCATCTCCTTCGCAATCAATTTTCCACATAAGTATGTGTGGATTGCATTGCTTATCTTAGCACTATTTATGAGTAGCGTATACCCTTTGGAGCACACTGCACTTCTGCTTGATGTCTACCACTCTACTTTTGGTTATGATCACCTTTTCCGCCCTCAGCAAGAGCTATTCCGTGAGTAATTGTGAAGCATTATCTCATTCATGTGATGGCGGTGAGAAATCCTTTAGTTTGTCTTCTTAACTTTTGAATGATCGAATAATAACGTTCCTGAATGTTTGTCAGTTTATGAGTCGATGATTTCTGCTCATTATGAGCCCTCTTGAATGCATAAGACAAAATAGTGCGCTATCCCATGCGCAAGAGTCTCCAGCTGTTCAATTTTATACGACTGAGGATACAAATTCATGCGGTTTCATCTAAAACTAATCGGCCATAGAATGAATAACTTACAAACTCATAAATATATTCAGTGTTATTTAATTTGTCAATGTGGAACTTCCCACTTTTATAACTCCAACATGCCTCCTCACGTGTGGGCTATTTACAAGGCCCTATACTTGAACACAATTTCAATCAAATTCGGATTGTAGCAGATCCAAGATTGAGCAACTCGCTTAAATACCGTATTGAATTTTATATTATAGGGCCTTAATGCAATTGAGCAATGTATTTAAAATCCGATCCCATGTTAAATATTATATAGATGGGTCTTAGTTTAATCGAACAATGTATATAAGCTGTAATCAAGTTAAATTTTATTATATAAATGAATCGTAATTTAATCGAACAATGCATATTGTATTACTTTATCTTTTCATTGTCAATTGATTTTGATATGAAACATATGGACTTGTATGCTTTGCTTAATTGATTTAAAGTCCAATTATTATAAAAATTTAACATGTACCAAAGCAAGTTGCTTGATCTTGGATTTGTCATTGTCTTCATTTAATTAAAAATTGTATTTATATGTTGGGCATTATGAGTAGCATACACATAAGGGGGCATATTGGAGTTATGAAAGTGAAAAAGTTTTACAGCATACACATAAGGAGGCATATTGGAGTTATGAAAGTGAAAAAGTTTTACATTGACAAATTAAACACAATTTGAGTATGTTTATAAATTTGTAAGTTACTCCTTATATTACCAATTTATTTTTAAATGAAAACTCATGAATTTGTATGCATTGTTAGTTAAATTAAGACCTAATTACAAAAAACTTAACAGTAGCATTGCTTTTTATGACACACATGCAGGGCCAGATCTACAGCCGAGACGTGAGTGTCCTAAGCACCCGGTTACCAAAATAAAATTCTGATTTACCTACTCAACCCAACTTTCTCTTAGTCACGCAATGGCTCAAACAGAAAATAAAAGGAAAACAAAATAAGTCTTATATGAAAAAGAAAAAAAAACATGTGTCTATCACTTCAAAAGGAAAAGCATTAGCATGGGTCCAAGACTCCAGTACACCTCCCTTCTTCATTCTTTCACTAGCATATGAAGGAATTTTAACGAAGGAATTTTAACGAAGGAATTTTACAGTTAAATACAACTTTAATTTATAATTATACTTAAGTTACATTATATTTACACTTAAGTTATCATTATACTTAAAAAGATAATTATATCATTCTATGTCCCTCCTCCCCCTCTCTTTCGCTCCTCCCCTCTATCTGTGTCCTCCCTCCTCTCTCTATCAACCTCTCTTTCTCTCTCACTCATATCTTTCTAAAATAATTTTATAAATAAAAATAAAAAGTTAATTTACTTTTAGAACATAATATTTTTTAAAAAATTTATATTTTTCTTTAGATAACTTAAGCCAAGTGGGAAATTCAAATAAAGAGGATTGCACCACACATAGTCCACTCTATTAAACCATTTCCCTATACTCCAAATGGGAAATTCCTACGAGAAGGAGACAACTTCCTTTATTATGATTTTCCTGAGTCCTAGTATGTCAAGGAAAAGGGTATTCTATTGCCTATTCTGAAGATTTTCAATGATTGTTATATTACGGAGAAGAAGGCATCTTACCTCCTTAAAAGGGACGAGTCCACAACAGATTGGACCAATCTCACTGGGAACAATCTTTTCGATCATTTGTTTGGACAAGAGGATAACCTAGAAGGGAATTCACTCTCGATGCTTGTCACAAGTTATGTCGCACCCGCAGTTTGATCCGTCTAGGTTAATCACCGACCTTGATATTGAAGGATCCAAGCATGTTACTTGGATTGACGCTAAGGAGGGCGACGAATTTGCTGCTAGCCTAGGAGCGCTTCCTCTTTGTGAGTCTAGTACTAGGGCTTGTACTTCTCCTTCGTTATTTCCAATTCTTTTCCTAATCCGAGTCATTTCTAGTTCGGTGTCTTAAGCTTCGATTCCGATGTACTCGTTGCTTCATTCAATAAAGTGAACCTTTTCGCTTACTCATTACCTCCTCTTGCTTTTAATTGTTTTGCCTCTAACGATAAACAAGAAATTCCTAAAGAATTAATAAAAGTTATGGAAGATCATGAAAATCATTCACCAATAATAGAGGAAACAACAACAATTAATCTAGGGTCGGTTGATCAACCCCAAGAAGTTAAGATCGGGAGAACCTTGGATCTAGAAGAGCGAAGCAATTTACTTCGCTCCTTACGGAATTTATAGATGTCTTTGCATGGTCTTACAAAGACAGTCGGGTATAAACTTGACTATAGCATAACACAAAATCCCACTTTACAAAGATGCTAAGCCGGTTGAGTAGAAGTTGAGGAGGATGAAACTAGAGTGCGCTTTGAAGATTAAAGAAGAGGTTCGAAGCGGTTAGAAGCTAGGTTCATTAAGGTAGTTCAATATCATCGGTGGATAGCAAATATAGTTCCAGTTCCGAAGAAAGACGACATGGTTCGCATGTGTGTCGACTATAGAGATTTGAATAAGGCCAGCCCCAAAGATGATTTTCCATTGCTCGATATCGATCTCTTTGTGGATTATACAGCGGGTCATGCTTTGCTTTCGTTCATGGACGGTTATGCTAGGTATAATCAAATGAAGATGGCCGAAGAAGATATGGAAAAGACAACCTTCATCACTCAATGGGGGACTTACTGTTACGTCGTAATGCCATTTGGGCTCAAGAATGTCGGCTCAATGTATCAAAGAACAACAACAACCTTATTGCATGATATGATCCATAAAGAGGCTGACATTTATGCGGATGATATGATCATAAAGTCCGAGAGATAGGGCAGCTCACCTACCTAGCCTAAGGAAATTCTTCCATAGATGTTTACCTGGATGATATGTCGGTCTTAGAGGAATTGAATTTGATCCATCTAAGATCAAAGCCATTTAGGAGAACCCTCCACCAAGCTCGGAAAAAGAGATAAGGGATGTCGCAGGACATTTTTTAGTACGTCGGTCGTTTCATATCAAAGCCGACTATGGTTTGTGAACCTATTTTCAAGAAGTTAAAGAAAGGATGTGAGCCCATTTGGGATGCCGAGTGCCAACAAGCATTCGAGAAGGTTAAGGAATACCTAGCTAATCCTCCAATGTTAGTTCCACTCCAATTAGGGAAACTTTCACTCCTGTATCTCACCATGATGGAAATGGATATGTGAGCCATGCTAGCTCAACGAGACGGGAAAAAGAATATGCGATCTACTATCTAAGTAAGAAGTTCTTGGATTATGAGACTAGATACATGCCACTAGAGAAGGAATCATTGGCACTAGTCGGGGCTACTCGAAGCTCGGGCACTACATGTTAGCCCATATGGTACATGTGGTGGCACATATGGATCCTATTAAGTACATACTTGAGCAACCAACTTTCAGCAATAAGATAGCAAGATGAACTGTCATGCTATCAAAATTTGAACTCAAGTTTGGCCCTCAAAAAGCAATCAAAGGGAGGATAGTGTCGGAATTCTTAGCTAATCTACCTGTGCCTGAATCGTAACCCGAACACCTTGACTTTCCAAATGAAGAAATTTTACAAGTAGAAGGGCTTTGGAGTAGGAATTCCTCTAGTCTCACCGAGGGAGCACATACTCCCATTTAAGTCAAACTAGACTTCGAAGTCACCAATAACGCTGCAGAGTACGAAGCTTGCATCACAGGACTTAAAGCTGCTGCAGAGATCCGGGTCAAGAATATTAGAGTTTTTGGTGACTCCAGTTTAATCATCAATCAAATTTCGCAAAGGTGGAAGGTGTGTAGTAAAAGCCTTGGCACCTTACCAAGCGTATCCGATAGAATTATCGAAGCACTTTAAGAATATCCCTTTCACTTACCTTCCTAAGGATGATAACCAATTTGCGGATGTACTAGCTAAGTTAGAATCCATGATCAATATCCCTATCGACATTTATTCAATTCCCGTTCACATTGAGCAACAGAGTCACCACTGGACACATCTGTACATTAGAAGTGTCTAATATTGACCATACAAGTTGGTATCATGACATTTATCGAGTATCTAGATAAACAAGAATCCCTTGGACTCCACACCTAGAGCCCAACGAGCCATTAGGATGTTGATCGCCCAATTCTTCATCAATCGAGGGCAACTGTATAAGAAACTAATTATGGGATTAGCTTACTTTGTGTCAATCAACATGAAGTAAAGTGCATCATGGAAGAGATTCATGATGGGTAATGTGGACCTCATATGAATGATAAGATGTTGGTTCGAAGGTTCGGAGACTCGGTTATTATTGATCGACTCGGCGTCGGACTATCATAATTTTGTTAGAAGATGCCATAAATGTTAGGTGTATGCAAATTTACAACACCAACCGTAATCATTTCTCACAACATTAGCTTCACCCTGGCCATTCTCGATTTGGGGAATAGACATCATTGACAAGTCGACCCCTAAAGGAATATGCGAGTCATGAATTTGTGTTAGTAGCAATCGACTACTTCACAAAATGGGTAGAGGCAGACTTCTTATACAATTTTGACGTTGAAACATTTAGCCAAATTCATTACCCGAAATATAATATGTCGTTATGGGGTACCCCACAAGTTAATAAGTGATCATGGTAGCCATTTTAAGAAGGAAGTAGCGATTTATTGGATAAGTACAAAATCCAACATCATAAATCTTCTACTTATCACCCTCGAATCAACGGAGCGATTGAGGCTGCTAATAAGAATATTCGTAAAATAGTGAAAAAGATGATAGTTACCTATAAGGATTGGCTCGACTAGTTGCCGTTTGCCTTGTGGGGTAATAGAACTTCTATTAGAACCTCTACGGTAGCAACACTTGTACTCTCTAATTTATGGCATGGAAACAGATCCTTTCAATCAAGATTGTCATTCCCTCGTTGAGGATAATTGTTGAGAGCCAGATTCCGAAGCAAAATGGCCCAAAGTGCGATATGAAGAGTTAGTATTATTGGATGAAAAACGCCTCAATGCCTTGCACAATGTTCAAATGTACCAGGCTCGCATATCTAGGGCATTTAATAAGAAAGTTAAGCCTCGGAATCCGCAAATTGGAGATTTGGTCCTTAAGGAGATAAGAGCACCAATTCAAGACCCGTGAGGAAATTTAAGCCCAATTGGCAAGGCCCGTTTGTATTTAGTCACATCTTACACGGCGGAGCGGTAAAACTACCGATTTGGATGGAAAAGAGATTTTTAGTACATGAACTTAGATCGGCCAAAGAAATATTATGTCTAGCATGACCCTAGGTAGTAGGCCGAGCTTGGCCCAACCAGGCCGAGGCCATGGCAGGCGCCGGCCACTATCGGGACAATGGTGGGCCGGTCGGGCCGAGGTCTTTCCTTTGATTCCGCAATTCGTTTTCAAGCTGCCAGATTAGACGGTTCCCTTATTTACTTCTGGACGGCCCAATTAGGCGGTTCATTCGTGTCTCTTATTCATTTTAAAGGGCGGTCCAATTTATTTATTTTTTACCTCTATGTGAGCGATAAAATATAAAAGTATAACATAATACTTCCTTTCATTTAATAATAGGTAAGCCTACTACTTACCTGAATATATAGCTAATAAAGGGAAATAATTACAAGCACACTACTTGTAAAATACTAATAACATTATTCTAAAGAGGTAAAACTAAACCTCCTTTTCTTTTATTCTATCCTAAGTTCTCTCCTAAGAGTCTAAGCCCTAGTTTATCTTTACTTTATTTACTTTAGGGTCACTAGACTTACCTTCTTCATCCTAGGTGCGTTTCTTTAGTTCTTGAATTTGACATGCCCTCCTTTCTTCGATTTCTCTTCGACGGACACATTCAGCTATCCAAGGGTTTATTTCTCATATTTAGAGAGGGGCAGCAGTAGGGACGACTTCTTCAGGATTCATATATCTGGTTCCGAGTGTCTTCCGCCGCTGGGGATCTACTTCTATTATCCACTCCAGATAATAGGGAGAAACGAAGTGTTGGGTATGCCTTCCGAGTGCCAACGAGTCTGCAGGTGTCGACAATTTCGGAAAGCTCCTCCAGTATTCGAGCTACAACTTTGTCCGGTTAGAGCTATCATACCCTTTGAACAATTCAAAGGTAGCTGGCCGAGATGCAATCCAATAAAGGTATTATTTGCTCTCTTCTCATTTGCCGCAGACAAACGAAGTATGTACTATTTTCTAGGCCTAGCGAGATGTATGAAAGGGTGCTTTGCGAGGTATGTGTTTTGAACTAAGATACCTTCTAGTGCTAACATACCAAAGTACATCATTACTTGTGATTCTTGAGGTACTCCTCCCACCAAGAAGTCCGGTGATCGGTTACCTCTGCGTTTTGTTTTCACTTGGAAGAAGTGAGTTGCTAGGAATGCATTAACTTTTGGAGGAGTTTGAATTAGCTTTAGGTCCTCCATTAACTAGATCTGCACATTGCGGATGTAAAATCAAAATTAGTACCCTGCACGATCAAGATATAATCTTTTTAGGCCCAATAGGAGCAAAATCAAATAAAAAAACGGAGGAGCGAAAACTAACGAAACGAAATTTAGAGTCTTTCGACATGAACCAGAGGTGTTTCAGCCTCGGCAGTCTTCGGACAACCGCCTTGTGGTCGGCGTCGCCGACCGATTGACATTGCTTGCTCCTGTTCATCATTATGTGCTTATGTACAATAACAGTGGGCTCCCGGAGAAGTCTTCCTCGGAATTGCTTTAACCCGATCTAAACCTATGATTTTCTCATCAATCTGTTAGGGAGTTAGAGAACAATAATTCTTTAATTGTTCAACTAAACTCAACAATGCTTCGCTGGTGCCAAATCCCCGTGACCTCCTACCAATAGGAATCCACCTATCGGACAGGTGACAATCGCTCACTGCCTCGAGATAATGCTTGCTTCGGTGTGGGCGTACATGTTTCAATAATATTTCATTAGGTTGGTCAGATTTACTCGCTTCCCAATAAGAATCCAGCCTAGATTCCTATTGCTCGGTTTCGCAAGTATTTGTAAGTCTCATGAAGATTTTCCGATAATTTGGGTATGGTTGGTTTTTTCGCTCATGACTCGTTTAGCATGGCATCAAATTCTTCGGGTAGGGGCACAATTCTTTATCCCTAAACCTAAAGACATGGTGGTGAGGATCCCGATAAGCCATAGCAACCCTTAAGAAGGTCCAATAGACCTTCACCCGACTAATGATGAAGAGGACATTCAGCCCATAATTGGATAAACCTGATCTATCCATATTACTCATCTCATGCATCCATCGTGTTAGCTCAGTCATGAAATTCATATTTATTTTGAATAGAAGAGGTGGATACGAGTATGCTCTTAGTTTGGTTAGCGAAGGATTTTTTACATTTGGCATCTTTTTAGCACCGCAACGGATCCTATTTATAGCAGCTTTGTTGAGTTCTTTGAGTCTTACTGCAACTCAATCACCGAGTAATCACAAACGCCCGGGATTCGCAAGTGGCAGCACCGGCCACGGCCGTGGACCGGCTCATTTTACGGTTTTCTTCGGTTAGACCACTCCTTGGGCCATTTTTTTTTGTCTCATCCCTTTGCACAAATTGTGTTATTATTTTGGACCATGCACTTGAGATTTTCCTTGTTTCTTTTTATTATTTTCTTTTGGAGGGAATGGGGGCTAATGCATTTTTTTCAATTTGTCTTTGTAATTTTTTTCTTCTAAGTTTTGTACATCATATTAAATAAAAGAATGCATTTCTTAGAAACGAGTCTTACATTTCATCCCATCGCATAAGAGTCCTT
Source organism: Talinum fruticosum (assembly GCA_021018815.1). NCBI lineage: Eukaryota > Viridiplantae > Streptophyta > Magnoliopsida > Caryophyllales > Talinaceae > Talinum > Talinum fruticosum. Next base: position 2,931,777 of record JAITYX010000037.1, on the reverse strand, counting down.
ATTACAAAGAAAATATTACATTAATAAACAAATACTCTACAAGGGACTCCTTAATCATCAACGGCGGAAGCGATAAGGAATCTTCTAAGCATCGCCATCGGAGTCATCATCAAAGATGTAATTCCCAAAATCCTCTAAGACAGATGTGGAGAACCGACCACCTTTGTCACCTTGACAAGAGGTACCTCCGTTGTCCCAAGATTGTGAAGTTTCATGGGTTGGTGAAGATCGAGGGAAGTGAAGAAGATTTCGATGACGGTCGAAAGCCTATAGAGACAAGATGTTTAAGCTCTCCTCGGAAAAACTAGGTCCTGCATCGGAAGCACTAGACCGGAAGTATTAGGTCTTGCCTCGGAAGCACTTTTATGATGCGTACGCCGTGAAGAACGTCGTGAAGAACCTTGTCTAGCATTACTACTAGAAGGTGTTTGTTGATCGTATGCATGTGTTTGTGTCCCAGGTACACCAAGAAGACAATCGGAGGGAGGTGCTCTAGATTGGCGTCTCTACAAGAATAATAGAGCGATTAGCGATCACTAAAAGCTCAATGGAATTAGCACTCCACTAATTAAGAACTTACCCGAAAAGTAGGAAATGATTGTCGAGTGAGGAAGTTCTAGATTCCTCGGAGAGCAAATTAAAATTTGATAAACATGGTTCTATATTGCTCCTGGTCGTATCTGCAAAATTTATCCTATGGTGTTAACCAAAAATACTTTTAGCATGCAACTAAAAGAAAAGAGAATAAAACTTTTACCCCTCACCAATTCCTAGGGAAGGGATGAATACATTCTTCTTCCGAAATTTCCAAAATTCTTACAAAATAAGGAGGCCCCAGGAAGAGTAACATCCACATCAAGACTCGGGATATGGATGTCTGCAGGAGTGAGCCGTCAAAGGTGAAGATTAAATTTCCACGCAAGAAATTCAAGTTAGGATAAGGAGAGAGTTGAGAACTCACCAGTTGGGTCATGATCCGTGCCATGTGATGGGCATAGGATGTGTTCAAGTTTAAAAATGAGGTAAAAGAATACCCCATAATAGCAGTTGCTAGGTGACAGAGCCACAAGTGCACGATGTATGATTGTAGCTAGACAAGGTCGATCCCATAAGGACTTGATCTAGCAACACACTAAACTAGTTCTCTACTCAATTGCTAACTTAATCGGGTTTTTAGAGTTTGCTATTTCTAAACTAGTTCTACTATTAAAATTAGGAAAATTTATCTAAACTTAAATCAATAGGTGAAAACATCTAGGGATTTGATTTCCTAACGCAATGAGTTTGATTATTAAGACAAAATTTGTGCAATCATTTTTTCAATTGAATCAAGGATCGATAATCATAAAACTTTACCGCTCTTTTGATGCTTAATAGAATTGTTCTAATTAACCTAGCGGACAACTTTCGTATGCTTTTCAAGTTAATCAAAGTTAAAGATTTCAAATTATCAAAGTGATCCCCTAATTTACTATTCTTTTCTCAAATTTCATAAACTAGGTAGAAAGGTTGGTTGTTGCATTATTCTATTTCACTTTTCAATACATGATATATTAATCTAAACACAAGTATTCTAGGCCTTCAAAACACTCATGAACATGATAAACACAACCTTCTATTGATCAAAATCAGAATTCAAGCACGAATCATGGAAAACTAATCGGACTTCATTGTTTCGTATTACAAATCCCTAGAATAACTAAACTACTCATACATTGTTATTGAAAGCTTAAAAAAATCCAATACATGGAAATCAAACCTCAAATAGCAAGAATCGAACAAGTACATGATAGACTTAAAGTACCCCACTTGAATCTCTCGACTTCAAATGGAATCCCATAGCTGCTTCAATCTTCTTCTTCAATCTTCAAAATTTGATTTGGTGTGGATGAATGAAGGAAGGAAAAATGGTGATGGATGAATATGGAGCATGAATGGTGGATTCTGGACTGGATAGCCTAAAAAACAACCGAAAATCAGCTTAAATAAGCCATTAAGAGGCAATCAAGAGCTAAAACCCTCAAAACCGAATCGTCTTGTTAAAATTTACCTCCAACACGAGCCGTGTGCTCGACACGGGCTACTCGTGTTGGATGCTCGGATAATTAAAACTGGACGAAAATGCTGAAAATGGGTCGTTTCCATCGACACGGCTGCCTATTCTCGATGCAAAGGCTCAACACGGGTCGTGTCCGACGACATGGGCTACTCGTGTTGGTTGCTAGAAGGCATCCGTCAAATTGATTCAGTCATAACTTCCTCATCCGATGTCCAAATGATGCGATTCTTGATTTGCCGGAAAGCTCATTGAGTCTAGTTTCTAGTTCTTTCATCATTATTATTGCTTCATAAGTGTGGGAAAAACATGATTCAATGAGTAAAGAAGTGTCCGTTACGACACCCTTCTTACTTTCCAGCTCATATCTTTTACTGTTCCTCAACAAAATTGAGCTTATAATATGTCATTGGAAAGCTCTTTCAATAAGGAAGTTAGAAACATAGACTCATAATAGCTTTAGACCGAAAATATGACTAAAAATCAGGTCCAAATCACTAGGAAACTGCAGAAACGGACCAAAAACGAAAAACCCGGTGTAAAGCATAAATGGGGCATAAAGTATAGAAATATGAATATAAATCCCCAAAAATGACAAGCAACTTTATATGAAATCTAATGCAATTATGGCACTTATCACTAGGGCTGGCAAAAACACCGTACTCGGGTTTAAAACCCGTAAAACCTGCCCATCTAAAACCCGAATGGGCGGTACAATTTTGAAAAAAATAGGTATGGGGTGGGTATGGTTAAAATTGGTATGGGATGGGTATGGGTTTAGGCTTCATCCGCGCCATACCCGCCCCATATAACACACATAACTCGTACCTTGAACACTTGTCCTGTACCCACCCCATATCCGCCCCACTTAACACCCACAACCCACTTTGCTAAATGGTAAAAAAAAAACATTTGGTTTGAATTTTAGGCCCAATGTTCAAGCCCAAATTCATTTGAAGAGAAAAGGCCCTAGTTTATGGTGCATATGCTCTCCCGTCTTCTCCCTTGGTGTCTTATTGTCTTTTTTTTTTGTTGAACAGTGAGAAATATTAAATATGTGTTTAATATGGGTATCATTATTTTTGGTGTATTTGTACCAAACACCAAAATAAAACTCGCATACCCGCAAAACCTGGTGGGTATGGGTATGCATATTGATTTTTAGCACCCAATGGGTATGAGTATGGGTATGGGTACGCATTTTGAAAATAGGTATGGATGTAGGTATAGGAAAACCTGCCCGTACTCGCCCCATGGCATCCCTAGTAGTTGCTTGCTTATTTGAATGAAGAGACCAAAAGTAGAACATGGTCGGAGGAGGATTAACCGAAACAAATAGAGGCCACGTGTTGACCCGAATTTGAAAAGTGACCCTCTCCCCAAGATACCAACAAAACCCAAAAGGACCTTCAAATAAGATCCTTCTTTCACTCAACTCTCGTGCCATAATGACACTTTACGGAACTTGGAGTTGGGTCCAAGGATGAAAGATGGCCTACATTCAAGGTTTATCAAGAAATCAACTAGCAAGAAAGAAGCATCGGAAAAAACAAATGAAAAACAGTGAATATTCAGGGCTAGAGTCTACCATAGGCGAGCTGACCGTATTCGAGGCGAAAGCTAAAAGTGTAGTAAAAAATTCTCTTAAGCATATTTTGTGGTAGATTTTGAGATTAAAGAAGCATACTGAGGTCACATGGTTAAGGGCTGACCTTAAGAAGTCTATCCCATGAATATTACGCCATTGAAGATAGACCTTAGCCTAAGATACGGAGGCCGAAAATACGGAACGATTTGTTGAACCGAGAGAGAGATGTGGGAAGTGTTCATACAACCATGGTTGCATTTTGATAAATTAAGTAAGATTTTTATCCACACAAGATGAAAGATATGTTTTGAAAAGGAGAACTTGAGCATACCTCAATAATTTTCCACAAGCCATTCAACGGCAAATAATTGGTTGAAATCAGCTCCGATTTTGTGTGCTCGTACACCGGCATAAAGGCCCCTAATGAGGCAAATGTATGCGGGAGCACCCCAGTTGAGCTCCTTTATTTTGTCAAAGTCCACTAAGTTCACCAAATCGTGAAGATCAACCTTAGCAACTTGGTCGGAGAAGAGGATCGTACTCGGGAGAAGAGCAATCACGATCCGGACTTGTTGATGGGGAGAGTGTTGAGGCCAGAACCTAACATCCTCAAAGGTCTCAAAGAGAACAGTATACTTAAATCAATTTTCATGGGGGAACTTATCGGCTACGAGAAGAAAGAGGTGATGGAGATAGTCACGGTTTTTATACAAGTTTCGGTCATAGGCTAGAGGCTTTCCCGAGAAGCCCAAACCGAATAAAACAACAAAATCAAAAGGCATTATTGTCATCTCACCAAAAGAAAGGTGAAAAGTTTTGGTAGCATCCCAAAAGTGCTCACTAATGGCCCTAATGGGATCTCTCTCCCTTTTATTAGTAAGGTGGTATAAAGCAAGGTAGAGAGGTCCAAACCCAAGCACTATGCATGACTTCTTCTAGAGGAAAGTACATCCTCTTACAAGTCCCCATGAATTTAGGAATGACTCCACTACTCCGAATCGAGCTTTTACGCAAGACAAAAATCCAACAAGATTTTAGGCTGAGAACTACTCTAAATGAGCAAACAAAGGTGTTGAAGCCAACTAGCTTACCGAAGGAGTAATGGCTAGTGAAGAAACATGATTCTCGGCCTCAACTAAGAGATATTCAGATTCCATTTATTCTGTGTTCGCCATTCCCACTCGAGGAAAGTGTCTTGAGTAAGCTTTGTCCCCTTGTGCATGCAAGTGAGAGTTTCCAGGCCCACTAATCAACTTTTTCAGAATAGTTTTATCGATCTGTTTTCGACTAAATTACTTAGGTAAAACACTCGAACCATCGTTAAATTAATTATACACTAACAAATATGATAGTACAAAAGATTATTTATCCAAGCTTCATATCAAAAGAACGATCGAAGTCTCAACATCAACTATACCAAACTTCGGGCTCTAATCAAACCAAGCTTCGGATCTTCTTACCAAACTTCAAAATGCATGCATAACGATCAAGTTCGGGGCCTATTTTGGAGTTCGGGTTTGATTATAACCAATTCCAAGCATCACACAATACCTTATGTCAAAAATCGCGGTAACTATCCTTTAGTGTCTACTTTGACCTTCGTCTTTTTAGACTTGGTCAAAGTAGGGGGCTAATCGTAGACAACTTAAAAAGTCTCGTCTCTTATCTCTTTATTTCTATATTTTATTCTTTTGGGCCAATGATGAAATCCTAAGCACTATTTGAGGATTCGGATCTCGGACTGTGGGATTGGTGCGACATAAGCCGATAAACCACAAAGAACCCCCAGCACCAAATAAATAACCTTTTGCCTTGGGTCGGTCCACAAATCCCCCTTTCTTTCGGGCGATCCAAGAATCGGGCCAAACCTTTAGAGACAACAAAGTCCAAGTGCTATATGCCATAAAATTCCAAGTTCGAGATATCGCATTTTACTTTCATCCAATCAAACAAGGAGCTGAATACATGAAGGCGATGTTAAAGTGTTGTATTTCATGATCACAAGCATCAAAGTGCTACGTTTAAGCTCCACCGGATAGTCCACACAAGACTAGGAGTTTCTCCCCTCAAAAAGACGTCGTGGTCGGCGCCTGCAATCCCGAAAATTTAAGTGAAACACTGCATTTTAGCTTGGAGAATCCCTTGGAGACACGCTAGGCGCGAAACCCTAGGAGCGTCCGGGTGGCCGCGCCCGCCAACCGGGTTCTATCCGATTTTATCCTCTCTATCCGATTCAATCTTGTGAGAATTTGACCCGGTTTATTTTTAGCGACCTTGGATGGCTGCTGAGGGCAAACCCTAGATCATTTGTGACCTAGGTCCTCTCCTATAAATAGAGAGCCTTGGTTCTCATTTTAAAAATGGTTTTCTCCTATGCGTAATGTTGCAAAAAGCTAACCAGAGCACTCATACCTAAATGTTACTCTGCCGAAATTACTATCAAGCATTCATCTCTTTTCTATTTACCGCCGTTGAATCCATGTAAAGAGTTAAAGAATATTCGGTTATTCTGATCTCCGGGCACTCATTCAACTGATCTTTATTACTCCCTACATACACAATTCACAAAAACAAGCCCTTTTTCTTTCGTTTGTCGTCATTGCATCAAGAAATCCAGCGTAGAGATCCAGATTAGCAAGGTGGGACAACCAGAGGGCAATCATGCAGCCTTCAAACAGTTTTTTTAATGCTTTAGTTACCGCTTTCCGTATTGTGGATTACAAAGATGTAATTGTTTTTTAATTCATCCCCACCCAATGTAATCTTTTAGTTTTTCATCTGTTCTTTTCTTTTTTCGTTCTTTATCACTTTCTTTACTTGCTTTGTTTATTGCTTTTCCTTTAATTTTGTTTGGTTGCTTTTATTTATTTTTGTAGCATGTTCTATGTTTATGTGTAGCATGTTATTTTAACATACTACTCAAACTAGTAATAGTCGTCTTCGGACGGGTGAAATGGAAGAGTTTTCCCTATGTTTCGTACCCTTGCCCCCAAATCGATTCTCGGTTCAAAGACCGATGGAGTCAATTTTAGCCTTTTTAGTCTTAATTTTCCCACACTAAGATTGGAAGAGCAAGTTTTTATTTTTGTTAATTTTCGTCTTAAAAAACTAACTGTCGACTCCTTTTTATGCTTTATTCTTATTGAATCTTCATTCCGATTATTTTCCGATTGCAGGATAAAAGAAATCGGTTCGGATCTACCAGCCAAGGCGGAGGCCGAGGGTGATCTCCTCGGACCTGGCCTCGGCCGGCGCCCGTCACCGGCTGGGTGCGAGGCTACCACTGCATGGAGTAGTCGACAGGTGATGTTTTTCACACCAATCGGCCCTAAAGCCTCACGGCATAATCAAAACCCTAGTTTTTTATTTGTCTTTCAATTAGTAAATAATATCCCGAGAATTCTGAAAATAACTTGTAAAATTAAAATGATTAATAAAATAGTCATTTAAACTTAGTCTAATAATAAAACTTGGAAATCTTAATAAAAGGTTCATCCTCACTTTCTAAAATACATCTTCAAAACCCTAAAATCATTCTCCAACTTTTAAAAACCCTCACACCAAGGTAACGTGGGGAAGCTCAACTCGGTTCCGATGTGGGCCCCGAGGCTGTGGTTCCTACAACGACCTGCGACAAACTACAAAAAGTTTTCGTCGTGCATGGGCAGCCATGCAAGGCCTGTACAACCATGCAACATTAGGTCGCACAACCATGTGAAAATCCTGCATGACAAGTGTGACATGGTTTCGGCATTTTTATAAGAGATTTTCTATTTATTTCGGGACAGTTTTTCTCCATTCGTTTTTAGGGTTTTTAAGATAGTTTCCTCGTATCCCAATTCCTTGAGATTAAAGATTAAGATTTGGGTTTTGAAGATTAATTTGAATTCAAGCATTCAAATTTCTATTCGATATTTCTTAATTTCCTCTTTTATGATTGCTTTTCACGATTTCTCAATAGTTTTCATACTTATGTCCATCGAAACTAGTGAGTTGTTTAGTAAATGATTAGAGGCTAAATACCTCGCTTAGGTTAGGGTTAATCCCTATAATGTCTTGATAATTATGAATTAATATCCAATTGAGTTGTTTTATTCTTTGTTTAGAATTCGATTTGCTCACCACGTATTCAATGAAAGTCTCGAAAGAGAAACCATCCATTCTTATTCGGGTTTTGTGAACATTGAAAGATGGATCCTTTACCTACAGATGATTTTGTGAATGATTAAAACTTTGATATGAAAATAATTAAGGTTTTAAATAGAGGATTTTGAAACGCATATCTTGTAACTTTGTTCTTTGTTAATCCTATGAAAATAGGTGTTCGGTCCAAATATTACGTCATTTATACCCTTATTTACTTAGTTTTTGACTCGAAAATAATATAATTTTAGGATTTTTACTTGTTTTTCTTATTTTTGTAAGTAATAAATTAAATCGAGACAATAACAAAAAGTTTGAGCCAAGAAGGAAGATAATTGTGTGCACGAGCAGCGAGTGCAACTTCTGCATAGTTATGCAAAAGTCGCACGAGTACCAAGATGCAGAACTTGCACGGTTGTGCGACATGACCGAAACTTTCGAAACTTATGCAGTGCTCGTGCGGAACCCGCACGGTCGTGCGACTTCCCAATTTTGATTTTCTCGATTTTTCAGGCTATAAAAAGACGGTTTTAGCTCTAATTTTTGAAAGCTCGGGTTTTAGGGATTTTAGGGGCCTCTTAGGGTTCTTGCTTAGCCAAAATAAAACCCCATTAGAGGGAGATTAGCGTATAGATTTTGTACAAGATTTTGGATTCAAGCCTTCAATTTAAATTCAAGCATAAGTTTTCTCTTTCACTTTTTCCTCTTTATTTCAAGTTTATTATTTTGGTTGTTCAATTTAGTTTAAAGATTTATTTTTCTGAATTTATATGTTACTTATAGTTAGATTAATTGTTTGTTTTCGGGTTTGAGTTTCATCAATTAGTTTATGTTCTTGCTCATGTTGATTTGTGCTACTTTGTTCTTTAATGTAGTTTTTATGTTTATTTCATGTTCTTATGTCAATTAGTTGTTAAAGTTGGTTGCTTTGGTTGTGATTATCGTCTCTAATGGACAATTGATCTTGTTTAGGCCTTAACCCACCTAGTTTATGCTTATTATTTAGGGTTGTTTCTCATTCCCACCACGTGTTTAATGAAATGCCCGAAAGGGTTTTTTATCTTGATTTTTAGGGGTTCGTCTATCACTCGAAAGGTGGAGCCCATTTGCTAGCGTGGATATAGAGAATAGTCGAGATTTTGGTATGAAAATAGCACGAATCCTAGCTAGGTCCATAGGCTGCTATTCTTGTAGTCTAATTAGGCTAACCCCACAAAGTAAGTGGTTAGAATGATTAGATCAACTCACGACCCTCGAAAGTGTGACTTGGGTGGTCCTTAATGGTGCAAACGATCACTCCTAAATACTTATATAAACTTAGGTAGGTTTAGACTTGTCTTGATTAGTTAATTTATTAAGTGGTAAAATCACAACCTCGAGCATATTTTTATTGCTTTGTAGGTTAGTTTAATCATCATATATATCTCATATGTGTTAATTCGCTTAGATAGAAAGTTTAAGATAGCTTTGATATTTGAAATACAACTCTTTGTGGACACTACTCGTGCTTGCCGGCTAACTACAACTACGTCATGCACTTGCGGTTATAAATTTTAAGACTTAATTCTTCCTAGCAATAGGCGATTACAGTGAGAAAAATTAGTCTTTGACTTTCGAAAATAGGCAGAGATAAGCTTAATTGACATTTCATCCTTCTAAATTGCAATCATAGACAAGTCTCAAAAGAAATTTGATTATGATTTCAGGCATGATAGTGTGATTAATCCTAATCGAAGGCTTTTTATTATTCAAATTCTTATATCATTATTTAGTAATTAGTTTAATCCAATCAGAAAACAATCCTCATCGAACCGAGTTTCGCCTAGAATAGAGTTTGTGAGTGAATTTTATTAGTTGAAAGCGAGTTCCTCGAGGACACAATTCGTACTCGTCGGTTGCTAACTACAGCTACGTTGTGCGCTTGCTATATTTTCTCAACAAATCTCTAGGGCATGAAAGCCATAGGCGACAAATGAACTATAAATCCTACAAAATGATGGGAGATTACAAAGAATAATCTCAAGGGCATGAAAAACATGATGAGATCAATAAAAGGAATAAAAGATCTCAAGGGGAATGAAAGCATAATGAAATCAATATAAGAGAGACAAGGATCTCAAGGAGTATACAACACAATGACATAATAAGCATAAACCTCATAAGGGTGCCTTAGAGGCATATGATTTGGTCACAAAATATGCTCACGAAAAGGGCACAAATAAATGCTCTAAAATGCCCACAAAAAAATGTTGTCGAAATTTAACAACAAAGAATAGATAAAGGGATTTCAACTAAAGACTCAACATGAGAGAAATCAGTCTCTTTAATGAACTATTAGCCCACATAGGCCCCGATTCATTTAGTTGTAAGGAGCTCGTCAAGCTATAAGGAGTTATAATGAGTTGTAAGAAAAATTGTAAGGACCTATAAACAGGTATAAGGAGTTGTAAAGAAATGTAAGGAGTTGGAAGATAGTTTTAAAGTTAGTTATAAAAAGTTGTAAGGAACTGTAAACAGTTGTGAGGAACTGTAAGGAGATATAAGAATTTATAAGAAGTTGTAAGGTCGTAAGCTAAAACTAAATGGAATAGGACCATAGTTACTCTTTGTATAACATATATCCCTCCAGGATCCAATAAGTTTTCTTGAATTCTTTGAATCTCAAAGAATACCCTTGTTTTTCTTATGCGAGATAAGTAAGGTATAACTAGAGAAAGAGAGAGAGATTAAAGAAAAATCATTTTTGCACAAAGCAAAAACTCTTTTCATACCTCATAATGTTGTTAATTAATTAACTAATTAATTTAAAAAACAAAACTAATTGAATCAATCCTATAGGAATAGTTGTTTTCTTGGATAGGCATCAATGACCCAAAACTTATCTTAATACGTCCAGGTAAGAAAATAACAAAAACTAACTACTCGCCGAAGTTTGTCCATCACCACAGAGCCACCGTGGGAACCTTGGTGGCCATGGTCATCGAGTATAACCCGCGGTGCTGATCTTGGTGTCTAGATATTTTTCTTCAAAACATCCAAAACTAGAGCACCACAATGACGCAGACGACGATGCCAAAGATCTCCATAAATAGTCAAAGCGATGTGAGCAGGAAGAAGGGTGGAAATAGGGACAATGTCAACGGGATCGGGACTACTAGCGTGCAAAAGGACATCGGTTGAGGTGTTTTCCTAGACATAAACACAAGAAGAGTAAAAAATGACATCGCAGTTATTGTCGCGACACAAGCTGTCTAATAGAAAGCATATTATGTTGACGTCGAGGTACATGAAGAACATTCCTAATATTAAGGGGATGGGTCGTAGTGAGGAGCAATGACATTCCAACATACGTAACGGAAAGCAAAGTACCATTAACTACTTAAACCTAAGTGTAACTTATGTTAAGGGATTTAGAAGATAGCTTACCATCGTCAGGTGTCATATAGATGTTGTAGTTGAATCATGTTTCTAAACCTATTCATCAACATTGATATGATTGAAGCTAGTATATGTCGAAGCACTAACTGGGTATACGGGGTATATCTCGTTTGGACAATTTTGAGCTGAATGTCCTACACTATAACATATCTCGGAGACAACACTAGGGTGAGATCCTAAGACCTTTTCAGAGTGATTAGTACCTGTAGATAGAAGATCCATAGACAAATTCGAAGAGTAAACAATATCAACAAATGAATCAACTAAATTATATAACAAAGTAGCTGACTCTAAGAAGTATTCTGGAGAGTCTGTTGCGAAGTCTATTGATTTTGATGAGTATGACTTTGATTGTTGCTATTATTAAGACCACGTCCTCTATTACAATTATTGCGGTTGGCTCTATTATTAGTGTTATTGTTGCCTTTAGAACCTGAACTACCTGTAGCATTGTCCAACACTAAACTGTCAGCTATAGTAGTCACAATGAAAGCAGGATGTGAGGTGGGTTGTCGGTCTTCTTCGTAGTTGAGACGTTGCTTGTACAAGAGTAACTTGGAATGTAAGTCATCAAAGGTGGTATTCCCAGACAATATAGAAAAGTGGTGACAAAAGCATCATAATTGTCAAACAAGCCAGCAGGAGTTAACTATATAGACTCTAGGTTCATAACTTGGGATTGAATCGCTATTAAGGCATCTGCATGTGATTTAATAGTACGGAGATACTAATCCTTCGATTGGCAATAACCTATACTAATTTTTATGGGCATACTTTTTAAATCAAGTGCACGTGCCAAACTAACATGATTAAAATGTGATTCAAGTCGCTGCTAAACATCAATTGAATGTGTTCAATTATGAACCTTACTGAGAGTTCCTTAGAGATAATGGCAAACAACCAGGCACAAACCAATTGGTCAACCCGAAGCCGTAGTTGTGAAGTCCCGGTAGCAAGTATGAAATGCAACGGCAGTTGGGTGATGGACACATCAAGCATCCCATGTAACTGATGCATAACAACCAATTAAGTGAATTGAGTATTGCAGGACAAAAATCCATCAATCCAAACAAGTGTGCTAGTTCATAAGTCATGACATTGACTGTCTAAATTGTTGAAGGAAAAGGAGGGATGTTGTCATAAGAATCCGAGCCAGAGCCCAGCATCGATGCCCAATATGGGTCAGAGATCGACTGTTAACCATAAAGGGTAGAACTTGGGTAAAACATCCCAAATTCTGACACACTGTGAATGATCTGATAAGGACCCGACTACAACACCAGACCCCAGGACGATACCAGTGATAGATGGAGTTGGAAGCAACGACGACGGAGGTGTCTAGGTGAAATATGACATGGTATAGGTAGAGGCTGAGGCATGGAATTGAGAAGCGTGAAGCCTGTAGTTGAAGCATAAGGAGTTGTAGAGAGAGAGATAGAGAGAGAGCGTATGCAAGGACGATTTTGGAGGGTAGTAGACGTGGGAAACCAATGGTGGCATGGATGGTTCAAGATTAGAAGTAGAAGAAGCCATGAACGCCAGCACTGGGAAGAGCAAGAGGAAGTGGGTCAAGCAAGAATTGCAAGGAAAAAAAAGTGAAACTCTAACCCACAGGGTGCGTAAGGAAGAAAGATTTTTTTACTCTCATATCATGTGAGATTTAATCATATGATGACCTACCTAACTAAATCTAAGAGTCTGATCTTATATATATAATAACAATATACAAATAAAATTACATACTTACTTTTATATACGCTCTGTTACCCTGGACCAACTATGAATCATCTTCCTCAAGTACGAACACTAAATTGTAGTGAAAGTGTGCCAGCACCATCGGTTGTGAGAATTCCCATAGAGCATATTGTGGCCCAGCAAATCTTGAACACTAAATTGTAGTGAAACTGTGCCAGCACCACCAGTTGTGAGAATTCCCATGGAGCATATCGTGGCCCAGCAAATCTTACATACTATTTGGATATAAGAAGAGGAGGGGAGGGGAGGTTAATCAAAGGGAGGGAAATGGAAAGAAGGGGAAGGGAAGGGAGGAAAGATACCTTCCCCTTGTTTGGATTTAAAATGGAGGGGAATGGATGTTACAAATACTTTCTTGTTTGGATTAGAAAAGGGAAAGGGAGGGGAAGGAAAACATATTATTATTATTATTATTATTATTATTATTATTATTATTATTATTATTATTATTATTATTATTATTATTATTATTATTATTGCTACTATTACTATCACCACCACTTTAAATTAAAAATAACGAATTTAAATTTAGTATAAGGAACTCATTTCCCCTAGCAACGTTCCACTAAAAAAATTCATTTTTTAATAATTATTTTTTCTATTTATAAGTTATTACTCAAAATAAAATAAAATAAAAAATTAAATAATATAAGCACCCAAAAGTATAATAAAAAAATCAAAAGTAGGAGAAGGATAAAGATATTAATGTCCACATATATATTCGTGGTGATTAATATATATATCATCTACTTTATCATCATACTACAATAATTTGGACCAAAAACAGTAGAGCAACATATGAATTACATTAGTTACTAACTAAAGGAAAAAAAAGTGAAGAGTTATTAACCTTCATTACGATCTTTAAAATAAAATACCAATTTAACCCATATATATATATATATATATATATACTTTGGAAGAAAAATAAAAGGAAAAGAGAAATTTGGAGAGAAATAAAAAAGATAATATAATAATAAGAAGAAATAATCAATAATGGAGGAACGGTTTCCCCACCCCTCTCTTTTATCCCAAATAAGGAAAATCAAAGAAAATTATTCCCCCTTCCCTCCTTTCTCCTCCCTTAATTTCAATCTAAACATAGGCTTCAGCTTTCCTTGGCTGAAAAAGGGTCTAAAATCTAACATGTATACAAATTTCGATGGTTAATGGTCATTATTGCCATGACACGAGTAGCTACAAGATATTCACTTTTTCCCCAGCAAATCTTTGCAAGATACCCTTAAAAAGGGTAAAGGATAATGACCATCCATACCCCTTACAATAAAGACAACGCTATGGCGGCTACATTTAAATTAACCACGGCACCTGATCCAAATAAAAAAGTATTCAAAGGCGCAATCGGATCCTAGAATTGTTACTCCGTCTATTTTAATGTAGCCGAGGAAAAAATAAAATTAATTAAAAATAGAAATAGTTGAAAGGTAAATTGTTTAATATATCTTTACTTTTTTTCCTTGTTATTTTTTATAAACAATTAATATGAATAAAAATTAATAATTAAATATTATCTGAATTATAAAGTGATAAATATTATGATACTTTGTCAAGGTTAATAGAATTGGTGAAACGAAGAGAGTATTATTATTAGTAGTATAATAACAACATAAATTCAACAATTTACAGGTGACAAAATAGGTCCATAATTAGACTCGACAAAACTTATTCGAACCAAACGAGTCGAAGCGAAAGACCGAAATCCAAACCAAACTAACATTCAAAACAGTTGAACCAATTTTGACCCGAAATCCGAAAGTGAACCGACCGGAAACCAAACCGAGCTAAAACCTAATGAACCCAATTCGGTTTCAAATCGAAATAACCCGATCCAAAATCGAACCGACCCGAAATATAATTGTCTAATTAAGATCCGAACCCGAAATGACTCGAACCGATTCAACCCGAATAAAAGTGACCTAAACCCGAATTGACTCAAATCCGAGTTTGACCCAACCCACATTAGACGGGTCTCTATAATTTTTTTTATTGTCTCTCAAGATGGACTTTTTACTTGTAGTAGTACGATTTTGATCGATCCCAAATCTTATTCAAGCGGATCCATACCATGGGATGCTTGGTGGACCGGATAATATTCCATATGATTTTCTAAACCATATCCGAAACCATCCCCGAAACCTACCCCAACCGATATTGACCCAACTCGAATTCAAAATTACCCAAATTAACTTCACCCAAAGTTGTTCCGATTCGAAATTAAGCCGAACCCAACCCGAACGAGATTGACTCGAATTTGACCCGAACCGAAACCGAACCCGACTCGAACGAGAACGATCCGAAGTTGACCCGAACCAAAACAGAACACGACTTGAACAAGATCGACTCGAAAGTTGACCCGCACTGAACTTAACCCGAATCGAATGACCCAATTTCCATGTCTTTCCATAATCATATGGGTCACACGAACCAAATGCAGCCCAAAGGACTAAACTAAACTAATGCCTTTGTATGATAAACAAATATAAAAGACAGAAACCAAATCATAAAAGAGTTATCAACTTGATATTATTTCCTCAATTTCACAATATATGTCACTTTAGTTAACTTTTTTCGTTTTATTATTTTGCGGTTCTAGTGACATATTAGTGACTAATGTACCAATTTTATCCTTTTTAATTATTTTTTCTCTTCTTTTTCATTATTATTCTTCATTTTCAATGAAACTTCGAGACAATTTGATCTTGTAATACAAAATTTGTCACAGATTTTATGTTTCCTGATTTTCTTCCAAAATATAAAAATTACAAATATTTTAAAATAAAGGGAGTAGTTTGCATGATTTATTAGTTAATGTCCTTTAAGTACAGTTTTAAATATAAGTCTTACATATAAATGAAGATATTCTAGTTATTCGATGGTTCTAATTCTTACAAGTGATAATAAATAATAACACCAATTTATTTATTGAAAAATTAAAGACTAAAAAAATCCAACTGTATTTTTGTTCCTGATTTTAATCTTTTAGATGCACATGGGAATAGAGGTAGGGAAACCTAAATACAGTTGGGGTTGGACATGAATTTTAAAGGCTCTTATTCCTAAAGTTCCATTGCATTGAAAAGAACCGTTTTTTTTTTTTTTTTTTTTGTTAAATAGGTAAGGATTTGTACACAATTCCAACTGTCATAGCAGCAGGTTTAATACAAGATTACATCAAATCTGCCCACGCTTTATTATTACTTTTTCTTGTGAAGTAGTTCTTAAAGTCCATCTAATCTCTATCGCAATGCACACAACTAATCGGTTTTCCCTTTGAAATAGTATGAGGTTCCTTTCTTACCAAAATAAATAAATGATACCCGCTACCATAGGTGCCACTATAGCAAGTTGTGCATGAGAAATTGTTTTACCAGCCAACCAGTCATTCCAGCACCTTCTCCAATAATGTTCATGTTGTAGAGTCAGGTCATGTAAGATGCTTTGGGGGAACGGGCATTGAAAAACTAAGTGATCCACAATTTTCTTTTGATCACAAAACCTATAATTGCAATCTTTCAAGTTCTTCCATTTCAAAATCCTGTCCTTACTCGATATTCTTCTCTTTATTACTATTGGGATTTTGGAGTCTAATGATTGTTTTAAACTCGGGAAATCGCATTACGGGGCAAGAAACGGCAAACACGGGCAAGCGGCGTTGAGCACGGACCGTTTCGGACAAAACTGAGCAACTGACCACGACCAGCACCGAACACGGGCTGGCCGTGTTCAATGTGCACAGCCCGTGCTGCCTGGGCAAGGCCCGTGCCGGGTGTATGACTCTCGGGCTGCTTGGTTTGAGGCGTTTTCTGGGCGTTTCTCTTTGTGTTAATGCGTGTTAATGCTCTGTTTATGGCTTGTAAATGCAGTTTGACTGATTATGGCTATATAATTAGAGCTATCTTCCATTGTTGTATAAGAGAAGTGAGTAGTGTATTGCAAAGTGAAGCAAGTGAGTGCTTGAGGGAAAATCTTTGTAAATTACTCAAATTCTAGTGTATCGGTTTCGTGGTTTTTCCGGGTTTGGGTTTTCCACGTTAAAATCTTGTGTCTCAAATCTTCTTCATTTTCTTTTATCTTAAGTCTCATTGTTTTGAACCCCGATTCCTAACAATTACTAGCCAGGAACACATGGAATGTTTAAGCATTAGATTCTTATGACAGGCTAGCTTCCACCACAATTAATTGTCTGTTGAGTACGCGACTATTTTCCAATCTGTATACTTTATATAAATATTATGAATCCATTTAATCCATATACTTTTAGGACAACTAGTGATATACCAAAGATGCTTAGCAATCATGTTGTTCCTGATTCCAAACCCTCTGAAATTGTTACAAGCTATTACTACAGAATTATTTTCAAAGATTCAAATTTTCAAACCTTCAAATTAGTATCAAAAACATAAAATAAGTAAAATTTGGTAATTTAGAAAAGAAGAACCGAGCATCATCATATACCAAGAAGGAGAATTCACACATAAATATTGAATAATATACACTTGGACTCATCAATTTAACAATCTAGTAGCCTATTCATTGTACATGGGTGATATTTATGTCGCATTTAATTTCCAAAGTACTATTATATAAATAAGTTACAAAAGCATCGAATCCCTCAAAGTATGGATTATCAGACTTTTTTTTAAAGAATACTAAACTTATACCCTTTGTTATGCAGGGATATTAATTAATTTTATTTTTATAATTAGTTATTTTTATAATTTTATTATTTCTAATTATAAAAATTGATAATAACTTAAAAGAACATAAGTATATAAATTGTTTTTGAATAGTTAATATAAAAATACTTTTTAAAAATTTTTATAACCTATTCAGATAACTTATTTTTATTATTTAGATATTTAACTCATTATTTATCTTTTCTCCTTTTTACATCTTTAAACTTTAAAATCTCAATTTCTTTTGAAAAAAAAATGTCCATAGAGTAAAGACAATATTTTATCTAAATTCACAATATTACACGATATTATTCATAAAATTAAAATAATTTAGTTTGATAAGTATTCACATCCAACATAATAAATATAATGGCATGTAATTTTACATTATGAGTACAAATCTTACATAGGGTAAAATCAATGTAATTGACATATAAAATGCTTATGTGACACTGCAATAAATATGTTACATTATTATAATGCACATAAGCATCCTACATGTCAATTATTCATTGATTTTACTCAACTTTTAATATATATATATATATATATATATATATATATATATATATATATATATATATATATATATATATAGGGGAGAGTTCAAGTGAGCCCTCCCTTTAGGTGAGCTCACCCATTAGGTGAGCACTATTAATTTCAACCATTGCATTTTGATTCAATGGCTGAGATTAAAAGAGAAAATTCTGATTTTTTTTAAAAAACTTTTTTTTACGGGAGAGGGGATGACTTGAAAATCATCGTCATTTTCCATCCTCTCCAGCCCTCCCAAGCGCACTCTCTCTCTTTCTAACTCTCGCTCTCGCTCTCTAGTCTGCAGACAATCGTCCCGCCGGCGTCTACCTCCGGCCGCTATCCTCTCTCTCGCTGCCCTCCTTCCTCTCTCTCGCCGCTTCGGTTGAACGCCATGGCCCTCTCTCTTGTCTGCTCTAGTCGCCGACCCCGAGTCCCTTCCCTCTCCCTCTCGCTCCCGACGCCGGCGTGATTTCTCAATCGTCGCTGACCCCCTCCCTCTCTCTCTGTCGTCGCCGACCCTTCGAGCTCCCTCGCTCTCTCTCTCTTGTTGCTCACCGCCCGACCTCGCTCTCTCTCACGTTGCTCACCGTCGGCGTCCAATACCCGACCTCGCCCTCTTTCTCTCGTTGCTGACCGCCGGCGTCCAATACCCGAGCTCGCCTCTCTCTCTCTCACTTTGGTGGCGCTCAAAATCGAATTGAGGAAGAGTAAATTGTCGGTATCCACTTTTTTTCTTGTCTATTTTACTGGGTTGATTAATGTTGGTTTGTAACAATGTTTTGGGGTTAAAATTAACTCGAAATTGGTTTTGTAATGGTTGATTAAATGGAGTTGGATTTGAAATTGTTGTACATTTGGTGTGCTTTGTTCGAAATCATTTGAACTTCGCTTGTTAAAATGGAGGTTGCTTTACGAAATTTACATTTCTCTTGCCGTTACATCTCATAAGTTATAAACATCAACCGATATAGATCCGGTTATCCTATGTGAATTTGCTGATCCTTTGTTGCCTGGCTTGGTTGATTAGACGGCCGGTGTTACAGGCACAAACCGTTATGGACATAGAGAATTTGCAGAATTTACGGTTTATGTTCCACCACGAAATTGGAATATAATGGTTTAGTTAATGGAGATTGGCTTCAGACATGAAATTGAGAGTGTAAATTCTCTTCCAAGGCTTCATGTGATTCTTGCTAGCTTTGTTTTTGCAATCTCTCAATGCTGAGAACAGATGCCTACTGCTAACCCCCTCCCCACACACGCACAGCAGATGAAAAGGCAAGATGAAGTTGTCTTCACTAAGTAAATATACTCTTATTTATTCTATCCCTTGCGAGCGTACAAAATAGGACTATCACTTTTTACCGAAATTGACAAATCGAAGAAAATGGAATCTCGGTTTTACGGCTCATTTATGGTTCTTCACAGCTCATCAAAAGCATTTGCCGACATCACGGACATGTTAAGGTGGTAAAGATCTGAATTTGAGGTGAGTTTATTGCGGAATTGTGTGTGACACATTGCTCGTAGCATGTACCTGAATTTTGATATGTTATAATTACGATTATAACTGTCATCGTGCCACAGTGAGTATGGATGAACACTATAGCCCTTGTTTGCTTCTTCTTATTAAGTGGGTTCCTCCGATACGGTATTCTTCATATATCTGTCAACTTAGACACTTTCGAGTCTATGCCACGGTGAGAATGGATGAACACTACTTGCTTAACACAAAAGTCAAAACGGTTGTTGCAACTCTCATGCTTTTACATTTAACACACATGTCTATGAAACCTTGGACGCCTATTAGCTCAATTGGTAGAGCATTTGTGTTATTACATAAAGATGTGGGTTCAAATCCCACATAGGCTGAAAACAAAATTAGATACATGCATAAAAGTTGATCGAATAAGTGCGGTTGCTAGCAAGTTCGAGTCTAGAATATAACAAGTGTCGTTCCTAGCAAGGCATGTTATTATATTATAATCCCATATCTCGAGCCCCTATTTGTAATTCATTATTTGTAGATCATATTGTTTGAATCTCAATAATCCTTATGTAAAACAAGTATGAGTGTGTTCATATATATAATAGTGGATGATTCTGGAAGCAAGTTTTTATTTTTTAATCTTTTCATATGTTGTAGAGTAGGGAGGGTTTGGAAAAATATTTAAACAAAAGTAAGCTAGCATATAAATTAGAGTTTGGTTCTTCCTAAGTTATGTACATACGTAACATTTATCCATTCAAAAAAATAATGTAGTAAGGAAACCTTACGGTTCCTTGTGGGGTAGTCAATTTTAAGTTAATACTTATGTCATAGACCTAGTGACATGACATAATTTAGGAGAAAAATTTAATTTTTTTTGAAAAGAGAGTATGAAAATATAAAGTAAATTTTAAAAAAATAAAATAAAATATTATATATAGTATATATCAAGTACATGATATAATTCGTTATTTTCGGTAGCAGAGGATGGCTTTTAAAGGTGGCCGGTTGATGATTAGTTTTGATAAGGTGGTCAGAAATTTTATGCAGTCTAATTTTGGACTAAACAATAGTGTATTGTATTTTTAAAAAAATAATTTCTTTTTTAAAAGCATGTCAATGATTAGAAAAAAAATAAAGGAATTGCATTCATAAATATTTACTCTTAGAAAGTGAAAACCAACTCCCATTAATAGATTGAGAGGGACTTTACAAAGCATTATAGTAGACAGAATAATATTTTTCGATAGTAAACTAAACAAAAGGCTGCCAAAAAACGTGGTAAAAATAAATAAAATTTAGGCTTATCATGTTCGGACAATAACAATGGTCAATGATGGCTTATCAAGCTAAAAATTAAAATATTAGGGTTAGGACAGCACCTCATAATTAATAATCCTCAACAGTGTTTATTTTAATACTTCACAAATTTTATAATAATAATAATAATAATAATAATAATGAGACCCACCCCACCCAGGTCTATCATGCACGAGTTGCAGGAGACAGACATGGACAATGACCTATTTACTGTGGATGACGGATAGTCATACTGTACGAGAAAATTCAATACCTTAAACAAACCAAAGGAAGAAAAAACAATCAAATATTTTAATAAATAAATACACTTTTAAATATGGCGAGTGGCTTCACCTAATTTTCAATATAGCACATCTGTCATTCGCTGTTGGCTGTGGAATATTGAAGGCTTCCAAGGAATCAAGAACAGATGCAAACAGGAATCAGTTACGGTTAATTTCAATAATTTGATTAAATAGTACTGCATTTGAATTTTTAGATTGTAATAATTCGGATTTTGAGGGTATTGAGTATCAATTATATATATATATATATATATATATATGGGGAGGGTTCAAGTGAGCCCTCCCTTTAGGTGAGCTCACCCATTAGATGAAGCACTTTTAATCTCAACCATTGAATTTTGATTCAATGGCTGAGATTAAAAGTGAAATTTTTGATTTTTAAAAAAAAAAATTTTTTCCTAGGAGGGGAGGACTGGAAAATCATCGTCATTTTCCAACCTCTCCAGCCCTCCCAAGCGCTCTCTCTCTCTCTAACTCTCGCTCTCTCTCTCTCTCTCTCGCGTCTGCGGACCCCGAGTCCCTACCTCCGGCCGCTATCCTCTCTCTCGCTGCCCTCCTTCCTCTCTGTCGCTCGCTTCGGTTGAACGCCGTGGCCCTCTCTCTCGCTGCTCTAGTCGCCGACCCCGAGTCCCTTCCCTCTCTCTGTCGTTGCCGACGCCGGCGTGATTTCTCAATCGTCGGTGACCCCCTTCCTCTCTCTCTGTCGTCGCTAACCCCTCGAGCCCCTCGCTCTCTCTCTCTCATTGCTCACCGCCGGCGCCAATACTCGACCTCGCTCTCTCTCTCGTTGCTCACTGTCGGCGTCCAATGCCCGACCTCGATCTCTTTCTCTCGTTGTTGACCGCCGGCGTCCAATACCCGTGCTTGCTCTCTCTCTCTCTCTCTCACTTTGGTGGCGCTCAAAATCGAATTGGGGAAGAGAAAATTGCAGGTATCCACTATTTTTTTCTTGTGTATTTTCTAGGTTGATTAATGTTGGTTTGTAACAATGTTTTGGGGTTAAAATTAACTGAAATTGGTTTTGTAATGATTGATTGAATGGAGTTGGATCTAAAATTGCTCGTAGATTTGGTGTGCTTTGTTCGAAATCATTTGAACTTCGCTTGCAAACATGGAGGTTGCTTTCGCAATTTACATTTCTCTTGGCTTTACATCTCATAAGTTGTAAACATCAACCGATGTAGATCTGGCTATCCTATGTGAATTTGCTCGATCCTTTGTTGCCTGGCTTGGTTGATTGGACGGCCAATGTTACGAGGCACAAACCATTATGGATGGAATATAGGATTCATGAATTGTAGTTAATGTACAACGATCTTTTGTTGCCAGGCTTTGTTGTCGGGGCTTGGTTGATTTGGTGTGCCTTACTTCATTAGAATTAGCTAATGTACAACGATCTCGACCCATCAAATTGAATATAGGATTCATGAATTGTAGCTATATTTGGGTGCGTAAATGATCACATTAATGCCCATATATTTTTCTACTTCGTATATCGGAATATATGCAAGTATCCAATGGTCTTTAAGGCATCTCTTACTAATTACATGTGACCTGCAGATTAGGTTCAATGGCTAGCTTTGTTTTTGCAATCTCTCAATGCTGAGAAAAGATGCCTACTGCTGCCGCCCCCACACACACACACACAACACATGAAAAGGCAAAATGAAGTTGTTTTCACTAAGTAAATATACTCTTATTCGGATGAGAAAAGATGCCTATTGCTCCCCCTCCCCCACACACACACAGCACATGAAAAGGCAAAATGAAGTTGTCTTCACTAAGTAAATATACTCTTATTCGGATGAGAAAAGATGCTTGAGAAAAGATGCCTACTGCTGCCCCCCACCCCCCACACACGGTTGTTGCAACTCTCTTGCTTTTACATTTAACACACATGTCTATGAAACCTTGGACGTCTATTAGCTCAATTGGTAGAGCATTTGTGTTATTACACAAAGATGTGGGTTCAAATCCCACATAGGCTGAAAACAAAACTAGAAACATGCATAAAAGTTGATCGAATAAGTGCGGTTGCTAGCAAGTTCGGTGTAGGATAGAACAAGTGCCGTTGCTAGCAAGACATGCGCGTAAAAGTTGAACAAAGATTATTTTTGAGCAGCCGGGGCTACGAGCACGCCTAAAAATGAAGTTAGAAGGTTATATTATAGACGAAAGACTAGTAAAAGTAAGAGTTCCGATTTCAAGCATAATGAGTTCCTAATTTTCAACAGAATTTTTTATTTTTCGGACATTTTTTCCATTTATTGATATGTAATATTTAACCTAGTTTTTAGTTATATTTTACACATCTTATGATGGATATGCCCTCCAATTGACCGAATAAGTGCCGTTGCTAGCAAGTTCGGTGTAGGATAGAACAAGTGCCGTTGCTAGCAAGACATGTGCGTAAAAGTTGAACGAAGATTATTTTTGAGCAGCCAGGGCTACGAGCACGCCTAAAAATGAAGTTAGAAGGTTATATTATAGACGAAAGAGTAGTAAAAGCAAGAGTTCCGATTTCAGACATAATGAGTTCCTAATTTTCAGCAGAATTTTTTATTTTTCGGACATTTTTTCCATTTATTGGTATGTAATATTTAACCTAGTTTTTAGTTATATTTTACACATATTATGATGGATATGCCCTCCAATTGACCGAATAAGTGCCGTTGCTAGCAAGTTCGGTGTAGGATAGAACAAGTGCCGTTGCTAGCAAGACATGCGCGTAAAAGTTGAACGAAGATTATTTTTGAGCAGCCGGGGCTACAGGCACGCCTAAAAATGAAGTTAGAAGGTTATATTATAGACGAAAGAGTAGTAAAAGCAAGAGTTCCGATTTCAGCATAATGAGTTCCTAATTTTCAGCAGAATTTTTTATTTTTCAAACATTTTTTCCATTTATTGGTATATAATATTTAACCTAGTTTTTAGTTATATTTTACACATTTTATGATGGATATGCCCTCCAATTGACCGAATAAGTGCCGTTGCTAGCAAGACATGCGCGTAAAAGTTGAACGAAGTTTATTTTTGAGCAGCCGGGGCTACGAGCACGCCTAAAAATGAAGTTAGAAGGTTATATCATAGAGGAAAGAGTAGTAAAAGCAAGAGTTCCTATTTCAAGCATAATGAGTTCCTAATTTTCAGCAGAATTTTTATTTTTCGGACATGATTCCCATATGCATACAATTCCAAATAAACTTGAGAGGTACAAGGAAAATTCAATAACAAAGACTTCAACCTCTTCCATTAATTATCACCAACCAAGGGGAATACAAGTCAATTTGACAGACATCAACCTTTTACGAAGATGTTTCAAAAGCTAAGACAAGCATGTTCCTACTACAAAACAACAACAAAATTAAATCAAATGTAAAATCGAATCACATAAGCTTGTTCCCACTTGAAAGATGCACTTCCACGTTTTGTCCAACATCTTCAAAGCATGTTCTCACTTGAAAATTCCACTTTCACGTATTATCCAACATCATCCACCTCAAAAATATAAAAAAACAAAAATAAAATACTACAATTAGACCATGACAAAGCTATTCCAAATACAAATAATATAAAAATTTTTTACCTTTATAAGTTCTTTGAAGGACAATTTCGGTCTGTCGTGGTAGGCTTGTTGTCCACAAGCTTTACAAAGTCTTAACCTCTTGGCTTGTTGCTCCATTGGTTTCTCTTTTCCACCTTTAATTCGTTTACCACTTCCTTTCGTATTGCATTACTTAGGTGGGAGAATGTCGATTTGATCGGGAGCACTTGATCCAATAAATGACTCCAACTCACTTATTTTGCTCTCACTTGTAGTTCCCTTCAACTCCTTCACTTCTTTTAAAATACATTGAATTCTTTTGCCAACAAGGTTGAGGATTTTCGTGTCTCTTCCGGCGAGTTGCATACAATCTAAAAAGTCAACCCAATTTCTTGAAATTAACTTGTCTTGGAGTTCCATTTGTGAACGTCCTTCTAAAATAGTGTCATTCACATCAAAAATTGGCTTATTTGTCGCCCTTTTAGTCCATCTATTCAAAACATAATATGATGGCAATTCTCGTAAAGCCTTTCCCTTCAAAATACACAATATATGGCAACAAGGAATACCTTCACATTCAAACATTTTGCATGAGCAATGTGCCACATGAGTAGAGGGGTTATATACGACTTGCCTTTTTGTAGTCCTATTTCGGCTATTATCCAACACACTAATTAATAACCCCTCCTCTATCGCTTGCTTATCCTCAACCTCACAATCCATAAAAGCATTCCAAAACTCATCCTGAAACTTATAAAAATTCGCATAGGTGTAGATTCCACCTGCATGCCTCTCTAAATCTTTAGTTTTCTTTAACATAGGCACGGAAGAAGATGTTTCATTATCCGCTTGCAACCGATTATGCCTTTGCAACTCCACTGCACTTTCAAATCGAATCCAAAACTCAATCAAACTCAAATGTGGATTTGTGAAATTACTAAAGAATCGATTTTTACTTTTAGATCTTGATGTGGTTCTCAATACTTCACCCAAAACCAAATCCCTAAAATAGGCAGGTATCCACATATCTCGAATATGATACAAATGCGACAACTATGAATTATTATGCAAATCAAAATCTCGGATAACAGTTTGCCACCCTTGTTCAAATTCCATAGGAGTCTCTGAATTGTAGACACATGATTTAAATCGTGCAAGAAAGTCACTGTTACTATTCAAAGAACATCCCACCTTTTCGGATAGTTTTCTCATAATATGCCGGATGCAAAATCGATGGACAAGTCATTGGAAAATTTTCTTGTATTGCTACTTTCATTGCGGGATCTTGATCAGTAATAAGACAAACAGGCATCTTACCCCCATTGCATCTAAAAACTTGTCAAACAACCACATAAATGATTCTCGCTTTCTCATCCCCTAAGAATGCAGCCCCAAATGTAACACACAACCTATGCTTA
This sequence comes from Talinum fruticosum, assembly GCA_021018815.1. NCBI lineage: Eukaryota > Viridiplantae > Streptophyta > Magnoliopsida > Caryophyllales > Talinaceae > Talinum > Talinum fruticosum. The sequence continues at coordinate 2,905,508 of JAITYX010000037.1, read as the reverse complement.
TCCAACCCGAGTGAAAGGGGCAAATATCATTTTGTATCTATTAGTATCATATGTTGTATCAAAAGAGACCACATCACCATAGAATGAATAATTAAGTCTTGCAATGGCATCTGCCCAAAACACATGTTTAAGTGTACCATCAACATCCAACTCGTAGGCAAAATAAAATGATGGATGAACCTCCTGCTTCCTCTTAAAATTCTCAATAAACATTTGAGCATCGGAATCTTTGATAAATGCTTTCAAGTCTCTTTGAAAGTTTTTCAAATCTTGTTTACTACACCCAACATTTTCAAAGCTACCAACTTGCTCTTTAATGATGCGATGAGCTTTAGAAGGTCCAATATTAGCACGAGTAAGTGACTTGAATAAAGTCCTATGCACATTATTTACAACTCTATTAGACTTTAGCATATGATGCTTCCTAGGAGTTGCAAGTAAATGTGTATGACCTTCATAAAATCTAAAAATTACATATGCACCAGTACTTGTTTTCTTGAAACCAATCATTGCATTACAACCCTCTCTAGTCAACTTCACTTTCTGATTAGGGTTCACATTCGTTGATGTTTGCCTAAATCCTTGTTTAGAGCAAATAAAATACTGATGTGAGTTGACACCTTCTTTAGTCTTCTTAGATCTTGATTTACGTACACTAAAACCAACATGATGAGCATAAGATTTATAGAATTTCTCACATTCTTCGACGTTAGCAAACTCTAATCCCTCTTTTGGTTTGAACTCCTCTTCACAAAAAGGTATCCACTCCTTTGCAATATGTGTAGGACTTTTGAATTTTTGAGGTGTTTGAAGCTCATCTTGAGTATCTTCCCTGCATATAATTAAGTACTCATCAGATTTCAAAATTTACAAAATGGGCAATGAACCTTGGATTAGCAACAAAAGAGAAATTTCAGCATATTGTGCACAAATATTAGCTATTGATAGTTTAGCTTAGTTGAAGAACACAACCTACACATGAGCATTCCACTCTTACTCTACAATCTCTCGGTTTCCAATTACTAAAAGAGACTGTTGATTCGGTATACATGTTTACTAACTGTACAACTTGTTTTTCAACTAGTGTGGGTGATACTTATTGGGAGGTTATTTGCCCTTATAATCCAATCTCTTGCAGCAAATCTTAGTGTATGAACAAGTAAGCCTAATGATCTCATCTCGAATCAATTATTACAACAGATTTACTCACAATGTCTAATTTATCATATGATTCTAGAATTTACAAGGCAAACACTTGTCGAACTGTACTCCTCCTTGGTCTCCACCGATATGGGGTAATCCAGCTTCCTACTCTTGCTTTCGATTTTACCTCAAGAAGTTCCTCCAAACAAGCACTAAGGTTCGAACTGTTTCGGGGTTAATGTAGATAAGGAAATTGGAGATGGTGATAGCTATTTTGGTTGACAAATTGCACATAAATATTAACTAATCAAAATTCATCAAAACTATTAGATTAACAATTACCATTTACGGTTCCGACGATGGAGGGGGACGCCGGGAGGACGGAGGCCGATCGCGACAGGAAGGCAACTTGCTCGGGCTGGCCGGGGCTGCGTCCGGGCAGCCGACGACTTTGACGGCTGATTCCATGGTTGATTATGGAGTTGGACGACGGACAGGATCGAAGAACGAGAGGAACCGAAAGCGAGGGAGAGGGAATGTCGGGGATTCAAGCGACAGAGATACCGACGAACTTGATTCAGGCGAGAGGAAGGAGGGCAGCGAGAGAGAGGACAGCGGCCGGAGGTAGACGCCGGCGGGACAATTGTCTGCAGACGAGAGAGCGAGAGCGAGAGTTAGAGAGAGAGAGCGCTTGGGAGGGCTGGAGAGGATGGAAAATGACGATGATTTTCCAGTCCTCCCCTCCTACCAGGAAAAAAAAATTTTGTTTTTAAAAAATTAAAAATTTTACTTTTAATCTCAGCCATTAAATCAAAATTGAATGGTTGAGATTAAAAGTGCTCACCTAATGGGTGAGCTCACCTAAAGGGAGGGCTCACTTGAACCCTCCCTATATAGATATATATATATATATATATATATATATATATATATATATATATATATAATTGATACTCAATACCCTCAAAATCCGAATTATTACAATCTAAAAATTCAAATGCAGTACTATTTAATCAAATTATTGAAATTAACTGTAACTAATTCCTGTTTGCATCTGTTCTTGATTCCTTGGAAGCCTTCAATATTCCACAGCCAACAGCGAATGACAGATGTGCTATATTGAAAATTAGGTGAAGCCACTCGCCATATTTAAAAGTGTATTTATTTATTAAAATATTTGATTGTTTTTTCTTCCTTTGGTTTGTTTAAGGTATTGAATTTTCTCGTACAGTATGACTATCCGTCATCCACAGTAAATAGGTCATTGTCCATGTCTGTCTCCTGCAACTCGTGCATGATAGACCTGGGTGGGGTGGGTCTCATTATTATTATTATTATTATTATTATTATAAAATTTGTGAAGTATTAAAATAAACACTGTTGAGGATTATTAATTATGAGGTGCTGTCCTAACCCTAATATTTTAATTTTTAGCTTGATAAGCCATCATTGACCATTGTTATTGTCCGAACATGATAAGCCTAAATTTTATTTATTTTTACCACGTTTTTTGGCAGCCTTTTGTTTAGTTTACTATCGAAAAATATTATTCTGTCTACTATAATGCTTTGTAAAGTCCCTCTCAATCTATTAATGGGAGTTGGTTTTCACTTTCTAAGAGTAAATATTTATGAATGCAATTCCTTTATTTTTTTTTCCTAATCATTGACATGCTTTTAAAAAAGAAATTATTTTTTTAAAAATACAATACACTATTGTTTAGTCCAAAATTAGATTGCATAAAATTTCTGACCACCTTATCAAAACTAATCAACAACCGGCCACCTTTAAAAGCCATCCTCTGCTACTGAAAATAACGAATTATATCATGTACTTGATATATACTATATATAATATTTTATTTTATTTTTTAAAATTTACTTTATATTTTCATACTCTCTTTTCAAAAAAATTAAATTTTTCTCCTAAATTATGTCATGTCACTAGGTCCATGACATAAGTATTAACTTAAAATTGACTACCCCACAAGGAACCGTAAGGTTTCCTTACTACATTATTTTTTTGAATGGATAAATGTTACGTATGTACATAACGTAGGAAGAATCAAACTCTAATTTATATGCTAGCTTACTTTTGTTTAAATATTTTTCCAAGCCCTCCCTACTCTACAACATATGAAAAGATTAAAAAATAAAAACTTGCTTCCAGAATCATCCACTATTATATATATATGAACACACTCATACTGTTTTACATAAGGATTATTGAGATTCAAACAATATGATCTACAAATAATGAATTACAAATAGGGGCTCAGATATGGGATTACAATATAATAACATGCCTTATTTATCATATCATATCTCTATTGGTCAAATCGCAAGGCATCCTTTGCCAGATAACTTCCCTGCCAACATTATAGATCGATGAAATTGATTGTTCTGTCTGTTCAGCATTCACAGTACCTCTTTTAGTCTATTTCATATACGCTTCATATTTTAATAGCAACTTGACTGAGACTCTGATTATCATTTAAATATAATTATGGGAAACTAACAAAAAATGCCACACAAAGGACCAGAGTTTTTTAATCTTAACTTAATACATGCTATTTGCCTAGTTGTGAGGTTCACTGTTGTAGTTGTTCGACAGTTGCTTGTACTTTTTGACCAATGTATTTATTATATATTTGAGAATTTATAGTCTCATAACATATGTCAATAAATATTGGGTCAAAAAAATAAAGGAAATATTGTGGCTAAATATAATGATATGATACCTAAGAGTATAAACTTCTAAAGAATATAAGAATTTGCATATTTTGACATGTTTAAATCGATGAAAATTAAATTAACTTAATAAAATACAAATTTAGTTGGAACTAATTATCAAATATATAATCCCCTCATCCCTTAATGATCTTTCTAGATCACAAATTTTTTATCCCACATTAGCTTCCTTTTAAGCTCATTAAATATAATTTCAGTCAATCATATTTCATTATTTTTGCTAGATGTATCATTTATTAATTTATATTTTAATTTGTTAAAATGGGTATCTTCCTCATTTCATAAGAACATTATGGGATAGAGGGAGTATACATACTTTGATGATGACTCTATCTCGCAAAACAATTCTCTATGAAGGTGCTAGTCAACGACGAAGGGTAACCATTTCTATGGAACTACAGGGTCCATCTCGGCCAACTACCCCGGCGCGTTTAGTACTTGTATATCTACGCTTTCCACCCCCTCCTCCCCCATCACAAACAAATACACACACACACAGGAAGGAAGGAGAGAGAGAGAGAGATGGATGTAGCGAAGGTTAAAGAAGAGTTGAAAAGGGGGATGGAAGCTGCGATTCAACTGAAAGCCCTACTCAGTACGGATTGGAGGCAAAGAGCAAAACCTCGATGAAGCGTCGAGGGCATCTAGGAATCATCACTCCGCCATGATCTTGGAATCATTCGACAATGCCCTTTCCATGGTTAGAAATGCCCATTTAGATAAGGGTCTTTCCCATCTCAACACCAAGCTACTCCACAATAGCCCAAGGTAACAATACTATCTAAACTACCGTACGTTGAGCCAAAATTTGAGGTTTGCTTGCACGGGGATGAGTATTCGGATCAAGTTTAAGTCTACAATCAATTACTATAGAAATTCACAAGTCTTTGTCAATTAGATACAGAAATTGATTCAAATATGACTCAAAATTCGATTTCTTGTTGGGGATTTTGTTTTCATCTGGTTTCAATTGGAACATTGGCTCAAATGATGCCCAAATTCAATTTCCTTGTAACTTTGAATTGGGTTGTCTAAATTGATCATATCAAAATAATGAGGCAAAGATCACTTTTCACTTGGCCTGTCTACCTGCCTATATTCCTGACAAAATTGTACTTCACTCTCGAGGTCAATGCGATCAGTGACAATTACCACTGACCTAAAAGAAGATGGATATGTGTGGAGAAAATACGGGCAGAAGCCGATTGTCAATGCAAAACATCCAAGGTACATATAGAAACAATTCTTAATGCAATCAAAATGTTCTAGGTATCAATTTCGACGATATCAAACTTACATTTATTTAACTGACCGAATTTGTACAGAGAGTACTATCGATGTGTGCTAAGAGATCAGGGATGTCATGCAACGAAGAAAGTTCAAGTAATCGCTGATAATCCAACAAAATATAAGATTGTTTATTGTGGCCAACATTCGTGCCAAAAGTACCAAACCATTAGCGATGAATTTCATCAAGTTAGCACAATTGTTGAAACAGATTCGCTGGACATGTTAAACTTCAGGTGCTCGATTGAACCCAACGCCGAACCCAACCGAGCTTACAGTCCTAGCCCCTCGAAGCTGTCTCTTTTGTCCAATGCTAGTGGACAGCAGGAAACAATGAAGATCCAAGAAGAGAATAAGCAATGCAAACCACGAGATCAAGGTGTTGAATCATCGTCAGTTCTAACAGCCATGAATCAACCGCAAGAAACCCCTCTTCCTATGGATGTGGATGCGGGTTCATTGATGTGGTGCCCCGGTGTTACTAGTCCCCAGTTTATGGAGGAAGATTACAGTTACTTGGTGCCTGATTTTGATGAGCTGGATGATGCGCTCTTGGAAATCAAACTCTGGGACTAATTATGGAACAAGAACTAAGATCATTTGGAGATTTGATTGTAATATGCCAATCAACTAGCTAAGTAATATCACCTAACTAAAGAATGAAAAGAGGAATGAAAGGATTGAGCCATTGACCCAATTTATACTACATATTAAGAGTTTTCATATTAAAATATCAATATATTATCTCAAAATATCATAAATGTCATTATATTAGTGGCAGAGTCAGGAATTTGAAAGAGAGATGTCCAATGTCTTTTGATTTAAATTCAAACGTGTCCAATTACCTATAATTTTAAATTTTTTAGTCAAAATACTAGCTATTTTTTAAAAAAATTTGGACCAAGGTTGTCCATGGACATCCTTTTATCTCCTTCATAGTTCCGCCCATGCATTATGTTATCCCAAATGTCACGAATGTCATAAAAAGAATTTTCGTTTTCATGCATACCAATGAAGTTTTTAAGCAAGTATTAAAACACCACTCGTAAACCTTTTAACCTACTAGAACTGGTTAATTTGTATTTTAACTTAATTTTTAAAAATTAAATAATCTCTAGCACTTTCTCCCTCTCCTAACTTTCTTGCTTCTGTCTTGTTGTCTTCAATGGAGATTTGTCTCATTCCTTACCTAAAGTTCTCTCCTCTTCATTCTCATCCCTATTTAGAACTCTCTCTTCCACTATCAACAAAGCAAGTTTAATTATCCCCTAAAAGTGGATTGAAAGCCCCAATACATAGAACCGCAGTTTGAAGCTTCAGTTATCAGCGACCACATGGTTTGTCCATCTAGCACAAAGAATTCTAAACAAAAATAAATTTCAAACTTAAAATCAGCATGATGAAGCTCCACAAAGAATGGATATAAGAAATGTTAGGATTGGAAGCTCACTCACAAACAATAAAATAGAAATAAAAAAAGATAATAAAAGTGGGACAAGAGATTTAACGTGGAAAACCCAAAACTAGGAAAAAACTACGAATGATGTACTAAATTGGTAGTTATATAAGGAATTTTCACTCAAGCCTAACCTAACTTTACACGTTGCAATCTCTACTACTTGACAATGGAGGAGTACACTGATTTTATAACCATTACCGTGCATTAATACACATTAACACGAAACAAAACGGAAGAAAAACGGCTGAAAGCAAGCGAAACTAAGCAGCCATGCCTGGCACGGGTTGTGCCCAACACTACGGGTTTGCCGTGTCCACAGACACGGCTAGCCCATGCCAGTTGCTAGCCTGGCTGCCCTTGTTCGTTCGGCCTACACGCCTCGTTCTCAGTGCCTTTTGGTCGTGCTCACTGTTTATTACTTCGCAATGCGATTTTCCGAGCTCAAAACGTTGATTAGGCTCCACATACCTAACAAAAAAGTTATACTTTCACATAAACAAAATTTTGTTTTTATTGGAGGAAAATACTAGCTATCAGAGATGAGCTAGCACAAAAATGGAGGGGTGCAGCAAATGTTACTCGGTGAATGCTGCAACAACCAATATACTCTGCCAAAAGTCATTATGCAGTGTTCTCCCCAGACAATAGGAAAATGGAGTGGTAGAAAACAGTTTGGAAAAGTTGGGCCTAGGAGAGACATAAATTTATCCTATGGTTGGCTTGTCAAAACAGGCTAACCACTGCTGCACTCCTCAACAGAAGAGGGATTCAATCTAAAAACAAATGTTTCTTGTGTGGAGAGCAAGGACAAGACAATTGCCAACACCTATTCTTCTCATGCTCTTTCTCAAGTAATGTTTGGAACCCCGTCCTGCAGTGGGCAAAGGTGAGTCCAAGAAGGTGGGACTTGCAAAAAGAAATAAAGTGGTTTGCTAAAACATGTAGAGGAAACTCCCACAGAAACAAATGGATCGGAAGTATTCTTGCAGGATCAGTTTATGAACTTTGGAGGGAACGATGTCAGAGGAAGTTTCAATTGAAAGCTCGGCCTGCAGTAGCTGTTACTAAGCATATTCGGCACACTTGTAGTATTAGAACTGAAAAACACGTTGTTAAGTGGGCTGATTTAGTGATTATGTATTTCCTCCATATTTTGATGTAAGTGAAAAAACTCCTACTTTGGGGAAGATTAAATGAAATTATTTACTTTTTCCCAAAAAAAAAAAAAATCGTTTTAGGGTGAAAGTTAAGAGATCTGTAGGTTGCTTTCCAATTTGGAAATTTGCTTTGTCGAACCATTCATCACCTTCTAATTGGAATTCTTCAATTGGAAACAACCACACAGGGCCACAAAATATGTTTGCCACTTTCTAATTTAACTTTTAATTTATAATTTCTAACATTTATTTACAATTTTTTATAACTAACTTTACAAGCATTTTACATCTTCTTACAACTTATTACAACTCTTTATACCCTAACTGCTCCTTACATCTAAATGGAACAGAGCCAGAAAACAAGACTTTATTTTGTTGTTTTCATTTTTTTCTTTTTAGAAATTTCACCCAATGGTCATTTCATGGGTTTTTACCGATAAAAACTATGTTTTATTAAGTTACTTGCTATAGTCGGTTATAATGACATTTTTCTAACTTAAATAAAAGAATTTTTGGATGAAAATAATAATACTAACTTTGGGGGTATTTGGCGAAAATAATATTAATATTTTTCTTGGACACCAGCAATATTAACTTTAATACTATTTAACGTTAACACAATACTACCAACTTAAGGGGGTTGCGACTCATGAAGCGATAACGTGGCATGTAAACTCGCTGATGTGGACAACGGAATTGAAGATTTAAATTTGACTTTTTATTTGCATTGACACATAAGCAAACTTTTATTCAATCAAGTTTTAAAAAGTCAAAGTCAAATTTTCAAATCCGTTGTCCATGCCAACGACTTCATTTGCCATGCTATCACTTTGTCGAGTTATATGCCCTTAACTTGATGTTCTGTTGGCGCTAAATAAGTTTAAAATTCATATTGTTGGCGTCTAAGAAAAATTTTGTATTATTTTCATCCAACTGCCAAAGTTCCTATTATTTTCTTTGAAAAATCCTAAATAAAAAGGTCAGCGGAACGTATATAGACGAAAATTCTCAAGTGACATTTGTGATATATTGGGATAAATATAGTTTACATTTTAGAACTCGACACATTGATAATCTGAATCTCCTGGTGATAATAATTTATGCATGGCTTTTATTTTCCTGGCTGGCATGTGTGATCCGTGTTTTTTTCCCTCATGGGTGAAATCTAGCTTGGAATTGTTGTATGGTCTTCCCATGGAGAAACCGAACTCGTATGCTCGTTTGAATGTAAAAATGATTGGTAACTTTAATGTATCCCTCTCAATATATAACGTTTTCATAGACAGAATGCTCGAAAGAAAAGAATTAAAGTTGGAAGCTATAGTTTTTCTTAAAGCGATTGTCTGTTGATATCTAGGATCACACTCTCAACGGAAATTGGGTTATATACTTTTTACTTTACTGGACATTAATGTCGAGTTTTGACTAAGCCGGATTGAACCGAGTCGATCTCGAGCTTTGAGTTATATAATCTTTCTTCTATGATTTAAATCTTTACATATTGGTTCGAAATATATTATTACTTTATTAGACATTAATGTCAACTTGAACTAATAAAAATCAAATAATATGTTTTAAAGCTAAAATATCAATACTTAACTGTAAATACAATAATGAAACTTAGTATAATTTACTCCCGAAGTAAGCAAATGTGCTCAATTGAGCTAAGTCAAGACGAATGTCCATAGGCTTGGTCTTGGCCTTGGCTCGTGAATCATATGAGCGAGCTTTGGTCAAACGGAGCTCCAGCTAAGCTTTGACTGAGCTGAATCTTAGCTGAATCTGAGAGTTTGCTAAGATGGCTTGACTCATTTCCAATCCTAGTTGCAACTAACAACAAACTTTCTTACCTGTACGCGCTTATTATAGCACTTTTCCTAACTTCTCTCTAGCCTCCTCCTCCTCTTCTCTCATTCTTCTCTCTAAAAACTTCTATCTTCTTCTTTTCTTAGGGGTTGCCATTGACTTTTTGTCAATATAAGCTCCAATCTCTCTTTCTTTGATGTTTTATCTACTATTTTTTTTACAAATAATTGTTTTCTCTCCATTTGTGAGAGTCTCTCCATACCCTCTTCGAAGTGGTATTGTCTCTTACTTTTGAAAAGATTCTATCGGTTTATTTTCATAAGATTATGGTTGTATATGGTTGAATTATTAATTGATTATCAAATCAGTCTGCAACAAGTATGAATTCTTCAATTTCATACTACCGCAACAAATAAACCTATTCGACAGGAACACTATACAAGATTTGTGAATTTCCTCGTTAAAGGTTGTATAATAAAACAATGATCGAATAGAAGAAGAGCGTTCGTAAGAGTTTCAATTAGTTCTTTCAATTGAAATATTTATTTTGTTATTTTAGTTATGAATTTGTTTGAGTTTGATTTTTATTATAGATGCCATCTTACTTTCAATTAATGAAATTTATCCATTATTCTAAAAAATAAAACTTTTGGTCTTTAGTGTAATTGATGTGTGTAAGAGTGACTGAGTGTGAATTTTTTAAGGAAGCATGGATGATGTAACACCCGTAAATTTTAGCTAATAATAATTACTTGCATATGAATATTTGACTTGGATATGTGATTAATCGGTCGTATAGTATTTTGTTGGCCTTAATATACTTTTGAGAACAATTAGAATTATGTGTTCATATTAAATAGTTTACATGCATTAAAATTGTCAACATTATGTTTAATAAGTTATCTAGTCACATAAAATTGGTCAAGATAAAGTCAAAGTCAAGTTTAAGTCAAGCCAAGTCAAGTCAAGCCAAGTCAAATGCAAATTTAGTAATTAAGAAAAATAAAAATAAGATAAAATAAATATAAGTCAATTATTTTAGCTTGCACATGAAATTTTGAAACCATGGTTTTGTTAATTCATAGTTTTTTTTTTAATATAGAATAAAAATACACATGATTTTAGCTCATGGTTTTTAAAAACAATTTGACAAATATCATAATTTCATTGGTTTGAAGTTCCTACAAATATTTTAGCTTATTTGTTACGTTCTAGAGCTATGGCCATAGAAGTAGTTTGTCTTTTTGTGTTTCGGGTTACCTGGTTAGAGAGGTTTTTACCAAATTATTAGGATGTGATTTTCGCCCGTGTGTTATGTGATCTGTATGGGTCCCTGGTAGAACCTTGTCTTGGCTTCGGTCGATTCACTAAGTGTGAATTATGGCTCCACAATTTGTGATTTTTTAGGCAGTTACGTTCTCTAAAGCGATGGGTCCTTGGATGGTATCTTTTAATGGCTTTGGTCGATCCATCGGGATGTGTTTATGGCCCTTGTGTTTTGTGATAGTTCCTTGTGCTAGTGATGAGATGATTTCCCTAAGATTAAGAAACTCAACGACATAATTAAGATTATGATTCATGTGTTGAACTATGACCAAGCATGCTATGATATTCGTAAGATTATAAATATTCGTTACATCCATGATGATATGAAACCTATGTGAAAGTATGACTTTGTTCATATAAAGATGTGGTTATAGTTGGGTTATTAATCTAACTTAGCGGACCTTACTTTCTTTTTGACTTGAGTGAGGACTAAGAGCCCAAAGGACATGTTTGGTATAGGACAAGTATGGTTAGTTTAGTGAATAAACTAACAAGTGGTGTCTGTTTAGGGACTTTAGTGAAAACGCGAGTCTCCGAATCGTACTTGGTATGGGACAAGTATGGCTGACTTAGTCTAATCGTTTGTTTTATAACATAAGTGTGTATTTGTGAAATATTAAGAGTATTACAAAATGTACGATTCTACTTGTAAAGTGTGATTGTGTTTGTATACCACCTTCCACCTTCTACGTGTTACATGTTATTATTTAAGTTATTCATATTACTTGTTCATATGCTTGTATGTTGTAACGCCCCAAACCCGTAATCACCTGTTTTAGTCTAAATAAACCGCCAGTCGATGATTAGCATAGCGCAAAGGAGGTCGGGGACATTACCGCCGCCTTTATCGGAGGAAATGACAAGGCTCTAAATATTTCTATGTGTATTTTACCCATGGTTATACCTTGGTGCTAGGTAGCTACAACTCATGCAAATGGTACATGTTAAACTTGCTAAATGAATCAACGATACTTGACCACTAATATCCCAACTTGCCACTGCGAGCCTCTAAGTCCTGAACAGAACTATTCTCTTGCTTTATTCCTTCAACATTTTTACCTATAATAAAACAAGAAAATATTTTCGCAATGTGAGTCGAAGCTCAATACGTCCATTATCATACTCGTAAAATAAAGGTTATGAAATAGTTGAGTTGAGCATGCACATTTCAATTCATTTTATAAATGAGGGAGAGTGAATAATGTACAACTCGTTGCTAATTAATTATCTCGAATGGATCCCTTACGATCATCGAGTTTCCCTAAACGCATGTGCACACACCGCAGCTGATCGGATAGTCCAGGTTGAGGAGGTCAACGATTCATTGTGTTACCAACCTGGATATTGAGGCATACCAAATAATGACACTTGATGGGTGGGTCCATATTAATGATGGCAAATACTTGTTTGCAAATGATTCTTTGTTGTTGTTGATGTCGGCCATATCCAGCCTTGATTTGTAAATAAAACATTGAAGGGCATGATCAATGAACATACCTGATGAACTGAAATTAGTTGATGATTTGAACTTGATTCCTTTCCTTGTGATGTTTGAGCAGGACCCTTGAACGTACGTCGACCGACGACCTTAAATAAGAGTTAATAGAATAAGAATTTGTTTAGGACTTATATTCCTTGATTTAAGTTTAATAATAATATATCATATACCTTTGTTATGATTTATTTTCACATGATTTATGCCTTATATTTTTATTTTATTATTTCTTATTTATGTGTTAAGTTACCTATATTAATGCACATAGTTAATTTACTATGAATTATTATTATAGAATCTAAAACATGCATTATAACACTATTAACTTATTTACTAACAATTTCACAAATTATTGTTGATTAACTTATCATACATTATTTATTATGTTTTTAATAGCTTAATCATTAATTCATTTACTTAAGCATGTATTTAGTAAATTAGTCATCTAAGTTATAGTTATGTCAATATTTGTTTATTTATTTAAGCATGCACATAATGAACTAATTATCCTTACTATACCATTTGTATTTTTGCTAAAATTATTTAACCATAACTTTTAACAAGATTATTTAAACTAAAGTATGCATGTATGTTAGACCTCATTTTTGCCGGTTTTTAAGGCATTATTTAGCCCAATTCCATGATGATTTCAATGATATTTATTTAGTTTTGGGTTAGATTTTGCTCATTTTCTCTTTATCGTCACCTAAGTTCGTAAATCTCTTTATTACAGGTTTTTGAGCTTAAATTTGAGAGATTCGAGGTAAATTTCATGAAAAGCGATGAAGAGAAGAGTTCGGGCCCAAGAGGAGGCAAGAAAGAAGCCTAAAACACATCAAGAGAAGTCGCACAGCCCCCGTGCGAAGCTGCACATGACCGTGCGGATCATCAAGCGAAAGGCCCGAAGTGAAGGAAGGCCGCACGGCCCCCTGTGCACATATCGCACGGCCGTGCCACAAGTTACTGGAAGATTGAAGACGCGCACGGTACCCGTGCGGAATCCGCACTGGCCGTGCGAAACGAGCAAAGAGCACTGAACGCGACAGATTTTTCGCACGGTACTCGTGCGACTTTCGCACGGCCGTGCGACTACTGTTTCGGCGATTATTTAAGTTTCCTAATTATGTTTGTTGAGGGATTCTATTCGATAATGTAGAGATTTAGCTAGGGTTTCGAGAGAGCTCGAGAGGAGACTCAAGAACACTCTTTATTGTTCATCTACTTCAAGTTTTTATGATTGAATCGCATCAAGTTTTTCATTCGGTAATCGTAATTTCTTCTCTTTATCTTTTCTTCATAATTTCTCTTTGTTTCTCTATGGCTATTTTTCCCAATCTTTGTCAATTGTTTAGTATCATGTTTAGGGGCTAATTTCTTTACTTAGGTTGGGATTGATCCCTATTATGCCTTGATAATCATGAATTGAGTACCAATTGGGTTGTTATATGCTTTTTAGGTTAGAATTCACTTCGTTCATCACTCTTTCATTGATTGCCTCGAGAGAGGACTCATATGCTTTTATTAGGGTTTAGTGGAACATCGAAGGATGAAAACTTACCGAGAATGACGTTGTGAACGATTAGAACTTCGATATGAAAATAATTAAGGTTTTAATTGGGGGTTGTGAGATGCATTCATTGTAATTTTGCCCTTTATTAATCCCATGAAAATAGGTGATTAAATTGTGCAAGATTAGTCTTTGACCTTCGAAAGTAGGCGAAGATAGGCTTAATTGGTGTCTCCCTCTTCTAAACTACTAGCATAGGCAAGTCTCAAACGGTATTCGATTCTGGTTTCAGGTATATTAGTGTGATTAATCCCAATCTAAGGCTTTTCATTCATCGGTTTTTTTTCTTAGTTATTTTGTTATTAGTTGATCCAAAAACCAAATCACCTGTCGAACCGAGTTTTTACCTAGATTAGAAAGTTTAGGTTAGCTTTGATATTTGAAACACAACTCTCTGTGGACACGACCCGTGCTTGCCGGCTAGCTACAGCTACACCGTGCACTTGCGGTATTATTTCTCTCAACAAGTTTTTGCCGGGGTTCTTCATTGGCATTCATTGGCATTTGATTTGATTGTCCGCATGAGTTGCGAGAAATTTGGTGATTGTTGGATGATTCGAGGGTAGTTTAGATGCATATAGTTAGCAATGCATTCATGTAGTCGCATTAGTTTTTGTTTTCCTTATTTCCTTCCTGTTTCTTGCATATAGGACTAAGCATGAGCATATTAGTTAGGATTTTGCATTGTATATTATTTTTCTTTCTTTTGATGTACTCACAAAAAGCGATACGAGGCGATGGGCATCTGTAAGCAATTGAGGTAACCACGTTCCACCCTTTCTTCGTTTCCTTTTCCGTGAGTTTCTTTTAGTTAGTTTTCCTTGCTTTAAAAAAAAAAAAAAAAAAAGAGATAGTTTTGAAAACCCCTCTCGTGATGATGATGTGAATTGTGATAGTTGATCTTTGGGCGTGATTGTGTATGATTTGATTGCCCATTCTTAGTAGAGACTTTATGTGGAAATGAACTTGCGAATGAATTTGATTGTGATGTCTTGAGTTACTTGCCGGTGTTTTTGAGAATTACTTTACATGATTGGTCAAACTTGAGCATGTGGTAAATCTTTTGAGCTAGTTGTTGATCTGTGGTGGATAAGCCCGTGAGACTTTGAGCCTTATCGACTAATTCATCAATTTTAGTCTCATGTTTCATTCTTTGTGTGACTCTTCCTCGATGCATACCTGTTCGGTACAAATATTACGTCATTTATACCCTTATTTACTTAGTTTTTGACTTGTAAAATAATTTAATTTTAGGATTTTTACTTGTTTTTCTTACTTTTGTAGGTAATAAATCAAATCGAGACAATAGCAAAAATTTTGAGCAAAAAAGGAAGCAAAACGAGCAAGATAATGGTGTGCACAGGGGCGGTGCAACTTCGCAAAGCTGTGCGTAAGTCGCACAGGAGGCGATGCGAGAGTCGCACAGCTGTGCGAACCGACCGAAGCTATTCGAAGTCGCACGGGGCCGTGCGAAGTTGCACGGCCGTTCAACTTCCCGGTTTCGATTTTTCTCGGTTTTTACAGGTTATAAAAGGATAATTTTGGTTCTAATTCAGGGAGGCTGCGTTTTAAGGTTTTTAGGGACCTCTTAGGGTTCTTACTTAGCCAAAATAAAATCCCATTAGGGGAGATTAGTGTAGAGATTTGTATAAGATTTTGGGATTCAAGCCTTCAATTTCAATTCAAGCATAAGTTTTCTCTTTCTCTCTTCTTCTTTACTTCTAGTTTAATACTTTGATTGTTTAATTTAGTTTCAAGATTCAATTTTTATTAGTCTAGATGTTAATTATAGTTAGATTTGTTACTTGTTTTCATGCTTGAGTTTAATTATCTAGTTTATGTTCTTGTTCAAGTCGGTTTATGTTAGTTTGTTCTTTAGTGTAGTTTTTATTTTTGTTTCATGTTTTAATGTCAATTAGTTGTTAAAGTTGATTGCTTTGGTTGTGGTTAGCCTTCCTAATGGATAATTAATCTTGTTTAGGCCTTAACCCAACTAGTTTATATTTGTTGTTTGGGATTGTTTCTCATGCCCACCACGTGTTCGATGAAATGCCCGAAAGGGATTTTCATCTTGATTTTTGGGTAATTGGTCTATCACCGAAAGGTGGAGTCAATTTACTAGCGTGGGTAAAGAGGATAGTCGGGATTTTGGCATGAAAATAGCCCGAATCCTAGCTAGGTCCATAGGTTGCTTCTCTTGTAGTCGAATTGGTTTAACCCCACGAAAGTAGGTGGTTAGAACAATTAGATTAGCTCTCGACCCTCGAAAGTGTGGCTTGAGTGGCCTTTGATGGTGCAACCGACCACTCCTAAATGCTTGCATAGACTTGGTTAGGTGTAGGCTTGTCTTGATTAGTTAGTTTATTAAGTGGTAAAATCACAACCTGAGTATTTTATTTTTGTTACTTTCTAGATTAGTTTAATCACCATATCTACCTCATCTCGTGTTGATTCGCCTAGATAGAAAGTTTAGGTTAGCTTTGGTATTTGAAACGCAACTCTCTGTGGACACGACCCGTGCTTGCTCGGATAGCTACAGCTACACCGTGCACTTGCGGTATTATATTTCTCTCAACAAGTTTTTGGCGCCGTTGTCTGGGAGTTGTTTGTTTCAGTATTGGAGCTTACTTGAGCATTCTAGTTTAGGCATTTAATTGAAAAATCCAAAAAAATTGAAAAATAAAAAAATCCAAAAAAAAAAAAATTGAAAGCATGTCTAC
Source organism: Talinum fruticosum (assembly GCA_021018815.1). Taxonomy (NCBI): domain Eukaryota; kingdom Viridiplantae; phylum Streptophyta; class Magnoliopsida; order Caryophyllales; family Talinaceae; genus Talinum; species Talinum fruticosum. Next base: position 2,888,798 of record JAITYX010000037.1, on the reverse strand, counting down.
TTACCATTATCCGCGAGTATGAGCATGAATTATTTTATCGATACTTTGATCGACTTAATGCTTTTCTTGCTCTTTCGGTAACCTGTTTGGAGAAATGGGAAGTATTGAATGTTGTCTGTGAGGGTGTGAATAGTGAAACCCGTGCTCTTTTAGAGTATTGGGATTTTTGTGCTAAAAGTGCTGATGATGCTTGGGATTTACTTGAATGGATTGCTTGGGATACTTGTGAATTTGAAAAGGCAAGTACTAATTCCGGATTTTCATGTCCCGACCCTTGTGCTTATCGTGCTAGATCTTACATCCAATCCCCTTGTATTCCCGATCCTACCCCTCTTTGGTGTGAAAAGTGTAACTCTTCCGATCATGATATTAGTTCTTGTCCTTATTATGATACTTTATCTCCGAATGCTACGCTAATTGTTATAAAATGATAAGGGCTATGAATGACCAAATTGAGCAACTTACTTGTCTTAATAAGATTAGGGAGCCCGACCTATCACATGAAATTGATCTTAGTCTTGGTTCCGCTAAAATTGAGGCATTTTTCTATGATGATGACGATGATGAGTCCTCCTTTTCTTTAGAATCCAGACTAGAGAAAGAGATTGACCCTCCTTTTACTACATTACCCACAGCTTGCTCCATCCTCACCTAGTACACAAAAGGACAACACCGAGTCTACCTTTGGTGTTGATGCTAGTTTAGATGGTGAGGGTGATTTATATTGTGAATCGAAGATGCTTTAGTTGAGGTGTTTGATCGGGAGACTCCTTTAGAGGAGTCATGTGAGGTGGTTGTGGTCGAGGCATCGCCTACTCGGTCTTGATGTTGATGATCATGTGTCCCCCAACCCACTTACTTTGATCCCTGTTTCCCTATTTGTTCACTACCCTTCCCTCCCCCGAGTATCATTTCTCCGAGCCCACTACCTTTGTGCTTTGTAATTCGATTTAGATGTGGGCGATGAGAATTACTCGTCTAGCATACTTGATGGGGATGTGGTTGACAACATTGTGTCCCTAGGAACCTTTGGAGGTTACATTCCTTCCTTTGACCCTTTTCATGTTTACCTAGAGGACATGCCTAGAAAAATCATGTGGACTAGCTTCTTTGATCACTCGTTTGATTTTTCTAAGGCTTCGATAAATTTAAGAGATCACTCGAATATCACCGACATATTTGTTGTTCTGTTCTCTTATTTACATTCATCCGAGTTTTGTGCTCGGGAATTCGATAAGCTCCTTAGAGCTCGACGACATCCGAGTTGGAGCTTGATCTTGAGATGAGGAGGAGTGGCTGATGCTCCTCGAGCCTTCTTAGTACTATTTTAGGAGGCATTAGTTTAGGTGCACCTAGCACCTAACCCGGTCTACTCGTTCCCTTTCTTTCTCTTTTTCTTATATTTTTCTTTCTTCTTTCTTTCTTCATTTTTTTTTCTTATTTTTAGTTGTGGATATTTAGGGTTGTGTTTTTCTTTTTGCTTTTAGTGGTGGATTTTTAGGATTGTGTTTTTGTGGGGTGATCACTTTGAGGATAAACTTTGGATATTGTTGAGCCATGATGGCTATGATCACCTACATGTATATTTTCTTATTTTGTTTTGCTTTTGCTTTTGGTGGTAGCGTTTTTGTACATAATTGAGTCTATTTTGTTGGTGTGGTTACTCCTTGGCTCCCAATGAGGACATTGTAAGATTTAGGTGTGGGGGCGGAGAAGCCATGCTTCAATATTTTGTAAAAGAAAAAAAAAGAGAAAAATTTTCAAAATTGCTAAAAGATTTTTGATTTTTAAAAAATTATTTTTGGGGAGTTTGTGGCATTTTGATTAATTTTGACCTCTTGTTACTTGGCTATTAGTTTGTGTGTATTTATGATGTATATAATAGACTTTGATCTAAAATATGTCATTCTTTGTCCCTTTTGAATCCCGACATTCAATTATTGAGTTTGTTTGACTTTGGTAGAGAAACCTGTGAGATTTTGAGCCTTATAGACTAATTCATCAATTTTAGTCTCATATTTCATTTCGTGTGTGACTCTTCCTTAGTGTATTTCCTCTAGAACTTGTTCTGTCTCTCTTTGAGACTACATTTGGCATATGCATTATGTAATATGATAGAGGCATTTATTGATTTTTAAACTACATGAGCCAAAAAGCCACCCTACTATATATACCCTTTTTGCTATCCCTTTGAGCTTTAACCTATTCTTTGTTATACCTACATCTACTTTACCCTTGGCCTATATATATTTCCTATATCTAAGCCAGGTCCAGTAGAGTAACACTTCTTGAGATGGGTAGTTGTGGGTTATATATTAATGGTGTTTCGTTTGTTTTTGTGGTTTTAAAACGGGGATTTATATTAATGAAAAATTAGATGTATCCCCTAGAGGTTGATAAACCATTTGGAATTGAGTTGTGTTCATGATTCCCATGCCAATAGTATTTGTTTTCAAAAAAAAAAAGAAAAAAATGAAATGAAAAAAAGTGAAAAAAAAAAAAAGAATAAGTGATTGGCATGAGGAAAGTTCAAAAGTTATTATGTTCATTCCTTAGGTTCTCTTGGGTTTGTTTGTACTTGAAAAGGTGAATCGGGGAGAAGTTTTAAGTCATTTTTGGAAGTGTTTTTGCTCCTTAGTCATTAGGCCTTGGCTATTTAGCTCCACATTTTCCAAATTTAGTTCCCTTTCTTACCCATGAACTTTAGCCCCATTACAACCCTTAAAAAGTCCTCTTGATTGCATTTGCGTTTTGCCTACATAGTGGTGGAGAATTGAGAGTATGACCAAGCCTATGGTAGGGTACGCTATTGAAATGAGTTTTGAGTGAACCATTATTATATATTCTAAACACATGAGTGTGAGTGTTCCACTTTACCTTAAAGTGAGGTTCTACCAGTCTAACTTGCTCATTATTTACTCGTATGGGGTGAAAATTGGTATATGGATGCCATTAATGGAGGATCAAACGTCTTGATGTGTGCATTATTTTTATATGCATGTTAATATCCGACGTACGAGAGTGATATGGTTGATTAGAATGTGCACAATTTCTTCCCACTTTGTATATATGTTTGTGAAACTTTTTGAAAAACCCAAAAAAGATTTTCTATTTTCTCTTTTTCTTTTTGTTTTTCTTTTTCAAGATTTTGTGGGTATATCTTCTACAAACCCTCACGAGACCTCACTTGTCCACTTGGGCTACCAAGGGGTTTAAAGGGCTTGTTGCACATGCTAAGTGCAATCGCGATTCCTGCGAAAGTGAGTTAGCTTTTATTTTATTTTGCTCGAGGACGAGCAAAAGTTAGGTGTGGGGGTATTTGTACGGTACAAATATTACGTCATTTATACCCTTATTTACTTAGTTTTTGACTTGTAAAATAATTTAATTTTAGGATTTTTACTTATTTTTCTTACTTTTGTAGGTAATAAATCAAATCGAGACAATAGCAAAAAGTTTGAGCCAAAAAGGAAGCAAAACGAGCAAGATAATGGTGTGCACGAGGGCGGTGCAGCTTCGCACAGCTGTGCGAGAGTCGCACGGAGGCGAGTGCGAAGTCGCACAGCTGTGCGAACCGACCGAAGCTATTCGAAGTCGCACGGGGCCGTGCGAGGTTGCACGGCCATGCAACTTCCCGGTTCGATTTTTCTCGGTTTTACGAGGTTATAAAAGGATAATTTTGGTTCTAATTCGGGAGGCTGCGTTTTTAGGGTTTTTAGGGACTTCTTAGGGTTCTTACTTAGCCAAAATAAAACCCCATTAGGGGAGATTAGTGTAGAGATTTGTATAAGATTTTGGGATTCAAGCCTTCAATTTCAATTCAAGCATAAGTTTTCTCTTTCTCTCTTCTTCTTTACTTCTAGTTTAATACTTTGATTGTTTAATTTAGTTTCAAGATTCAATTTTTATTAGTCTAGATGTTAATTATAGTTAGATTTGTTACTTGTTTTCATGCTTGAGTTTAATTATCTAATTTATGTTCTTGTTCAAGTCGGTTTATGTTAGTTTGTTCTTTAGTGTAGTTTTTATTTTTGTTTCATGTTTTAATGTCAATTAGTTGTTAAAGTTGATTGCTTTGGTTGTGGTTAGCCTTCCTAATGGATAATTAATCTTGTTTAGGCCTTAACCCAACTAGTTTATATTTGTTGTTTGGGATTGTTTCTCATGTCCACCACGTGTTCGATGAAATGCCCGAAAGGGATTTTCATCTTGATTTTGGGTAATTGGTCTATCACTGAAAGGTGGAGTCAATTTACTAGCTTGGGTAAAGAGGATAGTCGGGATTTTGGCATGAAAATAGCCCGAATCCTAGCTAGGTCCATAGGTTGCTTCTCTTGTAGTCGAATTGGTTTAACCCCACGAAAGTAGATGGTTAGAACAATTAGATTAGCTCCCGACCCTCGAAAGTGTGGCTTGAGTGGCCTTTGATGGTGCAACCGACCACTCCTAAATGCTTGCATAGACTTGGTTAGGTGTAGGCTTGTCTTGATTAGTTAGTTTATTAAGTGGTAAAATCACAACCCGAGTATTTTATTTTTGTTACTTTCTAGATTAGTTTAATCACCATATCTACCTCATACTGTGTTGATTCGCCTAGATAGAAAGTTTAGGTTAGCTTTGGTATTTGAAACGCAACTCTCTGTGGACACGACCCGTGCTTGCCTGGATAGCTACAGCTACACCGTGCACTTGCGGTATTATATTTCTCTCAACAATACCTCTAGAACTTGCTTTGTTTCTCTTTGAGACCACACTTGGCATGTGCATTGTGTAATATGATACAGGCATATATTTGTTTTCAAGCTACATGAGCCAAAAAGCCGTCCCATTTATTTATACCTTTTGCTACCCCTTTGAGCCTTAACCTATTTCTTGGTACACCTGCATCTGCTTTACCCATGGCCTATATACATTTCCTATAACTAAGCCGGGTCTAGTGGAGCAATACTTTTTGGGTGGTTTTGGATTAAATGATGAAGTGTTTCATTCGGTTTGTAGTTTGATTCGGGGATCCATGTTGAAAAAAAATGATGATAAGTTCCCCTTTTAGACTCCTTTGGAATTGAGTAGTGTTTATGATTCCCATGCCAATTATATCTATTCTTGAAAGTTTTGAATTGTTGAAAAAAAAAAGAAAAAAAATTTGAAAAAGAAAAGAAAAAAAAAGGTGAAGAAATAAGTGGTTGGCATGTGGAAAGTTCAAAAAAGTTGTATGCTCATTTCAAAAGTTGTTCTAAAGCATGTTTTGTTTAAAGAGGTGAATTGGGAGAAAGTTTTTGTCATGTTTGGAAGTGTTTTTGCTCCTTAGCTGTTAGGCCTCGGCTATCTAGCTCCACATATCCCAAATTGGTTCCCCTTTCTACCAATGAACCTTGGCCACGTTACAAGCTTTGAAAGACCTCTTGATTGCACTTGCATTTTTGCCTCTATAGTGGTGGAGAATGAGAATATGACCAAGCCTATGGTAGGTTGTGTTTTGGAAAGAGATGTTGAGAGAAACCTCAAAAGAAATTTCAAAATGAGATGGAGTGATCCACATTTCCTAAAGTGAGGTTCCACCAGTCAAGCTAGTTCACCATTTGTTTGAGGGCGTCATGAATGTTATTGTGGTTCAATATGAGACAATTGTGCATTGCAACCAAGCATTGTAGTCATTGAAGTTTTCAGGGAAGTTTTCATGCAAGTATGACACTTTGAATAGGTTGTCTTTGTGCATGGTCATCCCCATTGATTTAATTGTTAACTTGTCACCTGAAGAGGGTGAATGCGAGGTTTTAACCCGCGATCGTTAATTGATAGTCTTGCTTGGGGACAAGCAAGGGCTAAGCATGGGGAGTTGTTAGACCTCGTTTTTGCCGGTTTTTAAGGCATTATTTAGCCCAATTCCATGATGATTTCAATGATATTTATTTAGTTTTGGGTTAGATTTTGCTCATTTTCTCTTTATCGTCACCTAAGTTCGTAAATCTCTTTATTACGGGTTTTGAGCTTAAATTTGAGAGATTCGAGGTAAATTTCATGAAAAGCGATGAAGAGAAGAGTTCGGGCCCAAGAGGAGGCAAGAAAGAAGCCTAAAACACATCAAGAGAAGTCGCACAGCCCCCAGTGCGAAGCTGCACAACCGTGCGGATCATCAAGCGAAAGGCCCGAAGTGAAGGAAGGCCGCACGACCCCTGTGCACATATCGCACGGCCGTGCGACAAGTTACGGAAGATTGAAGACGCGCACGGTACCCGTGCAGGAATTTGCACGGCCGTGCGAAACGAGCAGAGAGCACGAACGCGGCGAGATTTTTCGCACGGTACCTCGTGCGACTACTGTTTCGGCGATTATTTAAGTTTCCTAATTGTGTTTGTTGAGGGATTCTATTCGATAATGTAGAGATTTAGCTAGGGTTTCGAGAGAGCTCGAGAGGAGACTCAAGAACACTCTTTATTGTTCATCTACTTCAAGTTTTTATGATTGAATCGCATCAATTTTTCATTCGGTAATCGTAATTTCTTCTCTTTATCTTTTCTTCATAATTTCTCTTTGTTTCTCTATGGCTATTTTCCCAATCTTTGTCAATTGTTTAGTATCATGTTTAGGGGCTAATTTCTTTACTTAGGTTGGGATTGATCCCTATTATGCCTTGATAATCATGAATTGAGTACCAATTGGGTTGTTCTATGCTTTTTAGGTTAGAATTCACTTCGTTCATCACTCTTTCATTGATTGCCTCGAGAGAGGACTCATATGCTTTTATTAGGGTTTAGTGGAACATCGAAGGTTGAAAACTTACCTAGAATGACGTTGTGAACGATTAGAACTTTGATATGAAAATAATTAAGGTTTTAATTGGGGGTTGTGAGATACATTCATTGTAATTTTGCCCTTTATTAATCCCATGAAAATAGGTGATTAAATTGTACAAGATTAGTCTTTGACCTTCGAAAGTAGGCGAAGATAGGCTTAATTGGTGTCTCCCTCTTCTAAACTACTAGCATAGGCAAGTCTCAAACGGTATTCGATTCTGGTTTCAGGCATATTAGTGTGATTAATCCCAATCTAAGGCTTTTTATTCATCGGTTTTTTTCTTAGTTATTTTGTTATTAGTTGATCCAAAAACCAAATCATCTGTCGAACTGAGATTTTACCTAGATTAGAAAGTTTAGGTTAGCTTTGATATTTGAAACACAACTCTCTGTGGACACGACCCGTGCTTGCCTAGGCTAGCTACTGACTACACCGTGCACTTGCGGTATTATTTCTCTCAACAATGTATTATATGAATTATTTTATAATGAACTATTTTAATCTTATTATGCTATTTTTATCTATAAAACTTAGCTATAACTCTAATAAGATTAATCCAAATTTTTGCCTTAACTAAACCATGCATGTATAACTTAAATTTCATTTTCTTGGGTAAGTTAATTCCTTGTTATCTATAAAAATAATTAACTTAATTATTGAAAACTTTAAATTATCAAAACTTAGCATTTAGGGTTTTTACCTAGAAAAAGAGTAGATGAGGATAAAGGTTGTGGTGGTGGAGCTTAGTGGTGGCTGGCACGGCGGCGTCTAGGCGGCAGGGGTGGTGCCTTGGCGTCGGTGATGACGGTTGATTGTGGTTAGGTTTTTAAGGAAGGTGGGTTTTAGGGCTTAAAAGAGGAGAGAGAAAGTGTGTGCTTTGTGGCTATTTTTGGTGGTCCGGTGGCGGCGTTAGGGGCGGTGACGGGTGGCCTGCGGGTCTTACCGGTGACGGGAGGCAAGTGGTACCCGTGGTGGTTGTGGTGGTGGCTGGAAGTGAGCGTGAGGATACAAAAGATAAGGTGGAAAGTTGGTGATTAGGGTGATTTTGGCTTGTGTTTTCCGGCAATGGGGTGGTTGGTGGGTCATCATGAAGGTGGATATGGACTCGGTGCAAGGTGGTAAAGGGTTCTGGTTGGAGGTGGCCGGCGGAAGGGACCGATGGGCAGCTGTGGAAGTGGTCGAAGTGGTGGTGCTAGGCAGGTGAGGAAGGAGAGAGAAAAATGCTAAAATCAGAATTTTGGGTTAAATTTTCCGAGTTTTGAAGCCTATTTATACTAATTGTGATACTTATCTACATGGATTAGCTGGCTATGCACATTACCCTTGCTTGACACTTAATTTGGTTCATCCTACTTATCCATGAGATGTATTTCATGAGTCGAGTAGCTTACCAATTAGATCATCTAACTTTAATTTGCACAAATCTTGTGCTTTCTCAATTGATGTAACTTTTGGTCCCTATTTTTGCTTTGGAAGACTTCTAAGTATCTTTCTTACTGCCTCTTCCTCCGAGTAGTGCTTGCCTAATGACTTCGAGGTTGTTCAAGATCTCGAGAGAATATAATATACATATCTTTAATCCCTTCTTCGAGCAAAACCTTGAATAACTCATACTTGTGAACATATTGACTAATTTTTGATTATCCGACTCGGCTAGTGCCTTCGTAGGTTGTGACTAGTGTATCTCATATTTCTTTAGCGAGTCTCATGGGAAGAGATTCAATTAATTCATTAGGGTCCATGCTCGCATAGCATTATGTTGAGTGATCCGAAGTTCTTTGAGTACTTGGTTTTCTCGGTGGGAGTGAATTCTTCTCTAGGCTTGTCTTGGCCGACTCCTACGACGTCTTTCTTGGGAATGTAGTTTCCTTGTTGAACGATCTCCCATATTTCTTAATCATTGTCTTTTAATGACCTCCAAAAGTCTCTTCCAATGGGCAAACTTTGACCCACTGAAGAAAGGTGGTTTGTTGTAAGCTCTTGCTTCTAAACTTACGTTGGGATAGTAAGACATTATCGTAGTTGAAGACTCGGACACTCGCTCAATATTCTTCCGAGTCATGCAAAAGGAATCAGGTATAACGATTCTATACATATAGAGTTTTGATTCCAAGGCATTCTCTGTGTCTTAGAAACTTACTTGAGTAAAATAGTATTTTCCCTAAGTGTTTCGGCCCTCACTTATCTCTTTTATTGCTTTTCGGTTAGCGACTCGAAAAGCTGGTTCTTTATTCCGAGTCCACTCCTACTCGGACTAATCGCATTTTGAATATACCAGTATTCCGCCGTTTCTCACTCGAGAATCGACTTGTGGTTATCTATTCTATTGTTTGCCTAGTCGGCATTCGTAGTTCATTTCATGCTTAGTCTATATCAAGCTTTTCTCACTCGATATTCGTTATAGAACTTGATTCTTCACGTAAGACTAAGTCATATGGAATTCCGAGTATCATGGATATTAGACTCAAAAAATTCCATTTCTTTTCCGACTCGGATAATCGGTTGCGTAATTATCATAATTATTTTATTATCCGTGTCTAACCTTGGACCAAAGTATTTTATACTTTGAGAACCAGAAGGTGTTTTACTTTTGTAGGTTATTCAATTGAGGATATCTTTTCAAACTACAAAAGTAGCCGAGCTTCGAACGTCAAATCACCAGCGAGATATGGCTTTTCACCTTCCTCGCTTTAGTCCCGGAAGATTGTGTCGAAGCTGCATCGCTTCCATATCCGGAAAACCGGAACGCTAAGCCTAACGGTGGTTTCCACCTCATTTTTCAAGACACAACCGATGGTTTTGGGACTTCCAAGAGAGTTAAACCGTTGTCCAACGTCCATATTTCAACGGATACTTTCGAGTGACTCGGAAAGCCCTTATCAACGATCACAGAAGACTCTCGGTCGACGAGATGAAGATAACGGATACTCGCTTGATTATCTATAAATAGAAGCCACTTCACAAGACTTGAAGATTGCCGAATCTATTGTTAATACACATACTTGAGAAAAGTCATTGTATTTACTTCCAATCTTCTACTTACAACTCCCATTCTGTAATTCTTTACTCTATGAGTTGTAAGGTCTTGTACTTAGTTACAAACTCTTCTTACATTCTTTGTAAGGTCCCTTGACTAAGCTGTAAAGGTTAACTCAGCTTAGTTGTCCCTAGCTGTAAGGGTTATCTCAGCTAGAAAGTACTAGATCGAGATAAGGTAACTTCGAGTCTAGGAAAACTTGTATAGAGTTGTCCAAGGGAGCAACTCGGGTTCGATCAATTCACGGTATTTTGTGGACTCAAAATAGTGGATTTGACTTCGTGTCCGGATTGACACGGGCCGTGGTTTTCTGCCCCGGGAGGGTTTCCACGTAAAATCTCTGTGTTCTCTTTCCGAGTTCATTCTAGACTCGGACGGCCTTACTCGTACTTGTTTATTCCGATTCATTGCTTTCGAGTCCAATCTTTTCGACCCCGTGTTTAGACTCGAAACTGTCTTTGCCTCTTTTACGTTAAAAAGAGTGTGTTTTCGCAAAGAATTTTCTATCACCCTATTCACCCCCTCTAGGGTGACTCGAGACTCTCCCGAGCAAACCTTCGGTAGTCCACAAGAATGTTAATTCTTTAGAGTGTTGAACTAGCTCTTATACTAATTAAAAAGTCCAAGAGGGTCGGATATACCCTAGAGGGGGTGAATAAGGTATTTTAAAATTTTGAGGTGTCCGACTGATCGAGAGTTAAGAGGTCGAGATATATGAAAAGAAAACAAATAGAAAAGTAAATGGGAAAATGCAAGTTTGTTTGTTCACGATCTTGGCCTAGATCCAAGTATCCGGGTTAGTGACCGCCTAAGGTTTCCTTCCTTAGGATTATCTTCTACTTTTCTTATTACTCTAATCGTTAGACAAGTTATTCACATAACTTTCTGACTAACCTTTTGAATACACTTACTCTCAATGCCCACCGCTTACACTTTACTCAAGTGTTACAACTCTCACAAAGCAGTCTTCCCCAAGACTCTTTGTTACGACTTACAAAGTATCTCGCTTTTAGACACTTTGTTACAAGAATAATCTGAGTAAGCACAATTATAAGAGATTAAGATAAGATATAAAGTGTATTTTCTTGTTTATTCCATCCACGATCTTGGCTTGTATCTTCAAAGATTTCCCTTCAATTAGATGACCGTTGGAGTTACCATTGTGAATGTGATATTCTCTGTCTAACTTGGTAACTCAATCTTGACAGGATCCGATTGTTGTCCAGAATATTGATAATTTCCAAGTTTGGCTCATCTCTTGAAATGCTCATGTATCTTTGAATGTTAATCATGCCTTAGCAACCTTCAATCTTTGCTTAATTCACGTGGTTGCCTTTTTCTTCTACTTGCAAAGTATAAGGGCATGATCCGACTTGATATCTTTCTAAAAATAGGGCAAATAATATATGTGGAAAGATGCAAATTTCATGCAATAAAATCATAACATTAAATGCTTGCAATAAATCCATGATTCTCGAGATCATAATCAATTGAGAATCTTTCCTTAAAAATCAATGATTTAGTAGAATGCCAAATAAGGAAATAACATCCAAAATAAAAATTGATGCATGAAGAGTAATATAAGGGATATTAATGGAATGCATATAGCTACTAAATATTTGTCTTGAGTATAAAATTCATTAAAACTCAACGGGATCAAATAAACCAATAAATGAACGTGTCCGACTTATTAAATTTATCATCCGACTAACATTCTTAAGATAATTTTAGAGAAAACAATAATATCTAGAAATTTCCTAGGATAATCCTATACTTATCTAGATATTTCTAAACTCTAGATTTTTCCGATAGAAAATCCTAAATATTATTTGATACTTGTTTCTAGAAAGTGAGTAATGAATTTTCTATTATTTTATTTTAACATTCCCCCTCATTACCTACTTTTTCGTATTGTCATCCTTGGAAACATCCCGAGGTCTGGTTCAAAATTCTTCAAACTTCGTGGCATTGAGTGGCTTCGTGAAGATTTCAGCTACTTGATCTTACGTCCTCGTGTACGACATGTTGATCTCTCCTTGTAATACTTTCTCCCATAAGAAATGACAATGCACCTCCACATGTTTAGTTCTTGCATGGAAGACTGGATTCTCTACAAATCGTATAGCCGAGAGATTGTCACATTTCCACTCTACTAAATCATCGGTAGGTTGGTGAAGATCCTTAAGTAACAGGACTAACCACGTACATTATTGGGATGCCATTGCTTGTTGCACGGTACTTTGCTTCGTACTTTAGTGTGAAACTGTCGGTTGTCTTTTACTCCACCATGATATGACGAGGTTATCTTAGGCTAAATACATAGCCTATAGTAGATCGTCAGGTATCATGATCACCGAGTATAATCAGCATCACAATAGCCGATCAATTTGAACTTGTCACTCTTCTTATAGTGTAGACCATAATGAAGTGTTCCTTTTACATACGTCAATATTCTTCGAATTGTTTCCAAATGAGGCTTCTTCGGCTTTTGCATATACTTACAATGCTAACAGACATAAGTAATATCCGGTCTTGTTAACGTGAGGTAGATTAGACTGCCAACTAGCTGCCGATACATTGATGGCTCTTCAAGATATTTCCCCTCATATGAACAAGCTTAGTGTTTGCTTCCATCGGAATCGATTGGCTTGCATTCAAGCAAGTCGTACTTTTCAAGAAGATCATGGGCATAATTATGTTGGCAAAAGAATAACCCTTCATTTTTTCTTTCAACTTCAAGACCAAGGAAATGTTTTAACTCACAGAGATCCTTCATTTGGAAGCGTATGGAAAGATTGGCCTTTGTTTTGCTGAATTTCTGCTTCATCGTCACCAATGATGATGAGATCATCCATGTAAACAAACACTATAGCAATCTTTCCTTCTCGAACCTTCACGAATAGGTCGCGATCATCACTCTGTCATGGTATAGCTACTACTAGAAATTAGGCTTCTAACGACGACACTTTAACGATAAATCATACAATTGGTCGTTAAAAGTTACAAATAACGATGGAATTAATTTTTCGTCGTTTAATTTTATCAAATAACTATTATTACACAACGAACAAAAAATTGGTCGTTATTACTTTTAATATGTTGGTCGTTAATAATATTAGGATTCAAAATTTAATTATAATTAGTATTTCCTTTTTTTAAATAAATTTTTTAAAAATAAATTAAAATTTTTCCTCCTAAGATAAAATTTTAAGTTAGAAAATCAAAATTAGCCCTCCTAATTCTCGTTCAGTGGTCTTCCATCTCTGCTCTCTGGTCTTCGTTCAGTCCCGCTGCTCACGCTGAGTCTCAACCGCTGGCCATCGCCGTTCGTCGCCCTCCGCCCTCAATCGTAGTCGTTGCTCGCTCTTACCTACCCCTTTCTCACTCTTACCCTCTCGCCCTCCTCATTCACACCAGCCACCGACGCTCAATCGCCGGCCGAGGAAGCCCTGCCCTTGCCCGATCTGAAGTTTAAACAGGTCCTTTTAATGCAGTTTTTTCTTGTTTATGTTGAATTTTGTTATGGGTTTTTTGTTTGTGTTGAGGATGGAATCAAATTCTAGGTTTTTTGATTGAATTTTGATAGAATTTTGATTGAATTTTAATTATGGGTTCAACATTCTACTACTAACAGCTCGCCGGACTGTACTCCTTGGCACTGCCTCCGACCAACTGCTGCAGCCCCCGAATTGATGGCCTCTTATTTCTCTTTGCTCATCTAAGTTTCTGCTTTGATTTGTTCTAATACTCCTTGGCATTACATCCAGGTATGAGGGTTTATGTTCTGAAAATTATCCCCTAATTTTGTAGTTGATGTCTGCTTTGATTTGTAATATTTAATACTTTTATATTTTGTGCGATTTTGTGTCCACGATTTTGATTATTGTTGGGTGAAATTGGAGGTTTGAAATAGCTAATCACTGTTGTTTCTTAGTATTATGAATTTTAATTCTGGGTTCAATCTTTAATACATTCGAAAATGCAGTCCTGGCTGGGGGTTGGTAGCCTGCTGTTCATACTTCATACAGATGATACTCGCAAGGATCACCTGACTCTTTACACTTTGAGCACCATTGTAAAGTTATTATAGGTTGTAGCGTTGCGAATCCAGTGCCTTCCTTGGTCCTGTGCATGCCTTCTTGCTTTTCCAGTTCATGTTCATGTTATGCACAAGTGAGGAGGCTACTTTGTGTTGACTATTGAAATTTCGGCGCCATTGTAAGATGATTACAAGTTACCAACTGTCTAGAATCCAGTTCCCTTGTCGCTTTGCTGCATGCTATTAAAGAGCATCTCAAAAAAATTGGTTTGGCCATGCTGTTTACCTATTGAGCTTTGATGTGTCATGCGTGATATGCTTCTGAGCAACAGTGTAGTTTTATTTAATTTTAATATCATGCTGATCTCTGCCCACCCCATCTTCAGCAAGGTGGCTATTATATCCAGTATTTGATTTTTTCTCTCTTGTGGCTAGTTGGCATCTCTGCAACAAATGTGGGAAGAACGCCTATTTTATGTGTTATACTTGTACATTTTCATTGTGCAAAGGATGCTGTAAAGATGCTGTTGTGTTTTGTGTTAGAGGAAACAAGGGCTTTTGTGAATCATGCATGAAAACTATAATGATGATTGAAAGTACTGAACAAAATTGAGGTGGTACATTCATTTCCTCCTTTTTATTGTTTTACACATCTTTTAAGTTTTTTTAATTTAATGCTTTTGGGTGATGATGTGATCTTGGGATGCTGGCATGGAGAATTCTATTGATTACAACAACTTATGAATACTGGGCAACTCCAACTGTCAACTTATTCATGCATAGCTTTCAGGATTAGGAGCTTATGCATGGTAAAATGATGTCAGAGGGTTTGGAAATATATTTTTGGCTGTGTCTGATCAATCTGCATCATGAATATTAGGAGTCGTGAAGAAGATCTAAATATTTGGATTTGTGTAGTCCCAGGCTTAGTAGAGCATGAATAGTGGCCCTAATACAGTGTATCTGCACTCAGCTACATGTCTCAGTATATTGTCCTCTATTATGTAGTTGAAGGTTACCACTTATGAGATGTTGGGTCAAAGAAGCGACCTTTTTGCACTTGAATGGTCTACGGATAAAGCTTGGGTGCGTTTTAAATAATTGCCTCCCTCTTTTTTTTAATTTTTTAATTTTTTTATTATAATAAAAAAACAGAAAAACCCATGCTCAGGCCGGGTTCTGTTGGGGTATCAGGTTGGTATATTTATCAATAGTATGTATCAAGAGGCTGTATAGAAGAACGGAACTTTTATACCTTTTTAAAGGATATTGATACCAAATGAATCAGAGTAAGTTATGTTCAGAAGAAGACTCAATGATCCAAAGTTTTGTGATAGGAAGAATATTTTCTCAAGTTCATTGGCTGAGCATTCAATTCTTTTTCCTATTTATGATTCAGTTTCTAAGAAGTATGTCTTGCACTTGATACTTGCGCCCCTCCTCCAAAACCTATAATTGAATAAATAAATCCCTTTGCTGGCAGACATATGTTTTCATAAAATCTTAAAGAGTACAGGCCACTAAAATAAAGTTCTGGAGAATGACTGCCTCTTTCTACTAAACAATTTGTAAACAAGAAACCTCTGGTGTTAATGTAAAAATCTGTCAGAAATTGGTGGCGGGTATAGCCTTTTGGATACTTGACTTGTGGCCAGGATTAACCGCATAAATCTCCCCAGACAAGCTGCTATAACTACATTCGTGTTTTATTACATTGTACGATAATATGCTCTGATTTGTATGTTCCTTGAGGAATGTAATCTATTCATGATTGCCTCTGTGGAATGAATACATTTTTGCTCCTCCAAATTTGGCACGTCTAATGGCTAAAGTTGTTTAAGATTGCCTTTAGTGTGGTATGTACTATGTTAACAAGATATGATGATTTCATGTAGATTGAACAGAGTTCTATGAAATAGGTAAGGTGGTGTTCATGTAAAGAGTTATGATGTCTCACTGGAGACCATAACTCGCCTGTTTTGTCTCCTTCTCTTATTGAACTGGAAACATTAAGCATCGAATGAAAAATGTGGTTCAGTAGGATAGTTATCTACTTGTCTGTAGTAATATTTCTTGAATGGAAGTCTTCTATTTTACAAGTGCCTGGTGGAGCCTTGAGAAATTATGATACAATGGGAGACTCAACTTTCCGTTCATGCCCTTGAGTCTCTGGCAGAACAAGTAAACATTTACTAAATTTGTGAAGATTATGTGACTTGTCCTACCATGCTGATTTTCTTGACTTGGATAAATTTCCCTTTCTCACCCTTTCCTATCTCTAGTATCAAATATGCCTTTTAATTTAAATTTACTCCCCAAACTCAGTCTTGGTCTATGAGAAATAACCAAATTTCCTATGGTGGCATAGTAGTAGAGCTAGATGATTTGTAATGGGTGTAATATAGCACTTCAACGACTTTTTCCCTGGAATTTCTTAAGGTTTAATCCTTTTGTAATATTCCTTTTCCTTGTTTTTTGTGATGATAATTGCAAACACTAATGTGAGTATTTGTCTCCTCGCGGAGGAGCGTGGGGGAGGGAATAGTTTTAATATGTTGCAGCTGGTTTTGAGTTGCATCAAGGAGTTGCTCCCATGTAAATTGCACGACTTTGACATTGGGAACACAAAGCTTGGCTGTAGAAATTAGTATGGTCTTTCGTTTCATTGTTGCTTTTGTTTCTGCTGAATGATTTTGACTGAATGAAGAAACTGACTTATTGCAATTTTTTACTGAATAATTTAAGCTTATCCTTCTTAGTAACTCTATTACAGGTTCAGGTCATGTTTGATGATAAAAGTAGCTGGGAATATCTCTTCAAGGATTATTGGATAGAACAAAAAAGGAGGTTTTCTATAACTTCAGATGAGGTTGCCCAGGCAAAAAATCTATGGAAAAGTTCTGATGCCTCAGATAAACAGCAAACGATTGGTGATATAGACATGGGTAGTAATGATGTGGGTACCCGATTTAGACAATTCCTTAGAAAATTTAGAATCGACTGATTCAAAAAGAAAGAAGGCTAAGAGAAAGTCAAAATCTGTAGATTCTGATACAGATAGCTCTTCAGAAAAAGATGCCAGCTCTGCAAAAAGAAAGGCTAAAAGGAGGTTGAAATCCCAGACCAAGGAGGCATATTCAGATTCAGAACACTCTTCTGGAAATGAAGATGCAACTAATAAGAGGGGTAGGCCCAGAAGGCTGCTGCAGCCAACAGCTATCTGCAGCAGATGGCTGCTCTGCAAAAAGAAAGGCTAAAAGGAGGTTGAAATCCCAGACCAAGGAGGCATATTCAGATTCAGAACACTCTTCTGGATATGAAAATGCAATAATAAGAGGGGTAGGCCCAGAAGGCTGCTGCAGCCAGCAGCTATCTAGAGCTACCTGTAGCAGCAAAAATCTTGTATTGACATGTTTATTTTGGGAAATGATTTAGGGTCTGTTTGTTTTAGCGTTTATAAAAGCGTTTATAACCGCTAACCGCTAATAACCGCTCATAAACGCTCATAACCGCTCATAAACGTTCATAATCGCTCATAACCGCTCATAAACGCTAATAAACGCTCATAACCGCTCATAACCGCTAATAAACGCTATAACGACTCATAGCAGCTCATAACGACTAGTTATAACCGCTATAATGACTATCCACTATAACAACTAATAAACTCATATTAATATTATTGTGATGATTATTATTTATGATAATAATAATAATTATAATTATTATTATTATTATTATTATCATAATAATTAAGAAAAAAATTATTATTATTATTATTACTACTACTACTATAATAATAATAATAATAATAATAATAATAATAATAATAATATTATTATTATTATTATTATTATCATTATTATTATTGAGAAAAATATTATTATTATTAGTAATAATAATTATTATTATTATAATTATTTAATTATATTATCATTATTATCATTATCATTATTTAATTATATTATTATCATTATTATTATTATAATGATACTCATCGTTATTGTTATCGTACTCTTGCAACAATTGAATAATATTTTTGAATAATATTTTTGTAGCACGCACACATCAATTGACTTGAAAATATTAAAATTAGTAATGAAATGATTTACAAACAAATGACTAACTATTGGGTAACATTTCCTACTACGCCACTAATTATATTAGCTATTTCATCCCTAAGTGCATTCATTGTTTGTGTGTTATGATGATCATAAAGCTGTTGTTCAGACGGTACTTCATATGTGATAGTCGGCCTAGGGCTAAATGGTATCCTTTTTTATGCACACGGATTAAATTATGCAACGTGCATGTCGCAATTATAATCTTCACTTGACGCTCTCTACTTGTCCGAGGCATTACGTGCTTCAAAATTCTCCATCTATTCTTCAACACGGAAAAGCTTCGTTCAATAGTCATACGTAACGAAGAGTGTCGATAATTGAACACTTCTTTAATTCCTTCCGGTGGACCGTATTCTCGAAATTGAGGCACATGGGATCGAACACCTGTTTCCTTATACGGTACTAAATACCCAATCGTGTTACGATATCCAGAATCAACCATATAATATTTCCCTAACAAAATAAAAAAACATATTATAACTTTTAAGTGACCAATATGTTCAAATTAAGGAGCGGTAGAAAAATATTCGTATGATATTCACTTTACGGGGTTGAGGAAATTTGAATTGTGAATTTATCACACTATGTGTAAGCACTTTCATATCATGTGCACTTCCTTCCCATCCAGCATTAACGTAAGTGAACAACATATCAAACGAACATACGACCAACACATTCCAAGTCTTCTCTCCATGATGGTTTCGAAAAGTATCAGCATCAAGGCCCCCAACGATTGCCTGGATAAATGTGCCATCTAAAGCTCCAATTGCATCCTACCGTAAATTTTGTGATTGTTAATAAGAAATACAATGTGAATGATAATTGTGAAAAATATAAAATTTTAATAACAAAAAAATGCAGCATACCTTAAAAAATGGCCAATATAATTGTTCGTTTTGCTTGGGGACTGGAGTTCGGGGGTACTTCATGCAAACTTCGATGCGGCCGAATTATATCACCGGACAATTCAACTAGAGCATCCAATACCTTATTATGATATTCACATATGCCCGATATAGGGTGGTTGAACAGTCCTTCCGCATCCCGGTAACTACCACCCCTAGCCAATATCCACAAACAAATCCCTACTTTTTCGGCAACCTTTATAAAAAATGCTTCTTCGAGTAAACGCCTCTCAATCATGATGTTAACAAGTTGTATAAATACCTCTTTGTTTAGACGAAATTGTTGCATAAATTGTCGCTGAGTTGCACGTGACAACATATTAGCCATTAATTCTTCCCCACTTGCACCACATACTTGCTCTTGGTACCCTGGGCATCATCCGCCGGTTCTTTGAATACCGACGTTTTAACTTACGAATAAGAAGTATGTATAGAGCAATATTATCGTCATCCATTCTACATAAAACAAGTACGAAATTCATGAGTACATTAACACAAATACTAAACTCTAAGATAGATCTGAAGTTTTTCAATACAAACATAAAGCTAGCTTACACCATGTCCATAATTCATGACAAAAACAAAAAAAAATTGGACAACTAAACACATCACACATTCAAACATAAAACTAACGAAATATTCGAAATTGTTTTCTAACAAGAAAAATGTAAAAGCTCACAAAGACATGAAAGACATAGTTAGGAAATAGACCCTGTCACATATCCATATGGATTACATGTAATAAGATGTCTCCTTTTCATAAAGTTTTTGGTGAGCCAATCATAAACCGCTCCATCGGTTGGAAAGCCTAAGAAGAAGTCCGCCTCATTACGCTCCTTGATAAGTTCCATTGCCTCGCTGATGAATTTATCTCCTTCACCATGTACATCCGCAACGACTTTAACTCTCTCACCAAGCTCCTTAAATATGGGTATTGGTTTGCTTTCGACTTCCTCCAAAAGCTTCTTTGCCTTAAACACCTCTAAGGCCATCGAATTAGCTTCAACATCATCGTCCTTCCTCTTCTTTGCTCGAGTAGTACGTCCTTCAATCTTACGTTTTTCGATGAAGTTGTTTGCCTACTTCTTGGGGGATTGACTTTCCTCACCTCTCATTGTTTCAGTCATACCGGCCACTTCTTCGGTATCATCGGTGTCCCCTGAACCTTCCACGGTGTCAAATGTCATATCTTCAATGCCTTGTTGGAGACTACTTTGGCCAACATCCATTCCCAGGGCAAAACTAAGAGCTCCAGTTGCTCCTTTATTGTTAAAAATAAACCTCAACTTCTCCACATGACGTAAAGGCTCATGTCGAATGAAGGAGGGGCATTTAGTCCTCTCGCACATATCATACATTAACAAAACATGAGTATAAGTTTGTTTACTTTACTACGAATAATGAAAGTAAATGAACTAACCACTTTAATGGTCGCCCACTGTGCATCCGTAACTATGGGCAGCTTAGTATCCGGGTTGACACCTCTTCCAGTTGATTGAAGAAGAGCTTCATGACCGTTTAGTTTTCTTTTCAAATTGTCATACAAGTTCTTTAGTTGGCGCTTCGTCCTGTCTAAGGTAGTGAGTTCTTTGTATTTCTTGATAACTACAACCCACTCAAATCTCTTATTTTGCATTTTCATATCATACAACAACTCAATAAACTTGTCTCGATTCCGCTTCGGTCCACATATGTCGGGGCATTTTTGAGTCACAACACTATACTTCATATGCAGTCATACATTGAGATAAAACAAATCATACAACACAACCAATCAAAACAAAAATAACAATATAGCAAAGGTACTACAATTAACAAAGAAATATCACGACCTCTCTGAAAGCATATTAATCAAACCAGGAACAAATCGAAAGCAAGGTTTCGGAAATTTACAATTACGGACCATATAACAACACACAAAACCGTAGTCATTGCCGATAGCCATATAATTTCACACAAGTATTGAAATCGTTTCCGGAGCACGGTGATAAACACGGAACCAGACACACAACCATCGGAACACGGAAAACCACGAGTCATTGCTGTACATCTAAAATTCGAAATTATATCAAATAAATTGTTACCTTAATCGTTGCCTATATCTTGCTCAAGTGTTGCTCTCACCGAACGATAAACCCGGAATCGGCAGAGACAAGGAGCCGAGCTTCCACTTTTCTTTGATTGTTGTTCGTCTATGGCGAGATAGTGAGTGAGAGGCATGGAGGTAAGTTCCTTCGACCGCCTTCGACCGAGAGAGAGTGATGAGAGGAGGTGAGGGAGAGGTGTAGCAGATTTGGCGAGAGAGGAGACGCGAGACCACGGAGGCGAGACCCGGAGAGGGAGACGCGAGACGCGAGAGGGGCGAGAGATGGGAGACGCGAGAGGGCAGGGTGGGAGACGCGAGAGGGGCAGAGAGGGAGACGGGAGACGCGAGACGCGAGAGGGGGCACGAGACGGGAGACGCGAGAGGGGGCAGAGAGGGAGACGTGAGACGCGAGACGGGGAGTCCGGAGAGGGAGCAGAGAAGGATTTGAAGAGGGCTTTAACTTGGGTGGGTGAAAAATTTATGACTTGTAATTGCTTCTACTATAATTTTTCGGACAATATTACAGCTACTAGAGGTAGATAGACGCACATAGGGTGGCGGTTCTCGGAATTGATTAAAGACTCCTTGGGGGGTTTAATTTGGAGTTGGGTAGTAAATTTACTACTGTTATAACTGTTGGGAGAGAGAAGATGAGAGACCCAAAGGGAGAGATAGGTGTAGGAGGGTGTTTATTATTATTATTATTATTATTATTATTATTATTATTATTATTATTATTATTATTATTCCATGACATAATAATAATAATAATATTAATACATTATTGTTATTATTATTATTATTATTATTATTATTATTATTATTGTTACTACTACTAGTACTATTATTATTATAATTATAATAATTATTATTATTACTATTATTATTACTACTACTATTATTACTATGATTATTGCTATAATAATAATAATAAGATTGTTAGCGTTTATTATTATTATTATTATTATTATTATTATTATTATTATTATTATTATTATTATTATTATTATTATTATTATTGTTATTGCTAAAAAATATTATTATATTTCAAAATTTTAGTATTATCGTTACTATAATTATTATTGTTATTATCATTATCGACGTTGTAACTTGTTATTATAATGATCGTCATTGTCATCGTTATAATACTCTTGTGACAATTTTATAACAATAATAATAATATCAATAATGATAATAATAATAAATAATAATAATAATAATAACAATAAAATAATAATAATAATAACGATAATAATAACAATAAAATAATAAAAATAAAAATAAAAATAAAAATAAAAATAAAAATAAATATAAATATAAAAATATTATTATTATTATTAAAAAGTTAATTATTTAATATTATTATTACTATTATAACGACTTATAACCGCTTATAACCGCTATAGTAGCTTATAACCGCTATACAACCCATAACAGTCTATAACCGCTAATTATAATAGCTCATAACAACTCGTAATGACTCCTAACAACTCAAAATAGCTCGTAACTGACTCATAACAGCTCGTAGCGACTCATAACATCTCATAACAGCTCATAAACCCTATAAACGCTATAACCGCTAGTTTTAACAATTGAAACGAACAGGACTCTTAATTTTATTTGCTTTTAACATATTGCGGGAAGATTATTAATTCCATCGGATCGGGGAAGAAGTCTTGTATGCCGTGGTCCGATGAGACCGTCATTTCGGCTCCTGGTATGTTGGTTTGTTTGAGTTACATATGTTTGTTTGATAAGAAGTTGAATACTTTTGCAATTTTGTAAAAGTTCTAATAATTCTCTATTTTTTGCAGATGTGGACTTGTTTGGAGATGTGGATTGCTCATTCAAGTTCCAACACTTCCTTACCTTTTATGAGTAGTTGATGAAGATTTATACTTTCTAAATCATTTGTAGGACTTCATTTTTTTTTAGTTTTTTGTTAATATTGCTTGTACTCGGATATCAATTACTATGAGAACTTCTAGTTTCCTCGATTGTTTTTTAGATTATGTGTTTTAGGATGTTTTTGGTATTAGGTTATGTTTTATATTGTGTATTTGCGGACCAATGGTATTCAAAGGAATTAATACATATCAATTCGAGTTTTTTGTTACTATATATTAGTGATCAATAGTTTAGTACATTATTTGAAGTATAATTGACAAAATTATATATTTAGGTTATCCATAATATTATTAACGATGAAAATGTTAATCATTAAAGAAATAACGATGAACCAAATTGGTTGTTAATGATCATGATTTTAATTTTTGTATTTATGGTTCCTCAAAATCTGCGACGAAAAATTTTGTCGTTAATGATATGTAGTTCATCGTTATTCAATCAACTAATTACGACGACATCTTGTTTCATCGTTATTTTAAGTAACGATGAAAATTTTAAAGTCATCGTTAAAAGTATTAACGAGGGAAGCACTAACGACGATCGACGACCAAAATTTTTTGGTCGTTAATCACTTTTAACGACGAAAAAATGTACTTTTAACGACCAATTTATTCGTCGTTAGAACCCTTTTTAGTAGTGAGCCACTCTGTACCAAGAACTCGGCTATCTTGTCGTACCATGCTCTAAGCGCTTACTTGAGTCCATATAATTCCTTCTTCAACTTGCAAACATAACTTCGATGATTCTTGTTCTTGAACCCTTTAGGTTGGTCCATGTATATCTCATGATCAAGTTCTCCATGCAAGAAAGCATTCTTCGGACCCATCCGCAATACTCTCCAAGACTTTATAGAGGCTAGTGTTAATATAACACGTGCCGTGGTGATTTTGCTACTAGACTAAATGTTTCCTCATAATCTAGACCTTACTTTTATGAGAAACGTCGAGCCACCAATCGTTCTTTATAACCTTTAATTGAGCCATCAGGACGCACCTTTAACTTGTATACCTATTTACAAGAGATGGGATTTGCATCCTTGGACTTGGGTACTAATTCTCAAAGTCTCATTCTGAATTAGAGCTTGTACTTCTTCGTTCATTGCCCTTTTCTATTCCTTCTTTTGGCATGCTTCTTCATAGGTTCTTGGTTTCTTAATGCTCAATCCTTCTACCAATGCTACGTTAGCATATATAGGATTTTGCTTTTGTGACCTCTTAGACCTCCTTAGTTGTGGCTCAAGGGCTTCTTCTATCACTTGTCTCTTTGAGTTAGTTTGAGCTCTCTTCTTTTAGAGAAACCGATGCACACCTATCTGTCATGGACTTTTGTGTACTGCTTGGTGTCTCTTATTTACCTCTTTCTTCTTCGGTAACTTCTTGTCGTGGTGTTGTCTCATAGCTTGGGCCTTTCTCATCATCTTCTAGCCTTTAATCCAACTTTTCCTTGATCTCCCTAGAGTTGGGAAGTGTTATTGCCTGTAATGACCACCATGAAGATGTTTCGCCAAACACCACATTTCTTGATGTGTACCAATGTCCTATTGTCGGGTCACAACACCTCCATCCTTTTCTTTCATTATCATAGCCCACGAAAATACGAGAGAATCTCCTTTTTGTTGAACTTGCTTCGTAGGTGGTCAAGTATAAAGATATAGCATACACACCCAAACACCCCGAAATGGCTTACCATGGGCTTGACATTCCATAACTTCTCACATGGAGACATAAACCCGAGCCTTACTTATGGTAGTCTGTTGGTGACATAGACTGTTGTCTTCATGCACTCAGCCCATAAACATTGCGGTAAATTCTTGGCATCCCGCATGCTTTTGTAGGTCTCTACAACATGTCTATTCTTTCATTCTCGCCACACCATTCTACTTGCAGTGTGCTAGGAGAGGTAACCGGCACCGTATTTTATATGCTTATAGGTAATTCGAGAACTCATATGATGTATATTCTCCCCATTGTCCGTACATAGGCACTTTACTTTGTGCCCTACTTCACTTTCAGACCTTATTTTTTAATTCCTTAAATTTATCCAACACCTCTTATTTGTCTTTCAAAAATCTACCCAAACATATCTTGAGAAATCATCGATGAAGGTAATCATGTACTGTATCCGGTAACGGATGGTTGCTTTACTCTTCTAAAGACATTGGAATGGATGAGCTCAAGTAGCTTCTTATCTGTGTATGAGGACTCCTCGTAAGAAAGTTGATGCGCCTTTCCGTATTGACATCTCGTACATACTATGTTATCTCGAATCTCAAGTTGCGGAAGGCCCTTCATTATTGACTTACGCATCATCACCTTCAGCTTGTGATAACTCAAGTGACCAAGTCTTGCATGCCATAAGTCTACCGTCTCATTCTTCCTTGTTTTGTAAATGTATGCATCTTGGGTTGACATTACATAGACCGATTCAAGGCGTCGTCCTTCCATAGGTGGTGGCGACGTAAGCTTGAGAATGCGATATACCTTGACATCGTTGGGACCAAAGACCACATAGTTCCCTCGAAGATGTCGGTTGTGATATAGACATAAGATTCTTCTTCAAACCAGGCACGTGATAGACATTTTGCAGCTGCACTTGATGCGGACTAAACCGAGGAGCAATCGGTGCATTACCAACATAAGTTATTGGCATTTTAGTGTCATTAGTCTGTTACCACGACCCGATTTCCTTTACATTGGTCATACCGTGTAGCTTGTTCATGTCTCTTGTCATGTGGTTCAAGCAACCTGAATTCACTATCCAGTCATATTCATAGTTGATAGATTCACTGCTCATTATGACAAGAGTGGTTTCCTCTTTCAGCTCCTTGACACATGATGTAGCTAATTCTACATCGAGTATAGCATTATTCTCTTCCATTACAAAAGAAGCCTGTAAGGCCCACTCTTCTTCACTTTCATTATTTTTGAAAGTAACTATGTTACCTTCCTTTTGAACAGATCTGCAGTCTCGAGCATAGTGTCCTTTCTTGCCTCATTCGTAGCATCGATCCTCTTGTCGACGATACTTCAATTATTCCCGATCACTACGAGCTTGGTGTGCTCCCTTCGAGTTCATGTTGTGCTTGTCGCCAATTTGATTGCCTACTTTTCGAATAATCTTCATCTCCGATATATCTTCTCCCGGACTTATCTTGGCCTTTAAGTACTCTCCTTTTTGTAAAGAAAGCTTTCTTTTCCTTCATTATTGAGACCTTGGACATTTGGTTATCTAGGTCTTCTTGATTGACTAAGATACTTTCTAGTTCTTTCAAGTTGGGTTGAGTGGCCCATCCCCGAGTTTCCGTAATAAGGCCACTATATATGGGGTCCAAGCCTCGGATTATGATCCAACATATTCTAGACTCGTTGATTGCAATTTCGAGGTCTACCTTCTCTATTTCACCACATAGAAATTTAACTTTTTTGAAGTATTGACTTACTCGTCATGTCTCCATGTTTGATGGACATGAGCTCATTCTCTAATTGTTGTAGCTTAGCTTCATTTTTCTTCGTGAAGAGTACAGCTACGGTATCCTATGCTTCCTATGGTGTCTTGCGAGTCCTTGATCCAATGTAGGAGCTCGTCCTCTACGGTGACGGACGGAACATACATAGCCTTCCCTTCCTTGATCTCCCACTTCTTTTCGATCGGGGTCCATTGGGCGGCTTTCTCATCACCGCCAATGATCCCCCGCAAATCTTGCTGCATCAAGTACTATAATTGCTCTCATTTAGCTTCTTGAGTGAGTTAACCGATGTTGAAAGATTTTCCATAAGAACTTGGTAAGCACCCAACACTTAACCAGCAAGATGTGGTCCCGGACCAACGGATTTCACGAGTCCCTAATCGTGCCGATAGAATCTCCTTTATAATTCGATCCCCGACCATGTAGATAACAATGCTAGCTCAAGACAACGCAACCAAAACCTTGCTCCGATACCACTTGTTCGGATCAAGTGGTATACTAGAAGCAACTCCGTATTATTAACTTAAGAGAACAAACTTACAAGACTTTAGATAGACATTCAAGAGTATGTGGGACACCTCACTTGCTCTCTTAGGAGCTCTCACTCTCTCTTATGGTGGATGCTCTCACTTTTTGTGGATGCTTACATAGATAGGTCATTCCCTTATTTATAATAGTTCCACCAACTTAATATACGGTGCGAGATTTGGCCAAGTACCAAAATCCTAATCATGTACCTAATTAAATATCTAGGATGTTTCTTGAAATAATTCTAGAGAATACAATAATATTTAGATATTTTCTAGGATAATACTATAATTATAGATATTTCTAACCTCTAGATTTTTCTCATAGAAAATCTTAGATATTATTTGATACTTGTTTCTAGAAGGTGGGTTATGAATTTTCCATTATTTCATTTTAACAGAAAGTTGTTGAGTATGTTTAGAGTTGATTTTTTTGTAGTTTAACGAGTGGGTGAATGTGGTTGACTTGTGGTTGAGTGTGAATTTTTTTCTAAAAATGCGAGTGCGTGTGGTTGAGAGATATTGAGTGGAATTTTTCTTCAAACCAAACACACAATGACGAGAGATAGAAGAGAGAAATACTCATATTATGAATCCGATCAATGGACCCATTTTATATGGAAATAGAAGAGAGAAATCTACTTTGTTTGAATTAGAGACTATGGAAATGGGGGTGTTTTTAAAGAATAAAAACATTGTTATATTATATTATAATCTGATTCTGTAGATCAAAAACATCTTATAATTTGTAGAAAGAAATCATTGCCCGATTTCCTGATAATAAGTCATTGAGAACGTTGAGGGCGGCTTTAAGCTTTGGGAGACTGTTTTAGATTTAATGCCAATTTTATGGTTTGTCTTAAATGCTACTATTGAACTTTAAGAAGTTTAAGAAGCTTATTAAGCCCATGATTAAAAGAATAAGCATATTAGGCAACAACGGGAGCCCGGGAATTGGGCCTTGAATAGATTCGCCCCTGCTATCGCTCATATCGTACATTTAAATCAGAGACGCCCTTTCAGTTTCAGGGCCCAACTCCCTCATTCTAGATACATTCAAATCTCTACAACAACCTTTTTACCTTGTAGCCTATAATCAATTTCTAAAAATCTTTTGTATGTGAATAATATAAATTTTTGGGTATTGACAAAAAATAATTTGACTTTTTTTTTTTATCATAAAGCGAACGAATTTTAACACCTTTTGACGACATTAAAACACAACCGAGTTTTGGAGACTGAAACTCGTCTCGAAAGCTGAAGTGTCAAGTGAAAATTAAGGTAATTTAATATTCAAGGTCAAAATTTTAACTCCGTTGTACACTTGTTAACTTCACTTGACACGTCAACTTTCGGACAAGTCACAGCCCTAAAACTCGGTTGTGTTATAATATCATTATTTTTCACTCAGTTATATTCTAAATAATATTAAAATTCATATTATTTCTTCCATAAATACATTTAAAAAAATTATCACTTTCCTTGTAACAAACTTTTCTTCAGGCCGATTGGTCTTATGGTGGTTACTTCCATCAGCCACCTTCCCCACTAAAGCTGAATCCTTGATGGGAGCACTTTTTTCCTTTATACGAGGAAGGACTGTGTGGAGCTAAAATTTTGGTATTATCCTCTCCTTCCTTTGGCCTGTTATGACTTGTTAAGGCAACCTTGAGATAAAAATCCAGTGGGTTGAACCTTTTTGTTTCATTCAAGGGAAATCATCCCTAGCATTCATGTCATATCCTTTTCATCCATGATACTAAGGGCAATCCTCCTTAATACCTCTTCTAATATTAGGTCTATTGAAAATCCTCCTAGTGCTATATAGCAAAATCTTCCTAGCACACGTGTATCTCTTAAACATGACAAAATCCTCTTCATTACCTTCTATAATCTCTTTTTCATCTTCGGTGTACAAGAAAATCTCACCTAATACCCCTCACATCACATGCAAATATCCTCAAAACACGACATATACCCCTCATCCATCTATTTCAAAATCTTTTTATAAATCTTGATCTTTTCATGTTCATTTTTCCTCACCTAACCTATGATTATATTTATTTATACATTCCATTTCTGATGAGAAGACGAAAAAAAAGTTGTAATTTTCAAAATTGTCCTTTTCATTTAATACTTGGTTCATCACCTTTGTTAACTTGTAAAATTTGATAAAATGGAGGTGAAATATTCTCATATTCTACTTAAATAGGGCATATGAACTAATACTGTTACAGGTAGCAATCAGTTTCAGTTTTTCTTGTGCTTGAATTCTCTCTCCCTTATCTGTTACTTTTTAAAATGTTTTCTTAAGGAAACTGTTATGTTTCATTTTTTCCTTTTCTTGAAATTAATGTGTACTGATTTCAACTCTGTAATGTTGTCATCGGTATATGTTCTTCAGTTCTGTCTGCTGACAGTTTGTCATCAACATAAATGTTTAAGTAGGATTGAATGGGGTCAATTTAGGATAACTGCAGAATTTATAATTGGTTAAGATTCTATCAGAGCCATAATGTAATACCATATTTCTGATTGTTTTTATTTATAATAAAAATAGAACATGAATTGATGCTTTCAGAAAATAAATTAATGATAGCTTTTGGGGATGGAAAACCTTAAAAATATAAAAATGGAAGCAAGTTGAATCAACATGTGAAATGCCAAAATTGCTGACAAAATTTGCGAAAGTCCGCACCCCCCAAACTAATATTCTGTTCCAATATCGTACAAATGATACATATGTGGTAACGTCCAAATGAAACCTCGTAACTAAATAAAATACCTGAAATTTAAGCATCAATCAAATAATTATAGTCGATCTCTGCATCGCCATGGTAACCGGGCATGAGAGGGGACCATAATGGTCCGTCAATGGCCATAAAATCCGGAAAAGTTGATGAAGTTAGTGCATTGTGCAGTACAGACTGCTGCTTCTCTTCGTGCAGAACCATCTGCATATTAGAGCTAAGACCTTGTTCGGGTTCAATGTTTGATAATTCGCTTGAGTCGCCGAAGCTCAATATTTCAGGTGAATCAACTGGACGATGTTTGCATGTGTGACTACCGGAATAGACAAGTCTGTACTTATTGGTCGGAGAATCGCAAATCATTTGCACATACTTGAATGCCCTACAACCATTTTCACTGTATCTGCATTTGTAGTACTCTCTGCATATAAATGGATTATTGTCAAAATTATTTCAATATCGACTCAAAAAGGATTTGTAATGCAACTTCATTTCTTTAATGCACCTGGGATATTTCGAACTGAGAATCGGCTTCTTTCCATATTTTCTCCACTTGAATCCATCTTCTTTAATCTCAGTAGTGATCACCACAGGTTGAAGCTGTCTAATCCTGTAGATTATTGCAAATAATCATTTTGGAATTAGCAATCAATCAAAAGAAAATAAATCTTAGGCCAAAGATGGGTTCTTACCTCCCAATATCACAGAACTGCGCTTTATCTATCGCGATGGTTTTGGCGACGGATGGATCCTGAAGATGGGGATTCCTTAACCTTGAAATGCAATCTTGGAATGTTTGCAAGATAGTCGCGATGTGATGATCCATACTTGTTATCGACTCTGCATTATTTTGTTTCTGTTTCTCTATAAGTCTTTGAGTGAGTTCAATGTGTAGTTGATATGCTGCTTCCAAACCCCTTTTCAACTCTTCAACCATCACATCCATACTCTCTCTCTCTCTCTCTCTCTCTCTCTCTAGATCTCCAGGTCTCTGCTCTCTTGAAAAGTAGATAAGGGTCAGGAGCACCCTTCTATATATACTTGTTTGAATGACGAGGGAAAGAGGTAAGCTTCCACGAAGATCAGGAGAGATATTTAGCAAATTACTTGCAGATGCCACTCCTTTGTATTGTGAAATCATTCTTATTTGAGCAATCATAATACAACCATTTTGCCCTATTTGACTTATAAATAATATAAAGGCATATTAATATTGGGTACAGGGCTAGATACCCCTACGAGCTAGGGATCAAGATCCAAAAGTAGGGCTTGCTTTAATTTTCTTGTTTGTTTATCTTTTCGTTTCCCCAAATTCGCTCACAACTCCTGAGTCTCTAACAAGCAGTATTAATGCAGTCTATTCCTTGCAAGAATAAATATACTTCCTCCATTCCAAAAAAAAAACTACATAATTTGATGTTTTGTGCTCTCCAATTTATCACTTTAACCATCGATTTATAAAATTATGTAATAGAAAAAATTATAAAAATATATTGATAATGAAAGTATTTTTTAAAAGAAATCCATTAATGACAATTTTGTATTGTAAATCAATACATATTTTGATTAAATATTGGTCAAACTTTGCAAAGTTTGACCTAAAAAGTAAAAAACAAGCAATTATTTTTGGATGGAGCGAGTATAATATAAAAATTAATTCTAATCTCCAACAAGCTGTCTTTCAGGCTGTCTAGTAGAATATATAAAGTTTAATTATTGATTCATCCCTTAATCAAAATAAAGATATCTAATGTACAAGCATAAAAATTGTCCAATGTCAGTAATTCACTCTCTAATTTACAATAATCACATTATGATAATAAGATATCACACATGAAGATGAGAAAAATAAACAATATAACTAATGGTGAGCAAATTATCTATTGAAAAGGGATATAATTAAAGAAAATTTTCATTTATCCCTTTTAGGTTTTGGTAAATATTTTTTCTAATCCTAAACTTTTCAAATTATCACTTATCTTCACCATGTCAAATTATCATAAATCCTCAAAATTTCACTTTTGTGGCAACAAGCAATTGTTGGAGCTAATAATGATGATTTATGGTCTCAATAATGATAATTTGTGGTTGGGGAACACACATCATTAATTGTGAATTGAGGATCACCTAATAATGGGCAAAGGTAGAGTTATCCAACGAACAAAGAGGTTTTCATAATAAAGGGGGACGTTCGTGGGCTGGCGAGGTTGTGGGTAAGGGGGAAAAGGTGAGAGAATGACATTTCTATAATTTCAATTTTTATAATGATAGGTGAAAATGTCAAGGGGTAAAAAATAATTTGAAAAATTTAAGGGTAGAAAAATTTTACCAAAACCTTAAGGAGGGTAAATGAAAAATTTTCTATTATTAAATCTACCAGTACCAAATATCTTATAATTAAATAAAATTTTGAAAAGACTGAAAAATTGAGGCTTATCATAAACAATTATGGTTGATGACAACCTTTTACTATAATAGAGGTTAGGTCTCGAAAAATTGATCCAAGAAACGAAACCCGAACCAAAGACCGAGACGCATGCCCAACCTGACATGAGAAACATACTCACCCAAAAATGGACTCAAAAACGAATTGACCCAAACTGAATCAAACCGAACCAAATCTAAAAATTTCCAACAAAGTAGACAGAATTTTGGTTCGTGAAAAGCCAACCCAAACCCCGAACACGAATGACCTGAAATAACGTTGGCCCAAAATATGACTCAATTTAAAGTTAAACCGATCCTTACCTGAAGGACCAGTTTGCAAGGTCTAAGGTTTCCCAAGAAAAGGCCAGAATTTTCTTTCTTTTTTGCATTAAATCTCTAAATGTAAATTATCAAGATTTCCTATAGATATTGTGCTGAAAGTAATTTGCTCAGCAGATGAAATCTAATCGAGGCTTAGGTACAAGGTTTTTTACTATGCACTCTAAAGGATTTAAAAAAATGATACAAAAATTAGGGGTCAACTAATGTGAGATCAGATCAATAATTTGTCAAATGATGCTTACCCCAAAAGTTGTGTTTTTTTTCATGAAAAAAGAAAAATGATTGAGTTGAGCCAAACTTTTTGGTTTGATTGAAAATTATTGTACCTAATTATATGATAACATCTTTCTTAATATGTCTCTTTCTAATGAGTTGAGATTCTAGTTAGGCAAATTTATAATTGGCTATTATCGTATAAAAAAATTATACCTCTTACAAATATCACTTATCACGTTGGTTCTGGTAAGGGATTTCTTAAAGTTGGTAAAGTTTCGTCCGATCTGATTATACAAAAATTTGTCTGATCTGAAAAAATCGGATTTGAATATGACTTTTTATCCGAATTTTAATTTCAAACATAAAATGTTTATATTTTTATTATCTTAACCCAATTTTAACCCGAATTTATATTTGTCCGTATTGTCCGGCCTGAAAAAAATTAAATATCGGACAAGAAACGACAATGAACAATTTTTCTAACTCAATTTTAATATGAACACCAAATTTTTGTGAGCACTAGAATTTCTGGGTGGCAGCTAAATTAGGGCAAAGTCTATCAAGCAAATTCATGAGCCATGTACTCAAGTACTATTTCATGAGCTTAGTGAAGTCAGCAATCGAAGTATCGTGTAAGCCTTTGACTTTATTTTGTGACTTGTGAAATCTCTATAATTATATAAACACAAAATTGGTTTTCTTCTCCAACTTTGACATATCACTTTCATATTACTTTGAACACATCTCACTTTTAACTAACTTTTTTTGTTTTACAATATCTGTTATTTTACAATTTCAATGATTTATTATGACAAATTTATCAATTTTCCCTTATTAATTGCTATTTTCTCTCCTTCTTTCATTGATTTTCTTCATTTTCAATAAAATTTTCGGACAACTTGATCTTTTGATATAAATTTTATCATGAATTTTGTGTTTCTTTATTATTCTATCGTACAACAATAAGTATTTTAAAATGAATGGAGTAATATTTATTCATTTATGGATACCATTTAATTTAATTGGTAAATCTTTTGATAGTTATTATTATAGCCTATACTGACCTTCCACCTGGCTCACTTTGCATAAAAAAGAAAAAATTATTTATTTTTGGTAATTATGAAATGTTTCCTACTATTTTCTCATCCTTTTCAATTTAATTAAAGTATTTGTTTTTGTTTTTGTTCCTATTTTGAATAATTAGAATAAATATCTATTTTGAGTTTTTACACGATTTTCATGAGAAAATATATTTAAATTTGTTTTCTAATTTTCAATTTTGTTATTTAATCATTAATTATTTAAGTTCCAAATTTGCATTTTTCGAATTGAAAATCATGTTTTGAAAAATAAAAGGAGTAAAAATTACGATAATAATTTAAGATTGAATAAATTTATGCATAATAATTTAGATTTATATATAAGCAGATCATCTTAAATTACCTTTTGTAGATCTAAGCTGGGTCGGATTATCCTAGAAGAGGAGAGGAATGAATAGGGTAATAGAAATTTTTCTGAATTCTCGTATCTTTGTTCTAGATTGAACTAAGATACTGAAAGCAATTAAATTATGTGGAAATAAAAGTGACAAAATGAGTTTGTTTGTTTACGATCTTGATCCATAGACAAATCACGGGTTAATGACCGCTCAAGGATCCTTTCCTTATGATTAACTTTTACTTGTTTTACTTAGATTGAGTTAACGTCACAAGGGTTCAATATTTATCCTTCTGACCAACCACTCGAGTTCACTAATGATATGACTTCATGCATCAAAGCTAGGGAATAATGAAAGTAAGCTTGCATCTCTTGGTTGTACTTCTTCTGGTCTTCAATTGTCTTCATGCATCAAAGCGAGGGAAGACCGTTGTAATTGAATCAACTAGTCATTGTAAAATTTGTCTTGAGAATTTGAGTTGATCTTGATTAGGGGATCCAAAGTCCCAAAAATCAACAACTTTCTTTTTGGAAAAGTTCTAACACTTCGGCACTAGTGATATGACTTTCAACGTTAGCACTCCTCTTTCTTTCTTGATGATCTTCAATGGAGCCGTTAGAAATTCTTCTACTTTTGACTTGACTAACCTAATCTAATTTGGGTAATGTAACCTTCCAATATGTCAGAGAGGAGCTGGATGATCTAAAAATAACTTTTTTTTTTTAATGAGGTAATAACTTTTATCATAATGCCCTAGAAGATAGTAGTATAATGATTAAACTTGATCCCACAAAATTTGTGATCTAGATATGGTAGGTGAATAATATAAACATATACCATATTATGATTGAAGAATAAAATTCCATAAATCACATAATAACCTAACCTAAGGAATAAAATTTAGTCAAATATACCATAAGATATCCTCAGAAAATCTTAACTAAAAGTAGAGAGAATAGAATCTAGCTAAATTAAGGAAACAATCTAGAAACTTATCTTTCAAGCAAACAATATTAGAGTATCTGCATCTATTATTCAAAATTTTGGATTACATGTGAGGGCATACATCCTTCATACCATTTTACAATCCAATTTTTTGGAACTTAATTTATTACCTCTACACCCCTGGATCATAAATGTGGATCGTCAAATAAAACATGACTCATGGAGCATATAGATATACATATTTAATTTATTTTTGTTCTTTAAATATGAAAACGTTGGCAAAAACCAAAACAAAAAAAAAAAGGAAAAATGATGCAAGATGGAAATCGTTGGCGGATTGAGTATACAAGCGACCATGCGAACGGATCGATCTCGAGTTGAATGGAATGTACGTTGCAACAAGATAGATCGGATCACATAAATAAAATTGGATCACAAGATCTTACGTTGCAATTGCTTAGAAGACAAAATTAAGAAAAGATTCGATAATAAAACGAATGCGGTACTAATGAAATTTATAACACTAGAAGTGGCAAGTGATAACTGTTATCATTCAAATAATCTGGGTCCTGAGATGAACACCAGTAACGAATCTCATATCTCAACAAAAGAGAAATATATGTTATAGACATTAATGTGGCGTTTGGTTGGATGTAATGTAATAGGGGTGTAATGTAATCAATTATGTAATGTAATTAGATATGCAATGTAATGGGACAACAATTACATTACCATGTTTGGTTATATAAAAAGTGTAATGTAATGACAATGGTAATGGATTATTTCAATGACAAAGATTAGTAATTAAATTATTGTAATGGAGATAAATGCTATCTAAATAAAAATTTGAGTTACATATTTATTTTTGAGCTTTTAAAAATATTTTCTATCAAATAATCAAATTTTATTCCAAATATAAACTATATTATTCTAATAACAATAAATATAGTAATAAAGATAAATGTTATCCACACGAAAATATTTTAAATTCAAAATCATATTTGAAATTTTTTAATCTTTTATATCATATTTCCTAATTTTAAATTTTTTTTCTGGCAAAAAATCAATTGGATTATTCTAGTGGTAATAAATGTTTATCGTAGTGAACATATAACAAAATTTTAAACTCTAAATTTATATTTGAGCTTTTTTAATCTCTTCTACCATATAATTAAGTTTAAATTTTTTTCATGGATAAAAAAACTAAAATTATTTTATTTATGATAAATATTTATTGAATTAAAAATAACTGTTAACAAGTAAAAAAAATTGGTCTAAAAATTTTAATTTAAGCTTCTTTTATCTTTTTAATTGAATACTTAAATTTTAAATCCAAAATATTAAAGTTAAAATTTTCTCTTAATGACTTAATGATTATATCATATATTAAGATAATATAAGAAAAAAAAGTTTCTTATCAAATAGATAAATTTTTGCTTGTGCCAAGGAAGAGAGACAAAATGGATATGCAATTGAGAGGGGGAGAGAGAATTATTGGAAGTGTATTAAAATTTGATCACAAGGATTGATGTAATCATGATTGTTTAGTAAATGTTCAAGTAATTGTAATTGCATAGATAGAGGTTAATGTGATTACAATGTAATTTTGATTGCATTACAAAATTGTAACCAAACATGGTAATGTAATCACCATTACCTATTTAATTGCATTACCACTTTGATTACATCTAACCAAACAAGAGCTAATCATCAAACAGGAATAGTCTGAATGCATAACTTGAGCTCAAAATAACCAATATATGAGAGTTAGGTAATGTGTCTGACTTAGCATAAACTAACACCTTCAATTCTTAATCACTTATGATCTGCTCACATCTTTATGAGAATACAAACAAAAACATGGCGGCTAAATGTAAATTTTTATTTTTTTGATGGAAAAATGTAAATTAATAATGGCCATGTGATGAAACGAATATTTCAAGCACTGACAGAAATTATTAATTTGATAACTACAGCAGATTATAAATACTTTCGGTGGGGACATATCATCCGGATCTAACGTACCAATGCGCTTTCAAAGATAAATCATAAAACCTAATTATAACGTCTATGTATGATAAATAAAACACAAAAATGTTTTTTTATTTAGTTTTGAAGGTACATACCATGAAGAGAGGGGAACCTTCGATTCAAAAAGGGGAAAAAATGGAGAAAGGGGAAGTATATCTACAAAGGTTAGATCCGCTGGCTTCCATCTTTGCTGGTTTCTTAAGTTAATTTAAAGTAAAATTTATTGATTGAGAGGCATATGTCTACATTACTGCTTCTATCGGCATTGTGAAAATGATTTTTGACTAATTAAAATCTTGATAGGTTTTTGAAAAAGTAAAAGAAGATCTCCAAGGGGCTGAAATTACTCTAGAAACGGGTGTAATAGAGAATAAGGGTTAACAATGTAATTTGTTTATATAATTATTCCTATAAATATAGTTCTCAAAGGACCCAATCGTATTACTTGGCGCTCAAAGAAACAACCTACTGTTTCCAAATCTTCAATTGAAGCTTAATATCGTGTTGTTACTTACACGGTTGCTTGAAACTATCTGGTTTCGCAAGTTGCTATATGACTAAGGGATCTCTTTGGTTGCACCTATCAAAGTGCTGTGTAATAATGTTGGTGCATAATATCTCACAGCTAATCCTATTCATCATGATCGTAGCAAGCACATTTCTGTTGATTATCATTTCGGTTGTGAACGAGTCGCTGATGGTAATCTTATTGTCATATATGTTCCTATTAGTTTTCAGTTAGCGAGATATTTTTACTAAAGGGTTGTCTTCTTCTCATTTTTGTTTTTAAAGTCAATCTGTCCATTCGTTCACCTCGCGTACAGATTGAGGGGGTGTAATAAAGGATAAGTGCTAACAATGTAATTTGTTTGTATAATTATTTCTATAAATATAAAAAAGTATATCAAATGTGTGTAATATCTTTCCTTCTTGCCAAGTATGAAATTAGCTAATAAAATCCGTGTAAAACAATCAAATATTCCATCATATCCATGTAAAAACTCAGCTTGAATTAATCATATCCAGATCACATATTTTTCATCTATAACACTTGTAAATATATCAAAAATATAATTCTAATCAGCACAATATATTCCCAAGCCAACATAAGAATATTTCCAAATCAAATATTAAAATAATCAACGCAATTACAGTGCTAAATAAGAAAAGCAAATTAAAATAATATTTTTAATACTCCAATTTAATTACTATTTTTTCGTTGAAGTAATCCATTACATTTATGATTACATTACACTTTTTACGCAACCAAATATGGTAATATAATTGTTATTCCATTACATTGCATAATTAATTACACTACATTCCACGATATCAATGTAATTGTTTTCTTTTTCCAGAAAATACTTATTCATAAATTTTAGTTTTCCATTTTAAGATCCAAATCTAGGTTAGATCTGTTGATAATTTTTTAAAGTAAATATTCCGAGCGTTTAAATAAAGTAAGTCGAAACAGGGAATCCACCATGGGGTGAACCATGTAGTGCACGTACCAAGAAGGACGACTGACAAAACAAAACACAAATAATAATAATCATTAAATTTAATTATTTTTAATTTATGATAAATTTAAGTACTAATAATAACTTCCCATATGCATGTCTCCTCGAATTGCCACAAAATTAATTTTTATGATTTATTCCATATATAGCCAATTGCCAAAGACAAATTTACAATTGAATCATAATTAGATGAGCCATTCCACTTGCAATTTTTATATTATTTTATTTATATGTTATTTTTTTATTTTTTGTTGTTAAGGTTTTGAATTATCCTGGTATTGCAAACCTATGAGCCAGTTAACCATAAGAGACGTCACGTCAGTAGCTGGCTCTTATGTATTATTCTGTTACAGATATTTAATAAAAAAATTTGTTCTTTAATCAACCCACATTAATAATTAGATGAATCAAAATCACTAAATGTCAAAGTCAATTTAGCGTCACACTCCATTACACAGTCAGCTTTATTTTTGTTTTCTTGTTTTAGCTAATTTCCTCCATTCAATAATATCTATCGCTTTATAATTTTAATAACATAATTATCAATTTTTTTCTTATGAGTTTCTCTTCTTCCCTTTACTTTCATCATTTTTAATAATATTTTAGGGATATTTTATTCATTCAGTCACTAATTAGTTTACAAGTTTAACTTCCTCTTAACATTCCTACAATAGTACAAAACAATAAATAAATTGAAATGAAAAGGGAGTATGTCCTCTTAATTTAACTAAAATATTTATTTAAGCTTAGTTTTTTCCAAATAAAGTAATTGTTGTTACATTGACCGTTTTTTGAAATGATTTGTGTCTCTGAATTTTTTAAAATTTCTCACTAGTAATGTGAAGTAGGATGTGTGGTGTTCACCATTATTATGAGTTAGGTTGTTCACACTTTCGGTGTGAGTTTTATTCACTTTCTTGGTGCAATTTATCGTAGATTTGAAAATTTAGAGAGTGATTCTATTATGGAATATAATTTGAATGTTATCGTATTACATCTACTTATTTTAATAAGGAATGAGTCAATAATGAAAATTTATATAATTTTAATTTATGTAATTTTAGTATAACAACTTTCAATTCAATATGAACTCGCTCGGAGAGTTTAAGTTATATGTGAGTAAGAAGGATCGAGGATTGGGATTCCGCAATATGGAAGCACTCCATATAATGATTTTCTTACAAAACAATTCAGGTGCCTAACCCAAAACAGATTCTCGCTCTTAGCCACTTTACTTCGGGCTAGGTATCATCCATTTTGTGACATCCTTGATGCCCCCTAGAATCGGGATGCGATTACTGAGCGCAATATTCTTGGCGTAAGAGATGTCATTACCCGAGGTATGAGATGGCTGGTAGGAAATGGTCAAAACATCGACCCTTGGGATAGCCGATAGCTCCCGAGATTGGCGAGTTTCAAATCTCATTAACGAAGAGAATATCTATTGGCATTCTAACCTTGTGAGATCGTCTTTCTTGCCTTTTGATGCTGATGTCATTCTCAACTTGTTTCTAAGTCCCTCCCTACCCAATGACAAACTCATTTGGCACTATACCACTGATGGTTCCTTCATCTGTTCGCTCTGCCTACCATCTCATTGTTGCTAACAAGTTTGATGTCGGTGGTTGTTCGGGCTTGTACCGAGGCATTCTTGCCACCCCTAACACTCGATTTTAGTTCTCAATAAATGCTAACTTAGGAGACTTATGTGTTTTTTTACTTTATTAGGTAATTAATCAAAGGGGCGAAAACTCGGATAGCATCAAGGTTTTAAGGAGCAAATGAAGGCTCGAGGTGCGGACCCGAGAAAAAGAAGAACAAACTTTGAAGAATTGGCCCAGAAGTTAATGGCATGGTCGTGCCGGTACATGTCATGATCGTGCCCAATTGATCAACCTTGCAACTTGAAAGCATGACCGTGCCAACTTAATATTTAGGGCCTATAAAAACGTTGTTTCGACTCCGATTTTGGTGTTCGCCATTTCTCTATTTCTTAGGATTTTAGTAGCAGTTTTTCTCTATAATCTCTCTCTACATTGTCTAAATGTTATGAGTTCAAATTAATGCAAGTTTTGGCTTTTATACTTTCATTTGATTCCTTTGCAAATTTCTTCTACTTTGATGCTAATTTCAAGTATTTTACTCCATGATCTATTGTGATTATCTCCAAAACCCACACCAAAAATCCTCATTTAGTTGAGAGAGAGGGTAAAAGTGATTAAAGACTCACCTTTAATTGGGTTAGAGGCTTTTCCTCACTTTTACAATCTTAATCACCACCTTTGATGCACCAAAGCCATTGATTTTTCTCTTTTCCCCTTTTTCGTAGTTTTTTCATTATTAGGCCCACAAACTGAGTGTCTTTGATTGGAGAATTGTGCTGGGAATTAGACATATGGGATCAATGTAGGAAATTCTTGCAATGGGTGACTTTTCCTTAATCCCTCTATTTTATATTTTGTTTATTGGTGGCTATTTAGGATTGTTTTTATTTATTGCTCTAGTTGTGGATATCTAGGGTTGTTGTTTATTTGAGAGTAATTGTGATTTTATTGATGATCGGTTTGAGGAGAAATTTGGTTGTTGTGCCCAAGTGATTTGATCACCATTAGTAGTTTAGTTTAGCATAGTTGTTAGTTTTAGCATTTAGTGTTTGTTTATTTAGTAGTTTAATTATTTGTTAGTAGTTTAGTTTATTGAGTGAATCCCTTTTCAATCAAATATTAGTGGTAATTTTCCTTCATTCCTGAGGATGATAATCTGAATCCCTTATCTACAAATGAACAGCGGCCCTTCAACGGACACGTCTAATGATCTATGGAAATCAATCTGGAACTCAAAATTCCACCACGCATCAAAATCTTCAGTTGGAGAATGTGCAAAGGCATACTCCCTACACGGGAAAAACTCGCCCGCCACATGCCTTCATTCAGCATGTCCTGTGCAATCTACGACCACCCTGAAGACTATGAAACCCATGCCCTTCTTGAGTGTCCTATGGCCATCCTTATTCTGCAACACAACTGCTTTGACTCCACCCTTTGGACACAGCGTTTCCGGACCCTATTAGACTATTTATTTGCTCATGCCAAAGAGACCTTAGAGCCCGACCAGCTAGGGGACTTCATTGCCGTACTTTGGGAGATATGGAACTCATAGAACCGTTTTATTTTTTCCATTCTAGATTGGGGCCTTGCCTCGCTTGCTAAGCATGCTCTCTCTTTTGTTACTAGCTTCAAGAACACCCAAGACCATGGAGACAACTGATCGTCATCAACGCATCCCTTTACTTGGCATCTACCAGACCTAGGTACTTATAAACTGAACTTTAACGGTGGCAAAATTGGTGACTATAATTGGGGATGGGGCTTCATTATTCGCACTCATACTGGTGACATTATTTGAGCTGGTGTTGAGCAAGGCCATGGATTCGCTGGAGCTCAATTGGAAGAGGCCTCGGCCTGCCTCTTCGGAATCAAGAGTGCTATGGATGTGGGCATTCGCACACTGATCGTGGAAGGTGATTGCCTTGCCTTCATACAAATGCTGCAGAAATATTCCTCCCATGACAACCTAGTTGGATTTTTTGTTAAAATATCTTGTCAGTTTCTTCCTCTTTAGATTTCTATTCCTGGTCATTTGTTAAGCGGGAGTAATAAGATTTCTCATTTGCAACCATACCACTTTGGTAGGAGGGTTTGGCAAACCGATGTCACGGAGACTATCTCCACCATGGCATCGCTTGACATATATGTGTTTCTCAATTCCAACTTAATATAACCTTTCCCTCCTCTTCCATTAAAAAAAAAACTATTCATGAATTATCAAAAAAAAAACTTTATTAATGAATTTTTTCCTTTTTAATTAAAGAAAAGGTGTCAATATTAACCAGTGGTTTTGAAGACTTTGTTCGCTTTCCGTTTTTGTTTTTGTATTTTTATTTTGGGTGTACAGCTGATAAAATCAACTACTCAAAAAGTGATAGCTTCCCAGATATCAGTCAAATGCGGGTAGCCAATTTTTTATAACCAAAGAAGTGCTGACGCCTGACAGACTTGATGATACCAACAGCAATAAATAATAACAATAATAATGTAATAATTATGATAGCAACAAAAAAAAAAAAAAACAGTTCAATAGCCGGAGACAATTTCTGATAGCGTATAAAAGTCTCGGTGCTCCTTCCTTCGCTTCTACAGCATAGTACCTTACCAGAGAGAGGTGGGGAGAGAGAGAGAGAGAGAGAGAGAGAGAGAGAGAGAGAGAGGATATGGATGCACTGAAGGTGAGAGAAGAGCTGGAAAAAGGGAT
Organism: Talinum fruticosum; assembly: GCA_021018815.1. Taxonomy (NCBI): domain Eukaryota; kingdom Viridiplantae; phylum Streptophyta; class Magnoliopsida; order Caryophyllales; family Talinaceae; genus Talinum; species Talinum fruticosum. The sequence continues at coordinate 2,845,931 of JAITYX010000037.1, read as the reverse complement.
GGAAGCAGCAAATCAACTGAGCGTCCTTCTTGCTGAATCGAGAGGGAAAGAACAATACACAAGTAAGGAAACATTAAGGGTATCTAGGGATCTTCACTCTGCCATGATCATTAAATCATTCGACACTGCTCTTTCCATGGTTAAGAATGCCCAGTTCAATAAGGATCTTTCCAATCTCAACACAAGATCATCATGCTACAATATTCCCAGGTAACAAACTTCTGATCCGCCTATTCTTGTTAAGGTTAATTTTCAGATATTTACTCACAAAAAGGCCTGATAATTTCACCCGGACCCAACCAGTGTCGTGGAAAGGTATGGTGAAACCCGAAAACGGCCTATTTGTTCATCCCTCGTTTAATTTGTATGCAGTTGCCCTTTGATTTTTGTCTCTTATTCTCCTGTTTTCAAGAGTTTCGATCTCCTATACTTCGGGGATTATAAATCTCATTTGTCCATCTCTCGAGCTTATTGGGATTTTGAATGTATTTGATAATAGTTATATATATAGCCTATCGATCACCTAATCCATTCAATTTCATGTTCAAATGATGAACATACATTTGAGTATGGATGAGGTATTTTAAGAATGGTAGGTGGATTGTACAGATCAGACCTGGTGAATTTGAACGATGGATGTTGGTTATGTTTGTACTTCGTTGAACCACAACAATTCTCATGCGTTAATCAAAAAGATTGTTTAATTAGGGTTATTTTTTGAGCAATGGTCAAATTTAGGTGTATTTAGTTCTATTAAGATCATTCTTCATCTCTAACATTGATTCATGCATATACAAATTGAATCTGATCTTCAATACATATACCACAAAACTAGTTAAGAAAACTTTTAAAGGTGTCAATTAGCTCCGTCAATTCTAGCATATACATAGATCGGAGTTCTTTATTTCAGCAGCTATCAATTTTAACAGGTCTACTTGTAACTTTCTTTCTCCGTTTGCTAGACCCAAGTGCGAGCCATATATATTATGATATTATCTTATTCCTAATCTGTTCTGTCGGACTAGACAACCATGGCGACCAATGACCGTCACCACTGACCTCAAGGAAGATGGATATACATGGAGAAAATACGGGCAGAAGTCGATTGTCAATGCAAGACATCCAAGGTACTTAAAAGAGATCATGAAGTTAATGCAATTCAAAATGCTTTACCAATTAATTAAGTCAATATAAAACTTACACATACTTGACTGATTGAATCTGTACAGAGAGTACTTTCGATGTGGGCTAAAAGATCAAGGATGTCAAGCAACGAAGAAAGTCCAAGTGATCTCTGATAATCCAACTAGGTACAAGATTGTTTATTACGGCCAACATTCTTGCAAAAACTACCATATCATTGGGGAAGAATTCGATCAAGATTCACCATTTATGTTAAGCTTCGGGTGTTCAACCAAATCTAAGCCTAAATCCAAATCCAAACCCAAATCTAAATATCAACGAGTTCAAAGTCCTAACCTCTCGATGACGTCTTCTTCGACGATCGAAGAAGAGAATAATCCACCCAGACCACAAGACCAGTATGTTCAATCATCTCCTGATTTGTTAGCCATGAATCAATCGCCGCAAACTCCTTTTTCAGTGCATGTGGATACTGTTTCATCGTTATCGTACACTTCGATGAACAGTCCAGCCTTTTTGGAGGAAGACTATAGTTACTTGGTGGCTGGTTGTGATGAACCAGATAATGGGTTCTTGGACATCAACCTCTGGGACTAATGGAATCACAGGATCATCATTGGATATGTCATCTTAATGTCACAAACAACAGACCAAAACCATTGTGCTAAAATTTAGACCAGGCAAATGGATGAAGTTAGTTGGAGTCGACTCATGTTGGGTCAGAATTGATTCCATTTTGGGTCCATCATGGTTAGTTTTTTCGGATATTGGGTCAGATATTGATTCGGATTATTCGATTTGATCAAGGTCTGAGCCACATTTGACCCATCCAACCTATATTCCTAGATGGTTTTAGGGAGATATACACGTATATATATAATCACCTTGTGCTTATTTGCGTTTTTTTAACAATGCTAAACCCTTTTGTATATTTTTAACCCTCCTCCACCTTCATGCCAAATGATTTTAACCCCTAATATTTAACACCATGGTAAAGGGAGGTAAAAATAATATCAAAAGGTTAGAGTTCTAAAATTAAATATCACAATACCTTAAAAGGAACGTGAAACTCTTTCATGTGAGTCTTTTCTTTCATCGTTCGAATATACACTTTTGTTGGTTCTACCATGAGAGCCACTTACGGAATAAGAGTCAATGGAGATATTGAATTTGTGCATTTATTTGTGGCGACAAATGATATATATATCTTGCATTTTATAAAGTGAAAACGAAATAGGATAAGGGTGGAATTTCCTTCGAATGCGTAGCATACCTTATTTATTGCGATTGTCTCCTGGGAGTATTATCATACTATTCCATACAAACAATTATTGATCTTTGCGAGTATTGTCGTTTATATATTTTAGTATATCCAAGAGAATTTCCAACTTTGGTTATTGATTGAATCTCAAAAATATCTTAATTTGATGGTTACAGAAATATTAAAATAATTTTTTGATTAAAATATTAATTTATAAATTCTTATATGAGATCGTCTTATATAAGAATTACTGTGAGAGGAAATTCTTTAAAGGTAAATTTTTAGGTTTCTGAGGTAATTAATGATATACTTTAAAGTAATGTTTTAGTATGGGTGACTAATAATATACTTAGAGTAACCTTCAACGTTCAAGTTAGAGAAGGAATGAAGTTTCAGCTTAGAGAATTACGAGGGAGGAATAGGCTTATAATTAATATTTATTTTTTTGTGAGATATAAATAAGACTATTTGTTTTAAGATAGATTACCTTTTGTTGAGTGAGAGAGAAATCCAAAATTCGGTAGCTAAAGCTAACCAAATCACAATTGATGCATTTCAATATCAGATTTTGTATTTTGATGCTAAATTTATTTAACAGTTAGTCATGTTAAATTTAATGTCTTGGCCATAGAACAATGTATCACAAAGATGCATTTAAAAAAGGTTATTGTGGGAAATCTGCAACACTGTCTACTAAACATGTTTCATATGGAAACCAATTTTTACCATGCATTATAAAACCTGCTTGTGTTGGAAAGTGGTGTGAGAACGCAATGGTTTGCGTGATCTAAAATCATCATATTATCATTGGTTTTTGTTAATTATAAAATAATGGGTGGTAATAGGTTGACCAAGCCTAAGCTTGATATGTTTGAGGTTCAGCTGCGAACTTTTTTGACAGCTCGGGTTCTGGTCATGAACTTCCGAATTTGACATTTCAGATTCGAGGCTTGGTTCGTTTAAGCTTCTGAGCCTTCATGAGCTCATACTTGGGTCATTTTTTTTTCTAGTTGTAATGATTTATAAGGTTGTAAGTTGAAAGATTAGTTGTAATAAGGTATAAATAAAGGTAAAAGTTGTAAGGAGTTCTAAGAAATTGTAAGTTAAAATTAAAAAAAAAAACAGTGACAAAGTGTGGTTTCACTAAATTTTATTACAAAATGAAAAGATGAAAATAAAATTTACATACTTGACATTGAGAAAAACAAAATATCATAACTAAATAATAAAATAATTCAACTCAAAAAAAAAAAAAATTTATAGTGGAGAACTAGTATGATATATCATTATGAATTTAAAATTTATAATAGATAAAAAGTGGTTTGATAGAATAGGGTCCCATTTTCGGTAATCAAATATAATTTAATTTTTAAAATTGTGTCGTAGGTCAACCGTAATATGCAACTGCGGATAAGTCAAGATTTCTTATTCTCAGCTTGCTCGACTCGTTTATGAGGCCAAGATTGCTCAAGATTTTGAGCTGAACTTTTGAGTTTGCTAAAAGCTAATTCACGAGTCGCTCAAGAGATGGTTGGATTCATTTTCACCCTTATATGCAATCATAATTTTCTTATAGGGTTGTTTTTGCAGCCATTGACGAATTTGACGACTAATTTGCCGGTTATAAATAAGCGAGTTTAAGGACCATGACCTGAGCCCCACAAGGGGCGTTCTAGGCAAGGTCCCCCATGAATGTCGATTTAAGTAGGTGCTTATTAAGAAATTATGAATTTATTTGTGAAATTACTGGCTGGCTGCTATTTTAGAAACATTTTATTTTTGAAAAATCAAATTAAATTTCCAAGATAAACCAATAGAAATTATTAGTTTTAGAGGTTGAATTACAACAAGGCTTACTAGGCCAAACAACTAAGGATATTTGGGCCGGGAGCTGAGTCCGGAGATTGCTATGGGAACCAGCGTAAGTTCACCATGACTAGATCAGCCCAGGTACTCCGACTCGAACACAAAAGTAGTCTTGATCACAGAACCTAGTTGTAAATTCAGTTCCAAAACTGTCATTTCTATTGAAATCCAAGATGCATCTGTTCAAAGAAAGAAAGAAAATGGTCTCTAGTCAATTTTTTGCATAAAAATAACAAAAATAAATTTATCTTCCTAATTGAGCTCCAACAGAAAGGGATAAAATGAGCACAAAATAGGAAATGTTTTAGAAAAAGAGTTCATTGGCATAAACAAATGTTATGATATTCAGGGGTGAAGGTATAGAATGAAGAGGAGTACTCTTCACATCGTCCATTAAAAAACGACTTTTGCTAATTAGTAACGGAAACTAAAATTGATTTAAGAAAAATCAAGCATGCGTCATGATAATAGAAGGAATTAAACACATAACAAAAGCATACAAATAAAGTGATATTTCAAGATTAAGCTATTACAGCGGGTGGGAATTTAACCTTAATCAAGAAATTTTAAAACCCGCTTATTTAGAAAGTGGTGTGAGAATGCAGGGTGGGATAAGTCGACCAAGCCTAAGCTTGACATGTTTGAAGTTCAGCTGCGGAACAATTTTGAGAGCTCGGTTATCGGCTCATGAACTTCCGAGTTAATTTCATGGGGTTAGTTCAACTAGACTGCAAAAATAGTAACCTCTCGACCTAGTTAAGATTCAAACTATTTTCATGCCAAAATCTCAACTATTCTTTCTACTCTCAATAGCAAATTGGCTTCACCTTTCGGTGATAGATCAACTCGCCAAACAATCAAAATGAAAAGACCTTTTTAGGTATCTTATCAAAATCTACTCAAGTCGTACTTTCGAGGGTCATGAGCTATAATGGAATAAGGCCTTCATAGTTCAAATTTTCTGATTCAGCTATTTTTATTTGTTTCTTTTCCTGTTTTTAGATTGTTTTTCTTTTCGGAAAAAGGAAAATGAAATTGGACCTTGGAAGTGCATGTTTTATTTTTATCCTTGATGAGCTATCTAAGTTGATTGGGTAGCCTTTGACAAAGGTAGGGTTGGCAACGGATTGGGGATTCCCTATAAGACCCCGAAATTTTTCGGTGTTTGCTTGCTAGTAAAATTAAATTATTAAAAGTTAAGTGAAAAGTTTGAAATTATTAAATTAAGTGAATTATTAATTTTTCCGAGTCGGAATTAGAAGTCGAGAACCGAAACCGAGCATGAGTTAGCTTAATTGGGCTTAATAAAGTTGAAGTTGGGACCAATTAAAAGAAAAGGAAAGGAAAATGGAAAAGGGATGGCTGGCATTAAGGAGGAGCTGGCAAGGGATTAAGCAAAGAGAGAGAGGGGGTCCAATTGGAATTAAGCGAGCAAGCCCAATTGTGTGTAATTAGGAGAAGAGGAGAGAGAGGGGGTTGAGACATTAGAAGGGAAAGAAGCGAAGCGAAGCGGGAAAGGAAAAGAACGGGAAAGAAGAGCAAGGGAAACAAGAGGGGGATCGGGCAAGGCGAACGGAGCAAGAAAGGAGAGAGCCCGTGGCTCGTGGCCGCTTGAACGGCGAGGACGCCGTCGCCAGTGAGCGAAGGGAGAGCGAGAGCTCGGGAGGCCGAGCAGAGCGGAAGAAGAAAGGGGAACGAAAGAACGCGAAGCGAGAGGAAAGCAAGCGGAGGACGAGAGCCAGCGCGGGACAGAGATGAAGAGGAGCACGGCGTGTCCGCACGGCCGGCGAGCGCAAAGAGGGAGCCGGCGAGACCGAACAGAACCGGGGCCGGGGTTTGAGAACCCGAAAACAACAGAGCGAGAGGGAGACAACGAGAGTTTGAGCAAGGTGGAAGAAGGGGGAATCGAAAGGAAGAAAGGGAAGGAGGAAACAGAAATTGAAACCCAATTCGAAACCCTTCCAAAACCGAATTCTTAGAACTCCGTAAGAATTTAAGGTGAGTAATCTGAATTCATCCTCTAAAATAAAATGAATTAGGTGGACTGAACATGAATTCGAGGTATGAAATTGGAAACCCTAAGCTAATTGAAGAAGTTAGAAGCCTAAATTCACGAAACTAGCAACTCACGAATTAAAGAGCATGTTGTGATTATGTGATAATTAGTTCTGAATTTGTGATGTTGAGCATGATTATTGAGAATTTGATGAGAAAAGCTTGAATAGGCTTAGTGAGGAAAAAATCGGAGAATTGAATTCATGACTTATGTGCGATTTTCAATAAATAAGCCTCGTTGTCCGAATTTCCATGAATTCATGTGTAGCCCAAATTCTCGAAACTTTTACTGCAGCTTCCGATGATTTATGAGAATTCCTGTAAAATTTCGTATGCATTGGATGAGTAGATTGGGAGATATGCAATATTAAGTGAAAATGTTCTGTTTTGGGCTAAATCACATATAAGTGAGTAACGGAATTAAGAACTGAAATTTAAGAAGTTATGTGGCTAGATTAAAAGATATTCATTGATTAAGAAAAGTTATAGAACCATTAACTACTTATACGCGATATTACGCGAGCATGAAAACGATAAGTTCGTTGATTAGAAATCCTAGTTAGCATGTTTATGTGATTATGTGTTTATCCCGAATTACATTGATGATAAATGACATAAGTATGCGTATGGGAAATGAATTGATTGTGCTTGAGCTGGAACTTGCTTATGTGAATTGCTTGTTTTGAAGAAGTTATGCATGAACGTGTTGAGCATGAATCATGTGAACTAAGTGTATCGCATGTGTAAGAAGATAATAAGAAGATAAGAAACTTAAAGAACTAAAGAAGGGAGAAAGGATTGTGTTATTGATCTAAGACCCCACGAATTAAAGAACCCTCTCGAAACTATGGCCATAGAAGTGTCCGTCAACCCGAAGCCATGAATTATTTTGCTTCTACGAATTATTGACGGTATGCGTCCTTCAGGGAAGGGAGGCTGCCTCGAGGCCACGAATTATTTTGCCTCAAGGCCACGAATTATTCGCCTCCGTGAACCGAGCCCCGAATTATTTTGGCTCCAAGAACTGGGTCTTTAGAGCAGTGCATAAATCTTCTTTCCATTCGAACTAAGAAGACTTAAAAGAATTACGATATGAAGAAACGAATGATCGTGCATACCGAATAAGAAAGAAAGAAGTAATGATTTATGAAATGCACGATTGAACTCAAGAAGAAGAATAAGAAGAAGATCGAACCCCGATTTCATAAGAAATGAACACCATAAGAACCGAGATGTGATTTACGTGACGAATGATTTGCATGATGAATGATTATATGATTTACTTGCGTAGAAAGACGAATGATGCATGTTTAATTGAATTCATGAATAAGTGATGTCATTATGATTCTCGGAAAGTTGGTAAGTTTAGAATCTCGCATGTCTTAAGCATGTATGATCTAAATCGCATGTTATGAATGAATTGTGAACTTACGTGTGTTTGTTAATGAATTAATGTGCAAAGTGAAACCCGGGGTTGGGTTTGGATTATTCACTGGGCTAGTGAGCTCATGACATCACCAACATTTCAGGTACGAAGTTAAGACCGGCAGGAGTTGCCTTTGGCTTTTGGAAATAGCGGATCGAATAGGAGATGCCGGACTTACTGCATGCTTTTCTGTCTTTTGTTTGTAAAGATGTTGTAAAGACTGTTGTATGTGAACTTAAGTTTGATTATGAATGTAAATCCCTATGTGAATACTCCGAGCGTGTGGCTCGTTGAGTTGTGTTGTGTTTCTCCGAGCGTGTGGCTCGTTGAGTTTAAGATTGTATTTCGTACAGGGTTAGGGCTTTAAGCTCGTGGGTTTAGCCGGCTTACGAGAGGAAACTCTGCCGAAATTTCCAGAAAAACCTTTGAAAATCTAGAATTACGCTTCCGCTAATCCAAGAAAGGGTTATTAACCCCAAGTTGAGATCTTAAGCAGCCTTAGGGGTTCCTCCCGGGAACCCCGGCATGTAATACTCCTAGGGTGGATCTAGGGGTGTTACATTCCCGCCCCCATCATAGCCCCACCCCAAATTGGGGAAAATTCCGGCCCCCAATGAGGAGTGGGGCGAGGACGAGACAAAAACTTGTCCCCCGGAGTGGGGACGGGACGAGGTCGGGGAAAACCCTAGCTCGACCCGTCCCCGATTTTTTAAATTTTTAAAATTAGAGTTAACTTAATAGACAATGGGCGAAGGATTCCCGCCCCGTCGGAGCCTTGCCCCGAATAGGGGAAAATCCTTGCCCCTAGCTGGGAGTGGGCGGGCACGGGGCGCAGAAAATCCTAGCCCCATTCCCCTCCTCGTCCCCTTTTTTTGAATTTTTTAAAATTAGAATTAAGGGTATAATAGTAATGTCATATGTCCCAAACCTTAACTATAAAAGCTAACCCCTCACTCTCCTCTCTCTCCTCGGTTTTTGCCTCTAAGAGTCGTCCTCTTTCTCTCCTTTCCTCTTTCTCCTTCGCGCAGACCCGTCTCTCTCTTGAGTCTTCATCTCTCTCACGCACGTAACTCTCTCTCTCTTTATTCTTCCTCTCTCTCTCTCTCTCCCTCTCCTCTCGTTGTTTCCTCTCTTCTCGCTATTTCCTCTCTCTTTCTCTCTCTCTCTCTCTCTCCTCTCGCTCGCTTGATTTTCTCCTCGACCCATTGCCGACGAGCGCCCCACCAACTAAAGGAAACTTCCTTGTTTACTTGCCTCTCATCCGGACTTTTCGTTCCTTGTTCTTATTTGCCTCTCAAATTTGGATTTTTTTGCTTGCCTCTCATATCTAGATTCTTCAATTTTTTAGTTTTGAAATTTGACTTTGGGAAAACGGGGCCCCGATGGGAACGGGTATCCGGTGGGGACGGGGCTAAACCCTCCCCAACAGCGGGGCGGGGACGGGAGGTATCCCCGACCCGCCCGTTGCCAACCCTACTAATTGGTGGAAGATATGTCTTGCTTTTGGAACGAAGGTGCTTTATAGTGCTTGGACATAGGTAGCATTTATGAAGGTGTATTTAGTACATCGGTTTAAATAATTTACCAGTGCACCCTTTAATTGTAATAAGAGTTCTTCTTGTCTTTATTATGATAATTGCTACTCAAGCTAGTTGTGGCTTTTGTTATCGTTGATGCTAGCTCTTATTTTATCAACATGTTAGTATTTTGTAGTATTGTGAAGTTCATAAAAGGTAAGAAACTCAAATTTTGGTGAAAGGTGAGTTTCTATTTGGGTAAGCTGAGTCCGATTTCCATTTTTAGAAACCAGTCATGTTACCTCTTTTGAAAAATTCGAAAAGTAGAAATTGGTCCAATTTAGTTTGGGTTGATCTTCAACTAATGTGAGTTTATTTTATTATGTTTTTTTTTTATCCAACTTAGTCATGAGTAAACAAATGAAGTCGTAGTAGTCTCATCACGGGGTTATCCAACTTAGTGTCTATGGTAATTTGTTAAGTTTAGATCGAAGTCGTTCAAAAATATTTCCCGATAACACAATCGATTCTCTCTCTCTCTCTCTCTCTCATATATATATATATATATATATATATATATATATATATATATATATATATATATATATATATATATATATATATATTCGTCGCACACTTGGACGGTTGAAAGTCTTGATTGAAATGGAATCTTGATCTTCAAAAATCGTGCGACAATGTTGAATTATTGGAACAGTCTTGATTAGACAAAAAGTATGAATAGTGAATCGTCATATCTTGATCAGTCTTGAACAGTTCTTGCCAGGTAGAAAGTCCGAACAGGAGCAAAGATTCTTCCGACAAGAACTTTAAGTGAATAGTAATTTGATTGATGAATAGTAAAATCCACTATGAAAAGTCACATGGATTTTTACTATTGCCTTTGACAAACTTTTGCATAATTGCTTCATTTGACAGTAATGGTACTGGGGTCAATCACATGGCAATAGTGACCATTACGATCATATCTTCTTGATATCTGTGACCCTAAATAGTAAGTGAATAGTAATATCCACTTCCTTCCGGGTCATTTTGAGGGGTGAAACGAGAAATTTTACTCGAAGCAAAATACCGAAAACTCCGCACAAAAACGTTAGTAAAATTTTTTTTTTTTTTTGAATACCCTTAACGGGTTATACATCGTAAGGATCCCGGGCACACGGCCCATCAAAAGGATCGTAATCGGATTGAATTTCCTCATCGAACCAATGCTTGGTTCTTTGAGAAGTAGTTGTTGATGCTGTTTTTGAGTAACATAATCTCCTTTTTGAGTAATTGGATCTCATCATCTTGAGCTTTTTCTTTACCTTTTGAGTTTCTTTCTTTCTTTTGTGGAGTAGACGGTCGTTGGTTGAGTAGGTGGGGCTGTCTTTATTCCTAAAGCAGCTTTGGAATTGAATCGTTCCCACCATTTGATCTTGAATTCTCGAACTAATGAATAAGATGCTCGGAGGTTTGTAGTACTCGGGTAATTGAGAATGACCAACAAAGGATCCATGGGAATCCATATTTTATATGGGATAAGGTGTGAAGATGGAATTGGCTAAATTATTCTTGAGAGCTGGAAGAGCCTTGAAGGAATTCTCTTGTTAAAAAATCAGGTAGAGAATTATTTTCTCCTTTAATAAATTCTATATCAAAATCAAAACAGGATAAAATTGCTTGCCAACGAGCAAATATTTGTTTGGAAACAAGATTTTGAACATCTTTGGTAATAATTTCTTTTGCTGATTTACAATCAATGCGAAGAAGGAATTTTTTATTAAATAAATCATCTTGAAATTTTGAAACGCATAAAACAATTGATAAAACTTTCTTTTTAATAGTTGAATAATTTTTTTGTGTTAGATTCCAGATTCCTGAATGGTACCTAACTAATTGAGTCTCGTTTGGAAGTTGTAGACATCTTTTGTTTTAATATACCACCATATCCTAATTCGGATGCGTCTGTTTCGACTATCATGAATGCATCCGGATGTGGAATACCTAGACATGGTAAAGATTTAACTTTCTGTTTGAGAAGGCGTACTACTTGAGTATGTTCATCCGACCATGGTGGTGGGTTTTTGCGTAATCTTTCGTAAAGGGGCCGACAGATTTGCCTTAACTTTGGAAAGAAATCGGCCACATAATTAAGACATCCTAAAAACCTCTGTAGTTGAGTTTTATTAATTAATTTGTCCGGAAATTTGTCTCGCAAATTCAATGGCCCTAGTAATTGGTTTAATAGTTCCTTGATAAATATCATGTCCTAAAAATCTTATTTTAGTTTGGAATAGTTTGATTTTAGGTGCGTAAACAACTAAACCATTTTTCTTGATTATATGTAAAAAAGTTTGCAGATGTTTGAAATGTTGTTCAATACTATTTGAATAAACTAGAACATCATCAATATAAACTATTGTAAATTGAGTGTAAGGATTAAAAATATCATTCATAATATGTTGAAATTCCGAAGGAGCATTTTTTAAGCCAAAAGGCATTACGTTCCATTCATAATGCCCGAAAGGAACAAGTAAAGGCTGTTTTATAACGATCTTGATTAGCTATTTGGACTTGCCAAAAGCCACTTTTCATATCGAATTTTGAAAATATTTTTGCTTCATAAAGTCTATTGAGTAAATCTCGTTTATTAGGAATGGGATACCTAATCCATTGTAAAACTTTATTTAAAGGTTTATAATTAATAACTAGGCGAGGAACTCCTCGTTCCTTTCTCGCTTGATTATTGACATAGAAGGCCGCACAACTCCAAGGAGACTTAGAAGGCCTTATTAAGTTTTTATCTAAAAGTGATTGAATTTCTTTTTTACGTAATTCTAAAAGTTCTTTATTCATTTGAATAGGTCGAGCTTTAGTAGGGATTTTATTTTCTGAAAATTCTTTTTCATAGGGAAGCGTGACAACATGCCTTTTTCTTTCCCAAAAACATTGGGGAGATCGGAGCATACTTCTTTATGGAAAAGATTTTGTAATTCTTTTATTTTGTTTTGGACAGAAAGATTTTGTAGTCTTTCCTCAATTTGTCTATAAGTAATTTCTTTTTGAAGAAAACTAATTTGCCGTTTTTTTCTATCAATAAAATTTATTTGTTCAATTATAGTAGACTCCTGGAGTAAGGATAGATCTTTTGCGCGAATAGGAGAGATGAATTTGAAAGAAATAATTTTTCCTAAAATTTCGTATGTATACCAATTTGGTCAACTTTGAAAGGATATATTTGAGTAATAAAAGGAGTACCTAAAATGACTTCTTGACCTATATCTTTAACAAGGATAAAAGTATTTTTAAAACAATATCCTTGATTACAAATATAAGCATTTGATATCTTGTATTTGATTTGTAATGCCATTCCATTAGCACTATGAAGGCGTTCTTTGGTTTTCTCATAATAAATTGATGGAATTAAACCTTCTTTAATACAATTTTGATCTGCTCCACTATCAAGTAAAGCAATAGTATTGAACTCATAATTTTCATTAATTTTTAGAGTTATATGGATATACCATTTTTGATAATTTATATGATTAATTGTTGAGATAAATAGTTGATTAGAAGAACTCGGAGTGTCTTCATTAATAATTGGACCTTTTGATTTATTTTCTATTATTGATAGTTTTGTTTCTAATTCTAAGTCTTTAGTTTGAAGTAAACACAAATTTTGATTAATTTCTTTAATCTGTTCTTTAAGATTATTTATTTCTATTTTTAAATCTTGAATATTAACAACTTTTAAAATGTTTGGAGTATCATATTTTTCAAATATTTTATTGATACTTAAACCTGGAGAAGGGGTTTTCAATAAATCTTTTTAATTAAAATACCTTTGAGTTTTTCTAAGTATTCTCTTTTTAATTCGAGATTTTGAATTTGTTCTATCGGATCTATTAAAAATTCTTTTTCATTCTTTGTAGTATTGATCATATTAATGCATTTATAGCAAATTCTTGAGGACTCATTACTTGATGAATAACTACTTGAATCGCTTTCTAATTCATAAAGACCATTGTCTTCGTAATCGGAGGATGAATTGACTGGAGTATCTTTGAGTTCGAATAAAGAAATAATTTTTTCTTTAATTTCTTGATTGTCTTCACAAATTTCATTTAATTTTTCTTTGACTTTGCAATTTTTTGCATAATGACCTTGTTTTCCATATTTGAAACAAGTGGGTTTATTAGTAGTTTTCTTATTTGGAATTTTATTAATATTGGTTGTTTCTTGTTCTTCTTGAGAAATATCTAAAACATTAAGAGTGTTATTTGAACTAGAAGCTTGATTAAGTTTTTCATCTATTCTTTTAATTAATGGGCTATTAGGGATTTCTAAATTTTTGCTTTTGTTAAATTTAATGAGAGGAGAAGAAATATCATTAAGGAATATTGGTTTCTTTGAATCTCTGTTTAAATCTAAATTTTCTAATTTTCTGATAATTGGTCAATATCTTCTTTCTTAGATATTGCCTCAATTTGAGTTGAAACCAGATTGACTTGTTGAAAGACTCGTATGTAATACCTCATTAGTATAGTTGTTTTGATGATAAATCTTTTTAATATCATCTAACTCTACTTGAGAGTTATCTCGGATTATTTCTTCCTATTTTAAAGGGAGAAGCTGGAATATGACCTTGATCCGTAGGGATCAAAATCTCTTGCTTAGGAGGAGTTATTGCTACAACAATTTCTCCATTTTTTAATGTCCATTTCTTGCTAAGATCAATATTAGTATTGATTTCTTTAATACCAAGTGGATCCGGTAATTTATGTTCTTGAGCAAAGATGGTCCACCATGTAAAGAATCGGATATTGCATCCTAATCTTTCCATTAGTGAATACCATTCTTGCCTAATGAAAGCTTGAGCTTTGAGATCGAAATGAGATAAAAACCATTGTTTTTTATCTCTGTTCTCTATGGAATCAAAATCTTCTCTTAAAAATTTTTATTTATTGTAAAAGGTTCTGTAATAACATTAATTGAAGAATAAGAAGGAGGTTGCATAGCGAGAATGAGTAGGGGAACCTATTGATGAACTGGTATCATCAACCGGCTCAAGCAATTGGTGATTTGTAATAAATCTTTGAGGAAGGAGTTGAATTATCAACTTGATTATCTCTCAGATAATCATAATTAGTGGATCTTGAAGGCATAGAAAAGGAAGATCTAGGAAGATCTCTTTTCTCTCGAAAGTCTTGAAGAAAAAGATCTTTCATTAATAGAGTTGAATCTTATTAGTACTCTGCCATCGAGCTCTTCAATAACTTGTTGAATATTCTTTTGAGCAATATTTCTAGGAGGTCTAATGTTTTGAATAATAAACTCTTGGGGAATAGTTATTTCATTCCACTTTAGTAACTTTGGAGTAAAGCTTGAAGTATTATCCGACTCAATTTTTAATAATATTGTTTCATCCAAAGATGGCTTTAATAAACATTTTGGGTTTAATTGAGAAGATAAAAGCTTGAAATAAATTCTATAAGTAATAGCAAAATTTCTTGATAATTCTCTAAATAATACCTTTGAATTACTTTGCATATGAATATCTAATATTAAGGTGTCCATGATCCAGGGATCATTCGGATCAACTGAAAAGTTTGGACAACCATTGAAATATATTGGTCCATTACAGGTATTAGTTTGAATCATAGCTAATAAAGAATCTTGATATCTAATTAATCTATTGTCTCTAAGTGCCATAAAGATAGGACAATCTAATCCTAATCTTGTTAATGGCTTGAGTGCTATTTGAATCATACCAAAATGAATATATCTATATTTCTCTTTATATTTGTTAATAGAAATATTGGATAATAGCTTGATAGTTTGAAACTCTTCATCTAAGCTGAAGGTTTCTTCATGATCTTTAATAGAGAAAGCGAGTGTTGAAATCAAACTTTTCTATTTGATAGATGGTTTCTATCTTTTGTTTTGGGATAGACCAATTTGAGAAATCAACTTGGCAGCTAACTTCTCCGCTATTGACCACATTAGTACTCTTGCTAGTTCCTAAACCTAGATGATCTCGTAACCAAGAGGCCATCACAGCTTAAGCTTGACTACCTTGTCGATAATTACGCACACACACTACCGGGACCACCCTCTATGGGGACCACCTCACACGGCTGACCAACGGATAACATGGGGCTGACCAACGGCTGACCAACGCTAGGCCTTACGGTGCAACAACAAAATAGACAGACTTAGCTCGATACCAATTAGGGACAGGACCGGACTAGAGCTTGGAGACGAAGCTCGGGTACTGTTTGTGGTGGAGTAGCGGGGAAGCGGGGACAAATTAATTTAACAAATTGATTTTTCTAAAACAAAAGATTGAAATCAGGAAATTGAAAACAATTAAAGTAATTGAAACTTAAAAGATAATGAATCAAAACTTACTTTGATTGATATTTGAAAATTGATACAAGATTGGATAGTGCTCTCCGAGAGAGGTTGGATACAATGAGTATTTTGGGAGTAGGGATAGAAGGCAAGTGTTTGCTTCATGAGGAATGAGTACATATTTATAGTAAAGCAAAATGAATAATCGTCGCACACTTGGACGGTTGAAAGTCTTGATCAATTACCCGCTTACTTACGTGAAGCAAACACTTGCCTTCTATCCCTACTCCCAAAATACTCATTGTATCCAACCTCTCTCGGAGAGCACTATCCAATCTTGTATCAATTTTCAAATATCAATGAAAGTAAGTTTTGATTCATTATCTTTTAAGTTTCAATTACTTTAATTGTTTTCAATTTCCTGATTTCAATCTTTTGTTTTAGAAAAATCAATTTGTTAAATTAATTTATCCCCGCTTCCCGCTACTCCATCACAAACAGCACTCCGAGCTTCGTCTCCAAGGAATCATGTTCTCTCAACGAAATAGTTTTTACTATTAAAGCATGTCTGTTGTGAAAACTCTCTGACTACCAAATTCAATACATGAAACTTATTCATACATATGAATTAAAATTAAATTACTATTTAAGAATCGTTTTCAACCAAAAGCTTACAATGATAGTTAAAACTAAGAAATAATATAATTTAACAATTTAGCGAAAAAAAAGAAGAGTAAAAGAAGACAACGACATTCAAACTGGCAAAATGAACAAAAAGAAAAGCTGGCAAATAAAAGTTTTTAGTGAGATAAAACTCAATTTTAATTTAAAAAATTTGCGGATATTCGGGGATCAATAGCTAAAGATATATGTGAATAAAAACAAAAACATGGCGGCTTATTGCTAATTAAATCATGGAAGCTATCGACCCCATCGAGTACGTAGTCGAAAGAATTTTCCAATTAATAGTGACCTCAAAATAATATTTTATTAGATAAATAAATACAGACTGTACAGCTTTCAACCAATAATAAGCAATTAGTACTACTTAATTAGTGGGTCAATTAGGGCATCCGTTGGGTTGCTCACTAATCAATGTAGCAAGAAAGATTAAACTAAAACCTAACACCTGATTAGTCATTCTTTATTTATAACAAAGAAAACATAGCACTTTCTTAGGTCTCAACTTTGAACTCAGGAGGTGGGCACCTTCTTTTGAAAGGCTAAAAATAAAATAAAATAGAGAGATGTGACGTGTGACAACCACCTCATAGATTTAGATCGAGCGAAAATAACTCGATTTAAATTGATGATTTGAATCGAACCGAATCTAATTTGACCCTTGAAAAACAAACTCAAAATGACCTGTATTTGACCAGGACATTTTCCAATAAAGTGGCTTATTTTGCAAGTTAAACTTATTAGACAAAGTATCAACCAGACTCGAAACCCTAATCAAATTGAACCGAAACTCAATTGAATCGTATTGACCCGAACATGACCGGACCTAAACTAAACCAACCTAAAAGCTGAACAAATTAATCCTTTTTCTTAACAAGATATTCTTAAACCTTAGTTATTATTTGGCTTTTGTCATTATTTTTTTGGATTTATGTTAATAATCATGTCCTGATGGTATCAACAGGATTCAAATAATGGTAATTAGTACCATAAAAGTTATTATTAAAGAATTGAAAACTATTAAAATAAGAATTCTTATAAGAAATCAACCTAAAATGTTAGAATTGAAAAAATATCCCATATTAGAGCAAACAACATTTACTAAGAAAACCTCAATTATTCATCCATAAAACTCTCGCCATACCTTATTACTATTTTCAAAAAATTAATGGACCATATATTTTGGTTTAAGTCATGAATCCTCAAATTTCTAAAGTGTCACGAGTTCCAAAAAGAAGTGACACGTAAAATAATATACCACGGCTCACTCCAGAAAAAAAAAAAAAAAAGAAAGGTAATTTTTGCCTATATATTTTGGTTTTCTCTATCAAGGAAAGATGCCCACCATTGAAGATCAAAATACCACCCAGAATTTCTTTTCTGTAGGGAAGCGTTCTGCACTTTTCTTGGCTATTGTTGGCACTTAGCGTTGCTGAAGTTTTCAACTCTAAAGCAAGTATGTCTCCTGTTGTTTGTGAGTATATTTGTCTAATTTCACATGGATTTATATGTGTTAAAATATCCCCACTAATTTCCTTTGCCTATTTGTTATGTATTCAATCGACATATTCGTTTATAATTTTGTTTATAACTCATTACAGCTAGTTTACAACTGTCTTATAGCATCTTATACCGTATGTATGTCATTCAATAATTACAAAGTACATGGGCATTATGACTTTTGGCTCAATGTACAGTAGAAAAGCTATGTAGACGAAAAGAAGTCTTACTCCCTTTGCTTGACCTTTCAAGTTGAGTGGACATAATCAACTAATTATGTAAGGTCGGGTCAAAGTTGACCCATAAAAAATTGGGCAAGATTGCATTTTGGGAGTCCATTAACCATGAGCTAGCCGATCTGGTCGAGTTTTAAGTCAATTAATTTATCCAATCTAATTCTAATCTGATTTTGAACCGGAGTGAAGTTACATAAAAGATTGCATATCTATTACATCGTAATTAATTGACAATCTGTTATCAATCCGTGTCATGATCGGCTCAACAAATATATTGGCCTAATATAAATGGGTTAGTCTGTCCAATATTCTATTGAACTGGCCAGTTCAGTTTAGATCATCGTATTCAATATGATCCATGATCTAAATACCTTTTTTTTAATTTGGTTTTCCAGGTAGTACGGTGTGGTCCACCTGTCCAACTTGTCCAAACAACGGCCAAATAACTTCTTTTTTTTTTTTAAAAAAGAAAAACATAATAAGTCTTTACACCTTAAACTAGGGTTTCTATTAACGGGATTGGGGGAGTGGGGTGCTTGATAAGAAAACCTAATAAACTAAGTTTTTTTTTTGGTGAAACGTAATAAACTAAGGTTTGACGATTGTGAAATGAGGTTGTTGCTATTCTTGCTACTCTCGCTCTCTCTCTCCAGCTGGGCGTTATCGATCTCTCTCTCTCTCTCTATCTCTCCAGCTGGGTGTTAATTCATAGGCTGAAGCCCACTAGGGCTTTTGTTTCTAAGTTAATTATCACCATTATCAACCGTACGTAGTAGAAAACCTAAAAATCATAGTTAAAAGTTTTGTTAAATTCTGTTAAAATGTCAATCTAAATGCAAGTTCTTTTTGTGTATTCAATTAGTGTTCTGAATTTTGGATTTTTATTTGAATTTTGTGTATTCAATCAGCTGGGTGTTATCAATCTAGTTGGTTTTAGTTCTCACCTCTCAGTCCAATTCATTCTGATTCAATTCCGATCCAATATTGTTTGGGTGCTGTTGCTGTTTGGATCGGGATCAGTTTGTTGGTCTAATTTTTCCGTTAATCCGTTTTCTCCTGTGCAATTTAGTCTGGATCCACGAAATGGTGAGGTTGGTAAGATATATCATAAATTGAAGAACATATATAGCGTAGGGTGGTGACGCTAATGTTGAATTGAAAAGGCAAATATAGTAGTTGGATGAAGAATTAAGGAGAGAACAACAATTTATATTAAAATTAATGCTTGATTAGCCTTGCAATTGAGGGAATAAAACAACGTAGTTGGCTAAGCCATGGTAATTGTTTTCGGAAATTTCTCGCTCACCAATTCAGTTCAGTATTTAAGCTTCAACTGAGGAGGCATTGGTTCAACTAAATAAGCGGAATAATAAAGTAAAGGGTGTGACAAGGATTTTTCATTCTTAATTCTAATTGTTTGATTCAACTAATAAATGAGTTTAATGTAGTGTTAATTTTCATATATGTTGTTTGGTTTCTCCGAGTATCAATCTTTATATATATATTTTTTAATTTTTTTATATTTAATTTTTTTTACTTATGTATATTTTATATCACCATCACTCCAAAATATCTGTTGATTGAAGAACCAATTTATATAAAATGTAACATCTTTGCCCAGGATGAGGAGGATTCTAACCATGAGAATTACCTATCAACTTATGGCCATAATTTTTGGGTTTTTTTGGTGCGGGGGAGGGGGTGTTTACTACTATGCTAAAGCTTCTTAAATCATGGTAATTTTTAGGAAAAGGTAAATAGATTTCATAATATTCCCAAATAGAGGGGTTACAAAGAGTTCTGCGGTCAATTAATTACAAGCTTTGACCAATCATTAACGTGTGAGCTACCTCTAATACATAGAACGAATTTGATTTGAGAGACAATCTCCTGGTTGGTTCTGTGGGATGACCTGTATTTCCCAACATTACGTTTCTTCCATACCTCATAAATTGCACCAGCAAAAATAGCTGGTCGCCATTTACAGGAGATAGAGTTACCTTTGCACTGATTAGAGAACCAAAAACCTCTTTTTAAATTCCCATTTTCTAAATACCAACAAAAATAGCTTGTTGCGGTTTATAAGAGATAGAGTTACCCTTGCACTGATTACAGAACTACGAAACCTCTTTTTTGAATTCCCATCTTCTAGGGTGCTTCTTGGACCACAATAGAAGTTCCTTCCAAATACTTGTTGGATAGTTGTAAAGTTTAAAATTAAAAATCATAATATTGTATGTTGTGTTGTCTCTAACAAAGTCACAAGGGATCCATACTGAAACTAGTCATATATGTTAAATTCAAAGAGTATGATATATATAATCCTATATTTTGAAGTATCAAACATTAACTTTTAACTTTTAATTCAGATATAATTCTTGAATATGGCATGAGAGGCATATTATTTTGTGTAAAATATATGAGGTTTCATTCTCGGTAATTTTTATATTATTATTATTATTATTATTATTATTATTATTATTATTATTATTATTATTATTATTATTATTCTGTAAGCTAGGTAACAAGTGTTTCATTTAAATGATTTTTAAATAATTCAAATGAGCCATTAAAGATAGTGTAATACAAAGATAATATAGCTAGTTTTAATTAAGGATCCATGTGATGCATGTATGGAATTTATAATTATGTTTATTTTTAATTTTTAAACTATATGTATCCTAACTCTTATTCATTAAAAAATATAATAATTTTTATTACGAAAAATGCATCAATGTTTCATAGATTATGTGAATCATAACCTAATTTTAGTCTTCAAAACTTAAAATCATTTAATAGTATATTTTCAGCACTATATTTTCCTACATGTCTTTCTCTCACACTTATCATATCCAAAAAAATGCGGCTATTAATAAATTAATATTAGGAAAAACTTATAACGACTTGTCGCTATACAATAGTCACCATGAGATGCATTAATCTGTGTCGTACATGTGTATCACAATAATCACAACCGTTCATTTTTTTCTTCTAATTAAATTAAAAATAAATTTTAAAAATTTAATTAAGTATTTTAAAAATTAAATTAAAATAATTAATTATTCTTGTGTTTATCATACACCAAAACACAATTAAAAATTTAATTAAGTATTTAGGCCGTTGTTTGCAGCCTCGGCCGGCACAACAGCCCTAGGGTTTGTGATGGTGTTATCTGGTGCAATAGGGTTCATGAATAAGGTATAATGATCTCCAGCTTGATGATGGTGAGTAGTATTGTTGCCATTATCTCTGATGGAGTGGGCGGTGCTACTACCCAGAAAGTTCTCCAGCTTTGGCTCCTCAGATTCTTGGCTTCCCATTAGCATGCTTATCTCTGAGTTCCCCTTCATGCTCCAATCTGCCATTAATTTACACACAAAAATTTAATTAACTATTCTTCTTATGGTTAGTTTCTCTTTCCTCTGTGTCTCTAATGGGCTCTTGGGTCATCGTTGAGTTGGCCGCAAAAAATATAGGTCGCCGTCGTTATTTTCGCCGGAAAAAATGGCAGTTAGTTTGATAGGAACGTGGTTTGAGGTTATTGGATTTTTTTTCCCGCAAGGGTGGTTAATTAAATAGTTTGCCAAACATAAGAATAATTAATTATTTTAATTTAATTTTTAAAATACTTAATTAAATTTTCAAATTTTATTTTTAATTTAATTAGAAGAAAAAAATGAACGGTTGTGATTATTGTAATACACATGTACGGTACAGATTAATGCATCTTATGGTGACTGTCGTATAGCGACAGATCGTTATAAGTGCATCCTTAATATTATTAACCGTTGCCAAATTTTTTTGATAATATATATTGAAAATCATAATTATTTATTTTCTATATATTTTAAGTTGAAAAGGGAAAAAATACTAATACTGAATTAAAGTGCCAGAACAAAAATCAATATAATACTTCAAAAATCTTTTCAATAATGGGCTGAATCTTTTTTAATATAAAAATACAAATGATGTGAGAGTGACACGTGATAATTGCTGAAGAGATCATTCGTTTTATTTTAATAGTAGTTTGTGTCCGCGATTATGCACGGAAATATAAAATTTAAAAAGTTATACTACCCCTCAAATAAATAAAAAAATTTAAATAGTTAGAACAAAAAGAGGCACTAATATGTTTGGGCTATTGCCAACAAAAACGACTGCTGTGGGTAAAGTGGATTCATTCCTATTATCTCGAAGAAATGCTCCTGGTGGGAGTTCATTCCTAAACTCGACAGCTTGCTGGTATTTGAAAAAAATAGCCAAAATCAAAGATTCAATGAATTTGGGATTTCAAAATGGAAGGTGGAAAGAGGAAAAAGATGGTGTTTACAGAGCTCGAAGTGGTTACAAATGGCTTCTACAACAAAATAAAGGAGTTAGCGGTCAAGAACAGCTTTGGAATGTTGCAAACGTTCCAAAACACACATTCATCCTCCGGCTTATCATGCAGGACAGATTCTAAGTTCGCATTAAGGTCGGTAAATTCATACCATCCTTAGATATAACTCTGTCCATTGTGTTCCTCATGTGATGAAACACAAGAACATCTATTATTTGATTGCAACCTTGCTAGCACTATCGGGCAATATGTTTTCAGCTGGCTGCATGTAAAAATCTAATAATTCCGGAGAGAATAGAGCTTGTTGCCCTCTCCTTTGGCCTCCGATTCCTTTTATAAGAGAAACAATTTAGTTACATGAATGGAGTACAAATCTCATACTAACACAATTCCTAAACCGAATATAACTCTAAGTCATATTGGCAGCATAAGACTACTTGGAGTCTAATACATAACTATGCTTGTGGCTAGTAGTCTAGCTCAACTGTAATTCTACTCCTAATACTCCCCTCAAGGTGGAGCGTGAATATTTGCAACGCCCACCTTGCCGAGTAAATGATGAAATTGACGTTGTCCTAGTGCTTTGGTGAATATATCGGCGACTTGTTCGGTTGTGGGCGTGTATCGGGTAGAGATGACGCCTTTGACGAGACGTTCGCATACAAAACGACAATCAACATCTATGTGTTTAGTCCGATTATGAAACACGGGGTTGTAAGCGATATGGATTGCAGCTTGATTGTCACGGTGAATATGGGCCGTAGGTACAGTCAACCCAAGTGATAACAACAGATTTCGGATCCGGACAACCTCGCTAGTGGCGTCGGCCATTGCCCGATATTCCGCTTCGGCGGAGGAGCGAGAAACCGTGTCTTGCTTTTTGGTCTTCCACGAGATAGGTGCATTGCCAATTTTGACGAGATATCCGAGTGATGGATTGGCGAGATAGGCGGCAACTGGCCCGATCCGAGTCACGAGTACACGAGAGCTGAAATGAATTATGGGATGGAAAGAGAATGCCTTGTCCGGGGATGATTTGAGATATCGTAGGACATGGATAGCGGCATCCCAGTGAGCTTGACGTAGGACTTGCATGAACCGACTCGAGAATGTTCACGGCATAGGTAATGTCGGGCGTGTGATCGTCAAGTATATTAGTTTGCCAACTAATCTTTGGTATTGTGAGGCATTAGAGATGATGGGGCCGGAGTCCATAGAGAGACGATGTTGTTGCTCCATTGGGAATGATGTGGGTTTAGCGCCAAGAATTCCACATTCGACAATATGTCCGAGTGTACTTTCTTTGGCATAAGAAGAGACCAGCGACTGGAGCGGGTGACCTCAATGCCAAGAAAATATTTTAAAGAACCCAAATCCTTAATCTTGAAGCACCGTTGTAAATATTGTTTGAAGTTGCAACAGATGGTGGGATTATTACCCATTAGCACTAAATCGTCAACATAAATGAGGAGGGCAAGAAACACGCCATCCTTTTGGCAGGTGAATAAGGATGGTTCGAGCAAGGACTGTGTAAAGCCATAGGCTTGTAAAGCGGAAGCAAGCTTGAAAAACCATTGTCTCGGAGCTTGACGGAGACCATATAAGGATTTTCGTAGGCGACAAACCAATGTTGGTTGTGGTGGATGAAAGCCGGGAGGGGGCTTCATACAAATTTCTTCTTCGAGGTCTTCGTGTAGGAATGCATTGTGAACATCCATCTGGTGGAGATCCCATCCTTGAGATACGGCTAAAGCCAAAAGACATTGTACGGTCACCATCTTGGCGACGGGAGCGAAGGTTTCATGGAAGTCTTCTCCTTCGACTTGAGTATTGCCAAGAACTACTAGGCGTGCCTTGTAGCGCTCAATTGTACCATCCGCATGATACTTAATTTTATATACCCATTTACAACCGAGTGCTCGTTTCCGGGAGGTAAAGTGGTGAACTCCCATGTCTGATTTTCCTCTAGAGCATCAATTTCTTTTTCATGGCCTCTCGCCAATTGGGATCGGTTATGGCGTGAGTGAAGTGTTGAGGCTCATTATTAGAAGAAATAGAGGCAAGCAAGGCACGGTACGATGGTGAAAAACGATCATAGCTAATGAATTGAGATAGGGGTAAGGAGTACCGAAGAAGCTTCATGGGGCGGTGTGGAGGAGGGGTGATGAATAGCATGACATACATAATCTTGAAGTTTTGCCGGAGCTCGTTTGGTGCGTTGAGGTCTAGATCTAATGGGCTCCCCTTATCCAAGAACTCATTATCTCCTAATCTGCTTGGGCCTGAAGTAGAAAGTTCGAAGCTGGCCCGATTGAAGAAATAGTTGGAGGCGCCTGGGTTGAGGGTAGGTGTTCCGGGTGGGCTGCCCGTTTGTCCGGCCCATCCGCGGATGCGGCTTCAAATCCGGCCCGTTCCGTGTCGGAAACAATAGCGCCAGCCTGCTCCTCGTTGCGAGCCTCTCCATCACGGGCCCCGTCCACTTATGCTTCCGCCGGGCTAGTGCGTGGAGGCTCTGGAAGCTCCAGAATTTGCTGGGCTGAAGCATCAAGATGATGGTCCATATCTTCATGGGTAGTAATTTCTTTTGTGAAATTATGCACTGTTGGGCCCGTTCAAGCATCCACGGTGTTGTTTTCCGCAAAGGGAAATATGTCTTCATAGAATTGCACATCTCGGGAGATAAAAATTCTTTTTGTGTCCAGGTCATATACTTTCCAACCTTTTTGACCTTGTGGATAACCCATAAAAATACACCGAGTAGCTCGGCATCAAATTTATCACGATTTTTGCTATGATTGTGAACATAGCATAAGCATCCAAAAACTTTCACATGATCATAGCTAGGTGTCTTTTGGAATAAAGCCTCATAAGGTGTTTTGGATCTTAGCACCTTTGTGGGAGTTCGGTTGATGAGGTATACGGCAGCTAGAACACATTCATCCCAAAAACGTTTAGGAAGAGAAGCTTGGAATCTTAGTGCCCTTGCAACGTTAAGAAGATGTCTATTCTTCCTTTCGACGCGGCCATTCTGTTGGGGTGTTCCTACACACGAACTTTCTTGGAGAATCCCATTATCAAGGAAATACCTTTTAAGGGGTTCATTCATAAACTCCGTTTCGTTATCACTTCGAACAATTTGTACGGAGAGATCGAATTGGGTTTTGACCATCGCACAAAAATTAATGATTTTTGTGCGTGCTTCATCTTTGTCTTTTAGAAGAAATACCCACACAGCTCGAGTGCAGTCATCCACAATACACAAAAAATAATGACATCCACTAAGACTAGGAACCCGATAATAGCCCCATAAATCACAATGTATTAAAGCAAATGGTCTTGGAGCCTTTGAGTTACTAAGCGGAAATACACTACGGGTTTGTTTTGCTCGATGACAAATATCACAGCAACTTAAAACATCCTTATTTAACTTAACACCAAACTCTACTAATAAGGGATTTAAACTACCGACGGAGGGATGACCAAGGCGCTTGTGCCAAATATGAAAATCTTCATGTTTGACTACCGCGGCGGCTGTTCCGAGTATGTCATGCTTAAGATAGTATACCCCATTCCTCGCTTCACCCGCTCCAATCGGCGTCTTCAAGGTGAGGTCCTGAATAAAACAAGATCGACCCCCGTAAATCATAAGACAATCATGATCATGAGTTAACCGATAAACAAATATAAGATTGCATGAGAGAGTAGGTAGATAAAGCACATTCCGTAAAATTAGGTCATTCCCTAAATTCACAATACCACTTTTCGTAACTAATTTCTCTTTACCGTCCGGTAGAGAAATTCGTATAGGTTCGGTTAACTTGCGACGATTCATTAGAATGTGAGCATTGGGTGTCATGTGGAAGGATGCTCCGGTATCAAGAATCCATTCTACGCCATTTATAGAACACTTACCGGTCATTATTTCCTCACTCTCTTTTTCTTTAAAGAAGGTGTACAAGGCTTCTACTTGAGTAGAAGTAAGCCCACCAAATCTGTCATTCCCATTACTAGCCGGGCTTGAATACCCAAAACGGGTCTCTCCCCTGTCTTCCAGCCGCGTCCCCCTGTCTTCTAGGCCCGGACACGGTTGCCCCGGCCGCGTGCGCTACTCCTCCAACGCCGGTGCTTGCTATTCCAGTTGATGTCCGACGCGAGCGGTCCTGCGCCACGAGGCTTGTTCCAATTCCGATTCATCGTATGAGTCGTTCGGCTTTGCCGTGAAGAGCGCCAATTGGAGGGATATCCGACCAATTCGAAACATTAAGACTTCTCATGGCCGAGTTTCGGCAATGGGTGCATCTTGGGCGATTAACGAGCTTGCCCTCGCCGCTGCTTGCTGTGGTGGCTTTAAAGGCGGCTCCTTCGAGTGTGATTCTTCAATTCGCGTTACGGGTAAGGCTCTTCCGCCTCTCTTCTCGAAGTATTATGGAATACAATTTGTTGAGGTTGGGTAAATGCTCCATGTGCAAGATGTTGGATCGGACGATTCCGAATTGAGTGGTATCGAGACCCATCAAAAATTGATGGATTCTCTCGGACTCTTGATACCTGAATAAATTGAATTCTTTCTCTTTCACACACTTGCACATTGGCAATTGTAAATATGCATCAAGTTCATCCCAGAGAGTTTTCAATTTTGTGAAATATTCGAGTAACACTTAATGTTCCTTGGTCGATGATTGTCAACTCTCTGCGGAGTTGATGAACACGAATTTCGTTTCCTTGTGAATATCTTTCCTTTAGATCTGTCCATATTTTGTTGGCGGTTTCGGTATAGGCCATAGAACCGTGTAGGTGCTTGTCTATAATGTTGTAGAGCCATGCTATGACCATGGCATTGCATTTTTCCCTGGCATGGACATCCGGAGAATCGTCTCCTGGTTTTGTCAGGCTACCATCAACAAAGACCGGTTTGTTTTTGGCCTTTAAGGCATTGATTGTGAGTCTACTCCAATTTGCGTAATTGTCTCCATTGAGACTAATTGGGCAGATTACATTCCTAGGACTATCCGAACTACATAGATAGTATGGTGATTGGGGATCGTTGATACTGATTTTCTTCGAGTCGTCCTTGCTCATGTTGTGTGTTTTTTTTAAGGCTCGATACCATGTAAAAATCTAATTATTCTGGAGAGAATAGAGCTTGTTGCCCTCTCCTTTAGCCTCTGATTCCTTTTATAAGAGAAACAATTTAGTTACATGAATGGAGTACAAATCTCATACTAACACAATTCCTAAACCGAATATAACTCTAAGTCATATTGGCAGCATAAGATTACTTGGAGTCTAATACATAACTATGCTTGTGGCTAGGAGTCTAGCTCAACTGTAATTCTACTCCTAATACTGCATCTTTCTTATCAACCACAATCATATATTTGTTTCATTCGATGGCTGCAAAACATGAACAACTCGAGACAAGAAAAAGCTATAATCAAGGCGACCTATGCGAGCAATGTTCTATGAAATCTGGAGAAGCCGCAATGACTTGATCTTCAACAACAAACCTCCTAATGCTTTTAGGTCCTTCATTACTATTAAGGAGAATATGATTGCTAGGTTTGATTTCCTAAGCAAAATAGGGAAAAGTTTCGTTGATGTAATAAGTGGTTAAGGCCACATTCGGATACGTGAATCATAAACTTATGTACTGCAATGATCCCTTATTACATTAAGGGTTGAGAGTGGTAATGAAAATTCTAATTTTCTACCAAAAAAAAGAGGTACTAATAAAATACAAGTAAGCTAAAATAAAGATGCAAATGGTATAAAACTTAATAGTTATAGTCGATTTAGAATTTGAGATTGAGAATTGTTTTTTTTTTTTTTTTGTTATCAAATAACCCGAGATTGAGAAATGATAAGCCATTGTAGATTTGATACGAAGAACCTTTGCTATTGAGTATTGTTCGGTCCAAACATTACATTATTTATACCCTTATTTACTTAGTTTTTGACTCATAAAATAATATTATTTTAAGATTTTTTACTTGATTTGATTTAATTTTTGTAGGTTGAATAAATTGATTCGAGTTAGGGCAAGATATAATTTTTAATCTCAATTTTGGAACATTGGATGCATGAATCAACAAAGGGAAGACAAAATATCATATTAATATAATCGTTGATTATATTGCCCTAACTCAAGCCACCTTGAGCCCATTAATCATGAAGTTTTTCTATTAATCAATCAAGTGGGCCAAGCACTATTGCTCCCTTGTAGTTTTGCACGTGACCTTCCTAATTGAACCAAGGAGGAAATTGTCTCCTAATGGAATTTGGCAAGGAAAACGTTGGCAGAATATCTTGTTTCCGAAGACGGTGGTTATCATCAAATATATAAGAGGAGTTCGGCGAAGCTTTAGGGGGCAATTAGGGCTATACCTGGCAATCGGGTCATTCGGTTCGGGTTCGGTTCGGGTTAGTTCGGTTCGGGTTAACTTCGGGTCAATCTTGTTCGGGTTCGGTTCGGTTTCGGGTTCGGGTAAACTTCGGGTCGATCTCGTTCGGGTTCGTTCGGTTTCGGTTCGGGTCAACTTCGGTTCGGTTCAACTTCGGGTCAATCTCGTTCGGGTTCGATTCGGGTTAGTTTCGGATCTAGTTGTAATCGGGTCACTTTTTGGGTCAAAATCGATTCAAAATTGTACTACTATAGGCACAAAAGTACATCCTGAGAGACCCAACAAAAAAATGTGGGTTGGGTCACTTTTATTGGGGTTAAATCGATTCGCATCCGATTCGGTTCGGGTCATTTTGGGTTCGGTTCGGTTTCGGTTCGGGTCATTTTGCATTCGGGTCAATTTCGGTTCGGGTCATTTCGGGTCGGTTCGGTTCGGGTCGGTTCATTTCGGTTTTCGGGTCAAAATCGGTTCAACTATTTCGGATGTCGGTTCGGTTTGGATTTCGGGTCGTTCGGGTTGACCCGTTCGGTTCGGGTCGGTTTTGCCAGGTCTAATTAGGGCAGCCGTAGAGAGGAGTTTTAGGGTTAGTTTAGGTTTAGTTTAATAAATTATTCTCTTGTAAATTTAGATTGAATACTTTTCGATTCGAGTATTTGTTTTACTTTAGATTTATTAATTTAGTTCGTGACGTTTTCACTTCGATTCGATTCGTTCTCGGTAACTTCTTCCCTTTTGTCTCTCCTTTGTCTCTAATTTGTTTAATTTAGTTTAAAGATTCAATTTTTATTATATTTTGATATTAGTAGTAGTTAATTTAATTGTTTAATCTTATGTTTAATTTTATTTTGTTAGTTTATGTCTTTCTTCGAGTCAATTTTGTTAGTAGTTAGATTAATTTTGTTTCATGTTAATTAGTCGCTAGTTTGTGTCACTTTGGTTGTGATTAACCTCCTTGATGGCTAATTAATTTTGTTTAGGCCTTTACTTACCTAGTTTATGCTAGTGTTTTGGGATTGTTTCTCTTACCTGCCACATAAGTTCGATGAGATGCCCGAAAGGGTCTTTTCATCTTGATTTTCAGGCGGTTGGTCTATCACCGAGAGGTGGAGTCAATTTGCTAGTGTGGGTAAAGAGAATAGTTGGAATTTTGGCATGAAAATAGCCCGAATTCTAGCTAGGTCCTAGGTTGCTATTTTTGTAGTTTAGTTGGGCTAGCCCCACGAAATTAGGTGGTTAGAATAACTAGACTAGCTCATGACCCTCGAAAGTGTGGCTTGAGTAGGTTTTAATGGTGCAACCGATCACTCATAAATACTTGTATAAACTTGGGTAGGTTTAGGCTTGACTTGATTAATTAATTTATTAAGTGGTAAAATCACAATCCGAGTATTTTATTTTTATTGCTTTCTAGGTTAGTTTAATCACCATATCCATTTCATCTCGTGTTGATTCGCCTAGATAGAAAGCTAAGTTAGCTTTGATATTTGAAGCACAACTCTCTGTGGACACGACCCGTGCTTGCCGGCTAGCTACAACTACGCCGTGCACTTGCGGTTACAATTTTAGAACTTAATTCTTCCTAATAGTTATAGTCGATTTAGAATTTGAGATTGAGAATTGTTTTTTTTTTGTTATCAAATAACTTGAGATTGAGAACCGATAAGCCATTGTAGATTTGATACGAAGAACCTTTGCTATTGAGTATCAATAAATACAATGCTACTATGCCTCTAAAACAATTTAATCAAAATATGTTTGAAACACAACATAACCAATTGATCAAACATATTATAAATATTTTTAAAAGGATTATTGGACGGGAATAATACAAACTTTGGGGGTATTGGCCAAATTTAATACAAACAATTTCTTTGGTCTGCGAACGGAACGAACTTTGGGGGTATTTTGCAATATCATAATACCACCGAAGTTTTATGGGCGGCGACTTGTCGGGAATGTGACGTGACAAGTGTTTTGGACACGTGTACGGCGGAGTTAAATATTTAACTTTAAATTTATGAGATTCTAGTGCCAACTAAGGAGGGTTTTTAAACAAAAAATTTAAATAAAAAATCTTTTTGCTTGGATTAACGAGATTTGAATGTAATTAACCATCGTGAGGTCACGAACACCTTTGCTAATTAATTTATTTTTTCGAAACTAGAAAATTGAAACAACCGATAATGGGTTAAATAAAGGAGAGAGAGAAAATCGGGGTAACTATCATGGGTCCGGTTTCTTCATTTTGCCCAGTTACATAGGTACCACCTTCATATATCTCCCCGAGAGAACTCATTTGCTATTAAATTTTTTTGCAGCAAATTTGGTTTTCTCTCTCCTCTCCTACAAGTCCTTCATCTTCCCCATTCAATTAACACCTGCAAATTAACCACAACCTTTAAATTATTATTTGTTAAACCACACACAATTAAATCTTGTTCTTTGTCCCCCTCCTCTCTATTCTCAAATGAAGGCCACCCAAAATTACTGATTGTTCTCCATCCTTCTTTCTACAAGGATGGCGACGGTGCCCCACCTTATGGCTCATTGCCTTCTTCTCCCTATTCACCTTCACCTTTACCTTCACCTTCACTCTCCTCAACTGCCCCTCTCCTATACCCTCCTCCTCCCTCCTGTCTTCCGCCGCTCCATATCTCTCCACCCCGTCTCCCATGCCCTCCTCAACTAGGCCACTTCCTCAAACCACGAACCACGTCGACCACATGGTGTTCCTCGACGAGAAGGAATACCTAATGGCGAAATTTGAGTAGAACTTCACCGGATCCGAAGGGTACAACGTTCATTCAAACTTCATTCACAAGCCTTAATTTACCTCATTCATCGATTCCCCGATCAAGAACCTTCTCTTTGGTCTACAATTTCTTCTTCCTCTTCCATCCGTTGTTTTTATCTCTCAATTTTCACAAACCCCGATTTTGAAATTTCATTCAAAAAACCTCATTAATCCAAGGATACGAAAAGAGAAAAAAATTAATTGCATTTAACTTGTGCGGGATAATCTCGATCTTCATAGCCATAGATATGACGACAGAGAAAGAGCCATGGAGATGTTTGCGAAAAAAGATGAAGACAGGATAATTTAAAGAGAGAGGGAGATTAATTGCATTTAAACATCATTAATTTAAGGGAAAGTAAGCTTTTTGATTTTTTTAAATTCCTTGCTTAAGTGGCATTAAAATCTCACAAATCCAGTCAAACCCATGACTGTGCCGTACACATGTCCCAAAAATTTGACACGTCACGTTCTCGACGAGTCGCCACCCATAAAACTCGGTGGTGTTCCGATATTGCAAAATAACCCCAAGGTTCGTTACGTTCGCAGCCAAAGAAATTGTTTATATTAAATTTGGCCAGTACCTCCAAAATTTGTATTATTCTCATCCAATATTTATTTTTAAAATCAATAACTATGCTTCTAGAGATGAGAGAGAGGAGGAAAATTCTTATATATGTGGATCAACTATTGCACATCCCTCCTTTTTCTATATAAATAAAGAATTTGAGATGTAAATGATTTTTTTTCTTTTATTTATTGTTAAAGTAGGGGATTTCTCATTATCAACTAAGAGGAAATGTCATCAATTACATATCCAAAGGGAGAACAAAATATGCAAGCCTTTTAGATCAATTCAGAATGTAGGAATTGTTGAGTTTTGAGTTTCTTAAAGTTCTTAGATAGATATGTTGATTTATCTACTATCAAACTCATACACTGTATAGATAATTTACTTCTACTCATCCTTGTCCCCGTAAAGATGCTTTTGTTTCTTGCACCCCATAAACAATAGGTTTTTTTCTTTTGATTGACTATAATTAAGATATTTTTTAAAAGTTAATTTGACGCAATTTTCTTTTATTTGAATTTTTTTATAATCTCATAAGTTTGATGATTTTGATTGACTGCTTTTAAGATGATAAATAGAATGTATGTCATATTTTACTAAATATGATTTCATTTGAAATTTAAAATCATGACGAATAGAAGGGAAGTCATTTTAGATGTCTGGTTTTGACAGATGTAATGTGGTGTAAGATATGATTTAAAAAAATATTTTTAATTATAGTGTAAGTTAAGATTTAATTTAAATAATTATCTTCTTTACTGGTATCTTAAAAGCATATCAATCAAACAATGTCCACAAAAAAATTACTTATACCATAATTCTTCTTTTTTTTTTTAACATATTAAAACTCAAAATTATATTCATACCCGTTGATATTTTTAAAAAATACATATTTTTAAACCCATAATATATAGGACATTCTTTTTATAATTTGTATTATACTCATGATTATTAAACTCCTGATCCGGGTCACGATCATATGATTCTATGATCCAAAAACCTTTCATCGATGCAACTCCCATTAGAATCACAAACTCATTAAAATTTTATAATTCTAATTTTGCTTCAAAATTATATGGTAGGATCGAATTGAGAATATAATCTTATGTTTTGCATGGAAGAAAAAAATTACAATTATTCAAAAAAATTAAATTAAATTAAAATTTAGCATTAAATTTATACTTTTTATGATAGAACACTATGTGATCTCGTACAATAAGTGAGGAAAGACACATGGGATAAAAAATTAATGGAAATGCTCGTATATTAATAATATTTTATATTTAGAGAAAGATTTTAACTTTAAGGAAGAAGATTTGGAAATATTTATTGATTTCAAATTAACAATTAAGAGAGTTTGATTAGTAAATATTTTAGAAGATTTATTACCAAATTGAATAAATTGGAGGGAATGAACTTTAGGGCCTTACTTTAGGCGGGATTAAACGTGATGTAAGAAAGGATTAAAAAAACATTTCAATAATAATATTAGTTAACTATTATACGTTCATATATATAACTATTATACGTTATTAATCTTCAAATGAATATAGTCTAGCAACGTTGTCAAAAAAAAGGAAAACAGTATAGAGTACATATAATTCAATTAACACAAAATTCAATAATTTAGAATCTACAACAAAGTTTAAACAGTTATATTTTTATTGGTACTTAAAATCGCTAATAAATATTACAATAATATAATCACACATTAAGAAACACTTGTGGCCCGAAATAGATTATACCCTTGGTCAAACAAAACAATCATGCATCGATAAATTCAACTACAAACCAAAAATTAGACAATAATGTCCAATCAATAATTTTCTTTTTACATTCAGTGACTTATTTGGAGAGAAACACATGGAAGATTTTATTTTTAAAATATAAAAGTATATAAAAATTTGGAAATTCTCACCGAAAAAACAAAAATAAAAAAATTAATTCAAAATATTCACTTGTAAAAATTGAAATATCCGAATATATTAAAGAGACAATATACAACAACATGATCATGTTGATGAGAAATTTGAAGGATTAATACTTAGTCATTTTATGTCCATTCGAATACTCTCTTGTGGGATTGTTGTCATAACACAATAGTGATATGAATATATGTAAAAACAAAAAAGATCATAATTAAATTAGTGTTAGAAGATATGATAGCTTCTAATGAAACAATATTGGATTTGAGTTAAAATGAATAATTTTTATACAAAAATCCCAACAATGGCTTAATTGATAGGTAGAGAGTAAGAGATAAATATGATTATACTAATATATTTAAAGGGAAAACTAATTTGAATAAAAAGAATTAATTTGGAAATAAAATGGAATTTACTGAGCTAATTAGAAGAAAAAATTATCTGTATTATATATTTGTAAAGGTAGAATTTTTTATTTTTTTATCAAGGAATTATTTTTAAATTAGATTTTCTTTTATTTGAATGATAATTTTGAACTTAGTAACTGCATAAATATTGCTAGCCATACAATATTTTCAATGATTATTTTTCGATAGATATTTGGAAAAGTTTAATAAGTAATACAATATATATATATATATATATATATGTAGATTGTAATTAGAGTTTTTATTTAATAGATTAATCTCAACCACTCATTTTAATCTAATGGCCCATATCTAATCCTCTCACTTTCACCATATCCCTCTCCTCTCATTTGATACGTCCCCTATATAAGTGATGTATCCCATGAGAGGAGGATGATAGGGTGAGAGTGAGGTGAGGGTGAAAATGGGCCATGACATCAAAATTAAGGGCGGAGATTTATTTTAAAAAACTCCCAATCACCATCTACTATTAACATCCACCCTAAAACCAACATAGCCGATCGTGAGCAAGCTGTCAGAGGGCAGTTTGGATGCCAGCAAACCTACTGCCGTGTTCGCCAGATGCCAGTGAGTTCACCGGTGGACCATCGTCTATCCCCAGCCATTCCCTCATCGTTAATAACCACTGATAATAACTAATTATAACTGTTAATAATATTGATAACTACCTGTAGACGATAATCATTAATCGTAATCACCGTTAACTGCTAACTGTTAATTTTAATAGTTAAATACATATGATATCCAAATAATACATGTCACAATATCTTTTCAAGAACAAAAAAACAAAACAAACACAATCAAGATTCAAATACATCACAATTTAGAACCCAAAATAAAACATAGAAAATAAAAGCTCACTCACAAAAAGATAACTATTTCTTTTTAAGCATTCTATAACTTTCAATTCATAAGCTGCACAATCCACTCTAAAACCCTCAAATCCAGCTTCTTTGGCCAAGGCCTCAAACTCTTGCTCTGTCCTTTCTTTGGCACCTACTAGATAAGCCATAACGAATACATCGACGTTGAAAACTGCCCTTGTGGCGTGACTAGTGTCCGGCCAACAGGAAGAGTGTAGTCACGGATTATGACTTTCCCATGGTCTGGCAAGGCAATGTAGCAGTTCTTCAATAAGGTTAGGCAATGCTCATCGCTCCAATTATGGCATACCCACTAGAAAATTTATATACAAATATTCAATTAGCATAGAGCAACTAATAGTTCGTATCGTTAATAAATGATGGAAGATATATATAGAAAGTAGAAATCAAACATAACCTTCACGAGTATTGCATCGGCTTTTGGTATACTAACAAACATATTTTCAGCAGAGTGCTCGATTCCTAGTTAAGATTATAAAGTATTCTACCATCAAAATTTTATTATATAGTATTTCATTAATTTTGCAAACAAGATAAGATTTAATGAACGAGAATAGTATAACTAATACCGTCATATGTTGGTGCATTTTCTATGACACGAGGCAAATCAAAATTAATGCCCTTAATTTTGGGATATTTCAAGATAATCATGCTTAGAGTGACTCCGGTGCCCCCTCCAACATCAACCAAAGTGGAGAGACCCGCAAATCCCTCATAGTTTTCGAGCATTTTCTCCATTGTGATAGAAGAGTAAGTTGAGAACGCATTGTGTAAAACCTTATTAAATCTGTCGTCTACTCCTGCAAACTCATAATACGTCTTCCCATGAGCTTTGCTGAATCCAATGCCGCCACCAAGAACTGCATCTTTTAAGTGGTACCTTCATAAAACAAAATATTAATATGTGGAATTAATATTCACAACTTATAATGCATCAATGGCTTCTTTTCCATTAGAGGACTATACCAGGAATCCACATGAACCTTGTCTTGGCAAAAGAGAAGCATAGGACCAAAACCCTGATCCTTGGTGAAGAACTGGCAAACTGGGGTGAGCCCATATAGCCTTTCCACCCGCCCATCCGGGAGGGTCCGAGGTGAACAAGAGAGAATGGAGTTGCTGGCCAAGAGTCGGAGCATCCGGTCCAACATGGCGGCAGTAGCATCTGAGTTCATTGTGGGCATACGGAGCGCAATCTGGGCAGGCGAGAGATGGACTCTTGGCCCGGCCTGGTTGATGATGTCAAGAACATCCAGCTCAATCACAGTTTTCAGAACCATATATAGGGCTGACCCGTTTGCAAGCGATAAGGCAAAAGAGCACGCCTCCTCCTTGCTCATCTCATTATGTGATTCCATATAAATTGATTTCCAATTTGGGTTTTGGCTTTAAGTTTTGATTTTGGTGAATGGGGCTTTTAGTTGATTAGATTTGGAGGTAAGCTAGTAAATATATGGTATTGGGAGTGCCTATTTATAGGGCAGTTGTAGTATGAGATGTTTTACCCTGGTCTTGTTTCATTTAACTTTAACTTACAACTTTACGGTTTCTTACAACTTTTGTTACGGTTTCTTACAACACCTTACAACTTCTTAAAACTTATTACAACTCCTTACAATTACATATTATTTTTCGTATAGAAATTTATTCTGAATTTATTTTTCTACCGTTAATGAAAATTTTTTGTTGGTGAATATTTATATATGTAAAGGTGTCTACTAGAGATGACCAGTATGATATGTACGTGGCGGATATAACTCGTACCTACACCCTATTTTTCCGTATTCCTATACTCATGCTCCCATCGGGTATTTCGAGTATATCGGATTTATTTGTATATATGTGTAAGGATTTTTTGATAATTAATACCCATTGGATGCATTATTTAATTTTATGTCTCAAGAAATCCGCAATCAAATTCCAACGAATAATAAATTTTAAAAGTATCATATCTATTTAAGCTAGTTATCATATGAATAATATTGCAAGACAATTTGGTAAACTTTAAGTTTATAGGTGAAAAGTCAAGTTGAATGTGACAAAATCATTGAGCTATTTCAGTCCTGTTCCATTTAGCATAAGTTGTAAGGAGTTATAAAAAGATATAAGGAGTCATAAGAAGTTGAAAGGAGTTTAAAAAATATATAAAATGTTGTATATGATTCGATAAAAATATTTAATATATTCATATGTGTATTTTTATAGTCATGTGTAACATATTTATATTTTTATTTATAAATTTTACATAATAGAATAATAAAAATTATATATTTGTGATGCCAAATGCATTTATGTCATGTTTCATGATTTATTTATTTTTATAAAAAGAAATTATATTTGATATTTATGAAAAGAGTTATTATAGATGCATTAATGATTTTTCACGTAATAGGTAATTGAAAATGACCTTAATTTTACACTTTTGAAATAAATGTCATCAATTATTAATTTAATTAGTTGAGAGCATTTAATAGTTGAGAACATTTATTTCAAACTTGTAAAAATAAGGTTATTTTCAACTACCTATTATATGAAAGTCACTTATGCATCTATAAAAACTCTTTTCATAAGTATCAAATATAATTTCGTTTTTCTATAAAAAAAAAAAGAAGAAGTAAATCATCAAACTGATACCAATGCATTTGACATTACAAATATATAAATTTTATAATTTATATAAATTCATAAATAAAAATACAAATGTGTTATACATAAATATAAAAATATATTAGACATTTTTATCAAGTCATGTAAAACATTTTATATTCCTTACATCTCCTTACAACTCCTTACATCTCTTTACACCTTTTTACGATTACTTATAATTTGTTACATCCTTACAACTCCTTACACTTAAATAAAACATGAGCTATATGCCAACAAAGTATTGATTGATATAGTAGTGACTTTATCCGAATAAAAGGGAAATATTAGTTTAAATGTTGGAAAACACATTTATCTTAAATAATTATGGTCTAAAAAGAATTAAAATTGACAAAGTCGAGAATATCTTTATTAAACAAAAAAAAAAAAAAAACCGAGCCTCTACTATTTGTAAGTGTTAATCCTTACTAAAGATTTTAATCCTTCCTAAAGTTTTTACCTTAAATTAAAATGTTAGTATGTTTTAAAATCACTAAACTTTCCATAGTTATAATTAATTTTGATTGTAAAGTTGGAGCATCTACCAAATGCATTGACAAATATAAATAATATTGTAATCGGATCAATTATATCTATAAAGATGTATTACACGAGTAGGTTTACAATTGTGAATATTTTTTTATGAAGTGATTTTAAACAATTTATCAGTAGTAGTATCCTTATGCTATTCAATTATACTATTTTATTTTTAAGTTAAACATATAATGTAACAACTTTCATACTAAAGCTAGAAGTGTCTTGCAACAAGATATTTATTATTTTTGCTTTTTTAATGGATTGATAGTTAGTGTGCTTATGCGCCAATTTTTTTACTAATTTTGACAGCATTTTATCTATTAAGATCTCATGGATTTCCATTAGCCTAACTAACAAACGTTTCAACCTAACAATTAAGTTTTTGACCATAACCCTCCACTTAACTAGAGTGGAATTACTATTTATCTATTTAAGAGATAGAGTTTTCTCATTACAAAATTTCACTATTATAAATAAATATTAAAATCTTACGATATTCAATCCATTTTTATGATTTCGATTTTAATTACCCCTATCAATTATAACCACCTTGGTCTAAAGCAAACTCAACTTAACCAATTAATTTACATAAAAAAACCAACTTAATACAATTTATTTATAGATTGGTCAGATCCTGATTGAGCCATTTTATTCAGAGACCAACGTAAACTAACACAGTCCAATCTGTCTATCTTATGTCAACTCTACATTGTTGTCGTACAATCCATGTGTGATATTACAATAACTCGTGGTCTTGTGTGTGGTTTACTATTCAAAACCACGATATTTTTTGTTTTTTCTTTTTTGGTGGGGCCGCAATTGAAACGAATGACAATAAAGTCATACACATCGTGTCTACTCAGGTATCAAATCGCTCGTTCGTCTGTGGTTGTGATTTAGTTGCTTACGTTTTATATTATAAAAATATCGAAAGATATTTTCTTGTCAATTTATCTATTACACTTTTAAAAATAAATGTATCTTTATAAGTTAAATCCACATACTCATTTTAAAACTTACCTATATATGACAAAGATACATCGTTTGAATGATATAAAATTTATATATAAATAATGTCAACTCTCCAAATTTTTCACGCATTAACATCCATGTATAATCTTTTATTCAATCTCTCTCTCACACACATGCACGCACACATTCACATCAAGTTTTACGAGAGCTTGTCAAGTGTTATCCTCAAATTGCATATCTTAATGGAATATATCAAACTTGACAAGTGTTATCCTCAAATTGCATATCTTAATGGAATATATATTGTCTCTAATGCTCTTTGGTGGCCAATATATAGCATTAGATCTTTTGCATCAATGATTTTTTAAATTTATTTAACTCAAACCTGAAACCTAATTCAAAGGAAATAAATGCATGTTAAACCACTTGAACCAATCCATATTGATTTCATTTAGGACTTTTGAAAACTCTCGAAATCTTGTGTTTTGAATTCCGATTTATTACAAAGTCATGCTCTGTCCGAAGTCAAGCTACTGCTGTTACTTTGGTCGTTATTTAGCGATAATGTTTAAAGTAGGCTTTTAATGATTTGATCGGGTTAAAAACAACTACTTCCTTTATTTTTCAATGTTCGGTTGATTAGCTTATTTAAGTAGCTTTTAGTGTTTGGAGAAATTGAATTGAAATATTACTAACATTAATGTTTGGGAACTAAAACTAGTGTTTCAATACTTTATTTCCAAAAATACCCCTTAATTTAGCATAAATATTACAATCCATGCCATTACTATAAAAACTTTCACCCACAAATCCTGAAACACTACCCCCTTCTGTCTCTCCAGCTCAAGAACCATTCTCAGCTCTCCCTCCCTCTTTCTCTCTCTCTCCAACTGAAGAAGGAAACATAAGCAATTTTAGAGCAACACTTGTGAGTAGCAAACCTCTTTCATCTATCTTTTTAATTTATAATGTATATTATCTGATTTTAATTTAATTATATCCTAGAAAAGCATAAGTGCTCTAAAACAATCTGGAATTTGTGCAATGTGGACGAGGAGAGAGAATATGAGGCAAAACTTGAGAAATTGAAAATGGGTCTCTGTGTTGCTGGGTTCTTATCAGGTACCCATGAACCTCTTTAATGGCGTTATTGAAGATTGAATGCTTGGGTAATTCATGTCAGGTTGGGATCAAAGCGAAGCAACTGAATTGCCGCGACGAGCATCTCATGAATTTCATGAGAAATCAGAGTTGGGGTTACCAAAAATTTGAGATTTTTAGTTCTGATGTAGTCGATAAAACTATAACGCACGCTGCAATTATGTCGAAATCACAGCTTTGATCAGATTCAGTACTTTGAGCTTTATTTTATTTATTAATCTCTATTGCTAAATAAATTTTATTAAATTTAAATTTAAGGAATATGTAAGATGAAAACTAATAATAATAATAATAATAATAATAATAATAATATATTCTTTTTTGTCATTTTATGTGCATCAGCTAATTTCAACATCTAATTTAACTGAACACATTGTTTATAAACAGATTAGTTAAACAGCTATTAGTTAACAATTAAAATACTACAATTATCGGTTATCCAAATAGTTATCCGTTATTTGAACAAATATCTCATTACTCAAACAACTCATTTTCGCTTACAAGGCCTTTAATTGTTTTGCACGAATGAAAATTACATATGTATGCTTAGACATGATTCTGCATATGAGCTGGAAAGTATGTATTTAATCATATGTCAAACGTTTGTTTAAATGTTTGTGCTCGGAAGTACAGCTTGTTTAAACATATTATGTTATGTTGGAATATTACGAGCTTATTGGCTATATATTCGAATTCGATTGAGTATCAAGCATGTCTTGACTGCCTATCTCACTACCCAAAAAAAAGTCGAAATAGTGATGCGATTTCAAGTGA
The DNA here is from genome assembly GCA_021018815.1 of Talinum fruticosum. Classification (NCBI taxonomy): domain Eukaryota; kingdom Viridiplantae; phylum Streptophyta; class Magnoliopsida; order Caryophyllales; family Talinaceae; genus Talinum; species Talinum fruticosum. Next base: position 2,804,463 of record JAITYX010000037.1, on the reverse strand, counting down.
TCCTTATGGGTTTTTAGAGGATTTCGAAGGGAACATTTCGTCAAATTTCTCATGATTGTAATGGACATTCCGACGTATTTGACAACCCATTGAAATTAGCACTGGTAAAAAATTGGGTTTGGATCAATTCGGGTTCGGACAATTCGGACATTCGAACAAAAACACCATACCCGGACCCTGTCCGATTTGCGGATTCGGACGCATCGACCGGACTCAAACCCGAACCCGAATGTCCGATGTCCGAACCCGAATGTCCGAATGTCCGAATTTTTGATATGATTGAACTGAAATTGTGTATGTGACCGAACCCGAACCCGAATTTTCGATGTCCGAACCCGAATGTCCGAATATTTTATTGAAAATTTTGTAGATTTTGCACTAAATTATACCTAAACCCGAATGACCGAATGTCCAAACCCGGTTGTCCGATTATCCGATTTTGACCGAACCCGAAAAGTTATAAAATTCGGACAACCCGAACCCAAATTGTCAAACCCGAACCCGACCGAATTTTAATTCGGACATGACCGATTGTCCGAATTTAAAATTCGGACATGACTCGATTGTCCGAATTTAAAATTCGGACAAAAATTTGTGATTGGACCCGATTTTTTCGGGTCGGACAAATCGGACTATCGGATCGAACGGATTTTTGCCAGCGCTAATTGAAATCATGTCCAACAGGAATCACGATAGCTAATCCAATGATTTTTACCCTTGTACGTGTGTCACTAGGGGCTATCACCAGGCTATTCGATGGGTTTTACAACAAGCTTAAACTATCAACTTGCTTCCTATTTTTTCATACTCATTTTTATTGGCATTATTTTCTTGTGTGTTGTAAACAAATGTGAACATGTGAAAATATAACTAGATGAATGTGACCATTCATTATAAAATAAAATACTCGAGCATGCAAACAATACTACTAATTAAGTACATACATAGCAATACACATGGTAATCCAAAGCTAGATTATATGCTAAAAATATGTGTTAAACCTCTCAGGATTGAAGCACACAAATAATAAAAAATGAACAAAAGAAAATAAAAAGATTGCGACACAAAATTTTTAACGTGAAAAAATCCGAAATTGGGAAAAAAACCACGAAACCGATACACTAGATTTTAAGTAGTCGAAGGACTTTCACTCAAGCTCTCATTACCTTATACTTTTCTTTCTTACTATTCTACATCAACAATGGAGGTTTTACACCGATTAAATAGCCTAACCAGTCATTACAAGCATTTACAAGCAATTAACCACTCACTAACCCAAAAGAAACCGAAGAAAAACGGTCGAAATAAAGCATCCGAGGACTTGAGCAACTGGCATGGGCTGCCCGTGCAGCCAACACGGTCAGCCCGTGTTGACTGTTGCCCAAGTCACACTTTGTTTTTCCACCCGAAATGCCCCGTGCTCAATGCCCCATGGCCGTGTTTGTCGTTTCTTGTCCCGTAACGTGATTTTACCAAGTCCAAAGCATCCATTAAGCTCCATAATCCCAACAATCTCCCACTTGGAGACTAATGGCTTGCCTTCTTTATTGCATCCATCTAGCCCACCGAAACCCGACCTCTTCAACAAAAGAGACCCATCGAGGCCTTAAAGCTGCGTCAATGTTTCAGCACCATTATCTTGGACTAACTCCTTTTCCGAATTCCTGCTATCCAAGCCATCAAGCCCATCTTTATCATCACCGACGTGAACTCCCACTCGAATTAATCGATCTCTTGCACACTTTCACCATGCAAAGCGGCTAATTGGCGTTAGTCATCAAAACATAATGAAGGAAGATTTTATGTCTCCGGGCTTTACATTCCATTGACAACGTCGCCTTTTCATTAACCCCGATTCTTGCAATTCACCTTGTGGAGCACCTGATGACCCATTTGTATACCTAACAAGTACCCCGTCATCCACATCAACTCCCACTACAACGAGATCCCGTTTTTCACCAAGTCTAACATCCTGTAGACTCCCACTAGAACAACCTATCCCGACACTTATAACTAAGCCACTACACCTCGTAGTGTATAACGAGCCAGACTTCAAACCCTTAGCTATAACCAATTTCCCTTTAACAATTTTGTAGCCAACATTGCCAAATTTTATTAGGTGCCCTGACTCATCCAATTGACTCACCGAAATCAAGTTCTTAGCCAAACCCGGGATATACCTAACCCCTTGTAAATTCGAAACCTCCCACTTGAGGTTTTGATCCTCACATCCACCTTGCCTAGTATGTCCAAGTTTTTCCCATTTGCCACAAATACTTTCCCAAAGTTTCTTGCAACAAAATTATGGAATAAACTTCTACTAGACCTGGAAAGAAATAATGCCCCGAATCCACTACCTAAGACTCAATAGGATTTTCCGCACTAACCACAAGTGCATTACCTACATCTTCCATAGAATTTATAGATTTTCAGTCATCAAACTTTTTAGGACAATTTTTCTTAAAGTGTACCTTATCCCCACAGCCCCAACAAACTACCTCCCCGGGTTTTGGAACCAACCCCTTGCTTTAGATTTAGGCCGCCCATTTTTCACATGCCTCTCCTTACCCCTTACATGAAATGCATTCCCCAATGACTCTAGAGTATCTTTCTTGCCAATGCTTTCGCTCAAGATCACATCCCGGACCTCGTCATACTTTAATGCATTAGATCCCCTAGCACTACTAACAATCGACACTATGGTATCCTATGACTCGGGTAGCGAAGATGATAAAATTAAGGCCATAACCTCATCCTCAAGATTGATTTTAACCGAAGCAAGACTATAAATGATCATATTAAACTCATTAATATGATCTGCTACACTAGTTTCATCTAAACCGTTTTAAAGTAAAACAACCGATGTATGAGATATACCTTGTTCATTACCAAAGGCTTCTCATAGAGGTTGGACAACGCCGTCAATAGTCCCTTTGTCATTGTTTGGTTCATCACATTGAACGTCACGTTCCATGCCAACATCAACCTCACTCGTCCCAAGAGCTTGCCGATCAAGCACCTCGCATTTTTTTGCTCCATGTCCGCGAGGTTCTCTCCGAGGGTTTGATATGGATCTTTTTGGTACAATAAGTCCTCCATTTGCATTTTCCAGAACAAGAAATCATTGCCATCGAACCTCTCAATCTTCGCCGTTTTGCCCTCCATTTTTGAAAACTCTCAAACCTCACTTCGTTCGATACCGGTTGTTAGGATCGAAGATCACAAACAATGAAAAATGAACAAAATAAAATAACAAAGATTGAGAGACAAGATTTTTAACGGGAAAACCCCAAAATTGAGAAAAACCATGAAACCGATGCACTTGGATTTCAAGTAGTTAGAAGGACTTTTCACTCAAGCTCTCACTACCTTATACTTTTCTCTCTTGCTATTCTACATAAAAAAATGGAGGTTTTACACTAATTAAATAGACTAACTGGTCATTACAAACATTTAGAAGCAATTAACCATGCATTAACCTAAAAGAAACCGAAGAAAAACGGTCGAAATGAAGCATCCGAGGACTTGAGCAGCCGACACGGGCCGTGCTGGCCAACACAAGCAGCCCATGCAGCCAACACGGCCAGCCCGTGTTGACTGCCGCCTAAGTCACACTTTGTTTTTCTGCCCGAAATGCCCCGTGCTTAATGCCCCATTCCCGTGTTTGCTGTTTCTTGTCTCGTAACGCAATTTTACCGAGCCTAAAGTATCCATTAGGCTCTATGATCCCAACAAAACCTTGTATTTTTCACTTTTTATGGTATTATATTTCACCCATTTCCGTGATGATTTTGATGATGTTTGTTTGGTTTTGGGTTGAATTTCTCTTATTTCCTCTTAATCGTCACCTAAACTCGTAAATCTCTTAATTACATGTATTTGAGCTTAAGTAAGACAGATTTGAGACAACTTTGATGAAAGACGATGAAGAGAAGGGTTCAAGCCTAAAAGGAAGGAAGAAAAAGGGCCTAAAACTCGTCAAGTTGAGTCGCACAAGCGGCTACGTAAAGTTGCATAGCCGTGCGGAGCATCATACAAAGGGCTCAAACTCGGGGAAGAATGCACGGTTACTAATGCATAACATGTACGACCGTGTAAGAAGTTACTGAAGTTGAAGTCATGCACGACTGACCGTACGGATCCTGTATGATCGTGCGAAGCATCGAAATTAGGTAAAAAGTCAAGAGATTTCGCACGGCTACCCATGCAAAATCGCACGGGCGTGCGTGGTTGTGGCCAAAGACACTGCACGGCTACCGGTGCGAAGTCTCATGGTCGTGTGACTTATAAGATTTCGCGATTTATTTGTTTCCAAATTTGATTTTTGGGACATTTTTTTCCATTCTAAGTTTTAGCTAGGTTTTTATCATTAGATCCATTAGAGAGCATTCAAGTAGTGTTTGAAGAACCATTGTGAATTGTAAAATAACTTTGAATTTAATCGCATCAATTTCTATTACTGTAATTACAATTTCTCGTATTTGGTTTTTCTTCACAATTTCTCATTATCTCTCCATGTCTGTTTTTATTAATTCTAGGGTTAGGATTGATTCCCTACTTGGGTTGGGATTGATCTCTATTGTGTCTTGATAATCATGAATTAATTTCCAATTGAGTTGTCCTATGCTTGTTAGTTTAGAATTTAACTTTGCTCATCATCTATTCGATGAAAGTCTCGAAAAAGGAATCATCCATTTTTATTTGGGTTTTGTGAACATTGAAAGGTGGAATCTTTACCTAGAATGACTTTGTGAATGATTAAAACATTGATATGAAAATAATTAAGGTCTTCAATCGGGGTTGTGAGATGCATGTATCGTATTTTTCTCTTTATTAATCCCATGATAATAGGCGATTAGACTGAGCAAGATTAGTCTTTGACCTTTGAAAGTATGTGAAGATAGGTTTAATAAGTGTTTCCTCCTTCTAAATTGCAAGCATAGACGAGTCTTAAATGGAATTTAGCTTTGATTTTATGCATAATAGTGTGATTAACCCTAATCTAAAGCTTTTTATCCATTGATTTCTCGTACTTATTTCATAATTAGATGAATGCAGTTACCAATAATCTTTGTCAAACTTAGTTTTGCCTAAGTTAGAGTTTTTAGGCGAATTTTAGTACTTGAAAGCGAGTTCCTTGAGGACACGACCCGTACTCGTCGGTTGCTAGATAGAGTTACACCGTGCGCTTACAGTATTTTCACAACAGTGTCAACAGAGATGGTCAATTGTATACAAACCGCTACATTAAAAATAGTTCAACTAAAGAAACTTACATAATAGTCTGAAGTTAGAATAGCATTCACGCTAATCATAGTATAAAAGGAGGTGAACTTATTTTATATATAAAAAAAAAATCATTTATAGTTATTTCAATCTTACTGTTGAACTTTAAAAAGCTAAAACCTACTTGAAAAATAGTAGTATAAACTTAATAATGATTTTGAATTCAGTTTGCTAATTGTTTCAGAAGAAAATTTGGTGATGAGGTTTAAGAATGAGATGGAAGAGTCCATGCTTTGGTAGGCCGCTGGCTAATGTTACTTGCTTGGTGTACTCCTGACCTACAAAAAGATTGATCCGAAGTGTTGGATCTGGAGGAACTCTTGTCCAACCCTCTAGTTGGATACTTGATGAATCAGATGAACAAAAACTCAACCTTTAAAAATATTATCTTCAAATATAAAACTTTTGACTTTTCAAAGGTAGAGTTTATGAAGATTGATAGGATCTTTGATGAGTAACCTTCCAAAGATGGAACTTTGATGAGCGTGGAAAAGAGAATATGGTGATGACAAATAAGTAGTAGAAATGAAATATTTCAAACTTTCTAAGCAGTTGAGATACAACCTAATGATGGGATTCGTGAAAGGTAAACTATATTTTTAGGCAAAAAAACCATTTTAACATAAATCCTAATTTCATAACAAAGTAAAATAATAGATACCCTGTTACAAGACATTTTTTAAATATTTTTTAAATTAAATATTTTAATTGTTTTATATATATTTAAAAATTATATTATAAGTTAAAAAAAGATATAATTGAATAATAGAAGAGTGTCACTGCTTACAAAATTATACAAAATTACTTTGTTATTCATAATTATAAATTTACATGTACAACATGTATTAATTTAATTAGAATATTATTTATTTGTATCCCTTAGTGTAGTGGACGACTTTTTTTATGCATAATTAGTACGTAAAAGCCAGCTAGCTTGATTTGTTCCACGGTGGAAATCGATGTGCACCACCGTGATTAATGAAGTTGATATTCTCATCCACCTCTACACCATCATTACCTTCCCTGGAACGCGGCCACAACCTCTATTGTATCCACCTCGTTCGTTAATCTCCACCACTGTGATCAGTGATGTTGATATTCTAATCACCTTCAGGGACTGAATGTATTTTAGATTCGGGTAAATTATAGAAGGTTGTATATCGCGTTTTGTGGGTTTCAAGTGTCAATCCAACCGGTTGAAAGTGTCATTTCCATTGTTTATTTTTCTTTTGTCAATTATAAAAATCTAACACATTTTTTGCTTCACAAAAAGTATTATTTTTATTTTCTAAAAATATTAAAAAATATTCATTTTTTTTTTATTGTAGTATAAATCTGAGGATCCCATTGAATCGAGCGGCTTTACCTGTTCAAATAAGGTTAGTGAAAAGTTAGATCAATAATGGGTTGGATTGGATAACAATGGATTGTTCTATTAATGATCCATGTAAGTTCTGATGTTTATTTAACCTTGTCTATTATATTAATTCAAATGTTATATTTAGTTAAATTTATCATCAATATCTTATAAATAATAACGATTAATATTATAAGGAGGTTTTTATGCACATTTTCTCCATTTTAAAATAAATCGAAAAGGGTCGGCCTAAATCGGCCTGTTCCTATCCATTTTATTCATGAGAAAAATTCAGCTTCGTCTTAACCCGACCATTCCTATTCTAGGAATTATGGTTCAAGTACAAATATAATATTTTGAAATAAATTAAAATTAAATATTTATAATAAATCAAAATTATTATTTTTAATTGTTTAATATGTGAATAGGCATTTTCATTACACCAAAAATATAACACCACAATTTGTGCATTTTTAATATGTGATACCATTTGAATTGGTACATTTTGTTGAAATATTTTAATGTATAATTTTAATTTATAATGTTTTTTATAAGAAAGAAATTAAGAAAGAAAATAGTATTTGTGCTTGTTTGTAAATGATTAGATAGCTATATAATATCTCTTTAAATGATAAGATATAATGAATAACTATTATTAAAAGAGTCAATAAGTGAAAAAGTCGGGTTTAATCAGCTAATTTCTAGATTTTTTGAATTCGGGTTGAGAAAATCATGTCTAAAATAAAAAAATTGAACAAATTCAGGTCAGGTCGGTTTTTATCAAATCTTAGCATCACAATGGACCAATTTTATAGTATTGGGTAAAATTAATGGACGAATTTGTCCTCGTTTCATTAAGGTGTAAAATCTTTGGACATGGATATCGGATACCTTCAACTCGAATCCTACTTATAGATTTAGAATCGATCATGCTTGGGTGGCAATTCGGTTTGGGTTCAACTTGAATTAAATTAATTTTGGTTTGGGCCGAATTCAACACACTTAATGTTTGGTTCGATAAAATTATCTTATAAAGAAAAGAAACTTTGGAGAAAAAAATTAGGTTAATTTGTTTCTTATTTCAGTGAATTCGTATTTATATCCAAATTTGGTTGACATATTCTAGGTATTAGGTTAATTTATTTCTTATTTCAGTCGATTCGCATTTATAACCAAATTTGGTCAACATATTCTAGGTATTCTTATTCTATATTCGAATTTTGAATTTTGGATAAGATTTTCAAGTCCACTTCATATATTGTCTTATAACCTTGTATACTATTTGTTAATACCAAAAGCAATTAGCTTAATTGGTATGGAGTTGGTGTTCACATCCTTTACGATGGTTTGAATTGATGTGGAATTGAAAATTGCAGACTTCGTTGAGTAGGACTGATGATAGGGTTTGGCTTCCACATGCCATAGTCCAATGATTGTACACCCTTTCCCACTTAACCTGTAAGTCCACTTAACATCTATACTATATATAATAGAAATCTTTTTAAAAAATAACATGGCAGTTTAGGAGTGAATTTAGGAGTTTTGTCCAATAAAAAATAATAATTTATCAGTGAAAAAAATAGGTTTCACTCATATATGGACTTTTTTTACTCAATGTCATAATAATAATAATAATAAAAATAATAATAATAATAATAATAATAATAATAATAATAATATTAATATTAATAATAATAATAATATTAATACTATATATAATTTTTCAGAAAAATTAAACAAAATTAAAAATAATAAAATAAAAACATAATCTTAAACAAAAATTTAAACAAATAATAAAATGCACTAAATAAACACAAAAATAAATAATTAAATTACCAAAATATTAAAACTATTTTCTGGACCTAATAACCTAAAAATCTAAAATAAAAATAAAAAACTAAATTTATAAATTTATTAAATTAAAAATATACTTTAACCTAAATTAGTAAATAATTCTGAAAAATTATCAAATCAGTTATATATTATAAAATTATCTAATCTTAATATAAAAACTAAATAATAATTAATCATCCTAATTAATTTATAAAAATATAAAACAGAAAATAAAAACAAAAGCAAGTAGAAAATTAATAAATAACAAATATACAAAATTATATAATAAATAAAATAAAAAATCTGAAAAATATAAAAGTAACCTAAAACCCAAAAATATTTTTTTTTATAGTTTTTCAGAAAAATTAAACAAAATTAAAAATAATAAAATAAAATTATAATCTTAAATAGAAAGTAAAACAAATAATAAACTACACTAAATAAATGAGAAAATAAATAATTAAATTACCATAATATTAAAATTATTTTTTAGACCTGAATATATCCTAAACACCTAAAATCAAAATAAAAAAACTAAATTTATAAATTTATTTAAATTAAAGACCTTCTTTAACTTAAATTAGAAAAAAATCTAAAAATTATCAAATAAGTTATAAAAACTAAAAAATTAATACTAACAGATTAAAAAGACACTAACTAAACCCTATAATAATATAAAAATAAAACTAATCGAAGAAGACTAATTTTATTCTAACTTCTAACAAACTGACTAAAAAATAACAAAAACGAACAGAAAACTAATCTGAAAATTAAAATATATTAAGACATAAAATAAAATTAATATATATAGTTATGTATTTATTTATTTAGGGTTTGAATTGTATATTAACTCATTATTTTTATGTATATTGATATGCAATATTATTTTGGTCCTGAAATATAGTAATTTATTTCGGCTCTCATTTAATTTTTCATTGTTGATGGTGTTTTTGACTTGGTGTCATATTCAAAATATATTTATTGTAAGAATTTTTAAAATTAAAATCAACAGAAACATATTATAAAAATAATATTTAAATATTTAACTATCGGAGAAAGCAATTTGGTTATTACATTCATCCTAAGTACCGAATGATTTAATAAACCTTAAACAAATCATAAATTAATATAATAAAAATATAACAACTACATATATACTCGATATTAATAATTAAAAATACCTACAAGATAGAAAGTTATGATTCAAATATGTTGTGGAATAAAACGTAATGAATAAAAAGTTAGGAATTATGTTGCTTCAGTTCGTAATTTGTAAACTTTAAGTTCATAATTTGTGTTATATTTAAAAAATTGCTTAATATGCCAACTTCTATTAAGAACATATGACTTTGAATAAATTCATTTGTCTCAAAATTTTTGCACAACATACAAATCATTTTTTTTGTTACAAATACAATTTATTTTAGTTTCTTCCTAACATGTCTATCTCGCGACTCATTATTGATAAACATATTTAAATCATATCTTATACTATTGTAAGTTTTCTAAATTATTAAAAGATGAGTATTTGCTATCAAACCTCCCCGCCATTTTGAAATAGAACTTCATATTACTCTTATTATATTAATTAATTGAGAGGAAGAGTTGTGTCTCGAGGGGAACAATTGATTGTTAATCGAGTAAAACATGTATTTATAAAATCTCAATTGTATCAATATTTTTGCCCCATTGATTCACTATTAAAATCGCAATCAATTTTCAATATAAGTACAAAACACATATGATTTTATTACCTTACGCTGCGAATTGACCTATCATGCCCTTTATTATAATACAAATTACCTATTATTGTTAAATATATTTGGATCACTTCTATCATTATAATATTTTTCACTATTAATCTCAATATAAGTAGTTATTATATGTTTAATTATCTTTGTGTACAGAGGTAGGTAAGAATGGATAAATCATTATATTCACCTTATAATTTTAAAAAAATGAGATCGCATTATGGGTATATGTATACTTTTTAAGAGTTCGTATAATATTTAAGTCAATGATGTTTTAGTAGGTTGGTTGCATATAAGTATTTATCTAGGCGTCAATTAAGTTAAATTAGTATTGATTTTGTAGAGAGTTATGAGTTATAAGTTTGATATTCTTTTATTACTTTGATGTACTTTATGTTGTAATATTAATTTGTGACATAATGATATTTATTGTCATCTATAAGTCATCTAATTCAATATCTACCAATCATATATTATTCCTTTTCCTACTAATATTTACCTTTTAATACCCAAACATATTGTCACACTATTTCTATAATTGTATGAGTTAGGATTATTTAAATTGTTTGATTCTTAGATGGGTCTGTCTTTTTAATATTCCAAATCACGAGTGTAATCTTAAAACCTTAATGATATTTTTTAACATTCTTTTTTATTTATTATTTTGGATTATTTATTTATTCTTTTAAAATTTAGAATGATTGGAAGTTGAATGTGTGCTGGGCTGTAATGATTTTTATATGTTGGGTTCTAATAACTTTGATGAGTCACGAAAGCGTTTTCGGTATGAGGGGGTAACATGTAAAAGAATGTTGTTGAAAGTGAAATCATTCAATAAAATCAAATGATCGAGAAAAAGAAACTCACAAGTACAACATCGCTCCGTAATTCAATAAATTCTTAAGTTATGCATTATACAACATTATTCCGTACATAACACGGGTCAAGACTAGTTGTAAAAAAAACCTATCTATAAGCATGACAAAATAAAAATATAATCAATGAATATTCATATCTAGAAATATGGTCCAAATATCATAGAGCATACTAAGATTTTGCTATAAATGTATTTGTAGTCAAAAGATTTGGAAAAGCACATATCATATATATGCTAGATTTTTAAATTCAAGTTTTAGATTTTAGATCCGTTCCGCCAAGTGTTAACTTATATTTGTCTCATAAACCTTATACTATATGTTTGCGGAGAAAACTGAGTTGATGATGTGGATGATGATTCGGAGAGAGGAAGGATTTACCGCTTCCGGTTCCGAGGACGTGGCACGATCGATCCGAGTCCGAGTGATGACTGCTCGAACTCCGCAAAAGGCGAAGCCCGGGTGGTGGATCCCGGGAACGCCCTCCGACGCTCAAGTTAGTAATGAACTAAGTTTGAATGGATCGAGTAGATCTTCCTCGATGTGCGTGGGGGATTCCTTGGGAGATGAGAAGATTTCCAAAGAAGGAAGTTCTTGGGGATGAATGTGTGTCGATGAACGTTGATGAATGTAGATGAGTGTTGAGAGCTTAGGAGCTTGAGAGCTTGGATTATCGAAATGTGAGATGTCTTGTCCAATGAACATAACATGCCTTGGGGTTGAGGAAGGATGGGTATTTATAGGAGATTTTAAAGGGGTAAAATGGTACTTTTACCGTGGTTTAGGGAAACCCTAGCCCTAGTGGGTTTTGGGGGCTTTTACCTGGCCCGTTAAGGGCTATCTTGGGCCGATTCCTCCCTTGTCCGACTGATTAGGTCCGCCTGGCTGGTGACGTGGCGGGTGAGCTGGTATTGAGCCGGAAATATCCGAATCATTTAGCCCCTCACGTTACGCTCGCATACCTCTCCGAGGTAGGTAGGTGGAATATGGAGCCCGTTCCGCTATGCCTTTATGACCCCAAGTTCTTATAAATAGGGGGTGAATCTTGAGGAGGATAGTAAGTTTCCACATCTTTACGCTTCTCCTTTCTCTTGCCTCGGAGAAAATGATCGTTGGAGCGCTTCCGATTGGATACAAGAAGTTGTGCCCTCACTTCAACCGAGATGAGGCCGAGCGAATAGCGATGGAGCGTCGCCGACCATCCTTTGTCGCGGAAACGTCCGACCGGCTTCTCATAGATGATGCTTGGAAACCGAGGTTGATAAATGACGGCGAGGAGTATGATAAATTGTTTCAAGCCACGATTCGCCCTAAGTGGGATATTCTCGAGGCCTGGGTGGAGCGCAACCATGATCTCTTCGTCAAACTTTAGGCAACGAACCCGAGCTTTTCAACAAGCTATGCGGCGAGAGGAGGTGTCGCTTTGAGTGTTGGCTCGTCTTCTAATCTTCCTATGGAGAGTGGCGAGTCGGTGAATGGCCCTTCTACCCACTCCTTTGATGACCGAAGGGGCTCCCCAAGGCAAAGGGGAGCAGCCTCCCTGCGGAGAAGAAAAGAAACCTTCCGATGGAGAAGAAGAGGAACCTTCCGGCGGAGAAAAGGGGAACCTTCCGAAGGAGAGGTGATGTGGTAGCCAGGGTCCTCATTCCGTCTAAGTAGTGTAACCGTAGCGTAATAGTATAGCCATAGCGTCGTAGCGTAGTATCTTGAGTTTTAGACGCTTTGCTTCTCTTGTAATGGCGCACTTGTGCGTTCTTGTCTTAATGAATGAATGAATGAATGAAGCTTGCTTTGTTAACTTTGTCTTTCTTCGCCTTCCTGTCTTGTCGTTGACGTTCGTTGTGAGAAATGATTTTCACGTAGCCCCTCGGGCTTAGAGAGTAATTACCGAGCATCCTTTCGGCTCCCGTAGGCTTGAAAGTGCTTGCGACACTGTTAACTTTAAGTTAAGAGTGCGAGTGCCCGTGACGGACCGGGTCTTTGCTCGACCTTTCGATTCCTGAATGTTCGAAAGTGCATGAGTGCCCATGATGAAATGGGTCTTGGCGCGACCTTTCGATTCCTGAATGTTCAAAAGTGCGTGAGTGCCCATGACGGAATGGGTCTTTGCGCGACCTTTCGATTCCTGAATGTTCGAAAGTGCGTGAGTGCCCATGACGGAATGGGTCTTTGCGCGACCTTTCAGCTCCGGGAGGCTTGAAAGTGCTTGGGAGATAGCTTCTTGAAGGGTACCACCTTAGGGGCCGAGGGTGCGATTTTCGGCTCCGGAGGCCGAGTTGTCGTTGAGTGAAAATCGACTCGAACCTCAAAGGATAGCCCCTTGTGAAGGTAGAGATGCAACTTGTTAGCCCCTGGAGGTTAAGTCGTTGGTTGTCGAGCTTTTGGGTCTTGCTCATTTTGTTTCCGCAATCCTTGCAATTTTGTGATGATGATTTGACTTGACTTTTTACTTACCCCTTGGGGCTAAAAAGGAGTCTTGCGGGAAGGATGAGTTTTCTTGTGATCCTCCCGGAGCTCTCAAGGCGTCCCAGCTCCTATGTGCCACGGATTCGAAGGGAGTGAGTTTGCCCATGGCAGCGATGTCATGGGTCTTTACGCGACCTTTCGGCTCCCGGAGGCTTGAAAGTGCTTAAACGTAAGTATCTTACGAAGGCATATCCCTCGAAAACGCGACCCCTAACCCGAAGTTAGGAGTGCAAGTGCCCATGCGGACATGGGTCTTTACGCGACCTTCCAGCTCCCGTGGGCTTAGAAGTGCATGATTCTCGAGCGCGACCTCCTAACCTTAAGTTAGGAGTGCGAGTGCCCATGCGGACATGGGTCTTTACGCGACCTTCTAGCTCCCGTAGGCTTAGAAGTGCATGATTCTCGCTAGGGAACATCCCACGGAGAGCGCGACCCCTAACCTTAAGTTAGGAGTGCGAGTGCCCATGCGGACATAGGTCTTTACGCGACCTTCCAGCTCCGTAGGCTTAGAAGTGCATGATTGTGTGTCCTCCGAGAGGTGTTCCTTTTATGAAGTTAGGCGTACGATTTTTAGCTCCCGGAGGCTAAGTTATCGCTACCAGTAACTTCGAAGGATGTCCCCTTTGTGGAGGTGGAAATATGACTTGTTAGCTCCCGAAGGTTAAGTCATTGTTTGACGTCGAGAGACGTTTCGGCTTCGAAATCACATGCTTCGTTGCGGAAATATTTTTTCGAGTTACGCAAATTTTTTTTTTTGAACCCGACCTCTTACACCGACCCCTAAGACCGACTCCTAAACCGATCACTTGCCTTGTTTCTTGCTCTCTACCCTCGGCCCACGCTCTCTCCCTCCTCGCTGGGCCTCGCCCTCACTCGACCCACCTCTCCCCTCTCGGCTCCTTCTCTCCCCGCCGGGCCTCTCTCTCCCTCTCGTGGCTCCTTCTCCCACTGGGCCTCTCTCTCCCTCTCGCGGCCCACGCTCTCTCCCCTCCCGCGGCTCCTTCTCCCGCCGGGCCAGCTCTCACTCTTCTCTCCCTCCCGCCGGGCTTGCCCTCCCTTCGGCCCACCTCTCTTTTGAATTCATCTCCCTCCCGCCTCCCTCTCGTGCTTGCCTCTACCTTCACCCCGCCCTAGCCGCACCCCCTCACCGCTGCCGCACCCGCCCTCACGCCGCACTCGACCGGACTGCTCACCCCTGGACCAACCGCTCGGTCCGACCCTCGGGACGACCCCTCACCCCGAGTCCTAGGACCGACCCTTCCTTTCTACTCTCTCGCTCTCTCGCTCACGCACTCTCTCTTTTGGCCTCTGCTCTATTTTGCTACCGCTGCCCCCACCCCTACCACGCTCGGCGGACCTGCTACCCCTCGGACCGACCACTTACCCCGACCCCGGAGCCGACCCCTCCCCCTCACCCTCTCCCTCACTCTCGGTCATTCGGCTCTCTCCCTCTCGGTCCCCTGTTTCGCTGCTGCTGCCCCACCCCCTACTGCGCTCGGCCGGACATGCTACCCCGGACCGACCACCTAACCCGAGCTCCAGGACCGAGCGCTCGTCCCGACCCCGGAGCCGACCCTCTCCGCCTCTCTCGCGCGCTCTCACTCACACTCGGCTCTCTCTCGCCCGCGGTCTCTCGCTCGGACTCGGTCTTCGCAAGACCGACCCCTCCCCTCCCTCTCGCTCTCTCGCACTCGCCCTCGAGCTCTCCCGGACTCGGTCCTCAAGAGACCGACCCTCCCCCTCCCTCTCGCTCTCTCGCACCCTGCCCTCTCTCGCCCGGACTCGGTACTCGCGGGACCGACCCCTCCCCTCCCTCTCGCTCTCTCGCACTCTGCCTCTCTCGCCTGGACTCGGTCCTCCCGAGACCGGCCCCTCACCCCGACCCCTCCTCTCACTCTCTCGCCGCACACCCGCACTACTTGGCCCTCCCTCACGCTAGCTCCCTCTCCCCTCCCCACCTGGACTCGGTCCTCCCGAGACCGACCCCTCACCCCGACCCCTCCCCTCCCCCTCACCCCGACCCCTCACCTCGACCCCCAGCCCCGAGCCCTACCCGAACCCTTAGCCTAGCCGGAATTCCCTAAAAACCCTAAAACCCTAGAAACCCTAACCTAACCCTCAAAACTTTAATTGTTTATTTTTATTATGTTAGCATATTTTTGGGGAAACATTCCCGACCAATTTTATGCGTAAAGATTTTCGAAGGGGACGGAAAAATACCGACCTTGATTTCGTGGCGAAGAAATTGTAGGCTCCTCCGGACGGAAAATACGAACCCAATTCGCCGCGGAAATACGATGGCTCGGCTCTGTTAGTCGAAACATATTGGGCGTTTTATGATTGAGAAAAATCAAAACCCATTTTCGATGAACCCGTGTCGACTCCACGTTGAGCTTAAATATATCAACTCTTTAATGTGGGCCTTCGTAGGGTGCCTCCGATTGTGCCCCAAGTCGTAATTTTACGTTGGAGGTCTTCGTTAGCTTCTCGTTTGCCTCCGAGCTTGATGTCGTCAAACGACGTTTAGCGTTGGGCTATAATAACGATCGTACACCTTGAGGGGCCAAAAACCTTCTTCGTCTTCATTTTGCGAACCATCGCTCCCTTATAGTGTTGGAGCGGTTTCTTGCGAACAAAAGTGTTCTTCAAGAGCGTTGATCTCGTGCCTTTTCCGGTGACCTAAGGCTTGA
Organism: Talinum fruticosum; assembly: GCA_021018815.1. Classification (NCBI taxonomy): domain Eukaryota; kingdom Viridiplantae; phylum Streptophyta; class Magnoliopsida; order Caryophyllales; family Talinaceae; genus Talinum; species Talinum fruticosum. The sequence goes on along the minus strand of JAITYX010000037.1, from coordinate 2,788,205 downwards.
GTGATGTCTCTTAGAGATCCTCTATGATCTTATGTGATCTTCGTTTGTCGAGTCGCGTACTCTCGTAATTTTTCGTCCGAGAAGCCTTTCTTTTGACGAATGTACGCATCCGAGGACCATAGTCGTTCTCTTCATGCTTGGCATTGACTTGTGCTATGCTTGGATCTTACTCGAATATCTTACTTTGGAGTCAAGCTCGTGGCCATGTCAATCCCTTAGGAGGAAGCGCTAAAGGAGGGGAGATCCCCGAGGATGATGGCGTTGGCGAGGATGCCAAAGATGGCTCCGAGGATTGGCCCCCTTTTCCATGACTCTTCATGGGATATGAGTTATTTTTGACGTCCTGCGTGCCATTACGACTTGATACTCTTTCGTTTTGCTTGAACTTTTATCTTCGACTCGATCCTTGATTTGATGCTTGCTCAATGTTTACTTGCCTCGTTGCTTCTTTTTATTGTTGCCGATTTTTGCTTTCTTGCCGCTTGGGGCACATGATCATAGTGGGGTCTTCTTTGAGTTTTACAACTTGGCTATCCTGGGGATTGTATTAGCCCCAGTGTTGCCCCCAGAATCGGCACAATGAAAAACATACAACGAAAGAAACTAGTAGGCCTTAGGGGGTCATATTAGCCCCTACTTTTATTCTAACTTTGACAAAGTTAAGAAAATACAACGAAAGGAACCAGGGACTTAGGTGTTCTAGGGGATTGTATTAGCCCCTATTTATGCCCCCAAGATCGTCTTAAAGTAAAGTATGAGACATAAAGATGCAGAAAACTTGCTCATTGTATTGATGAAAGATCGAAGTCCGTACGTAAGGGAGGAATGTGTGCCCCGCTGAGCGCTTTCGAAAAGTCGCGTCAATCGTGGGTGATTCCTTTACAAAATCTCTGGGACTTAAACTGGGTGGGTCTTTAAAGAAAGCCCCCACGCCGGATAATGAGCTTGAACTATTTACATAAGCACCACTATCTCATGAGCTTGATGTCTTTGGGAGGTGCAAGGCGGACCTTGACATAATCTTCCGTGGTGGTGAGGCACACCATCATAGTCTCGGAGACTTTGGTTGGAGCTCCGCTTTAGCTTCTTACCCTTAGGATCATCATGAGTCTTCCCCTCCTCTTTTGCTTCTCCATCAAAGGTCGAAGGCTCACTACGTAACATTCACGCGTGGTCTTTTGGTCTCCATAGGTTTCACCTACGGATCCGTCATCAAGCTCATACTTCATGAGGAGAAGGTATGGAGCGACAACCGCTTTGATCCGGTTGAGGGTGGGACGTCCAATGATGACATTGTAGGCAGAGGGGATGTCGATCACTAGGAATTTGACTTCGATGTTTCGGCCCCGACCTTCTCTCCAACCCCGACCGGTAGGCGGATCATGCCTACGGGGTGTATCGTCCGCTCTCCGAATCCGACGACAGGATTGATGAGGGAAACCAAATTCTGAGGGGAATACTTCAGTTGTCTTAGGCATTCCATGGTGATGACATCTACCGAGCTCCCCGTGTCGATAAGAACCCTGCGGACTATGGCGTCCGATATCTTCACTGTGATGACCAAAGGATCCTCATGTGGGGCGGCCATGATTTTCAAGTCTTGTTCTCCGAAGGTCACTGTGGGCACCTTCGGAGGTGGAGGTTGGCCGGTGATCAAGACTTGTTGAGCGCTCCCGAGGTGAGCCTTCCAGAAGAGAGGGTCGTGCCCTCGCAAATCCCCAGACGATGGTGGCTACAATCTTAGTAGCATCGTCCTCATCATAGTGCCCATATCCTTGCCTCGAAGAACCTCCTTGTGCTCCATGAGTATCTTTTTGAGGAAGCGATCAATTTGCCCGTTGTCCGCCAACTCCCCAAGCGCCTTCTTTAACGCGCGACACTCTGTAGTGTTGTGTCCTGGTTTGTTCATGAAATTCGCAATATTTATTGGAAGCTCGCGCTTTCACAGGAGTGAACATGGGAGGTGGTTTTTGAGCATGGGGTGCCCTTTGATCTCCATCGAATACTCGGGGTCGGTGTTGAAGCGGTGGTCAACTTCATTTCGAGGATTAAATTTTCCATCTCCTCCTTTCTTTCGACCTCATCTCCTTCCTCCGCACGAGATCTCTGTGGCCTCGAATAAAGTCGGCCGCCTTTGGAGTGCTTCCGCCAAGGTGGACACCTTTTGTTCAGCGAGGGAAAATTTGAATCTTCCGCTTCTAAGTCCGTTAAGGAAGGCAGTGTAGGCGACTCCATCTTGCAGGTCGGAGATAAGGACGGCCTCTCCATGAAACCTTCGGACATAGTCTTCAAGGGTCTCGTTTCTCCCTTGCTTAATCTTAGAGAGGTGGATGCTAGTCTTCTTACGCTTGCAACTCGCGATGAATTGTGCGACGAACTTCTCACATAGCTCTTCGAAGGAAGAGATGCTCCCTTGGGGAAGATTGTTGAACCATTTCGCGCGACTCCCTTTAGTGTAGCAGGGAAGAATCGGCGAGAGGTTGCATCGTCCCCGTCCCGAACGTACATGTGGGACTTGTAGTATGCCAAGTGATCTTCAGGATCGGTTGTGCCATTGTATGGATCAATGTTTGGAACCTTTATCTTCTTCATTCGGGGAGCATTCATAATCTTCTTCGAAAATGGAGTGTTGAAAGCATTCCGGGTTGGCCTTGAATCGGAGCCGGAGATGGGGACGGCGCGGGGTTGGTGGCGTGGAACTTCCACTAGGGAAGGACTCTTCCTCCTCTCGGATCGAGGAGGAGTGCGCCCGATCCTCTTCGACTTTTCGGGACCCTTCGATTTGATTGCTCATGACGCCTTTCTCTTGATCGCTCCCGCTCTCGGGCGGCAGATCGCTCCGGGTCGCACCTTGGGGCATTGCAGTGCTCGATGAGAATTGCGGCTACGTGTAGCCGATCATGCAGATCGGCGGACCTTATGCTCCCCGGGGCCTTCGCTCCGTGTTTCCGGCAAGGGCGTCACCATGATCGCCGAACCAGGCGTAACGCCCGCCGTGGGTAGCATAAGGGGTCGAGGCCGTGTGCGAAGTTGCAACATTCTCGTTGGCTTTATGGAGAGCTTTCTTTGCATCGATAATCCCTCGGGCATTGCCTTCTTCGTGACGCCTTGTTGGGAGGGCACTTGGCCGCTCAGGAGCAAGCGCAGTTGGTGCCTTAGTGGGTCGTGTCTGGAGCCGCATGGGAAGGCATCCCGCCCGAGAAGTGGCCAACAGGCCGACCTTCCCGTGGGGTTGCGCCATACCCAGGAGTTGGGGCATAGTGGAAGGGCACGATTGGCATGCGCTGTTCCATGGTGATTCGCACTTGTTCTTGCACTTGCCGTGCAACATGTCTTTTTAAGGGTCTCTATTAAGTTTTGGAGAGCCCCTAGGGTGACGTACCCCTCCGACTGGGTGTGGCGGTTGCCGGTAGACCACCGAGATGATTCCGCATCCTCGGGTTGAGGAGCGTGGCGGGATTGGCCCCCGTAGGCATTGAACGATGAGGGTGAGGAACCGGTGGGTTGTTCGTGTCGCGAGTCATTTTGGATCGAGATCGAGTGCCACTCGGCGACCATATGCTACCTTCCTCCCCACAGACGGCGCCAAACTGCTTTCGGAGAAAACCGAGTTGATGATGTGGATGATGATTCGGAGAGAGGAAGGATTTACCGCTTCCGGTTCCGAGGACGTGGCACGATCGATCCGAGTTCGAGTGATGACTCGCTCGAACCCGCAAAAGGCGAAGCCCGGGTGGTGGATCCTGGGAACGCCCTCCGACGCTCAAGTTAGTAATGAACTAAGTTTGAATGGATCGAGGAGATCTTCCTCGATGTGCGTGGGGATTCCTTGGGAGACGAGAAGATTTCCAAAGAAGGAAGTTCTTGGGGATGAATGTGTGCCGATGAACGTTGATGAACGTTGATGAATGTAGATGAGTGTTGAGAGCTTAGGAGCTTGAGAGCTTGGATTATCAGCAATGTGAGATGTCTTGTCCAATGAACATAACATGCCTTGGGGTTGAGGAAGGATGGGTATTTATAGGAGATTTTAAAGGGGTAAAATGGTACTTTTACCGTGATTTAGGGAAACCCTAGCCCTAGTGGGTTTTGGGGGCTTTACTCGACCCGTTAAGGGCTATCTTGGGCCGATTCCTCCCTTGTCCGATCGATTAGGTCCGCCTCGGCTAGTGACGTGGCGGGTGAGCTGAGTATTGAGCCGGAAATACCCGAATCACTATACATTAGTATCAAGAACACTTGGTTTAATGGGTACAAGAGTTGGGTGTTCACATCCTCCACTAGGTTCAAATTATGAAGGAAATTATGAACTTTTGTAGGGTTCTTTAAATGGGCTTGACTACAGTGGTTTGACTTTTATTAAACTTATTTAACTAATTGTGCAAATTCTTAAATGCTTCTGAAACGCTCCCATGAGAAAGAAAGAGAGATTAGACCTATAAAAATTTTCATATTTTTCCGATCGTTTATCCGTTGACATAGGGAGGAGCAAATATTTCAAGGAGCATATAAGATTTTCTGAATCAGTTGTGTACCCATCTGTCCCCGCTCGTGAGTTAACTAGAGTTGTATATTATAGATTGGGCCCACTTAATATTGCAAAAAGAAAAAACACTATCTGTAAGCACCGCAAAAGAAAAATAAAATTAATGGATATTCAAGCCCAGAAACATGGGCCAAATATCATAGAAAAGGGCAAGATTCGGCTTTCAATGTATGAGCCCAAGATCGAAATTTCGTCAATACGACGAGCTTCGAAACATGGGGACATGATAGCCATTGCAGATCACACAGGTGAAGCTCTCTCTCTCTCTCTCTCCCCAACGTTTTCTGGGATTACCATCTTCAAAAAAATCCATTCTCCTCGTTGTGATTAATCAAAGTTCCAATTTTGACTTTCCAGATCGAACGAGAATCGAATCCTATTGGAGTTCTTGACCCTTTTCTAGGGGTTTTTCGTTTTATCTTATCCTCTCTATTCGATCGGTTTTAGCGAGGAAGAGAGGGGAGAGAAAGTAGGAAAGACATGGGATTCTTCGTGACAACCCTAATTTTCGTGGTGATTGGGATCATTTCGTCTCTATGTACCAGAATTTGCTTCAACAGAGGCCCTTCGACCAATCTGTAATCTTACTTCCCCATCAATTTTGACCTTTTGGTTTGTTTATTTCGAGTTGGATTTTGGCTTAATCTATGGAAGCGTAGATCTCTGAGCTGAAATTTCTTGATAATTTGATTCCAATGTGTGTGACGTTTGTCATTTTCTGGAGCTTATACATTGCTGTTTTTTTTGCCATTGAATTTAATGAGAAATGAATTCATAAGTTCAAATTCAGGTTGGTGGTCAAGGGAGATTTTTGTTTCATTTGGAAGTGTTCGATAAATGATTGATGTACCTTTGACTTGTAAACTATTGAATCAATTACCCTGTTCTTGCTAAGCTCTTGCATTTTTAGGGATTTAGATGAATTAGAGTTGCCATAGTGTAGCAGATAATGTGCCCCCTCCAAGATTCTTGGCTTCTAGCAGTTAGAAATCTTCTGCCTTTTTGATGTTTGTGTTTGATTTGATGGGTAGAGTGAACAGGTTGTTGGTAGGGATGAGCTATAGATTGGTTGGTTATTGACATATGAAGATGAGAGCTGAGAGATTTTGGTGTGTGGGAAATGAAAATTTCACTTTTAGCTCTAATTTATGTTCTGATGTTACATTTTAACAGCCCCCGTCATTAATCCAAGTTTGTTTCCTTATGGATTTCTTCTACTTATTATTTTCGAGAACAAGCCCAAGGAGTTTTTGTTGAGCTAAAACTGAGCATTCTTATCACCTATGTGATAGCTGTTCTCAGCTGTCTGTTCTTTGCTATTACCTATACCACCTTTTGTGTTGTAGGTTTGATCATTGCTGATGGTAATCCATTATATTTTGCAGGCTCCACCTTACATTAGTAATTACAGCAACAGTTTGCTGTTGGATGATGTAAGTCTGCTTAATTTCTTTTTTATTTCTTTCATTAATATTCTGCTTAGTGGACAGTATTTGGCGCACAGGTGGGGTTGTTAGAAGAATGGAAGTCTATTCTACTGTGATACTTAATTTGGTCTATTTCACTGTGATGCTCATTCTATCAATGGGAGAAGGGGAGGGGATATGAGGTTGTATCACCATACAGTCCATGTTCCATCATTTTCATCCATCACATACTCATCCCCAGATTGCTTCTCTGCTGGTAAACATCCCAAAAATTGCTCCACTCTGACATGAGTGGAGATTGATTTGTCTGGGTAATGATTTAGGAGATATAGTATCTATGCCGACGAGACAGAACTTTATCTGACCATTGATAATCATTCCTAAATGTTGTCTCACTTTATATAATTATCATTAGAATATCTGAAAATCTCATAATGCTGTAGGAACCACTAAGATAGTTTTTCTACAAATGGTGGCATCAACTTCATGATTTCATTTAATTCCCCTTTTAGATTTTATGAGCTGCAGTCACCATCTATAAAGGTGCATGGAAATAGAATTTTTAGGTGAAACAATTTGTGCTCTTGATGTTACTTTTATTTTTTGTGCAAAAGCTTGTGGAGTCTTCCTCTTCGAAGATCCTTGATTACTTTCCCTTTGCGACTTTTTGAGCTGTGTGCTGACTATCTTTCAACAACTACTACTTTCATTGTGGGTCTCGCTTGTGCGGGATCTTGTATGCTAACTGTCTTTGAATACACTTAAAGATCATGGACAATCCAAATGCCAAACATTTTTAGTATGACTACACATTCATGTCATGACCATTTTGCATGTACTCAAATCTGCCCACATTCATGAAAATATCCCGATAGCTTTCGTAAAGCTTTGCATCCCCCCTCCCCAAATGTCATTGATAAAGGATTATTATTAGTTGAAGCTTAAATATCATTGTTGGTTGTTTAAAGCAATTTGGCATTGGCAATCAGGCTACGCTAACTTCTCATTGCATAAGTCATTTCCGCATCCATATGTGGGACAATATTACAACTAGATTTTCATCTTGAGACGACAGACATGTTGTCTAGGCATATATTTACTGATGCATTCCGAAAGGTTTATACCACCTGTAAACACTAAGAGTTTCTTAGCATTCTAGTATAACCCATTATGATGTTCCCATTCCTGTAAGCAATATATTAAGCATAATGGCTTCATTTGCACCATCTTGCATATTTTGAAGTGATGATAAAAGGCCAAATATGGGTATTATGGTGGTGTCTATGTATCCTAAACTATTTAGAGTGGTCCTAAAATACTCTAGAACATTCCTAAGTATTCCTCTAAGCAAGTTAAACTAGCACCATCTTGTATACTTTGAAGTGCCATTATAGAGGGCACATTACAAAGGCTGATATTAACCTATAAAGTATCCAGAGGGCAGCTGAAATATCTTAGAACATTTTGAGGGGTGATACACAGTTACCATTTGACAAATTTTCAGGCATTTTCTGAAAATCCCATGAAGAGTGTATAATGGACTTAAATTTTTACCCTCAGGTTGCTAGTGTGACCGCTGTGACTTCGAAACCTTATAGGATGCCAGGATGGTATAAAAATCCATCAATAGAATGTTAATGAGCATGATGGTTTTATTGGCATGTATTATAAATTTTGAAATATGATTCAAAGATACCAAAAGTAGGCACTATGATGGTATGCAATACAGTTACTTCTCTAAAATAAACGTGATGGTTCCAATGGCACTAGTTTGTAAATTTTTACGTGATTTTCAAAACACTAAAAATGACATTATGGTGGAAATGATTGGTCAAAACTATCTGGCATGGTCTTAAAATACCCTAAAAGGCTAAAACTTATGAGGGGTTAGGAACAGCATGTAGTCGCAATTCAAAAACTACTTGGACATTTTTATGACAATCTTGGAAACTGTGTATAAGTAGCTTTCATTTCTGCAGGACCCAAGACTGAAAGTTTAATCATCAATCTACCTTCAAGATCTCTTAGGATGTTCAAAATATCCCTCTAAGTAATTAATGATTTTGGATGTTTTGATTGGCACTGTGTTCTGGATATTGTATTGTAATTTGAAAGCATCCAAAAATGCACACTATGATGGTAATTATGCAGAATATTTTTTAAAAATTTTTTCTTTTGAAATGGTCCTAACATACACTAAAACATTCTCAGGGTAATTTAGTTAGAGCATACAATTACCATTTGACTTGGGTTTGGATGTCTTGAAAACCCTCAATAGCCTTCTTTTCGGGGATCCTGATAGGCTCTACAGTTTGTTCTCTGAAACATTTTAGGATGTCACAGACATCATCTTCATTGGTTTCTTCTCATAAATTTAAACACATGTTATGCTGGTGTACAACATACCTTCTAACATTTGTAGTTGTCCTATAACACTGTAAAGTACTCTTAGATGTCAAGAAGGGCCTGACAGCACAGGATTTGGTGAACAATTGGACAGATTCACCAAAATTCCGAAAATTATGTGTGATGGCCCTTACTTTTGGATCCTTAATGGTTCTTCCCACTCTACATTTAATATCTCTAATGTTCTAAATACCCTTCTGAGCAATTTCAATGACAAGATGGCTTTGTTAGCAATACCTTGTAGGTTTTGAAGCATGGTCTTAAGATGTATATATACTGGCTTTTTGTTGTATGAATGCAATTTAAGTGGTGTAAACTGGTCCCAAATTACTGGGAAATGGTACATGTGATCAACAGATGAAAGTTGCGTAGCCTTTTTCCCCCAAAAAGGTCTTGAAGAGATTGTGTAAAATTGACTATATTTTTGGAATTTTTAAATTTGAGAGGCTTTAACCACTCTACTTTATTAATCTCCTATGATGTTCTTATCCCCTTAATATTCAAAGATTTAACTGCCCAATGTTTGAAACCTTTTGAGGGGTTAGGGAGCACATAGTTACATTTTATAATTTCCTTTACGTTTTCCAAAAATCCTGAAAGCATGCACCTCATTAAGGTACAATAATTTAACTTCATCACCTCGATTTCCTGAGTTTCATTAATGCATGTTCAATGCCCATGAAGTCGATGTATGAGACAGGTGCCTCCTAGCTTCATTGATATTATTAGCAAGAAAGGGATAGGTGGGAGAGTAAACAATTAAAACAACTTCATTCAAATTGATACATATCAAGGATAATTGATGCAATTTTGAGCACATAGCCTCAAACAATGCATGAGATTTTCTTCAAATCTATTACCAAAATGAAGTTTCAATCATCTAAACCCTAATTCCTTAATTGTTAGCTGGGCTGCTAATAGGTGAATTCTGGGCCCAACTTCAGAGATGATTTCATGAAAGTTTTTACTTAATTCATGTGGAGTGAATATGATCATGACAATCATTTCCATTGAATATTTAAGACCGAGCTCTTTCAGAACTAGTTTGGATCCCGAACTGGAACCTAGAGTCTTGTCTTAATTATGCCTAAAGTCATACAGGAACAACTTTCTGAGGTGGGTGGAAAAGTTGCTTACATCTGGATCATCAAATTCTATACATCTTTGTCTGTCTAAGCCAGGCTTTGGCAGGATCTTCATGGGCTTTGTTGTTTTTATTTATTTGTGTAGTTCTCATGCGAAAGCTATTCCATCGCTAAGATCAGTTTTATACATTTTAACCTTCCTAGTCCCCTCCAAAGGCGAGATACTGACCGGTGACAAACTGATGACTGCTGTTGTTGCCCTGTGTCCCTATCTGCTACTTGCTCCCCCCTCTTCCTGCAGGTCCAAGAAAAAAGGAAAAGAAGAAGATTTGCCTGCTATTGAGATATTTTTGCCAGCTTTGTTCATTTTGAGTCTTCTCCTCTTGTAGGTGGGCAATTGTATACCTTGCACAGATGAACCCCTCATCAACCCAATCCTGAATGAAGGGGAGTGAGCTGCTGTAGCTAAGGAGAGTTAGAAAGGGTGTTTCTCTAGAAACCAAGTGTTAGCATTTTGCAGATTGTTGGCGATGAAACTCGTATTCAAAGCCCTTTTTTGGGAATGCTTTCTCGTGTGGATTTGTATGTAATTCTATTGCTCCGGAGAACATCAATATTCTTTGCTTCCTTACATTTTTCCGTTGTATCTTATGCACCAACATATCTTTTGTTTGAATTGATGGAGCTTCTATCTGGATGAAATAATTGGCCACTTTGTGGAATATATTGATAACATTTTCCCTTTAAAAGGTGCATTTTTTCTGTTTTTTCATTTATTCATTGCCAAAGAAAGTCTCTGTTGGAGCTCTCAAGTTGACCAAGTACAGTTTGAGATATATGGACGCTTGGAGTGTGGTCGTGTGGTGCGCTCTTTTTCTGTCCAACTCTAACAACCCCCAAAAAACAAAAATAAAAATAGGAATGAACGGAAGTGAACAAAAACGGACACGAATGAATTGTTAAAGATATTATATTTTATAATATCGAATATTTGGTAAGTAATTAATATTTGAAAAATTATCATTTATAATATTTAAAATATTATATTTTATTTTTATAAGAAAAATAATTTTTATTATAATGTTTCTCAAATATAAGAAAAATAATTTTATCTAGTTTGAGAAAAAGAAAAAAAATTGAAACACTATACAAAACCCAAATAAATAAATAAATAAATCCCAATAATACTTTTCCCTTTAATCTTTTAATTAAAATTATTTTTATAAAAACTATCCAAAAAACCTCAATTATACTTCACCCATTTTTTACATTTGCAATTCTTTCAACTGTTGTCGCTCTTCTCTTTGTGCTTCACTCTTCTTCACTCTTAGATCTTCCTCTCTCTATCTATTGCACTCTCTTGCTTTTTCAGTCGATGATAATAATAATAATAATAATAATAATAATAATAATAATAATAATAATAATAATAATAATAATAATAATAATCTATACAATATGTAATAGTAATCTTTTCAAATTGATCAAATATTGTAAGGGGAGTTATTGTAGGAGCTTAGTGTAATCTCAAACATAAAAATTATTTATTCATTAAACATGAGCTATTGATGTAAATAATTAAATAAAAAATAAAATTCATTGAAAGGAAACATAAAAATTATCTAATTAATTTAGAAAAATATAAAATAAAAATAAAAGTAAAACTGAGCAGAAAATTAATAAATAAAAATTACATAAAATTATATAATAAATTAAATTAAAAATTTGGACAAAATATAACTACCTCAAAAACCCATAAATACTTTTTATAATTTTCCATAAAAATTAAACAGAACTAAAAATAATAAAATAAAAAAATCTAAAATAAAAAGTTAAAAAAAAGCTGCACTAAAATAAATATAAAAATACTTTTTATAACAAACCTAAAAGCCATAAATACTTTTTATAATTTTCGAGAAAAACATAATTAAAAAATTTTTTAAAAATCTAAATAAAAAGTTAAACAAATAATAAATTGCACTAAAATAAACACGTAAATAAATAATTAAATTACTATAATAGTAAAGAAAATTTTTTGGTGGGCTCATTTTTTCAAAAAGTCTCATTTAGTACATGCTCATTGCATCAGCAAGGGGTCAGGTTCAATAATGACTTAATATTAGTTTGATTTATATCTTACACTTGTAAAAAACGAGCATATATTGTATGTTTACTTATCACTCTAACATATTCTCTATATATACATAGGTTTTACTATGTCCGTGTTAGGAAAGAACTAAGTCTTAAAATTATAACCACAAGTGCACGAGCGTAATTATAGTTAGCCGATAAGCATGAGTCGTGTCCACACGAGTTGTGTATCAAATATCAAATTTATCTTAACGTTTCTGTCTAGGCGCATTAGGATAGATGAGATAATTATGGTAATTAACTAATCCTAAAAAGTAATAAAAATATGCTCGAGGTTGTGATTTTACCACTTAAAACTAATTAATTAAGCTAAACCAAAGTTTATACAAGTCTTTAGGAGTGGTCAATTGCATCATCAAAATCCGCTAAAGCCACACTTTTAGGGTCATGAGTTAGTCCAATTATTCTAACCACCTACCGTCGTGGGGTTAGTCCAACTAGACTATAAAAATAACAACCTCGGACCTAACTTTCAAGCTATTTTCATGCTAAAATCCCAACTATACTCTCTACCCACTCTACCAAATTGACTCCACCTTTCGATGATAAACTAACCGCCTAAAAATCAAGATGAAAAGATCCTTTCGGGTATTTTATTGAACATGTGGCAGGTAAGAGAAACAATCCCAAAATACTAGCATAAACTAGGTAAAGTAAGACTCATACAAGATAAATTAGCCATTAAGAAGACTAATCACAACCTAAGCGACACAACTACCAACTAATTAACATAAAATACAAATGATCTAACAACTAGACTAATAGAGATCGACCCAAACAATAACATAAACTAATAAATTAAACTTAAATACAAAATTAAACAATTAAACTAAGTACTAATAACATCACAAGATAATAAAAATGAACGTTTAAACTAAATTAAATAAATTAGAGAGAAAGGAGAGACAAAAGTAAAGAAGTTATCAGGAACGAATTAAACCAAAACTTAAAACTATAAGTAACTTTACAAATTGATACATACTTAATTAAATAATTAAAACTAAAATATGATATTGAATCTAAATTTACAAGAGAAAAACTAATTGAATTAACTAAATTAACCTAACACCGAGCTAAACCACGACTGCCCCTAATTGTGGCCCACTTACCTCCCTCTAAACCATTCTATTTATACCGCCGCCCTTGTTGATGAAATCCAATTTCCACAAGGGAAATTGACCAATGGGTGTTGGGTCAATTTCCCAAATACTTAAAACACTCTAAAGACTAATGGGTTTTACTTTGATACTTGCACATGTTAGGCACATGACTCACTTATGAATAATCAATTACAATTCTACCCTTACTAACACCAACCCATTTGTCCGTGTAATTGAAAAGGAGGAGAGAGAGAGAGAGAGAGAGAGAGAGGGAGAGAGGGAGGCAAACAGAGATATAGCGAAAGAGCTGGAAAAGAGTATTGAGTAAGCTTCTTGAGGATGACGAAGAAGAAGTAGAAGAAGAAAGAGCAATTGAGCGACAGCCATCGTGGTTCGAGTGTTAATCACACGGTTTAAGGAAAGAAAGCAATTCATCCAGGCATTTGAAGAAGAAAAGGAAGTCGATTAAGTTAGATAAGTTTGCAATTTTTTTCGTTTTTCACTTAAGGTTGAATGGGTATGGTTTTTTTTTAGTTTGTGATGATTGTGGTGTTTATGTGTTTGAAAATGGCCCGAAGTTAGTAAATTGGAGGCAATTAGTTGCGATTGTGAAAGTCTTTTTATGGTGTATGGATTTGTGCGTTTTAGGGTATTTGTAAATGGATCGATTTGGTTTGGAATTGAATTGAATGGTTTTTTATGGGAGTGTGATTGTGTTTATTGAGAAATTGTTAACATTTGGCTTGGGATCGGCGATAGAGGTGGTGGTTATAAATTTGCATGTGTTTTTGGGGTTATTGTTTTTTTTTTTTTGGAGTTTTGTTTTTGAAGAGGGTGGTTTGTACTATGGGGAATGAATCCTACTTTGACTTTGGTAGGAGGTGTGGTTGTGGTAGGATAAGTACTTGTGCTTGTGCATTATTGTATACGTTATCCCCGAGAATTGTTGGCGATATCCGGGATATCCGCCGGGGAAAATGGTATTACCCGCATATTACTTGTTTGGTTTTCATTGGAGAACGCATTCAATTGAGGCAAATAATGCATTTGACATAGCCATAATTTTTGATATGTTTAGTTGTTCGGTTACCCTAAGGAATTGTTGTTGATATACCGGTATGAGCACTTTGCGGTTGTGGTATTACTTGTCGTAATCACTGGTTTTATCTTAGTTGTTTGGTATGATTATTTGAGGTTTGGTTAGAAAATAATGTTATTGGTTTTTGTAATATATGAAGTGAAACTGTGTTGATGGTGTTGTAGGTTATGAAAATGGTTCGTGATAGTAGGGCAGACGGGAAAAGCAAAGGAAATGGAACAAGCCGAGGCAGTAAGGTTTAGCCCTCGCAGGCTAAGACCAAGAAGTATGGATGAACCAAGTGCTGAGAATGTTGCTATGAAGGAGATTGTAGAAGTAAATGTAGAAGCGGAAAGCGGGAAACCAAAAGTGTTCTCGATGGAGAGAGTAGTCATATGGGGAGAAGGCGGAGGAGTGAGACCTGTGAAGGAGGAGTTGCAACGAGAGGAAGAAGAAATAAATGTGTTGGAGGTGTCCGAAATTGAAGATGAGTTAGACTATGTTCCGACTACATCCGGTAGAGGCGGAACAGGGAGGATGAGAGAAATTGGGCGGGGAGGGAGGCGGCTATTGGTCGAAGCTTGGCCGATGTTCATGTGATACTCGATCAATGCATGCTAGGTGCATTGACGGAGTTGAACAATGACATAGATGATGTACACCGGGAGCATGTGAGGGAGACTGCTTTTGGTGCTGTTATGCGAGTACAACGTAATGGATATGGACAGGCACTTAATGCTTGCTCTTGTGAAGCGATGGATGCCTCAACAAAAGGCGTTCAAGATTAGACGTACAATGATACCATTCACGATCATGGACGTGATTTTGATAATCGGGATATTGGGGAGAGGGAAAAAGGTAGACTTGAATGTTCCTCCTATATCTTCGAGATATGGGCATGTTGCTCATGTCCCGCATGGGCGAATGGGAACGGGAGTGGATACAACACATGTCACATCATGCGGTGCGAGATGAAGAGGTTATTCCATAAGTATATTAATTGTATGGTGAGTATTGCGAATGATCACATTGCGGAAGAACATATTCATTTATGGTTGCGATCGTACTATTGGGTTGTGCTGAATGGAGTTCTATTCCCAAGGTCACCCAACGGAGCGAATTGGAATATACTCCGGTATGCAGAGAATCCGAAGCTTTGAGTGTGTATGCTTGGGCTGAGGCGGTATGGAGAGATGTAATTCAAAGCATCGAGGACATGTAGGAGAAGCTTCGTGAATCCGAGCTATCCCGATTCGGATGAATGGGTTCTGCGTGCTACTTGTTGGTATGTAATATTTTACGACAAAAATCTTCATTGATCATCTAACTTAGTTTCCGAGTGGGTTAGATAGCTATAGCATAGAATAAGTCGATTAATTATGCTATCCCGGGCAGCTCACTTAAAACCGTACTTGGTGCTTAATTGATTGATTTAGTGTGTTTAATAGAAATAGTGTGACTTAAATATTATATTAATATAAAATAAAAATTGAATAAATTTTCCTGTATGGCCAAAAGGAAGTAGTTTGAAATACGGTTACATAAAACGGAAAGGAAATTTCAATTGAAAAAGTACGAAATTGTAGTGCGAAATTGAGAGTGGCCTGCAGCTTTAGTTAAAAAAAAAAAGTAATAGAGGAATGTGTATGATTCATAGATGGCATTACGAGCAACAACAAAATTGTATTAGCCATGATATTGTACCTAAAGTTAGAGAGTGAAAGGTCTTAAATTAGTAATGTTGCGTTTCGATCAATGTTGCATATAGGTATTTGTAGGTATGGTTTTATGAACATACCACCCGCTTTGCGAAGCAAGATGCAAAGTGGTTTCCTCGGTTGCTTGAGTTGGGGTAGATTTCATAATGAACCCCAATACAATGCTAATCATTTGGTGGAGTCCATAATAGAAAATGAGGTAAGCATAGTGAATGTTGATTTATTATTGTCTTCAAAATGGTTCATTAAATGAAATTGGTATGGCAGGTTGTTCCTGGTCTTCTTCCTCGTGAAGATGAGGCTGCCTATGTGGTGGTCTCCGAATATATGGAGACTAAAGAATTTCATTTTTATGTAGAGGATTTTGAGGTATGTTTATGTTGAATTTGATGTGCATATGCATATGCTTTGGTAGTAACATACGATGTATCATTTTGACATTGTACATAAAGGAATGATTAAATTGTTTATGTTTATTTTATCCATGTAGAGAGTCTTAAGTACGGAGGAGCAACTTCGTCGTGCACGTAAATAATATATGATGAAGAAACAAGCTCACGACACAACGAGAAATGAGCTTCTCAATTTGAGGTAGAGGGTAGTGGAACTTGAACCGAAGTTGAAGAATTATGAGGATGCAACTACCACTTATGCCGATGCGCAAAGGGCACAATTGATGGGCCTACAAGTACTGCGACGAAACTGCGGGTGCCTATGATTTGGAAAGCGATGAAGGGGCGGTGGCAACACCTGTAATGAAAGAGGAAAAAGAGGCCGACAGGGCGGATGGAGGTAGTGGTGATGCTGAGGAGGTTAGTGGGGATGCTTGCAACTCTTGTGGTGGAAGAGAGGGTTGTTGAAAAGGGAGCTGAGCGGAGATCAACGGTTGGGGCACGATTGAAAACCTGCCCTAGGAAGAGAAACCCTCTCGATTGCAAGCTTCCTCGTATACTAACCCCACGAAGCGGGCTGCAAAGCATAGGAGGAAGGCAAACATAGATGCTGCCTTGTTGACGGTGCGTGAATCCTGTGTTTGCGTGATGTCCAACCCATAGCCTCGAGACCGAGAGTTATGTAATAATCACTGAAGAAGCCGAGCCTTGACCCCTCGCTGCAGTGCTAGTCACTAACAATGAAGTTGTCTTAGATACTAACGATGCCGGTATGCATACTAAGCGAGTACAAGTACTACCTACGTACCAAACTTTTTGGGTACACAAATTACTTCCTCAAAAGTATGGTGTATTTGATATTATGTATCTTTTTGTTTTATATTTAATGTTAATGTTACTTACTATGTGTTTTGTATTTGATATATATATTTATATTATTCTAATAGAAGATATTAATTCAATATATAATGAATATATTCACTTCATACTTAATATAAAGGAAATTAATATTAAGTTATTATTGAATTGTACGGATTCTTATTAAATTAAAATAATAAAATAAAAAAGTTCGAAAACGTGCATATATAGTTGCTTATTTGACATTATGTTGTTTGTATTGTTATCAGCGCATTAGGGAGTATGTCCAGAAGGTGTTGTTCGAGGACGAGGGAAAATTCATAACTATTGTACGAAAATCATGCACGAAGTTCAAGAAACGCAGTGAATGGTGAGTTTAAATATGGTCTTTCGATAATGGTATCTTTGCTTTGTTGCATGTTTGTTTGCATGTAAATAACTTATAAATCGGGACAAAATGTATAGGATTGTCCAAATCCCAAATGCTCCAAACCCAAATGCATTTAAGGATATGTTACATGGACTAATTAGCGTCATCTCGAAACATATGGCGATCGATAACACGGACAAGGACTCGCATCCGGAGGGATTGCAGTGAATGAGTATGTGAGACTCGCTGAAAAACTATCAAGAACTCGTACCTTCACTTGTGCTGCCCGTTGGTGTTCCCGGAGTTCCGTAGTAAGGTTCGTTCGTCGACGATGCCATGTGTACTTGTTTACACTGTTTGTGTGACTCGCACAAAGTAAATTCGTTTTTTATGCATTGTAAAAAATTTTGAAGACGAGTGCTACTATGAGGTCGGTTGCGGAAAAGTTGTCGACACAAATGACTAACTCCGTCCGCTTTGAAAGTCGTTCAATTCTCTGTTTGTCCCGATACGTACTTCACTATGTCGTCGGCTGACTATGATGATGACTTAAGTTTTATGATTTTTATTTTTTATTTAATTACTTTAGTGGATTGTTGCATTATTAATAATCGTAGAACACATATTTAGGGTGACATGTAGTAAGTGCTGAATTGAAAGTATATAGTTCAATGTTCAATGAAAGTGATTTGGGATAATATTTTGTGGACTCGACATTAAAAAAAGTAGGTACCTTAATTTTGATCCGAAAGTCGAAAGTCATCCGTAATTCCGCATGATTCACGTATTAGGTCGATCTTGGCCTTCTCCTATATAAGGCAACCCCCAGCCCTTTTCCGAGTTGTAAATTCTGAGTCACCCACTAAAAGCAAGAAACTTCACTTAATTCACATAAATGATTTACTTGAACTTGTTGCATAATATGTCAAAGAAGAGAAATTTGAACATTAATTTCCCAGTAGTTAGGTGCTTAATGATAGAACTAGTATGGATCAATCGTAATCTTTATGTGAATAATCTTTATTAAAACCTTTTTAGGCAACCAAACTTGCTACAAATTAGTGGAACATTGAGTACATGCCCCCTTTCATCCTTAATTTCTAACAAGGCCACTAATGTCATGCAATCTACATACCAACTATAGTTGGGAATTTGATTATTGATTTGGGTATATATACACTTGATCCTCGGGCATTTGAGAATTATGAAAGTGTTGTTGGATTTTTTATTTATTTAATTTTTTTACGGTATCTATAATAAGCATGACACTCAAACAAATTCATGACTGAGATAATAAAATAAATCTATCCATAGAAAATGAAAACTCTAGTCATGCAAGCTTGTGAAGATGAAAATGGCTTGTTGTTTGCTATTGGATACATTTTCCTTTTGTTTTAGGCAATGGATATATGAGGCAACAATGACAGGTTCGGCATTCTACATAAGGTTTTTCTTGGCTAAATTATCGATTTCTTTTACAACAAGATCCTTTGTCACTTCCTTCTCGGTGTGACCATAATTATTAGCAATCCCTCCCCCCAATGATATGTACTTCGTGAACAAGCATGCTGAATCGATCTAAATTAGACTAAATTTGTGAAATAAGTAGCAACCCACATTCAATATAATATACTATGCGACTGAAAGGGCTCATCTTATGAAGGGTAAGTCAATATAGAAATATGTAATTTGCTATACAACTATTTGGTAGAAATGTGTTGTCTTTTTGTTACTTTCGACCAAACCCCCCAACCCCTATTAGTAGTAATTGTGTGCTTGTACTTTAGGTGTTTATGCCACTATTTGAGGAACGCGTCCAACATTGGTTGCTATTAGTCGGCGGCTTGTAGGACAACAGGTTCCGTGTGTATGACTTGCTTCCTTTGAGCGGTATGTCCTCCAAATCGATAAGGGTGGAGCACGGGCTGAACTTGTCATGGCTGAGGTTAGTATGGTTGTAAATGTGTGTTATTTCTACTTTGTTATTCTCTCCATTTATACGATCTTAACCGATTTAGTGCCACATCGTACTCCAAAGGTGTGGGGCGTATGCTAACCTATTGAACATTTCCTTGATTAGCTCATTCGATGTGTCTTTACCGATGCCTAACTTCGTAGTTGCACTAACAAAGTTCTCCCTCAAATGCCTAACACAATAGCTATGGTACTCGGACCTAAATACCCACGAGACAACATACAATAGTCCCCGATGCCTATCCGTCTTAATGACCGGCTTTAAGCCCCCAAACATCTGTGACAAGACACTCAAGAACCACAATCATTCCTCATTATTCTCAGCAGATTCAATAGCGTATGCAACGTCAAAGAGGTTGTTGTCCGCATCTAGGGTTAGTGCAACCATCAACGCCCCATCACCACTCAAATTTGTTGCATCCACAAACAACACTTTTCTACATCCCATAATGAATCCATTTAACAATACGCCATACCCAACAAACATACATTTAAACCTCACCCCTTCCAACTCGTAAAATGCCCTCGAATTAGGATTTGCCCGGACTATAGCTGCACACATCTAAGGCAAAAGCTTGTACCGATCCTTCGGCCATCCCATCACTAACATACGCACATACTCACGAGCCCGCCACGCTTGCTTGTATGTCAATTGCATCCCCATCTCAAGTGCCAAGTTTTTCATGATCTCCGCTAGTGCATAATCGGTCGACAATCAAACCTTCGAGTCAATCAACCATGATAACATCTTCGCTCCGATTCTTCGTTTCCCCTATAGCCCCATCCGACATTGCTTACCAACACCTGTGATCGTGCTCACCTTTGAAGTCCTTTATTATCACCTCGTCCCTTTCTTTAACACCCCAAACATAAATGTAAACCTCACAACTTTCAGCATCACACACTACTACTATGCATATTTTGCAATTCCTCTTGAAACGATACTCAAACTTATTTGCAATTGCATACTTCCAATGTTACATCTAAAGCTATCAGCTGAGGCAAATACCGGCCTTTTCCTTTAATTAAATTACTCCATATACCCATCCTCCGACGATGACACACAGATTCTAATCCGGACCGGGGCCACACCACTCGTTCATGATCCGATTGTGAACTATACTCGACAATGTCTCATCCATGGCATCCTCACATAAACGAGTAGCTTTTTTTCCCATGTCTCCTAGCGAGGGCACCGCCTATTTCCCAGCTCTCGCTCCACCCTAATATGCACTATGGATACTAAAAGTGAAAACATGCACAACATAATATGACTTACATTTCCAAATGGCCAAGGCTTGTTCGTCCATTAACTTTCGGTACCATAGCATTAGATTGATTACTTGTACCCTCTAACCTACCATCAACTCCAACAGAACAAGATCCCCGCAAATCACCAACCCTTCCATCCTAATTATGTACCAACAACCTAACATGTGGACCTTTTTCCCCAACGAACATACAAATATGCATGATTCTTGTTTCCCTTCATTATGTTCACAACATCATATTCTCTAACAAAAGGTAGTAATATCCTCCTATCAAATTTTAGATTGTACCATAACTTATGTTCCCTCAAATCATCACCAATTGCCTCTTCCACCGACTTAGAAACCGCATCAAACTCATATCCTCCGTCATCCACACACAATGGTTCCTCCCTCCAACATACTTCGTTAATCCACTTACTCCATCTTCTAGTTATCCGCCCACCGACACATATACAAGTAACTTCTTCGATGTGCGAATCGTTCCACCAACAATTTGAAGTTCCATCTACAATAATAATAATAAACACTACGTATAGTATCAAATATCAATTACTAACATACAAACGACAACAATAATGTCAACAAAGTTATGCATAACATTATAACAAAACAACAAAAACACAACCATCTTTTAATCAAACCTCACAACAAGTAAAACCAACCAAGCTAACCAAACACCAACTGCACCAAGTAATACCGCAAGTACAAAGTCATTATCCCGGGATATCAAACACAATGCATTAGGATAACTCAAACACATAACATAACCAAATTCATGGCCGTCTACAATCCAAAGAATGTGACTCAACTACATGCATTATTCATTACAAATCAAACACTCAATTTTAGGTAATACAACACTACCCTCATGGACATCTCGGGATAATAACAATTATTACAATGGATAACCTAAATAATAATGAACCACAATTTGCCCCAAAATTTACCACAATTAAACTTCCACTAAATTATACACCACAAATTCGAACCCAAATAACTCAACAAAACCAAACACACAAAATAATTTCCTTCAATTCAATTTCATAACAAATTATAAACCCCAAACACACCAAACCATTGGAAAAATAAAACCTTTCCACAGCCACAACCTACTTTCCGACAAAATTAAGTCCAATTTCAACCAACTTCATCATATTTCCAAACACATTATGCTACCAACCCTCACAAACAAACCGAAATTGAATCAATTTCTACACTTACTGATTTCAACACAAGTTCCTCGCTCCACGTCAAATATTGTTGCCGCTACTTCTTCTTCTTCCTCGTATTCTTGCCCTTCTTCGACCTGAAACCGTGCACTTGTTCTTCTTCCCTCCTCTTCATCGAAAGCACCTATCTTTCCCGCTTGTGTCTCTGTATTTCACTCCCTCTCTATTTGCCTCTCTCTCTCTCTCTCTCTCTCTCTCTCTTGAATTACACAGACAAATAGGTGGGTGTTAGTAAGGGCAAAAATGGTAATTGATCATTATTAAGTGAGTCATGTACAAGCAGCAAAGTAACACTCATTAGTCTTTGGAGTGTTTTAAGTCTTTGAAAATTAACCCAACATCCATTGATCAATTTTCCTTTCCATAATAAGGATTCTACGCAGCATTTGATTGATGGGGTCTACTTCATCAAAGCTTAGGATTAGAAAGTTATATTTCCTGGGGAAAGTCTTAGT
Organism: Talinum fruticosum; assembly: GCA_021018815.1. Lineage (NCBI taxonomy): Eukaryota > Viridiplantae > Streptophyta > Magnoliopsida > Caryophyllales > Talinaceae > Talinum > Talinum fruticosum. The sequence goes on along the minus strand of JAITYX010000037.1, from coordinate 2,766,145 downwards.
TGATCTTGATGGATTTGATTAGGTCCACTTGATGACAATATTAGAGATAGAAATTTAGTGGTGTTGGACTTGCATTTGTACTGTAGCTGGTGACAATTTGGAGACAATGGAACTTATAAAATTCTCATATGGGCTGACAGTGGCAACGGAATGAATGTGAGATGCTCGGATTCCTCAATTCCGAAACTCAAAATTTTAATTTTTTATTTCTTTGAAGCTTAAGTCTCGAGATTTGTCCTACTAATTTATCACTTATCTAAAAATATATTATTTTACGATACAAAAATCAAATAAATAAGGGTTTAAATGACGTAATATTTAGACCGATCAGTCATGCCCTCTATTTTTTTATCTTCTTGGTCTCCTTCTTTTCTTATTGTTTTATTTAATTCTTTTTAAAAGATACATTGCAATTAACTGGTGGACTTATATAACCAACTTGGAGAAATATGTACATAAAAAAGTATCCAATATTATAGATTGCGGGCTCTTTTATTTTATTGTTTGGGGGACAGGGAGATAAGGAAGACAATGGGAAGAAATATTAAGCATGTAAGATCAAACAAGTGATGGAGATAAATTTGTATTTCAAAATGTTGCTAGAACGTGGAATTAGCTATATTTGGGTGAAATTTATTTTCAATGCTAACTCTTTGATATTTATTTATTTTTGAAATGAGAATATTTGACTTAAATTCTCATGCTCAAGGCATGTGTTTAAGAAAACAATAACACTCAATAGGTCGTGATAAAGGATTTGACTTAATGTTTTCCATGTACAAATATAAATGTACTAATTGGTTCCTTAACACTATTGAATTGAGTAATTAGAATTGGATATTTGCCCTCATGTTCACCATTTTTTTCTAAAAGGGATAGAAAGAATTAAGTTGGATATTAACAATTTATTTGTCATTTAATCACATATTTATTTGTTTAGGGTTTGGATTATGAGCTTTCAATTATTTTGTGTATAGTATGTAATATTATTTTGGGTGTAAAATATAGTAAATTTCTGTAGTATTTTTACTTTTTCATTGTTTGATGGGTTTTTTTAACTTAGTGCCATAATATAATTGCTACAAATATTTTTAAAATTAAAATTAATGCAAATATGTTATAAAAATAATTTTTGAATATTTGAATATTTGAGGAAAGAATTTGGTTATTGTTAATAAGGACTCATGCTAAACCTTAAGAATATAAATTAGGAAAGTAAATATATAACAATTACATACATACTTGAGATCAATCATGGAAATATCTACAATCATTGAATAATGTGATTCAAATATGTTGCAGAAAAGATGTAATGAATTAAATTATAAAAAATATATTATTTTAAGTTTGTAATTTGTGTCGTTTGAAGAAATAAAAACTCAATAGGCCAACTTTCTTAACTCATACAATTTCAAATAAATTCATCCATCTCAAATTTTTGTACAACATAGAGATCATTTTTTTTTACAAATACTATTTATTTTAATATCTTCCTAACATTGTTTATGTTATAACATTGAACATAAACTTGGACTAATCATGTCCTTTACCGTGATATAATTTTGAACTACTTACTCATTGCCTTTTATTGTCAAATATATTAGATGACTTCTATCATTTGTATTATTTATTATTAATCTTATTAATAAATGTAGTAATTAATATTTACTTTTTTAATTCATAACTTATTAAGATATAATTAATACATCATTCAGTGCATAGCACGGGTCCAAACCAGTAGTAGTAGTAGTAGTAGTAGTAGTAGTAGTAGTAGTAGTAGTAGTAGTAGTAGTAGTAGTAGTAGTAGTAGTAGTAGTAGTAGTAGTAGTAATAATAATAATAATAATAATAATAATAATAATAATAATAATAATAATAATAATAATAATAATAATATCGATAATAATAATAATAATAATAATAATAATAATAATAATAATAATAATAATAATAATAATAATCTAAAATAGAAACTAATAGAAATGAACAAAAACAAATAGAAAACAAAAATAAATAATGATTTTTATGTAAGTTCAAACAGACCTTAAGTCATTAACCAACCAGAATTTCAAAAGACTAATAGCAGGCCTGGCAAAGTGAATCGACCCAAACCAATGACCCGAAACCTAAATCTAACCGATCTCGACCGGACACTTAAAAAGTCAAATTAAGATGACTCGAACCCGAACTCGAATCGAATCGATCATCGACCCTAATATTGTTCGTCAAAGTGTTTTGTCTCTGCAAGACAAACTTATTGAATCAAATATATATTGATCCGAAGTTAACCCGACTCGAAACCAACCCGACCCAAAACTCAATCGAATCGTAATGATCCGAACATGACTCAAACCAAACTAACCCAAACCGAAACCTCCCATATCTTCAAACTAAAGAATATCTATTATTCATGAGGTTTAAGACGAATTCGTAGACCATCTACAGGAATCGGAGCCGGTTCATAGATAATCTTTTCATTAGGATTAACCTTCTCGACTCTGAACCTCGTCACCAAATTGTGGATAAAAATGAGCATTTCTATTCGAGTATACTCTCTTCCTGGACACGTGTGAGGTCCTCCTCCAAAAGGCACGAACGTATAAGGTAACGGTCCCGCCCCTTCAAATCTTGTAGGATCAAATCTATCTGGATTAGGGAAACACTTGGGGTCCTTATGTGTAGAATGCACTGTCCAATAGATCTGTCAATCAATCATCAAAGGGAAGCTGTCAATGCTTTTTGTATGTATGTGCGTATATATACATATATGGAGAGAGAGAGAGAGAGAGAGAGAGATTGGTAAGTACCTTCCATCCCTTGGGGATGTTAAACCCCTCATAGTTGAAGTCGGTGATGGCTTCTCTAAAGCCGCCTCCTTGGCCAGGCGCTGTTAGTCTTAATGATTCACAAACTGTATTCCAAGTGTACTTCATTTTCTGAATATCTTCCAAAGCTATAAGCTCCTTAGGACCTTTACATCGTTTAATCTCTAATTGTTCTGCCAGTGAAAATGAGAGGTAAGAAAGTAAACTTATTAGACACATGAAACACTTGCATCTTGAGACCCTCTGTTACATTTTTTGACAGTGATCCTGCTGCGATTAACCAGAAAAGAAAACAATAGATTTGTGATTTACAACATAAATTAATTATTATTTAGGGGTGTTCATTTTTTCCAATCTAAGCCTTTTAATGTTGAGAAATGGGGCCAGTATGTGTTACTGTGTAATTGAGTAGGTGTGATCGAAAGCTCCGCGTGATGTATGTTAATGCAACCTCTATTTGTTTTTCTTTTTTCTTTCTTTTTTCACCACAAAATTTTAAGCTTTAGCACATTGTTGTATGCCCGATTAATTTTTGGTATGATATTGGATTTTTGGGTTTGAACCAGCCCATATCGGTGTAGGAATCGGGATTCACAACAATGAGACTTTGGACAAAAGAAAATGAAAAAGATTTGAGACACAAGATTTAACGTGGAAAAACCCAAACCCGGGAAAAACCACGAAACCGATGCATTAGAAATTGAGTAATTTACAAAGAATTTCCCTCAAGCACTCACTTGCTTCACTTTGTAATACACTACTCATTTCTCTTATCAACAATGAAGGAAAATGCTGATTATATAAACATAACCAGTCAAACATCATTTACAAGCTTTAAACCAAGCATTAACACGCATTAATACACAAGAAAACGACCAGAAAAGACTTAGAAAACGTGCAGCCCGAAAGTCACACCCGGCATGGGCTGTGCCCGATGTCACGGGATGATAATTCACTCGAACTTAGTACCCGTGCGGCGCTAGCAAACTAGACCCGAGACCCTCTTTTTAAGCTTGCTAGTAAGCCTCAACGAAGCTTAACTTAAGCTAGAGAGAGAAAGCTTAGTAAGCAAGGACACTTAGAGAGAGAGTTTGGGAGAATGCTTTGTATTGAACTCTTGGAATGGATACTTGGATGGTTACAAATGAGGCCTCCATGGGGGTATATATACATGGCCACCTCCTCAATGGACGGTGGAGATCTAATTGATCCAACGGCTAAGATTGCGCATCTAGAATTCTCTATACAAATATCCATATATCTACATGAGTGTAGAATATTCCAGAACTTGGGAGACCTTGGTGGAACCAAGGAGAGAGTTCTAGAAGATTCCGAGCTCTTCCGGAATCAAGGAGAGAACTCTAGAAGATTCGGGTTCTTCTAGAGCGTTCCGTGACATCCTCCCCACCTATTCCGGCAACGTCCTCGTAGCCTTAGCGTCTTCGAACGCTTGTATCCGCTCCCTGAACTGCCATAAGTTTTGGAGGGACTCCCAGCTTGCTTCGCTATCTGGTAGTCCCTTCCATTTGACGAGCAACTCGTGTGTTGGAGGCTTGTTTTGGTGACGGACCACTGCGTCGGCTAGTACCTCCTCCACTTGCCTGTCATGTTGCACCGTTATGCCCATCGGTGCTCGTCTAAAGATGCCCCTATTTGGATCTACTTGATCTCCATGGTAAGGCTTGAGTAGACTCACATGGAAGACAGGATGATACTTGATTTTCGGAGGCAGCTCTACTTTGTAGGCTTGTGCCCCAACCTTCTTAAGGATGGGGAAGGGTCCTTCGTATCTCCGGATAAGTCCTCAATGTCGACCACTCAACCTCACATGGTTGTACATCTTGACGAGGACAAGGTCCCCAACTTGGAACTCTCGTGGGCGACGTTTTTGTCGGCCCATTTCTTCATCTTTTTGGAGGCTTTCTCCAAGTAGGCCCACGCTATGTCGACTTGATCATTCCGAGTCCTTAGCGAACTTGAAAGCATGCGGGCTTGGACCCTTGTAACCCGTGGCGATTGTGCTTGGAGTCGGAGGTTGTTGCCCCGTAACAATCTCGAACGGACTCCGGCTGGTGGACTCGCTCCTCTCGTAGGTTGTACGAGAATTGAGCTACATCAAGTAGCTTCGCCCAATCCCGTTGGTTGGCACACACATAGTGCCTCGGGTAAAGCTCCAAAAGTGCATTTACCCGCTCCGTTTGTCCATCGGTCTAAGGGTGAAAGCTGGTGGAGAAGTTGAGTTCGGACCCCATGAGCTTGAATAGCTCCGTCCGGAAACGAACCGTAAAGCGAGTGTCCCGGCCACTCACTATCGAACGCGGCGAGCCCCAATACTTCACCACGTGCTTGAAGAACAGTTGGGCGGCTTGCTCGGCTGAACATTCCTTGGGTGCTTGGGATGAAGGTTGCATACTTGGAGTATCGATCCACCACCACAATTACCCAATTGCACCCATCACTCGTGGGTAAGCCCACGATGAAGTCTATGGAGACACTTTCCCATGGTCTCTCGGGAATGGGAAGTGGCTCTAAGAGTCCCGCGAGAGCTCTTTGTTCAATCTTGTCTTGCCGACACACAAGACAAGTCCTCACGTAAGCCTCCACATCATCCTTCAAGTGAGGCCGATGATAAGAATCGCTCACAAGTGCGAGCGTTCGGTGTAACCCCGGGTGTCTTGCCCACTTGCTATCGTGACACTCCTTAACGACTTCCTTCCACGAGGTTGTCGTAGGCGGTATGTAAAGACGTTTTCCTTTTGCGAGTACGAGGCCATCTTCAACCCGAATCTCCTTGTCTTGCCTTCCCGCACGAGGTTGATGATGGTCCGGGCCAAGCGATCGTGCTTAAGCGCCTCACGAATCCGGTCCCCCAAGTTGCTTTGAGGCCGGCTTATGTCGACAAGCTCCCCTTTTCGGCTCAAGGCATCGGCCACCAGATTGGCCTTGTCGGGTTTGTACTCCGACTCGTAGACAAATTCCGCCGGAAATCTTGCCACCTTGCTTGCTTGGGAGTGATCTTCTTACGTGTTTGGAAGTAACTTGTGGCAACGTTATCCGTCTTGATGACGAAATTGCTCCCAAGCAAATAATGTCTCCAAGTCCGAAGACAATGCACTACCTCGGTCATCTCTTTCTTTTGCACGGTGTATCGCCTCTCTGTATCATTAAGCTTCCGACTTTCAAAGGCGATAGGATGACCTTCTTGCATTAAGACTCCTCCGATGAAGTCGAAGCATCGGCATATAGCTCAAACGACTTGTGAAGATCGGGAAGAATTAGCACTGGCTCCTCCGTGATAGCCTTTTTCAAGGCTTCGAACGCTCGTTGGCACTCCAGCCTCCAAGCCCATCCTCTTCCTTTCTTTAACAAGTTGGTGAAAGGAGCGGCAATCGCTGAATAACTTTGAATGAACCGCCGGTAGTAGTTTACCAAGCCAAGGAAAGATCTTAACTCGGTGACCTTAGTGGGTGGCTCCCACTCTTGTATGGCCTTCACCTTGGAAGGATCCATCCGAATCCTTCCCTTGCCGACAATATGACCTAAGAAAGGCACCTCTTCTTGGGCGAAGGAGCCCTTCTCTTTCTTTACGTAGAGTTGGTTGTCCCTCAAGGTTGAGAACACTTTCCGCAAGTGTCCCACATACTCCTCCAAGTTTTTACTATAGATGACAATATCATCTAAGTAGACAACTACAAAACGATCAAGGTAAGGAGCAAGTACCTTGTTCATGAGAGTGCAAAATGTGGCCGGTGCATTTGTGAGGCCAAAGGGCATGACCAAGAACTCTTACGATCCATAGCGGGTGGCGCATGCCGTCTTTGCCTCGTCCCTTTTGGCTATGCGGACTTGATAGTACCCGTTTCTCAAGTCCAACTTGGTGAAGTACCTTGCATCTCCCAGTTGATTGAATAGATTATCGATGCGCGGAATCGAGTACTTGTTCTTGATGGTAATCTTGTTAAGCACCCGGTAGTCGATGCATAGACGAAGGGACCTATCATGCTTCTTTTGGAAGAGAATCGGTGCACCATAAGGCGATTTTGAGGGACGAATATATCCAGCGTCCAGTAGCTCCTTAAGTTGTTTCCGTAGCTCCTCGAGCTCCGGAGGTGCCATACGGTAGGGGGCGAATGCAGGTGGTTTTGCCCCTGCTCTAACTCGATGGCATGGTCCACTTCCCGCTTGGGAGGAAGTTTCTTCGGCAACTCGGCGGGCATCACATCTTGAAACTCATCCAGCACCTCTTGGACGACTTTGGGCGCTTGGACATCCTTGGCCACCTCATCCTCTTTGAGGGCAACGATGAAAGTTGGTTCCCTTTTCTTGATGCCCTTAGAGAATTGAAGAGCGGAGAGCATCTTCCCTTCATCGATCTCCCTCTTCATGGGGACGACACAAGGTTGTCTCGTCTCCATGATACACATGGTGTTGGTGTAAGGCACCAAGAATGCCTTCACCGTATTAAGGAAATCTATGCCAAGATAAAATTTCTTATCATCTAGGGAGCAACAGTGATGTAGGCCTTACCTTTCCACTGGCCGATTTGAATCTCGGTGTTCGCGCAACACCTTCAATTAGGAGACTCCTCGCATTGACCCCCTTAACAAAGCACTTCTCCTTGGTGTAGGAGAGGCCAATCTCTTCAGCAAGCTCACTGGCCATATAGACCGTATCGGCTCCTGTATCCAACATCACTTGTAGTGGCTTGCCGTTGATGTGGGTTTCCACGTACATGCGTCCACGAGGCTGTCCCTCCACTTTGGCTTGGATGGCATTGAGAAGCCTCATGGAAGCGAGCTTCTTCTTCTCTTGTCGCTCCTCTTCCATCACTAGAGCGGCGAGTTTGCCCTTTTCGGACACTCAAAAACTCGGTGAGGCCCATTGCAAAGGAAGCAAGAGATCTCCTTCTTGGTGTGACCCTCCTTGGACTTCCCCTTGTCCTTATAGGAGGACGGTTTTCCCTTCTTAGGAGACTTGTCACGGTCTCCCCCATTTTCTGCTGTGTTCCGCCTTTTTATTTTGTCCCTTCGAGGACTTGAATTCGTAGAGGGACTCGACAGCGGCAATTGCGGAGGCGAGGTCTTGTACCCCTCGCCTTTCTGGTTCCATCCTGGCCCATCCACATAGGCCATCGAGGAAGAAGCACAAGGCATCTTGGTCACCCATGGAAGGGATTTCCAAGCATAGTTCTTGGAATTCCTTCACATATTCCCGAATGTGACCCTCCTTATGTTGGAGGTGTCGAAGCTTAACCCGTGCTTTACATTGGGCATCCGTAGGGTAGAACTGCTTCTTGAGTTCTTCCTTGAATGCCTCCCATGTGGAAACAGGTCGAGGCGCTCTATTGACGTCATCACACCGACGTCGCCACGGACTAGAGCCGTATCTTTAAGAAAGAGGGAAGCGTTACTCACCTTGAGCTCATCTCCTCGATACATGAGGCTTTGAAGTAAGCCTCGAGTCCCCATAGGAAGTTGTCAATTTCCTTTGCGCTCCTAGCTCCCTTGTAGTCCGGAGGCTTGGATGCACTCATCCTAGGGCGATCGCTACTGGACCGACCCACTGTTGGCCACCGCTGCCGTGCACAACTTCATTTGTGCTTTTAATTCCTCCATTTGCGGCTTTAATTCCTCCATTTGCTCCCGTTGATCATTGAGAGCAGCACTGAAACTCTTGTTGACCATTGAGAGCGGCCCCGAGTTCACCATCTTTGGCCTCCACCGAGGCTTTAAAGGCGGTCACCTCCTTGGTGAAGTCCGTAACTACCGCGTTCAAGGCCAACTGCATCTCCTCGTTGAGCTCCGAGTCATCCTCCTTAGACTGGAGCTTCACGACTTGCTGAGTCGGGGTGTCGACTTCTTCCCTTAAGTCGTCGAGGAGACTGTGCGGTTGGGCAACCCTTTCCTCGAGAGCGGCAACGGCCTCCCGGGACTTCTCCCGGCCCTTCTTGCCTCCTTGGGGTTGTTGGCCACCTTCGGTAATGCTCGACATTCTTGCCCAAACTTTGGCTCGATACCAACTGTCACGGGACGATAATTCGCTCGAACTTAGTACCCATGCGGCGTTAGCAAACTAGACCCGAGACCCTCTTTTTAAGCTTGCTAGTAAGCCTCAACGAAGCTTAACTTAAGCTAAAGAGAGAAAGCTTAGTAAGCAAGGACACTTAGAGAGAGAGTTTGGGAGAATGCTTTGTATTGAACTCTTAGAATGGATACTTGGATGGTTACAAATGAGGCCTCCATGGGGGTATATATACATGGCCACCTCCTCAATGGATGGTGGAGATCTAATTGATCCAACGGCTAAGATTGCGCATTTAGAATTCTCTATACAAATATCCATATATCTACATGAGTGTAGAATATTCCGGAACTTGGGAGACCTTGGTGGAACCAAGGAGAGAGTTCTAGAACATTCCGGGCTCTTTCGGAATCAAGGAGAGAACTCTAGAAGATTTCGAGTTCTTCTAGAGCGTTCTATGACACCAGGCAGCACGGGCGGACCGTGCTGCTGGCACGGGCCGTGCACCTTGAACACGGCCAGCCTGTGTTCGGTGCTTGGTCGGGTCGGCTTCAGCTACTTCGTCCGAAACGACCCGTGCTCGAAACCTCTTGCCTGTGTTCGCCGTTTCTTGCCCCGTAATGCGATTTCCCAAGCCTAAAACAACCATTAGACTCCATAATCCCAACAATCGAGTATCAGTCCACGACTTTGAATAGCAAAGATCGGATGCTTGCATCATTCGATTTGAATTCAGATTTGCATCTTGTTTTTTGAATTTTTGATCTAGACTAAATTGTGGCACCCATAATTATTATAAGAAAATATAGTACTTAGGTTATTATATTATAATTAGGGTTATATCTCTTACTATGCAAGGATATTAATTAATTTTATTTCTATAATTAGTATTTTATATTTTATTATTTTTAATAATTTATAAAAATAATAACAATAAGTTAAAAACTATAAGTGAATATATTCTTCTTTAAATAATTAAAATAATAATTTTTAAAATTTTTCATAACTTATTTCATTATTTGTATACTTAATTGATTGTTTGTCTTTCTCCTTTGTACAATTCTAAACTTTAACAAATAATTTTATTTTTTAAAAAAATTGTCCATAGAGTGGGGATAACATTTTATCTAAATTAATAATATTTTTTGATATTATTCACAAAATTAAAATGAATTAATTTTTAAAATAAACACATCTAACATAATAAACATAAAATATATAATTTCATAAAAATTAATCGATGTTTATTTTAATTAAATGCATGAACTATTTTAAACATCCCATATAACTATCCTACATTAATTGACCAGTTTCCTTCACCTTTCTCTCTCCAATTAAGTGGAGCCCCCAATTAATTGTAAATCTTAATGATCACTAAATTTGGTAATAAGGGGCAGAAATTCCAATTGGAATTCAAATTTAAAAATTATTTTAGATTTAATTATTAATACAGTTCTTGAAATTTCAGTTTCAACTTGATTCATTTCTAATAACTTTTTCTCTTTTATCTCTCTTTTATCTCTAATTTGTTTAGTTTAGTTTATAAGTTTGATTTTTATTATTTTTTAATGTTAATAGTAACTATATTAATTGTTTAATTTTATATTTAATTCTAATTTATTAGTTTATGTCATTGTCTGAATCTATCTATATTAGTTTAGTTATTAGATTTAATGGTATTTTATGTTATTAGTTGTATCACTTTGGTTATAATTAGCCTTCTTAATGACTAATCAATCTCAGTTAAGCTTTACCCACCTAATTTATGATTGTTATTTGGGATTGTTTCTCATGCCTACCATGTGTCCAATGAAATACCTGAAAGAGTTTTTCATCTTGATTTTTGGGCGGGTGATCTTTCACTAAAAAGTGGAATCAATTTGCTAATTTGGGTAAAGATAATAGTTGGGATTTTGGCGTAAAAATAACTTGAATCCTAATTAGGTCCGAGGTTGTTATTTTTGTAGTCTCGTTGGGTCAACCTCATGAAAGTAGGTAGTTAAAATAATTAGGCTAACTTATGACCCTCGAAAGTGTGACTTGAGTAGATCTTGCTGGTGCAATCGACCATGCTAAATACTTGTACAAGCTTAAGTAGGTTTAGGCTTGGTTTAATTAATTAGTTTATTAAGTGGTAAAATTACAACCCGAATATATTTTTATCGCTTTCTAGAGTTATATTAGTTACCATATCTTTTATCTCTCCTGATTCTCCTAGATAGAAAGTTTAACATAATTTTAATATTTGAAACACAACTTTTTGTGACACGACATGTACTTGACGGTTAGCTACAACTAAACCGTATACTTGCAGTGATAATTTTATGATATATATATATATATATGTGCGCGGGCCCGCGTAATTAATATCAAAGTTGGATTATGGAATCGATAGCCAACATAATCTGAGTCAGGGAGGGTAGGACATATAGATAAAGGTGCGGAAACACAATCGAGTTACAAATTGCAACCTACACACTGACCTTGCAAAACCTTTTCATAAACATGGGGTTGATCCGCAAGATAGCCGATCACGGAAGTGATAGCATTGCTTGGTGCATGGGAACTGGCCAGCAAGAAACCTGCAATCGTGATGGCAATGTCCTTGTCATTGGCGAAATTGCCATCTTCGGTAAAACTCATAAGCACTCGGCCGAGTAAGTCATGATGCTGGCAACCCTTGTGTGGGCATGTCCCTACAGAACGCATGATTTCCCTTTTCCTTTGCTTGATGATATCAACCAGCTGCTGAATAACGAGGTCTCCTCCCTTGATAGCCTTATGATAACATGTCCAAGGGAGGTTAATAGGAGCGGAGATCATGCCCTCCCTGAGAAGAGAGAAAGGCTGAGCCAGCTCTCTGACTTTCTGTGGACTCATGACACTGTCATGGCAACATTTCTTGATGAACAACTGGCATGCCACATTAAACGTGAACTCTTTGGCTAGGGGGTGAACTCTAACCTCCTTAAAAGGGGCCGTGGCCCAAAGGGTGTCGAAATGCTCACGAGCCATTGAATCCACGACACCCACATATCGGAGAAGGGATTTGAGGCGGAGGAACTTGAATGAGAGCTCCTGTGCCCGTTCCCATGAGGGTGAGTTTGGGTCGATGTCTGGGTGGGAGAGGAGGTCCGAACGAGGCAACCAAAGCTTCACCAACTCGCCCTCGTTTGAGAACACGAATTTGTTAGCCGCAGGGCCGCAGAAGACGGCCATTCTCTCTCCTAGTAGAGATGTTTTGAAGACATGGGAGGAATATTTCATCATACGTTCACGTATGAATTCCTCAGGGCGTGAAAGAAAACTCAAGGTCTCCCCGATTATAGGCCACCTGCTTTTTCCCGGAGGAAGATTCTCAGGCCCTTTCATGATTTTGTGACTTTGGTTAGTATTGTGGACAAAGGAGAAAAGGAGAATTACTATTGTTGCTAGGCCAAGGATCAACAATAACTCGTAAGCCATTGAGGATATCCAATTTTGCTCTGAATCAAGTCTATTCTGATCATGTGTTTTTATACAACAAGACGGGGGAATGATCGCCGAATGGCCGGTGGATACTTTTTTTTTTCCTAAAAATAACTTATTGTTAAAATATTAAAAATTGACGACCCACTAAGTCAATAAATATTTAATATGAAGTAGTATGTTAAGGTGGTAGATTACTAATATACAACACAGCAATGGCGTAGGGAGAGCAAAATTACATTTGATTCCTAATTTTTTAGGACTAAGATTCAAAATTGATGACACCAAATACATGTTTAATTTGAATACTAATTGATTTCAAAATATAAATTTATAACGGTGGTCACTATATTATAATCATCATATGTTATATCTATTTTCATTTTATATGTGTATCGGATAGATCATAGTCATTTTTTCTTTTTTTTTTTTATACTTTTAGTTAAATTTAAAATTCATTTTTTTAAAATTTTATCAATTATTATAATTATTATATTTGGTATACTATTGACCATTCAATAACTCATTTGCTTAGTAAAACAAAATAATTGAAAAGGCCGTAGTACCCTCATCCCCTAACCAAACTCATTAGCCATGGTGGATAGTGAACACCATTTTTACCGGCCATTTGCCGACGAGCATGGAACTCGGCGGTTAACTTTTGTTGTGGCCAGTGAAAGTGCCCCCCCATTTCCTTTTCACCTGCTCCGGTCAACTGGTTCGTGGAAAAAATCATAAGGCACATCATCGCCCTCATAATCACACCTTGGTGCATCGCCGAATTCGACACCACCGCCTATGGCTCATTGTTGTCTGCAAGTCACCACCCTCCTTGTCCTCCTCTCCGTCATCTACTTCTCACCTGTGTTGTCTTCTACCACCGACCATGCCGTCTATGTTTTCCGACCAGAAACCAGTATTCACCCCTTTAACTACCCCTTATTTTAAATGGTTAATACATACTAATGCATGCTGTTCTTATGTTTCAGAAAACATTAATCTTGGACGTTAAAGAATCTAATATCCCTTTGGTGAGACACAGGACCTTAATGTCAGCTGTAGAGAAATTTAGAAACTTCAAGTCTCGCATTGCTGCTATTGGATCTATGAAATAAGACAAGTCGAGGAAGAAGATAGACATTGGGAGGTCTACAACTTCATCACCGATGAGAACTAGAAGACGTTTGAAGCATATGTGTCCTCTTTGGAATATAAGATAATTTATCATTTGTTCTCTCTCTTTTTTTTTTTTTTTATATATATAAGTCTTATTTACTAATATTTTCATTGTCTTAGTTACTTGCGCTGGTACAAGATGGAGCCATTGGAAGAGGATTAAGAGTAATGTGTATCTCTATATGATGTTACGTGCGGGATACACGAAGTTGAAGGACAAGTTGTACAAGTATAAGTTTGAACAATTTCAAAGTGGATTCATTGAAGGTGCCATCACAGATTCTTCGCAGCTCACTATTGAGAGGGACGAGCTATGGGTCGAAGGAAGAAAGAAGAAAGATGACACCTTTACTACGACCGACCTACAATCTATGCAGTGACTCGTGATCACTATTATTTATTTTGAAAACTTATCGATTTTAAACATATGAGTTACCCAATGATAATTTATTTTCTTACTACATGAGTCTTTGTGATATACCTCGACTTCGAAGTTGTTGGCACCACTTAATAGAAGGGATTTTGTGAGCCTAATATCTCTCTCTTTCTCTCCTGTGAGTATATGCTCCCAAGAACATTTAAGAATTTTCATGCAATTTTCACATAATTTTTATTTTAATTAAATACATGACCCATTTGTAAATATCTTATACAACTATCTTATATTGATGTTACCCAACTTTTATATATATAATATTTATCTAAAAATTCACTACTAGAAAATAGGGTAAGTTTAGCTTTTACTATTTTCCAGGGAAGTAGCACATCACTTTAGCCAGCTCTCCAATCTTAGCGTTTGTGTCTTGCTCACATGACATACCCTCCTTACCTTTTACTATTTTCCATCTTGAAACACCACAAACGTGACAACTATCTTTTTGTGATAAGTCACCCCAATAAAGAATGCAATCATTTGGACAAGTATCAATCTTTTCATATCAAAGCTCTAAATATTTGATCATTTTCTTAGCTTCATAATAAAAAGAAGGGAACTCCATGATGTGAGGAAAGCATCTCCTAAAAGTTTCATCAACATTGTCATTGACTCAGCTGACCAATGGAACATACATTTCATATGAAACAAGCGTAGGAGGAAAGACAACTTTGAAAAGCTAGTGCAACCATCATAAAGTGGCTCATTAGCAGATTCTAGTAGCTTGTGATACTTCACTTGTTCTTCATCATCTATGGAAGGATTTGACAAGTTATTAAATTGTTCTTTGGGAATTTGGGCATCATACATATGAAATGGTTCTAACCCTTCGTTATTATGTTCAATTCCATCATCAACATGAGATATATCCACCCTAAAGGCTGCTCTCAACAACCCTCCCATATCATCTCAACCAACTACATTCGATGAGTCATTATTTATTCTGTGACTTGTGCTTCCTCTATCATCTACACAACCAAGAATGTCCCCTTTACCATGAAATTTTTTTGTATTGCTTATGGAAATCTTTGAACAAAATATGATGTTCCACTTTATCTATAGATAGCCATTTATCTACTTTACACTTGCTACATGGGTGTTGAGTCTTTCCTTTCACGTGATTTCCTTTAGCAAGTTCAATAAATTTGACGATACCATCAAGATATGCAGGATGATTGTTCAGCAATTCAATCCAACTCAAGTCCATTTCTACAATTTAAAAATATTCAGTATGACAACAAAATTGGAAACTAAATACAAAAAATAAATATTATTCTCAAGTCTCATATCTTGATACGCCTTAAATATCAAAAGTCCTATACTTTTAAACTTCAATTGAGTACAAGACATAAGAATTTGATATCTTTATTTGAAATCGAATTTCATTCTTTTATATATATATATATATATATATATATATATATATATATATATGTCCCATTATGATGTAGGGAGAGTAGATAAGGTGTGATAAACAATCTTAGTATCGACAAAAAAACACTACAAGGATAAGTCTTGTTGAGATATTACAAGGAAGAAAAAGAAAAAGAAGAAAAGAGTCAGTTTCAAGGGAGATGTCTTGTTCTGTATAATTGAGAGATTTCTTTATAATCTGATTGAGGCTTGGCCAGACCCAGTCCCAGCGCAGGGGGTAGCCAATCCTAAATTGGTCTTATTAATTTTACACCACCATGCAAAGTGCTCCTCTCTCTCTCTCTAAATTAATAATATAGTGAATACCAAATCTCCAGACTGGTCATACTATTAATTATAATAAGCATCAGCAGCAGCAGCTACCTAACCCCTCAATAGTTATGAAGGTTTTCATGTTCATTCAATCAGAAGCTAACATGGACCGTCATATAAATTTAAACTAAAGTCAAAAGCTATACTCATTGCTTCTGGAAAAAGATCCAGAGTTGAAGCATTATTAATAAAATGATTTACCTATAATTTAATTCAAGTCTACTTTATGCCCATTTTGCCATGTTTAGGTAGTGGATTATACAAAATTCATCTTCTGTTATCTCCTCCGGCTCTGCTCTTCTTTTATCTTTTCATGGCAGCACCCAACGCATTGTTAGTACGACGGAGCTGACTAATGCAAGGCAACGAAAAGAGGAACCAGTTTTCGATTATATCAATCACTGGAGAGCCCTCAGCCTCGAATGCAAGGATAGATTGTCCGAAGCATCTGCCGTGGAGATGTGCACTCATGGCATGGAATGGGACTTGCTTTACATTCTGCAGGTGAGCAAGCCAAGAACTTTCCAGGAATTGGCTACAAAGGCTCATGACATCGAAATGACAATAACAGAGCCGTCGCAATAAGTCTTCCTCCTTGTACGATACAAAGAAGGATCAGGGAGAGTACAAGAAGAGTACTAAGTCCTCGAAAACATCGACTAAAGAGTCCATGTCTATTTCCACTGGAGAGCCGGTGTGAATTTCTGGGAAGCCCAAGCCGGACCAAAAGAAGATCACATACTCCAAGGATGTTACAAAGAAACGTCCTATGCTAAAAGAGCTTCAGGAGAAGAAGTACCCATTCCCGTACTCGGACTTGCCGGGAATGTTGGATGGTTTGCTAGAAAACAAGGTAATTGAGCTTCCTGAACCAAAACGGCCAGAAGAAGCTGGAAAGATTTCTGATCCGAAATATTATCGATATCATAGGGTTATCGGTTACCCTCTTGAGAAATGTATTACGCTCAAGGAGCGTATTATGCAGCTGGCAAAGGATGGGAAGATCATATTGGATGTTGACGATACGGTTGAGACCAATTATACCTCCATCCAACTAGAAAATTCTCCACTTTCACGACCATTACAGTCTTGTCGAAAGAAATTCCTAATTGGGCTCCGTCTCCCAAAATAGAAGTATTTACACTTCAATTCGGGAGTCTAGAACCGATGATCTTACCATTAATGGTACAAGCACCACATATAGAAGTCAATTCTACTGTAGACATTCCGGATGAAGATCAAGAAGGATGGACCCTTATCACTCATTGAAAACCAAGGAAAGAAAGTTGTGTTCATCCATCAACTGTTCATCGTAGAAAAAGACAAAACAAAAGGAAGAACCCTAAGTATTCGAAGAACAAGAAAAGGTCAAAAACAAGCAAAAACAGGAAATCCAACCTGTTGATTTACTTGAGCAAGAGCCACTGGTCCCATCACCTTAGAGGAGTTCTTCCCATCAAATTTCTTCGAGAAAGCCACGGTGAACATGACGTCGTGTTTAGAGCTTGAGAATGAAGAAGATCGGGAAGACGAAGTGCAAGCGAGTCTTTCGAAAAGTGATGATAAGACTCTGATGGTACTAGAAGCCTTACCAAAACACATGGGTTGGAGGCAAATTTTTAATTTGCCGGAAGAAATGCGCCAACATGTAGTCGAGGCCTTGCTCCACCCGGATCTTTACACAAATAAGATCAAGGATGTCGGAGAACCAGCAAAAAGGCCTAATCAATATGCCACTTGCAACACTTGCTATAACTTTCACTAACGATGATCTATTGTTAGGATCTAAGCCTCACAATCGTCTTCTTTTTGTGATGGGTTACATAAGAGAACAGAAAGTTAAGCGCATATTGGTAGACGGAGGATCATCTGTCAACATCATGCCCAAATCCACAATGACTGATCTAGGTATCACTCGTGGAAGAGCTTTCCAAAAGTTGGATGGTGATTCAAGGATTCAACCTTGAAGGTCAAAGAGCAATTGGCATGATTTGTCTTGAACTATCAATGGGCGATTTGTCGACGACATCAATCTTTCACGTGATTGACTCGAAAACATCTTACAAGTTGTTGCTTGGACGACCATGGCTTCATGAACACGGAATAGTTGCTTCCATTCTTCATCGGTGCCTCAAATACTACCGTGGTAGTGAGAAAAATATTGATGGGGATGTCAAGCCTTTTACTAAAGCAGAGTCACATTTTGTCGATGCTCGGTTCTTTGAAGAAGGTACATCACCTAAGGAAACCATGCCATTAGCAATTTCTTCTACAAGGAAGGCTGCCCTAAAAGTTGTCAAGGATACTCGAGTAGCACCAAAAGATGATAATGCAAAACAACAACAAGATAGCTCAAATAGTAGCAAGCAGGAAAGTACATGCCAACCTCGCTAAGCAAGATCAACAAGTCGTGACGACAAATCTAACACCTCCAATTCTAAGGTATGTCCCGAAATCTCGTCGTAAAGAGGGTGATTCACTTTTTAGTGGAGGTACAAGTAGAAACTCTCACATCCAAGATGGTAAGAAGACCAACAAGCCCGACATGAATGTCTTGAAACAAAGTGTTGTAATGTCGGTACGACATGTGTATCGGCCGAAGGTAACTACACCCCCTCCGCCCGGGTTTGTCTCTTCTTTTGAAAGCCTACCTAGGGAGGAAGATAATTTGCCACATACGCGAACCAAAGAGGGATTTGATCCAAACGCTTATAAGCTCATGGAGAAAGTAGGTTACGACTTGGCTAACCCCGCTTCACTAGGTCGTAACACCCCATCCTCCAATCCATAATTAATCGACCAACATTTGCTTAATAACCATAACGACTTATGCTAATGAAAATTAAGATCAAGGTGGGGGCATTACTGTCGTCTCCGGATAATAGAGACAAGGCTAAGACAATCAATTAATTAATAATATTTTTTTTATACGACATAAACGATAACATGAAAGTTATGTTTATACAAACAATGGATAGGATGACTCTATTCCCATAATCGGAGTTCATACATAACCCAAAAACTTAAACTTATCCTAGCGTAACCCATAATAGCAAAGACATGCAAGAGGGGCGGTCAACGTGTCATTGCCCGACCTTGTCGAACCCTTCTCGTTAGACTCCTCTACTTCCCGATTCTCCTCGCTTAACCCTTGTCTCGTTTCTTCTTCCCTAAAACAAAATTTAAAGAAACAGGAAAAACTAAAAATGAGCGGTTGGCTCAATACGTTACCCTTGTCCCGTAAAAACACTTTTGGTGAGCCAGTGAGCGCGCGTTTTCAAAAATTCATTTGAAACATATCATTTAAGTAAAAGCTCGGTTTCTGCTTTGTAGACCTTTCGGTTAAAATTTTCGGTTTCGTAAATGTTTTAGCTTCCAGCTAACACTAGGACCCCAATTCATATGCAATTGCAGCCATGGCTTCGGCTGTACGATTCGGTTAAAATTCCCGCTTACGGAAGGGCCCATTACGATTAATTCTCGCTAGCAGACAATTATGAACGGTTAATAATAACCGATCAACGATTAACGATTAACGATTAATTGGGTCCAAAAATGTTAGGCCGTAGTAAAACAATCACGGTAAAGCTTTTCATAACAATTAAAATTTAAATTATTTTGGAAGGGTACAAGCAATAACGTACCTTGGTTAGGAAGTTTGCTTTGAACTAATTTTCGATTTACTTTGCTTTCGACGCTTCCGATAACCTTCGTTAGCAAAGAAATTTTCCCTTTACTTTAATATAATTTTTATATGTATATATGTATATACATATTTTCTCATACCCCTTTTTATCAAAATTACTAACTAATTCTTGAATTATACGCATGAATATGCATGTTCATATTTTCTTTAATTTTATTTTTTATTTTTCCAATAATTTCCTCAATTTCTCAAGCACACATAGATGTATTAATTCTTTCCTTCTTTGTATCTATTTATTTTCCATTATGAATAATTAAATTTAGTTTAGAAGAAAAAAATTAGAATTATTACATTAGTAATCAAGGTGTTGACAAAAAGAGGGTGACGAAGGGCAATTGGTGGCTGGCCGGAATCCGGTGGCCGGCGAACGGCAGCAGGCGGCAGCTGGTGGACGGCAGGTGGTCAGCGGCGTGGGCTGGAGGCTGGGCTGGAGGCGTGGGCTGGAGGCTGGCAATGGAAGGAGTGTTTTGGGCTTCGGCCTCCTTCCTTTCTTTGTTTTCAGCTTGCTTCTCTTTTTTTTTTTTTTTGTCGCTTTTGGCCCAGCCAGCCCCCTTCCTATTTATATTGGGCTTCGCAGCCCAAATCTTATCTCTTCCCCCCATCACCTCCATAAGATTTGGGCTTATCCAAATCATAATTATCCTTCACACTTGGTTAATGCTTCCACCATACACTTGTTCTCCATTTTTTTTTTCTCTGTAAAATTATTATTATTATTTAATTTTTTTTTTAATTTATTTATTTATTGGATGCACATTTTATAAATTGAGCATGAATTGGTATTTCTAAGTCAATTGTTTCTCATTTCCATTTTGACATTTATGCGCGGCTCACTGCTTCTTAAATATTGGAACAGAAAAAAATGCAATAATTAGATACAATTAAATTTTGGGGCCTTACATCCTCCCCTCCTTAAAAAAGTTTCGTCCCCGAAACTATAATCGATTAGTAGCATACCTTTAAAACAAGTGGGGATAATGATTTCTCATTTCCTCCTCGGTTTCCCATGTCGCCTCGTACACTCCATGGTGGGTCCAAATTACTTTAACTAAGGGTATTGCTTTGTTACGCAACTGTTTAACTTTTCGGTCCACAATTTTTACAGAGTTGCTCTTCATAAGTCAATCATTCCGCTTCAATATTTAACGGTTCATACACGATCGTGTGGGATGGGTCATATACATACTTTCGCAGTTGGGAAATGTGAAACACGTCATGTACGTGTTGTAGTTCCGGTGGCAGGGCCAGAGCGGTAAGCCACAGGATTGACTTTTTCGATGATCTCATAAGGTCCGATAAAACGAGGACTCAATTTACCTTTTACATTGAATCTTCCGATTCCTTTGCTTGGAGAAACCTTAAGAAAGACCTTATCACCTTCTTGAAATTCAAGAGGCTTTCTTCTACGGTCCGCATATGATTTTTGCCTATCCTGGGCCACTTTCATATTTCGTTGAATAACTTTAATCTTTTCAACCGTTTCGTGAATCATTTCCGGACCCAATACTAAGGTTTCATCCAGATCGCTCCAACAGAGAGGGGTTCTACACCTTCCGCCATATAATGCTTCAAAAGGTGCCATTCTCGATAGTCGCTTGGTAGCTATTATTATATGAAAATTCAGCTAATGGAAGATATTCCTCCCACTTCCCCGAAATTCCAATATGCATGCTCGTAGCATATCTTCAACCACTTGGTTTACTCTTTCCGTTTGCCCATCGGCCTCGTGGTGATACGAGCTACCGAACCGTAGTTTTGTTCCAAATGCTCTTTGCAAGGCTTTCCAAAACGAGCCTGAAATCTCGAGTCCCTATCCGAGGTTATATCTTTAGGAATCCCATGCAAACGCACAACTTCTTTCACATATATTTGAGCTAACTTATCAATCCCCCAAGAATCATGTATTGGTATAAAATGAGCCGACTTTGTAAGTCCGTCAACAATTACCCATATCGCATTTTTCTTTGATGCTGAAAGGGGTAATCCCATAATAAAATCCATGGAGATGGAATCCCACTTCCAAACAGGGATCTCCAATGGTCGCAACTCACCTACCGGGCGTTGGTGTTCCGCTTTCACTTTCTCGACGTACAAGGCACCTATTCACAAATTGGGCTATATCTCTTTTCATGTTGTTCCACCAAAAGGTTTGTCTCAAATCTCTATACATTTTCGTACCCCTGTGGTGAATGGAGTACCTGGTGTTGTGTGCTTCGCTAGTATCCTCGCCCTTATTTGCACGCCGAGTGGTACACAAATTCTCGTTCGGAATCTTATAACCCCTTGATCATCCTCATGAAATCCCAAAGCTTTTCCTTTGCTTATACTTTCTTTGATTCTCTTAATCTCATTATCCCGGCTTGCGCTTGTTTAATTTCTTCCGTAAGGGTAGGTTGAACTGTTAACATTGACAGAATCATGTTTGACTCATAGGATAATACCGGTTCAATCCCTATTCTTTGCAAATCTCTTAATATCTCAGGACATATAACCTTTAATGCATTCACACCATGATGGGCTTTCCGACTCAATGCATCCGCCACAACATTTGCCTTCCTCGGGTGATAGTGAATTTGCATATCGTAATCCTTTAGGAACTCCAACCATCTTCATTGTCGCAAATTCAACTCTTTCGGGTGAAAATATACTTGAGACTTTTATGATCCGTAAAAATCTTGCATACGCTTCCATACAAGTAATGTCTCCAAATTTTTAAGGCAAAAACTACTGCGGCTAATTCCAAATCATGAGTGGGATAATTCTCGCTCATATGACTTCAATTGCCTAGAAGCATATGCTATGACTCTCCCATTCTCGCATCAAGACGCACCCAATTCCTTGTCTAGATGCATCACTATACACAACGAATTCCCCTTCTTGCACCGGTAAGGCCAAACTCGGTGCAGAGAGTGAGCCGTTTCTTGAGCTCTTGAAATGCAGCTTCACACTTGTTATTCCATTCAAATTTCGTTGTTTTCCTCAAAAGGTTAGTAAGGGGCAAAGCTATTCGTGAAAAATCCTGTACAAATCGTCTATAATATCCTCGCCATTCCCGTAAAGCTTCGGACTTCGTCACATTTGCTCGGTTTAGGCCACTCGGCCATCGCCTTAACCTTCTGGGGATCAACTTTAATTCCTCTTTAGAAATTACATGCCCCAGAAAATTTACTTCGGACAACCAAAATTCGCATTTTGACAACTTAGCATATAACTTATGAAGCCTCAAAGTTTGCGTAACAACTCTTAAATGATCAGCATGCTCCTCCTCCGTCTTAGAATATATTAAAATATCATCAATAAAAACAACAACAAATTTATCCAAATAGGGCCTAAATATTCTATTCATCAAGTCCATAAAAGTCGCTGGAGCATTTGTTAACCCAAAAGGCATAACCGTGAATTCATAATGTCCATAACGCGTCCCGAATGCCGTTTTGGTATATCCTCGAGCTTAATTCGCAATCGATGATATCCAGACCGGAGGTCAATTTTTGAAAACACTCCCATTCCCTGTAATTGATCAAATAAATCCTCAATCCTTGGCAAAGGATACTTGTTCTTTACGATGACCTTATTTAGTTCTCTATAATCTATACATAACCTCAAAGTTCCATCTTTCTTTTTACAAACAAAATCGGCGCGCCCCAAGGAGATACACTCGGCTTTATATAACCTTTTTGCAACAATTCCTCCAACCGAACCTTTAACTCTTTCAGTTCCGCGGGAGCCATCCTATATGGAGGTTTGGAAACGGGTCGTGCTCCTGCTCAATCTCTATCTCAAAATCAATTTCCCTTTTTGGGGCAACCCAGGAATTTCACTTGGGAAAACGTCAGGAAATTCTTTAACTACAGGAATATCCTCTATCTTTGTCTCCTGTTTTTCTTCCATTATAAAGCATAAATAAGCTTCCTTTCCTTGCTTAGCAAGTCGTCTAGGGGCTCTCAGCGACGCTACCGTACAGCTCCAATCTCCCTAGTACCTTGAAACCTCACTTCCCTGCCGTTTGTACCCTTTAAGGATATGATCCGGCCTTGGCAATCTATTTTTGCCCCATGCTTAGACAACCAATCCATACCCAAGATTACATCAAATTCCGACAGGTCAAACTGTACCAAATCACCCCTAAAATTCTCTTGACTTAGGGTAATAGGGCAATTCTTATACATAACGTCACATTTTATGGTTTGACCTGTAGGCGGACTCACATATAATTCTACGGGTTGTTTATTCGGTTTCAAACCTATCCGAGATGCGAGTTTGATGAAATAAAAGAGTGTGTGGCACCTGAGTCAAATAAAACAAGTAAGTGGTACTGAATTTAAAAAGAGCGTACTAGCCACAACGGTCCCCGTGTCGGTAGCCTCGCTTTTTACTTATTACATAGGCTCTTCCGACCTGTCTACCGCCCGCAGATACTCGTGGCTGCCCTTGCATTCTTTTGGTTTTGGCTTGGACCTTTGCTTGCTGGGAAGGTCTGGTTGGGCAATTCGCAATTAAATGGTTATAATCCCCACACCAAGAATAACGATTGGTGCCAGCTCAACAATCTGTCGTGTCGTGGTTGGTTCGACCACACTTCAAGCATTGTTTCTTAGCTAAGGTAGAGGTTTGGAACTTAGTTCCTGTACTTGCAGGCTTTTTGCTTGGTGTTCCCTCTGTAGAATTCTTTTTTCATTTCCTCTCTTTCGGAAGGTATTCGGACTCAACATCCGTAATTCCCTCTTCACCCTTTCCACTTCGCGGCTCGCTCATACAATTCTTGACTAGTTTGTATAGATTGCCCAGCCAATTGGTGCCTAATATAGGGTGCTAAACCTTCCTCAAATTTCGTCATTCTCATACGATCCGTGGCTACGTACTCCGAGGCAAACCTAGACAATTCCGCAAATTTATTCGCATACTCCATCACCGACATATTGTCTTGCTTTAATTCCATAAATTCCTTTTGCTTTTGTCTTTGCAAGGATACGGGGTAAAATTTTGCTCTCAACTCCTTTAAAACTTATCCCATGAGCCTTCGGAGTTTTGAAACTTAGTCCTTACAGTTCCCCACCGGATATCAGCCTGTCCAGGTGAGATAAAAAGTCCCAATGTTTACACGTTTCTCGCTTGGTACCTCTACCACATCGAATATTTTCTCTATCTCGCCTAATCCATTCTTCCAGTACCACTGGATCCATTTTTCCATCATACGTTTTTGGATTTTGTTTTGCTACTCTTTCAAAAAGTCTCCCTTCCTTTCCAGAATTTTCGTGAGCTGGATTCCCTAAGTTTCTGCGTTACCACCGCTATAATCTGTCCCTAACATTTCAGGATCTATGTCCTTGAGTACTCCCTTCTTATCTAGCTCATCCTCGACCTTTTGCATATCACTTTCGCCCGATGTGGGGTTAGGATTGGAGGGGTTTGATTAATTGACTGGGTGTGTAACGATTCTTCATTGTTTTCTTGCAGTTCGTTTTTCGGAATGCTCTCGTCTTGAATCGACATTCCGCTCAATAAAAAAAACAACAATAATTAACTTTTCCTTTTCTCTCTTTCTCCATTTTTGTTTTCATCGGACTAATACACGTTCATATATATATATATAACACCTTCTTTATTCGTTAAAGTTATATTATACATTATTCGACTACTACACTAATATTCCCTTGATAGATCTACAAAATGTCCACCCTTAGCAACAAAATTGGTGGAAAGAGGGGTTAGATTAATCACTATTCTACCCCTACAGTACCCATACTTATACAACCATACAACTCCACTCCTTCTCTTTTCCCCTTTTTTTTCATCGGTTAGTTTATATTACACACTATTTTACATATTTACATATTCTACACAGACTAGTTACCCCTAGATTCGTCAACTCTTCCTTTTTCAATTTTTCACATCGTGAAATCCGAGTCGCTATCATTATCGGTGTCGGGCCCCGAACTCCATGAGTCACTCTCCTCCATCTCATCTTCCTCGGGATCTATCACTTCACTTTCATCAGAACTTATCCGAATAATCTCTGGGGACTCCGGGATATCAACTACACTCACAACATCACCGGAACCACTAGATGCATCCGCCTCATAATTGTCCCATATATCATAGCCATCTTCTCCGGCCCAAATATTAACATTGTCGACTCAAACTCAGTGGATGGGTGAATTTGGAGCTACTCGGGTTCTCAACATTCGCCGCTTCCGAAAAGAGTCCTCAGTAACCGTGCAGGGGTAAACCCACCGCGATCGGCCAAGTCTCGGAGCTTCAATTCCTCGACTACGCGAGTCCCATGGATTCCCATAAGTCGAAAATGTGCCCCATGTTCCCCAACATTTCCAAAGTGTCCATAAATTCCCGATATTTATTTTTAAAGGACAACCAGGGTTCAACATCGGGTAAACCTTTTAGTAAGCACCGTACTTTGACAACAGGGTCAATGAAAGGAGTTTCGGGATTGCTTAGTACATGCTGCAAGAAGACAGACCTTTAACGTCTTTATGTAGTCGGTCACACGTTGACCCAACTTCATTTTAATTTCGAACGGATCCCTTGGCGCCATTTCCTATTACCAATAACAAAACATTAAGACCTTGTATAATCTCACATATCCATCACAATGACTCAACTACCTCTCTCTATTTTCTCTAAACATATCGCCCAAATTTTGGTCTCATTTTGACGTTCGGATACGGTCCAAAGTGCTAGGCTCGATACCACCTCTCGTAACACCCCATCCTCCAATCCATAATTAACTCGACCAACATTTGCTTAATAACCATAACGACTTATGCTAATGAAAATTAAGATCAAGGTGGGGGCATTACCGTCGTCTCCGGATAATAGAGACAAGGCTAAGACACTCAATTAATTAATAATATTTTTTTTATACGACATAAACGATAACATGAAAGTTATGTTTATACAAACAGATGGATAGGATGACTCTATTCCCATAATCGGAGTTCATACATGACCCAAAAACTTAAACTTATCCTAGCGTAACCCATAACAGCAAAGACATGCAAGAGGGGCGGTCAACAGTGTCATTGCCCGACCTTGTCAAAACCCTTCTCGTCGGACTCCTCTACTTCCCGATTCTCCTCGCTTAACCCTTGTCTATTTCTCCTTCCCTAAAACAAAATTTAAAGAAACAGGAAAAACTAAAAGTGAGCGGTTGGCTCAATACGTTACCCTTGTCCTGTAAAAACACTTTTGGTGAGCCGGTGAGCGCGCGTTTTCAAAAATTCATTTGAAACATATCATTTAAGTAAAAGCTCGGTTTTCTGTTTTGTAGACCTTTCGGTTAAAATTTTCGGTTTCATAAATGTTTTACCTTCCGGCTAACACTAGGACCCCAATTCATATGCAATTGCAGCCATGGCTTCGGCTGTACGATTCGGTTAAAATTCCTGCTTACCGGAAGGGCCCATTACGATTAATTCTCGCTAGCAGACGATTATGAACGGTTAATAATAACCGATCAACGATTAACGATTAACGATTAATTGGGTCCAAAATGTTAGGCCGTAGTAAAACAATCACGGTAAAGCTTTTCATAACAATTAAAATTTAAATTATTTTGGAAGGGTACAAGTAATAACGTACCTTGGTTAGGAAGTTTGCTTTGAACTAATTTTCGATTTACTTTGCTTTCGACGCTTCCGATAACCTTCGTTAGCAAAGAAATTTTCCCTTTACTTTAATATAATTTTTATATGTATATATGTATATACATATTTTCTCATACCCCTTTTATCAAAATTACTAACTAATTCTTGAATTATACGCATGAATATGCATGTTCATATTTTCTTTAATTTTATTTTTTATTTTTCCAATAATTTCCTCAATTTCTCAAAGACACATAGATGTATTAATTCTTTCCTTCTTTGTATCTATTTATTTTCCATTATGAATAATTAAATTTAGTTTAGAAGAAAAAAATTAGAATTATTACCTTAGTAATCAAGGTGTTGACAAAAAGAGGGTGACGAAGGGCAATTGGTGGCTGGCCGGAATCCGGTGGCCGGCGAACGGCAGCAGGCGGCAGCTGGTGGACGGCAGGTGGTCGGCGGCGTGGGCTGGAGGCTGGGCTGGAGGCGTGGGCTGGAGGCTGGCAATGGAAGGAGTGTTTTGGGCTTCGGCCTCCTTCCTTTCTTTGTTTTCAGCTTGCTTCTCTTTTTTTTTTTTTTTTGCTTTTGGCCCAGCCAGCCCCCTTCCTATTTATATTGGGCTTCTGCAGCCCAAATCTTATCTCTTCCCCCATCACCTCCATAAGATTTGGGCTTATCCAAATCATAATTATCCTTCACACTTGGTTAATGCTTCCACCATACACTTGTTCCCCATTTTTTTTTTTTCTCTGTAAAATTATTATTATTATTATTTAATTTTTTTTTAATTTATTTATTTATTGGATGCACATTTTATAAATTGAGCATGAATTGGTATTTCTAAGTCAATTGTTTCTCATTTCCATTTTGACATTTATGCGCGGCTCATCTGCTTCTTAAATATTGGAACAGAAAAAAATGCAATAATTAGATACAATTAAATTTTGGGGCCTTACATAGGCAAAGTGGTTGAAGCTGAAACCTATGGCATTAATGGGACCCGGAAGAAGATTCAAAAGCAGGGTGGCTCGGTGGAAGTCTCGAAAGTCGGCCTAGGCTATACACCACCCCAACCAATTAGGATATCTAGGCGACGGAAAGACAAACAATCTATCATTCAAGTACATCGCGGCAAAAGAGGTGGAGGATGACAATGATGAAGATGTCCAACTTGCCGCTAAGTCCTCGGTGTTCGATAGGTTGCAATTATCTACCTCGGAAAGACGCCCTTCCGTGTTTACAAGAATAGGGGAGGCCAAAATTCCAAACCCTCGGTATTTTATAGAATAAAAGGAAGCGGGCAATCGAGGCCTTCGGTTTTCAACAGAATCAACAAAGGGGAAAATGTGTCTAAATCATCACCCTTTCTGCAGAAAGACTCGGTGTTCCATCGTCTCAGCGATACGAATGAGGGACAAAGTTGTATCCCCTCTCGTATGAAGCGCATTTCAACACTAGACGTGAAGACAGATGGCTCTCTAAGAGTGAAAAGACGTACTCGTGGTCCTTACCGGTCGGCGAATTGACTCTAGTCCTAAGAAGGATGGAGAGCAAGAAGAAGTAGCTTCATCGAACCATATCACGGTTCGGGAACGAGAGGATTCAGATTCGGAGATAGAGATTGCAGAAACTCCTCAAACTCTTGAAGATGGGGGCAAGCTACGATCGACGATTTGAAAGAATTGAATCTCGAAACCGATGAGGAATCGCGCCCTATCTATGTAAATTCCTTACTTACACAAGAGGAAGAGAATGAGTACTTCAACCTTCTCTCGGAGTACAAGGATGTATTCGCATGGAGTTACAAAGAAATGCCGGGGCTAGACCCCAAAGTTGCGAGTCCATCACTCGGCGATAAGAAAGGGAGTTTCCCTAAGAAACAGACCTCGTAGGCGCTTCCGCCTAGAGTTAGTACCTTAAATCGAAAGGGAGGTCAACAAACTCATAGAGGCAGGATTCATTCGTGACGTAAAATACCCAACATGGACCGCAAATATCGTTCCTGTGAGGAAGAAAAATGGTCAACTTTGCATCCGTGTAGACTTCCGGGATCTCAATGAGGCTTGTCCAAAAGATGATTTTCCGCTACCAGTCATTGAGCTCATGATTGACTCCACCACCGAACATGAAGCCTTGTCATTCATGGATTGCACTCTGCAGGTACAATCAAATTCAAATGGCGCCGGAAGATCAAGAAGCAACAGCCTTCCATACCCCAAAAGGCATCTTTTGTTATAAAGTGATGCCATTCGGTCCGAAAAATGTGGGGGCTACATATAAGAGGGCAATGCAGAATATCTTCAATGACATGCTTCATAAGAAAGTAGAATGTTACATTGATGACTTGGTGGTCAAGTCCAAGGAAAGGTTAGAACACTTGCAGGACCTTTGTCAAATCTTTGAACGGCTGCGAAAGTGCCAATTAAAGATGAACCCACTCAAATGTGCATTTGGTGTTACCTCCGGAAAATTCTTGGGCTTTATTGTTCGTCACGGAGGCATTGAGGTTGACCAGGAAAAGATCAAAGCAATCCAAGAAATGCCTGAACCAAAGAATCTCAAAAAGCTTCGTAGTCTTCAAGGTCGGTTGGCTTACATTCGAAGGTTCATTTCAAATCTGGCTGGTCGTTGTCATCCTTTCAGCCACCTCATGAAAAAGATGCGCTCTTCAAATGGGACAAGTCATGCCATAGGGCTTTTGAAAGCATCAAGAAATACTTGTCAAATCCTCTAATATTAGGGGCACCAATTCTTGGAAAATCGTTAATACTTTACATTGTAGCTCGGGATAAGTCACTAGGGGCATTATGTGCTCGGAAAAATGAAGAAGGGAAGGAACGGGCCTTGTACTACCTCAATCGTACTTTGGTTGGAGCTGAGTTGAATTACTCCCCAATTGAGAAGATCTATCTAGCTCTCATATTTGCCATTCGAAACTAAGGCATTACACGCAATCTCACACAGTTCAAGTCATTTCTAAAGCCGATCTTATTAAGTAGATCTTGTCGAGGCCAATCTTAAGCGGAAGACTTGCAAAGTGGGTTGTTCTCTTAAAGCAGATGCGACATCGTCTACGTCCCACGTAAAGCCGTCAAAGGGCAGGCATTAGCAGATTTCTTGGCCGATCATCCAATACCGGATCACTGGGAACTAAATGACGATTTGCCTGGAGAAGATGTGTTTTTCATCACATCCTCCCGCCTTGGGAAATGTACTTTGACGAGGCAGCAAGACACGATGGTGCTTGGTGCAGGAGTAGTATTTGTTTCTCTTGAGAAACATATTCTCCCATATTCATTCACACTTACCCAGTTGTGTTCAAACAACATGGCCGAGTATCAAGCGTTAATCTTGGGTCTTCGGATGGCAATTGAGATGGGAATCAAAGATCTAGATATTTATGGTGACTCACACTTGGTTATTAATCAACTCCTAAAGGAATATGAAGTTAAGAAGGAAGTCCTTGTTCCGTATTACAAGCATGTCCTACGATTGCTAGATAGATTGGACACGGTCAAGTTAGAACATGTTCCTCGAAGTGCCAACAAGACGGCCGACGCGCTTGCAAATCTTGCAGCCACCGTGGCATCGGGGCGGAAGAAACCATAGATGTTCCAATATGTGGGCGATGGGTTGTGACACCTTCGATGAAAATTTTGTAGAAGACACCAATGCGGTAAGTGCGTGTGAAGTAGATGAAGAAGATTAGCGACAACCACTTATCGATTACTTAGAATATGGCAAGCTCCCTAGTGACCCTAGGCATAAGACAGAAATTCAATGGAGAGCTCCACATTTCCTCTGCTATAATGGGACGCTATATCGACGCTCTTTTCATGGTCTTTGGTTGCGATGCCTCGGCATGGAAGAAGCAAGGCAAGCAATGGAGGAAGCTCATTCGGGTATATGTGGAACACATTAGTCGAGACCTAAACTCTATGATCGTATCAAAAGGATGGGCTACTTCGGCCCACTATGGTTGAAGACTCGCATAGATTACGCCAAGAAGTGTGAGGCTTGTCAATTTCATGCAAATTTTATACATCAACCTCCGAACCAGTTGCATCCTACGGAGGCATCTTAGCCTTTTGAAGCCTGGGGATTGGACGTTGTTGGCCCAATCACACCCAAATCGTCTGCTAGTCACGCTTACATCTTGGCCGCTACTCGATTATTTCTCAAAATGCGCAGAAGCAATTGCATTGAGGGAAGTAAAAAGGAGAACGTTGTTGATTTTATGAGGACACATATCATTTATCGATACGGTGTACCTCGATATATCATTATCGACAATGGTAAGCCATTTTTCAACAATCTAATGAGCAATCACGTGCGAAAAGTTCAAGTTTGCTCAACACAAGTCTTCCATGTATAATGCTCCCGCAAATGGCCTGGCGAAGCTTTTAATAAAACGTTGTGCAACTTGCTCAAAAAGGTTGTCGCGAAATCCAAATGGGATTGGCATGAGAGGTTAGGTGAAGCTCTATGGGCATACGGAACCACGTATAAAACGCCAACACAACCAACTCCCTTTGCTCTAGTTTATGGGGTTGAAGCTATATTGCCATTATAACTTTAGATTCCATCCTTTTGTATTGCCATACAAGAGGGCTTGACAGAAGATGAAAATCACAAGCTTCGTTTAGCTAAGTTGGAGGCCTTGGATGAAAAAAGACTTCGAGCACAACGAAGTTAGAATGTTATCAAGCTCAACTTTCTCGGCTCGGGCATTCAATAAAAAAGTTCGACCGCGTTCGTTTCAAGTAGGAGATCAGGTACTTGCAGTAAGAAGACCAATCATCATGTCTCACAAGACTAGAAGCAAGTTCACTTCAAAGTGGGATGGTATGTAGTGCGGGAAGTCTACACAAATGGTGCCTACAAGATAGTTGACACGAAAAGAGTAAGAGTTGGCCCTACAAATGGGAAATTCTTGAAGATTTATCATTCTTAATCATCGTCTCTTGTAAGCTCCTAAGCAAGAGCTTAAAGTGCTCATTCTTTCAAGTTGCAATTAAATGTACTACTCCTGGCCCACAAGAGTATAAACTGTGAATAACGGAAAAAAAAATTCCTTCTTTTCTGTTTGAACTACGTTTGGCTTGATCCTTTAGGGTATTATAATCCCTGTAGGTATGTAGGCAGCTTGAGAATAAACTTGAGTACAACCGCAAAATAAGAAAGATAAATAAAGTTTGTTGGTATTGCACACATTATCACATCTTTATTTCGAAATCTAAAGTAAAGTTGTGACTTTATTGCAACATACTCAAACTAGTAACAACAGTGAATAATTTCAAAGTTCAAAAAAAGAGAGAAAAAACAGGATAATAAATTGCAATAAAAAAAGGAGAGTCTAAGATAAAAGCATTAAATAAAGTCTATCCATCCAAAGTGCCTAAAAGTTCTTGGACACGTCTTTTGGTCGCTTCAACCTGAGTTATCTTTGCTTCAGTAGCTTGGGAGGTAGCATCCAATGCAACAACCTCCTTTTGAAGAGATGATGCATCATCGCTGACCTTCTTCAATAAAGCTTCCTTTTCCTTGAACGAGTCTTGCAACTCCTGTTCTTCGACTTTGACTCGTTTAATGTCATCCTCGAGTAATTTCCTTTGCTTATGAACTCTAGCAATTAAAGCAGCTTTCTTATCAAGTTCATCACCGATCTTTCCTGCAGATGTTTTGGCCTCCTCAAGTTGGGTTAACAAAATTGTCTCGCTGACTTAATACCTCCGCCACCGGAGTGTAATCCTGCAATTGGGTTTTCAACTTCATGTATTGCTCAAGTTCATTCAAGTACGCACTAACATTGTTCTTCAACTTTGAGTAATCGGTCCGAAAGGATGACAAAGTTTTGTATATCTCTTCAGACTTCTCTCCTCATATGAGTTATGTCATCTGTAGATTTTGGGACTACTTTCTTCGGATAATGCAGAAAGCGCTGCTGCGTACTTGTGGCTAAATCATCAAACACACGGGAAGAAATTCTTCCTGGAAGATAGGATGAGACTAATGGGGTAGGAGAATGAGGACGCTCTACTCTCTTGCTCGAATAAGGCACGACATTTACCCTTTTCCCTAGTGAAGGCATGTAGTCAACGGAATCTCCTCTAGATGCTTATACAATAGGTACAGATCATGGTGTCTTCGCTATCTTTATGGCTAACAGTGACATTTGTCTTCTTCTTAACTCCCATATTTTGCCCCTACATCATAAGCAAAATCACATGAGTTAAAACCAAAAATAAAAAATAAAAAATGAGACAATAAGATATGCCTTTTCTTCGATATCGCCCTTTGATTGCGATGCATCAGCTGCACTGTTGGCCTTACCCTTAGACTTTGGTAAAGCCTCCACGCTATATCGCTGTATCCCTTGATCCCGAAAACCGCTTGTCACTACCAGTAAAGGGATTGACCCGTAAGCCTTTTAAAGCGTCTATCTTCTCTTTTCCGGGGAACACGTCCTGCTTTTCGAGGAGACGGGTCCGGTCCTACCGAAGAACTATCGCCCCCTTCTTCATTAGGGTCAACAGGAGAAGAAGTAGTCTCATAAACTTGTGGTATATTCGGCTTGTGTGCACTTACTTTTCCACTGGTAACAACTAGTGCAGAAACATCATCAACAACTTTTGCTCTACTAGTTTTTCATGGGCGCGAAAAATCATAGTTTGGCCGTTTGGAATCAAGAGGAAAAAGATCGCCTCTAAAAGATCTCCACCACCTTACATACGCTTTGGTAGCTAGTATGGATTGCTTGTCCGGAGGAAGAGGGACGTATACGAGTGGATTTGGTTACATGCTCTGTTAGGTTAAACCAATAACATCCTCGCTTCTTCCAAAGTACCTTTATGCATTTCCTTCTTCTCCTCACCTAATACATCTTGGTGATAGCCAAATTGTCGCCCAAACTTACAAGGGAAATATGGCTCAATCATGATTTTCTTTCGTTTCCGAAGGGTCAAAACCCGTAACGAAGACAAATCATATAAGCTTGCCAACTTTGAGACATATCCTTGGTGTCTGTCAAAAATCTATGGAACTTGCTTGTCTCTGTCTTAAAGAGAGCATTAGTGTACATAGCGGCAACGTCCTTACATCTTAACAGCTCTCGAGCTGCTAATAGGTCGTGGGTTAGGCTCATCTTCTCCTTTGAAAATCTGATCATTTTGGGTAGGCCATAGCATTGATGAGGATGCTCAAAATGGACGTTGAAATAAGTCCCAAGCCATCCATAAACATAATGGATAGGAAAATGACTTCTAGCTTATGCAAGCTTTTAGCCAAAGAGATAGTGTTCAATCCTCGATAAATGCTAGCTAAAGTAGGGATTGCCAAGTTCATACGCTCTCCGTGAGTAAGTTTACTCGGTAGCTTTGAACACCTCCGGACGGATAAGACATGGCTTGTTGGTTGGAAACACAAAGGAGCATAACGAACATGTTATAAGGGCGGCAAGGTAGGCCTCTTCAATCATCTCTTCCGGGATCTTGACTGTGACGAAAGGGTCTTTGTCCTTTTTGGTTCTTGGTGAATAAGATTTAATTTTTCCGGATGGGCAAGAAGTAAGTGTAGGGCTGTAGTCGTCTTCCTGTTGACACGTGGAGGAGGGGCTGTGTAGATCACCTTTCCACGAAACCAAAGTGCACCCAGATCGAAGCGGGAGTTGGATTGTACCATTAACATCCTGACATAATTTATGAAATGCAGCGAAAGAGGAAGGTACAAGTCTCCGGAATATCACTATGACTTTGGCCGTGCGAAAAAAGCTCTTTAGCGAGATGGAATCACTTTTTCGTAATAAGACGCGTTAGCGAGGAGCCCACCTATAATCCATAAATCCCATAAGGAAATTGACATGTCGCCTATCTTAGTGCAGAAGGTATTAGCGGTAGGATACCGAGTTCACAAAATGCCCCGAAAGTTGTGGAACTTAAGTCGTAAGAGAATAAGGATGCAAAAAGACCATTATAGAGTCTCCATTTGACCGAGTCTATTCTCATTACAACTAAGAATATCTTTAAGCCACTCCCAATATCCGGTAATAAAAAATTTATTGGTAAAGCATGGTGAAAAGTTGCCCCAAGACACTGAACCATCGGCTATATGGTGATAGAGCAAAGGTGCCGGTTCTCGAGAAGAGATTGGAGCTGTAAAAAGTGGCGAAGGAAGCTTCAAGAGTTTCGAGGTGAAGGAATCCCCTCCGGAGTATACATGTCTCAAGTACACTCCACACTCCAGCATAACTGTGTAAGGTGGTCGTCAGCGTAGACTGTTTGGAGGAAAGTGGTGTTGGTGGATCTACCAGGAATGTCACTCCTTCTTCAATAGGATCATCCTTTCTGTCTAAGATAACGACTAATGGTGTCAAGGAATTAGATGATGATTCCAGAAAATAAACCATCGTCTTCAGCAAAGGAGGAGAACGACGCTAATGTCTTTGGGTTGGATAAGTTGATGGCTCGTTCGAAGATCCGAGTTGTGCAGGTCGAATAAGTCGGATGGTTCTTTCCGAGACTCGGAATCGAATAAATTGTCCCGACGTCTCCGGGTTGGATAAGTCGGATGGCTCGTTACGAAGCTCCGAGTTGCCTAGGTCAAATAAGTCGGATGGTTCTTTCGGAGACTCGGAATCCAATAAATCGTTCGACGTCTCCGGGTTGGATAAGTCGAATGAGTTGAATGGCTCGCTTTGACGTCTCCGAGTCAAGTGTTGACGTGAATGATTTATTCTAAATAGCACGGAAGTTTGCAAGAACGACATTAGCGAGTCATTTTTGAAAAATAAAAATCATGTGAAAATTGCATAATAAAAAAAGTCCCGACATCCCAAAAGACTCCATTTCCTCAGGTTCCCTAAATTAGAGAGAGAAACTAAAAAGATTGAAACATAAACAACTGAACAACCAAATAAAAAGAAAGACCCCAAAACAATTATTAAAGAAAAGCAAGGATATCCCATGAATTATACTTAAATAAGTCCAAACATGCGACCTAGGTAATTCGGTATCGTCCTACGCCAAATTAAAAGGTTCTAAAAAGAGTCATTAAAATTGACTCGTATCAATCATTTTCTAAATGTTCGAGATACAAGCTGCTCCAAGCACTCAACAAAACTCGTGTACGCAGCCGATTCTCGAAGTGGGCATTTATAGGAGGCAAAAATTCGTTAGCCAACTATTTGCCGCGCGTGTAAAATTGGCTTTGAAAAAAGCCTTTAAAATTAAAATCAAAAGAAATCAAATTACGGCCAATTAGAAGCTGCCACATGTCATTAATGATGCGAGTAAATAATAAATATTTCTTTTTAAGAATTATGGGCCTGGGCTTTGGGCCAAAACCTAAGCCAAACCCTAACTCCAAAAAATGTATAAATAGAGGTTATTTCCTCATTTTTTTAACACATTCAGCATCTGCGAAATCTAGAGCTCAAGCCGCAAACGACATCCAGCTACCAAGTGCCAAGGATCAAAGTATACAACAGTTCAGAAATCGAGTCAACGATTCAAATTCAAGACTCTCAACACATCCGGATCAAGAACCATTCGGCGTTTATCGTCCGCCTCAACATCAACGTTCGAGATCAAGTTACAATGCCCTCGAATCATTCAAGTTCCAAGGAGATTGAATTAGAGGATTACGTTTATCGTATTCAATATAGAGATTATACCCATTAACCAAAAATCAATACAAATTATATTTGTTTCCTAATTTCCTGTCTTTATTTATTTTAGACTCGAAATTTGTGTTTACGAGGGGTTGTTTATATATAAAGATAACATGGTGGTGGTGGATGGATGGATGGATGCCAATGCCATCAATTGTCCGGTGAACATTACTAAATTCGGTAGTCATCTTTATCATTACGTAGGCCAAGCAAAGCTTAGTGAAAACTATCTTGAAGAATTCAATAAAATACATCATTATTCATAAACAAAAATTCTCAATGTTGTTCTACCGGAACACTCGCAACTATGGGGAAACTAATATGGACAATAATCTCTTCAAAAGCTGATACTTTGTGGGTTAAATAGGTAAATGAAGTGTACTTAAAAGGTAAAAACTTATAGGAATATACAACTATAGTAGGGTAAAGCTGGTAATGGGTGAAATTGTATAAGATCAAGGAGAAATTTGGGAAAGGCTATGTCCATGATAGATGGCAACACACCTAAGATAGATCCTACAAAATCAAATCAGGCTATCAATGGTCGACAGGAGTTAGACCACCTATGTCTAAACATAAGTATATTGTCACGGTTACTCATGAATGACAAACTCACTACCGAAGCAAGCTTTTGTAACCGGGGAATGCGTCAACAGAATGCTTTTTTTTTCTTCCATGAACAAGAGGACACCAAGCATTTGTTTTTCCAGTGTCCTTTTCGATCTGTTGACACGATTACGATCGGATAATTCCCCAAATTCAGAACCCATTTTTCTGATCTTGACCAAATCTTAATCACCTAATAATTACAACAGAGAAAGCCGATACCTTTGCAACCCTATTTCATCCAAAATTTTAGTACAAACCTAGTTCACTAGTTTTCCCAAAGAATCAATGCATATAATTGCAACCCAATTCAAACCCGGATA
The DNA here is from genome assembly GCA_021018815.1 of Talinum fruticosum. Lineage (NCBI taxonomy): Eukaryota > Viridiplantae > Streptophyta > Magnoliopsida > Caryophyllales > Talinaceae > Talinum > Talinum fruticosum. The sequence goes on along the minus strand of JAITYX010000037.1, from coordinate 2,728,567 downwards.
CAAAAGGTCTCGAAAATTTCAAGTACAAACCCAGGTTCACTAAGTTTCAGTACAGGGCACGAGAGAGAGAGAAGATGCATACCTGCTGCAGCGATGGTGAACAAACGAGGACAAGAATAACGGCGAGAACGATTAGAAGAAGAAGATAGCGATGGTAAACAAACTACGACCGAAGTAGAGGGCGATGGAGACAACAATTGAAACGGAAACGGAAACGGAAATGTCGATCGATGAAGCTATGGCCTGTCGTGTTAACTTACTTTTTTTAATTGTTTTTCAAATAAATTCATCAGCGATTTTCCTTCTTGTTTTCTCCGGGGCCAATTTTTAGTCATGTGCACCGCACATGATCCATGAATCACGACCCTTTTTATGGTCGATACAGATTTCGACCACTAAAAGCGTCAAGATATTCAGCTAAGTAAAAATAACGCGAGAATTTGCTTGTCGACGCTAAACAAAAGGGTCGACCATTAAGGGTCGAAATTGGGCCCCGTTTTCTAGTTGTGATTATATGACGTATATTATATTTTTTTTCTAATCCTTTTTAAAAAACGTCTACTGATTTGATCACAAAAATTAATATAGCTTACTAGTTAGTTATATACATCTTGACCATCAAAAAGTAATATAATTTAATTTTGAGTTACATATAAAAAGAGTGAGCTTAATTTTTTTAATTTAAAAACTATTTTTAGTAAGATATAATTATCTTTAAAAAATAATATTATAGTTCAAAAATTTTTTTACTAATATTATAAATTTTACATCATTAGATGATATTATATAATAATTATATAACAACACTGTTATATTACTATTTTGTAATAAATTTTAATTTTAACTTATTTTATATTGGTTAAATAACAATTATTTATTTTTATTAATATAAACTTATTAATTTTCTAACATTTATGTTTTTATTAATAATAATTCATAAACACTCCATTTAAAAAAAGAGAGGAAAGAATCAACTAATGAATATAACCTTTAATAACAACCTGTGAGGCAATCTCAAAACTCAATATTCATCTTTGAAAATAAAAAATTATATATTGCATTATATATTTTTTTCTAGATTCATAGTGCGTGTATTAATTATTGAAATTATACAAGAAATAGGCTTCATGTACAATATATAATACTTCTTAATTAAATATTAATCAATCCGTTGGACTTTCCGACATCTTAAAAACAAACATATTGTCGATTCTCAGTAGATTACCCATCAAACTATTTCCATTTGATAAATTTTTATAGCGGAACAAACTATTGAATGTTGCTTTAAATTAAAAAATATATTATTATCATCAACATTTTAAAAGCTTGTGGGACACATGTGAACATTGTAATATTTACATTGGATTTTTTTAAAAAACTTATTTATAATTTTTTCAAGTCTTTTATTTTAATTTATCTTCCTTTTTGTTCAAATTTCTGACATTAATTTATTTTTACAATGGATTTATAATTTATAAGAGTATGTAAATAGATAATAAATAAATAAATATTTTTAAAAAGTATGTATAAATATGATCACAAAGAAAAAAAATGATCATCATGATCGGTTAGCCAACATTAATGGAGTTTTAGTAGTGATACTTTCATTACTTGATCTATTGATATTAATTCATGATTTATGATGATGATGATGATGATGATGATGATGATGATGATGACGATATTAACAAGTGTGTACTAATATAGGCTTGAACTTCTTGGCCTCCGATAATTAGATTTATAAAGGAATATTTTAAATTAATAATCGGAATAAATTTTACATAAGAATATAATTAAATTTTTTAGAAGAAAGTTTTTTTAATTATTAATAGTAAATAATAAAATAAAGTGGCATACTAAATAAAAATAATAAGATACTTTAATAATCTTTTACTAAATTAGTTATTTTCTTGCTCATCAATAAATTTTAGGTGAATATTATCAAATTTTAAAAAAATAGCTACTTAAATGCAAAGAGTACCCGAGAGGAGGGAAGGAATCATCGCCGAATGGCCTGTGGATACATTGTATTTTTTTTCTTAAAAAAAAGTCATTGTTAAAATGTTAAAAATTGACGAGCCGCTAATACAATAAAATATTTTCTAAAATTGATAAGAAAAAACCGAAGTCAATAAATATTTAATATGGAGTAGTATGTTAAGGCGGTAGATTACTAATATACAGTTCAGAAATGACTTAGGGAGAGTAAAGTTACATTTAGTTCCTAATTCTTTAGGATTAAGAATCAAAATTGACGACACCGGATACGTGTGTTAATTAATTTGAATACTGATCGGTTTCAAAATCATTCTCAATTCCAAGTCACATAACTATTTTTCAGATCATAAAAGCATGCTACAAATGGAGGATACAATAAATTGCAATTATAATGAAACAAAGAGTTGTACTGAAAACAAAAACAGAGTGTTAATAAAAAGAAAAGAAAGGATTCTTTCCCAAAACAAAAAAAGAAAAGAAAGGAAAAATACTCCTCATGACATATTCAGGTCTCTAATTTGAGATCCGTTGGGGAGGGTCTCTTGTTGTGGCGGAATGAACCCATGCTACTACCTATAAATAGGGGTGAGTAAAGGTCGATTTGGTTCGGTTCAATTTAGGGAGTTTTATTTCGCTTAATCGATTTCAGAAAAATGTAAATTAGAAGCGTAATCGGATAAACTGTTAACCAAAGATCGATTGACCGAGGTTTTTAGTTCGGTTCACTGATTAACCGGAACACTTAGATAAAAGTTCTTAATATTCTTTTTAATAACTATTTTTGATAAGGATGGATTTTTTTATTTTTTATTTTTTATTTTTTGGAAACTGATATAATGAGACATGACGGTTTTGTATATGCTTTCCCATTAGGATGGCTTTAAAGACATTAGAGTGCATGCAGCTGAAGGCTCACGGGTTTTCCAGGTTGAGCTAGCATGCCTTCAGGCCGAGGACACGTAGAGCGAGGGACCAATGGTGTGGCACGCGAGATGGCTCTGGGCTAGCAGTCGTCTTCCCTTGGACACTTGACACATGTCAAATATTGGGAATGATATTTTGAATGTTTAGAAATTAAAAAAAGAAAAACTAGACAAAATTAATTTTTATCCGTTCTTGTATTTTTTTATCTGTAAAAAATTACTACTATGTAACGGTTCATTTAGTAAAAAAATAATTTATTTGGTCATTTTCTTCTATGAATATCTAATCAATTTGTGAAAAATTATACCAAAAATTTACCCTTTTATGTTTTGTTGAGAACTCTTTGAAAGTTGTGACGAGAAAGGTGAAGAAAAATATTGTCTATTTTATATTATAGTATTTAATTAATTTATTATATATATTTTTTATTGAAATTAATTTATTATTATGATTTCAATGTATTTTTTATGTTAATCTTTGAATAGTTTTTTAAGGTAAACTAGTCAAGAAAAAAATGAAATAGTTTGTAAGTTTCTTATTTGAGTATTTTAATTTTACCATATTTATGTTAATATGTTAGAAAATCATGTAATTAGTGTTAGGGATTAATGTGCATAAATTGTTAATATTATATTGAATTTCAAGTATTGTAATTAACAGCTAGTTTGTAATTTTAATTGTTTTTTTGGTAATTAACTTTTATAAATGTCTAACAATTTTTTATATTTTATTGTAATTAACTTAATGTTAAGTACTAGTTTTAATTTATTTCTTATGTTAATATTTATGTAGTTTTTGGAGGTATATAAATCAAGAAAGAAGTGAAACGTATTGCAAATTTGTCTATTTAAATTTACATCATTGATTTATTTATATATTAGAAAATTATGTGCATTATTTGTATAATTTAATAATCACATGACCTTAATGTAGTTAGTTTAATAATCACGTGACCTTAATGTTCTTAACTTAATAATCATGTTGTGGTTGTTAGTTTTATTTATATATTAGTTTTGTTTGAACTTGCAGTATTTGTGTATAATCTAATAATCATATGATTTTAATTAATATTTTAATGTTAAAAGTCAAACATATTAGTAGGATTCAATATATATGTTTATGTTAATATTATAGGAAATTATTTATTATGTAATAATATATATTTTATGTTACAATTAAATAATCATGTTTATATGTTAGAAAATTATGTAAACTATTATGTTGTTAGTTTAGAATCGTATTATAGTTAATATTGAAAATATGCAAAGGTATAATGGCAAAATAAACATGACCAGATTCAATATTCATAAACACAGTTTCTATTTCTGAAGGTTGACAAGGAACAGGATGCAGAACATGGGTATTCAAACAAATGAGATGTGCTCTTTATGTTATATAATAGATCTCTGAATCACATGGACATATCTTCTATACATGTTAGTCAATCCATCTATCAAAATATAACGTCCTCGTTTAGAATGTCTTCACTTCCATTACCAAAATAGGATATTGCTCACCAGTTGCAGCTAAAATTCAAGAACAAAACACTCAAAGAGGCTTTTATGCTATGTCTTACAGGTACCACATGCTGTATTTGGATGATAAGGAACCATAGCATCTTCGGGAGAGTTCAACACAGTGCAGAACAACTCGCAACAAATTGCAGATAGTTAATAGTTGCTTGATTCTTATACATTGTAAAAGGCTCAAGGAAACCTAGAGTTAAAGATGTTGCTAAATTTTATTTCAACATTAAAGGCTTAGGGTAAACTGCCCAGGCCTTTAATGATTGTACAATTATTGGAAATTTCCCCAGGTGGCAATGATATTATTGATCTTTACCCAAAAAAATTCGTGTTATGGTTGTTAGTTTAATTATATGTTAATTTTATTTGAACTTGTGAAATTATGGAGTGACTACTATATTTTGCAATTGATATTAATATGTTAGTATTTGTATGATTTTATATAATCACGTGATCTTAATTAATATTTCAATTTTGTAAGTCAAACATGTCAGTAGGATTCAATGTGTTCTAATTAAAGAAATGGTTCAATATATTTTAATTAAATTGTGAGACTCTTTGAAGAAATACGAAAATAAAATTTAACATGACAAAGAAATGAATGATTTGATGTATTTAAATTAAATATTGTGAGATTTAGATTATGGCGTGGATTGTTTTCATATATTTTTTTAATTGTTGTAGTCTTTCATTTCAACTTTGGTATTTTATTTTTCCCTAAATTTATGTGTTGTATTATTGTAATAAAATTACTATTATAATTGTATCATATTTTTTATTTATAAAAAATTTATTATTATTGTATCATTTTTTTAAAAAATTCCTCTAAAAATTATTTCAGTCTTCACCCTTGTTCGCATAAAAAAAAGATATCTTATGAAAATAAATAATAATGTAAAATAAAAGAGATAAACTAATTAAATATGTTAAAGAGCGAGCTCCATAAGAATTATTTAAATAGGTGAGTTATGTCGGAGAGTCTTACATTGTAAAAATAAGGATTTAGAAGATAGAAAAAATGGCCTTACATGATTGTGTCAATGTACGCGCTCATCTTAAGAGCTAATTTTTGGCTCCTCCATTACAAGTGCTCTTAGTATTTTATTTTTTTGATAAGTAACAAGCCAACAGGCTTAAGAACGAGCATAAGCTCAGCAAGGGCAACAGCCTCAGAACAACAACTGAACAGACAGACAAAGACAAACAGGCAACCCAGCTTTCCTCCAAGAAGCTGCTCAAAAACATTTAGGAAACATGTGAGGGATTGAGTGAAAATTCCTAACCAACTCTTCAAGGGAATAAGCAAGCTTGTCCTTCCAAGCCTTAGACTACACAGCAACTCTCCATTTTATAGACCAACACATACCCCCAGCATCCCAATTTTTTCCTTCAAAAATTATAGCATTTCTGTGTATCTAAAGGCTCCACAATATTGCAAAAAGCTGGTTATCCATATCTTTTTCCTGATTTCGTTGTGGTATCTCCTGGTAATCCAAGTTTCATAAAATTGTTTAACATTGTCATGGCTTGTAATTGAGGCTCCAAGGTCTGTTGCAATGCTAATCCAGATGCTCCAAGAAAACTCGCAAGTGACAAGTAAATGATGAAGACCTTTAATGTGATTTGAGTAGAAGGCACACTTATTGCTCTCTTCCTCCAAAATTCCTTTTTTGAATAACATATCTCTAGTATTTAACCTTCCAAGAAATGCTAGCCAGACCATGAATTCCACCTTTGGAGGTGCTAGTTTCATCCAGACTGAGCAAACAAGAGTGTCACAGGCCACATCTTGGTATATCACTTTGTGAACCTCTATAGTGAGCCTTTTAACCGTAAAATTATGGTTTTCACACCACATGACAGAATCTTTCTCATGTCTTTGTCGATGGCATTGTAACAACTGAGCACTTAAAAGTGCTACCTCCTAATTTTCCTCATCACCTAGCTGACTTTTCCATGCTAAGGCCCACCTCCACAAGTTTCCTTTATACCAGCCCATGCTTGAGACAGATTCTTTTTATTGTGAAGATAGTTGGAAAAGTCTTGGATAGATTAAATTGAATGGTTTCTCCAAGAGCCAATTGTCAACCTAAAATCTAATAGACTTTCCTTCCCCTACTTTCATTCTCAAATTTTGGAAAAAAGAGGACTGTATTGGGCTATGCTCAAAAGCTATTCTTTTGATTTCTCTCTAGGGTCCAGGACATTGGGAGAGGGCACTTGCTGGCAACATTAGGCCATCTTCTTTGTGTATTGATTTGACCACATTCCTCCATAGGGCTCCCTCTTCACATGCATGTCTCCACCACCATTTAAATAACAAATATGAATTTTTGAGGGGCAAATCTCCCACTCCAAGTCCTCCTTTTTGTGTTAGCATCTGTACTATTTCCCATCTCACAAGAGCATGTGCATTCCTTTCCTGACTTCCATTCCACAGGAACCTTCTTTGGATTGAAATGATGGTGGTAGCTACTTTTTGGATCATTTTGAATATGGACAGGTAATAAGCAGGGAGGCTATTCAGTACAGCCTTGATAAGTACCACTCTACCAGTTTTTGATAGGCAGCTTGCTTTCCATGAACTCAGTCCCAAATGAATTTTCTCCACAACTCCTTGCCAGGATGAAGCTTTACTCATATTTTCCCCAAGAGGTACACCTAGATATGTAATAGGTAGGTTGGCCAGTGTACACCCAAGTTCTTGCGCCATGCATTGACCCCAACTAACCTCTTTACCCAACACTATCAATGCTAACTTGTTATAGTTGACCTCTAGCCCTGAGAAGGTTTGAAAATCTTAGAAGAATCCTCTTTATATTAATCAAGAACTCCTCTTCTGCTTCACAGAAAATAAGGGTATCATCTGCAAATTGTAGGTGACTGATATGAAGCCTTGTGCTCCCCACATATATCCTTTACTCAACCCTAGGTTCGTTGCCCTGCCTAGCATTTTGTTTAGCACTTCTGCCACTAAAACAAACAGGAAAGGGGAAAGTAGGTTCCCTTGCCTAACTCCCCTTCCATTTTAAAAGGTTTACTTAGAGCACCAATGAAAAGTATAGAGATTGTTACAGTGTACAGACATGTTTTGATCCATTGTCTCCATTTTCCCCCAAAATTCATCGCTTTAGTACCAGATCTAAGTTGTCCCAATCTAATGAGTCATAGGCTTTTTGAAAATCAAGTTTTAGCAGGGTGCCATTCCTTTTCCTCCTCTTTAGCCAGCCTACTAACTCATTTGCTATAAGTGCATCATTTAGGATCTGTCTCCCTTTCACAAATGCAGTTTATGCCTCTCCCACTAAGTATGGTAGGACACCACTGAGTCTTCTACTCAGTATCTTGGCTATGATTTTATAAATACTACCTACCGTACTAATGGTTTTGTAGTGATTAATTTTCAGTTGGTGCTTTCTTTTTGGAATCAAGACCACTCATGTTGTATTGAGTACACTAGGAACAGTATCAAAGAAATGCACAATAAGCTCACTAACCTCTTCTCCAATGACTGGCCAATGCTTTATACACTTGATATTAAAACCATCATAGCCTAGTGCTTTTGAGGGGTCCCAACTTTGGATTGCTTCTTTTATCTCCAAACAAGATGCTACTTCCTCCAATTTCAAACTCTACTCTGTTGATAGTTTTTGTAGTCCTAACTGTGAAATATCAAAAGTTGGATTACAACTTTGTGTCGAGTCCTGTCTCCTATATTCATCCTTAAAATGTTTGATGATGGCCTCTTTGATCTGTCTTGGGTCTGACAGCTCCACACCTCCTACTGAAATTTTGTCAATTAATTTTCTTTTCCTTTTCATGGATAGAAGCATATGGAAATAGTTGGTATTCCTATCCCCCTCTTTTAAAATCTTGCATCTCCACAGTTGTTTCCATAGGCTTTCTTTCCTAGCTGACCATAGCCATAACTGAGTTTGTAGGGCTTCTCTTCTGTGCCATTCTTCAATATTTAAAATCTCTAGTCTTTCATCCAGCTTTTGGGTCTCTCCTTTGTAGGAGCTGATTTTCTTATCAATATAACCAAAGATTTCCTTGTTCCATTTCTTCAAGGGGTTTGATTGCTTTGAACTTCTTTGCCATAGGTAAGTTTGTCGGCTGAATCCATTCTTCTTTGAACACCTTAATAAAATCTTGATCTTCAAGCCCTAGTGATCTGAATGGAACCGGTCCCAAAGTTGTCCGAGAAGTATCTAAAATTAGAGGAAAGTGATATGATAATTGTCTCCGACACCGGATGGGAAGGGGTAGATAAATTTCAAATCGAGAAATCGAGTCGGAGACCGAAATCACCACGTTGGAGGCCAACCCAACGATACAGGAACTTTATACTTCCTACTCTTAGGAATTGATAGAGGAAGGGAGACACACTCAACCTTTCAACACTCAAAGTGTTTAGTGAAAACACTCATAAAACTTGATTGATTTCTGCGGTTACAAGGATGGCCATTTATAGGCCTATTCGTTACAATTACAACTAATCCAATTTATTACAAGCTCCTATTTTCTACTAAAATGGCAGAGCCTTTTGACAATACTTGCTATTAATGTCTTACGTTAACCGCAACCTACCAATATAGAGTAGGGTGGTGCATTAATGGTTAGGGGATGCTGCAGACATTTTTTTCTTCCTTTGTCGGGGTTAATGTTCTATCGTTGTCAAGCTCCCCTTGTTGGAGAGGACTCGTCCTCGAGTCCTTGCTCTTCCTTATCTTCATAATATGCGAGATAGATCAGCAACATTAAAACTAGCAAAAACATTATAATCTCCTGGGAGTTCTATTTTATATGCATTTTCTCCAATTCGTTCCTAAACTTTGAATGAACCATCTACTTTTGGTCTAAGCTTACCATGTGGACCTGGAGGAAACCTTTTTTCTCAATGAATCCAAGCCAAATCTCCTTCTTTGAATGTAGCTGGCTTATGAAACTCGTTAGCTTGCTATTGGTATCGCTCATTCTATTTTAAGATTTGGGATCTCACCTTGTCATGAAGTTTCTTAATTTCTCTAGCTCGTTCCTCAACATCACTACTAAAGCGATTTTTGTAGGCAATGGAGCTAGGTCAACAGGTGTAGTTAGATTACTACGATATACAATCTTGAAAGGAGTTTGACCAGTGGTTTGACTTGGTGATGAATTGTAAGCAAACTCAGCTTGAGCTAACGTCAAATCCTATTAACAAAGATTCTTACTTACAAAACATCTCAAGCAAATTTCCTAGAGTACGGTTCACTACTTCGGTTTGACCATCGGTCCGATGATGTGCGGTAGAGCTAAGCCGGAGTTGCATTCCCAATTTACGCCACAAAGTTCGCAAAAATGGCTCATGAATTTGACATCTCTCGTGCAAGTGATAGTCTTCGGAATCCCATGGAGGCGAACAATCTCACGAAAATAAAGATCAGCAATTTGAGTAGCTTCGTGAGTCTTGTTGCAAGGCACAAAGTGAGCCATCTTAGAAAATCGATCCACAACAACCATAATGGAATCTTTGTTTCTTTGGGTACGAGGTAGCCCAACATCAAAGTCCATGCTCACATCTTCCCAAGGAGCTTCGGGAATAGGTAATGGTGTATAAAGACCAGTATTTTGTCCTCGAGCTTTGGCAATATGACAAGTCTTGCACCTTTTAACAAATCTGTCAACATCTCGTGCCAAGTGGGGCCAAAAGAAATGCTCGGAGATGATAGATAATGTCTTGTCTCCGAAGGTTTGCTCTGGGAGAGTCCGAGTCACCCTAGAGGGGGTGAATAGGGTGATAGAAAATTCTTCCCGGAATCACACACTTTTGTGTAGAATAGAGACGAAGATAGATTCCGAGTCTATCAACGAGGTCGAAAAGATTCGACTCGAAGGCAATCAATCGAAAGAACAAGAGCAAGTAAAGTCATGCTGAGTCTAGAATGAACTCGGAAAGATAACAATTAGATTTTACGTGGAAACCCTCCCGGGGCAGAAAACCACGGACCGTGTCAATCCGGACACGAAGTCAAATCCACTATTTTGAGTCCACAAAATACCGTGAGCTGATCGAACCCTAGTTGCTCCCTTAGACAACTCTATACAAGTTTTCCTAGACTCGAAATTCCCTTATCTCGATCTAGTACTTCCTAGCTGAGATAACCCTTACAGCTAGGGACAACTAAGCTGAGTTAACTCTTACAGCTTAGTCAAGGGACCTTATAAAGAATGTAAGAAAGAGTTTGTAATCGAGTACAAGACCTTACAACTCGAAAGTAATGAATTACAGAGTGGGAGTTGTAAGTTGAAGATTGAAAGTAAATACAATAACTTTGAGCAAGTATGTGTATAAACAATATGTTCGGCAACCTTCAAGTCTTATGAGATGGCTTCTATTTAAAGATGACCAGGCAGAGTAGCCGTTATCTTCATCTCTGACCGAGAGTCCTCTCGTGACCGTTGATAGAAGCTTTCGAGTCACTCAGAAAGTATCCGTTGTAATATGAACGTTGGGCAACGGTTTAACTCTCTTGGAAGTCCCAAAACCATTAGCGGTGTCTTGAAAGATAAGGTAGAAACCACCGTTAAGCTTGGCATTCCAGTTTTCAGATTTGGAAACAGACAGCACTGACACAATCTCATTGGGACTGGAGCGAGAGAAGGTGAAGAGCCATGTCTGCTGGTGATTTGACGTTCGAAGCCGGTTACTTTTGTAGTTTGAAAAAATGTATCCTCGATTGAATAACCTACAAAAGTAAATCAATTTTGGTTCTCAAAGTATAAAATACTTTGGCCCAAGATTAGACACGAGATAATAAAATAATTTCGATAAATAAACCAACCGATTATCCGAGTCGGAAATGGAATGGAATTTTACGAGTCCAATATCCATGATACTCGGAATTCCATCCGACTTAGTCTAAGCGAAGAATCAAGTTCAATAAAGAATATCGGAGAGGATTAACTTGATATAAACTAAGCATGAAATGAGCTAAGAATACTGACTATAACAAAATAGGACGTATAACTACAAGTCGGATTCCGAGTGAGAAAAGACGAAATACTTGGTATATTCAATCTGCGATTAATCCGAGTGAAGCTGGACTCGGAACAAAGAACCGGTTTTACGAGTCGCTACGGATAAGCAATAAATATGATAAGTGAGAGCTATGTCACTTAGAGAAGATACTATTTTACTCAAATAAGTTTACGAGACACAAAGAATGCCTTGGAATCAAAACTCTATATGTATGAAATTGTTATACCTGATTCCTTTTATATAACTCGAGAAAAGTATTAAGCGAGTGTCCGAGTCTTCAATCTCCCCTTTTTGATGAAAGGCATTCCATACTTAAACAGAAACTTTGTTAGAGGAAAAATTGATTACGAGTAGTTTGCGCATGAGTAAGACATACTCAATAGTTCGAGCAATATTTAATATATCGGAGCAAAAACAAATAAAGTATGCTTTAAGTTATTAACATTAACTCGAAAAAAAATAATGAACTCGAAGTTAATAATGAAATGCATTAATCCATTAAAATTCAAAAGGGCGAAAAAACTCCCCTAAACAAGACAACAAGTTTCGACTCTATTTCTCCCCCTTGCCTTTCAGCAAAAAACAACAAGACAAAGAAGGGAAGAAAATAGCAAATAGTACAACTTAGATGTCCGGACAAAAAAAAATTTTTAGAAAGAATAAAGTTACGCGGGCGAGGAATTGTGACTCGGTGCATAGCGCCTAAGAGGGAGAGGGAGATTTCGAGTGGAGGCGGAGGGAGCGGAGGTTCGCCGGCGCCGATATGACCTTGACAATGTGCTTGAGCGCGGCGAAGGGAGAACCGGGATGATCGTCGGGGCTCGGCTCCGAGTGGCTGACCCGGAGAGAGTGGATCGAGGGTTCTTCCCTTGGAACCTCGATGGCTGAAGGGGCGGCTCTGTCGACCCGCCTGGAGTAGCTAGGTCTTCGACCCACCCAGGCTCGCGGTCCGAGCTGAGTACTGATTATTTGAGCTTGTGGAGCGATCGACCCTCAGCAATTGCCACGGCCTCTTCTTCTCTTTGCCCGAAAGGACTGCCTCGGCCGCGGAGTTCCTCGGCGTCTGCTGCTTCGCATCTGCAGCTTCTTCTTCTTCTTCTTCCCCGCTGTCCGAGGAGGTCGGACCTAGGCTCGAAGAGGCTTCGGATGCGTCCGAGTCATCATGGTCTCGAGCCGCCTTGGACCGTCTCTCTCGAGGAGCTCGACCAGCTCCTTCGCTCCTTGACTAGCTCATTCATCTCAAGAACAAGAGACTGCTGCTCTCGGATTTGGGATTGACCAATCTTTTGGTTGATGGTCGGACTTTGGAGAACAGATTTAAAACCTCGAAGCATGTCTACGAAATCGAAGACACGGAGCCGATCTTGTCCATGAAAACAGGGGACAAGAGAGCAGAGAGAGATTTTGAGGCACCCGAGGTGGAGGTACCACCGGTTGGAGAGGGAGAGAAAGAGGGGTTGATTTACGAGTCCGAGGTGGAGAAAGATGCCTAAGCTCGAGTTATGAACCTAGACACCGGGGTCGGTTTCCGGTATCCATACCCCTGTAGTTCCTTTTGCCGACTACAACGGCAGCCTCGGACACCGCGTTTGGGTCCGAAGGGAGAGGAACTTGGAATTGTTTGAAAACAAGGGTCGGAAGAGCACCGAAAGGAAGGGAGGTGTTCTTCTTGGATTGGAGTTGAGCTGGCACGGCGGCCATCCGCCTAATGATGGAGGGGAAGAGGTCTACTTCGTATCCCTCAAGGATGTCGAAGAGAGCTTTGAGATGCTTGGAGTTGGGGTTCTCCTTGCTGGAATACTCGTGAGAAAAAGGTTCTCATCGGCAGAAAGCACGAAGGCGAGCTTCGACTTCAACCGAGTCACGAAAAGTTTTTCGGGACTCAGGGAATTCTTTGGCGTATTTTTCAAAGAAGTCGTCGGCGACTTCGAGTGAAAGGAATGGGGTTGTTGTTCAAGAAAAAGAGGAGACCTTGAACAAGCGGTGGAGGAGAGAGGTGTTGATGCGAACGGTTATGTTCTAAACCCCGGAGGTTAGAACATTTTCGGAGTGGGTGAGATGAGTATAAAACTCGAAACGAGTTCGGGATAGATGAACTCGCTGAAACACAAGAAATGGTAGACTCAGGTGGTTTGGATGTTGGACAACCAAGAAAATTTGGTTGTTGGAAAGAATTTGTCGTCCAGCGCAAGGTGCTTGGGTGACAATGGGTTTGGAAGGGGTTGAGCTTTACGGCTTATTGGTGCGAGGCTTTTTGGAAGATGAAGAGACTCGGAAGTCGGGATGGCTTCCTCTTTTGGCATTGTAAGAGAAGGAAGGAAAAGATGAAACTTTTCGAGTAGGAAAGAGAAGGAGATGTAGAAGAGAAGAAAAGAAAATGTAGAAGAAAGAGATGAGAGCGAGTCGTAACTTACGAGAGAAAGAGCTTCTTCGACGCTTGCGGACGATCAAGGATGACTCGTTCACGTAGTAATCTTCCGCGAGAAGTTTCGTTTGAGAGAGATGGAGTTTAGAGTACCGAGATAAAGATGGATAGACGTTATTTATAGAAAATAAGCGCGCTCGTCAACTATCCGTTACGTATAACTCCGTTCGACTCGGCTTGTCCATCGAGTCACCAAAGACCGGTGTGACGGTTCTCTTCAACGGTTAAGATTCCAGCGGTTAGAAATCCACGGCTAACATCCGATCGCATCGCGAGAGAGAGAGAGAGAGAGATTTTGAAAATATGATCCGAAACTCTCCACTGATCTAGAGATAGTTTCGGAAAATTTTAAGTCCAATTTTTCTCTACGTCCGAGTTTGACTCGGAAAGGTTTCGAGTGTCTCGAAACACGAAATAACTATCAGCCCAGTATCACTGAATCAAGCTGAACTAATCGTTATTAACGGTGAAAGCACATAGCATAGAATTATGCAACAAGAGTAGCACATAATTAAGCATTTAACATACCAAGCTCATTCAGAATAAAGCAAAACCGATCTTCACCAAGAGGCTTAGTAAAGATATCTGCTAGTTGAAGATTAGTAGGAATGAACTGAAGTTCAATGTCACCCTTTTACGAGTGATCGCGTAAGAAGTGATACCGACCTCGATATATTTTGTTTTTGAGTGCTTGGACGAGATTCTTGGTGATGCTGATTGCGCGTTGGTTGTCACACTTGATTGGAGCCGAGTTGAGAAATAGTCCAAGACCCTTCAAGTGTTGTTTAATCCATAGAATATGAGCGCAACGAGCTCCAGCTGCAATATATTCAGCTCAATTGCAATATATTCAGCTTCGACGGTTGATAGAGCTACTGAGTTACGCTTCTTTGAGTGCCAAGATATTAGGGATTGACCCAGAAATTGGCAATCTCCGGATGTGCTCTTTCGATCAACTTTGTATCCTGCGTAGTCCGCGTCCGAGTATCCGGTCGGACTCGGTTCGAGTCTCCGGAGTACCATAGACCTAAATTCCGAGTACTGCAAGATATCCGAATATTCTCTTCACCGCAGTGAGATGTGATTCTTTTGGGTTAGCTTGAAATCTTGTGCATAGACAGACGCCGAACATTATATCCGGCTCTGCTGGAAGTAAGATATAGCAAAGATCCAATCATACCTCGATAGAGTTTCGATATATTGCTTTACCTTTCTTATCCGAGTCAAGCTTTATGGTCGTTGCTCATAGGGGTAGATGCGTGCTTTGCATCTTGAAGTTTGTATTTCTTCAGCGGTTCCTTGGTGTACTTTGATTGATGAACAAAGATTCCATCTTTGTCTTGTTTGATTTGTAACCCAAGGAAGAAATTGAGTTCTCCCATCATACTCATTTGGAATTCTTGACTCATCAACTCGAGAAAATTCTCGGCACAGAAATTCATTAATAGCACCGAAAATAATATCATCAACATAGATTTGAACAATAAGGAAATCTTTCCCTTTGGTCTTTATGAAGAGAGTCTTGTCGATCCGACCTCTTTTAAAATCATTTTCGACCAAGAAGCTACTCGAGTCTTTCATACCAAGCTCGAGGTGCTTGTTTAAGACCATAGAGAGCCTTTTGAAGTTTGAAAACATGATTTGGAAATTCGAGTTTTCAAAACCAGGAGGCTGCTCGACATAGACTTCTTCTTCAACAAAACCATTGAGAAATGCACACTTAACATCCATTTGATGTAATTTAATATGCATGCTTGGATGCAAATGCCAACGATATTCTAATAGCTTCGATTTTGGCTACTTGGTGCAAAGGTTTCCCCACAATCAATTCCTTCTTCTTGATTGTATCCTCGAGCCACAAGTCTAGCCTTGTTTCGACTACCACTCCACCCTCATCCAGTTTGTTCTTGAATACCCATTTGGTTCCTATAACTGGGTGGTCGGAAGGTCGGTTGGTCGGAGTCTAGACTTGGTTTCTCTCGAATTGATTAAGTTTCTCTTGCATGGCCTCTACCCATTCAGGTTCATTAAGGGCCTCTAGTGCATTTTTAGGTTCGAGTTAATGAAATGAATGCGGTGAATGCACATAGATTATGAAGAGAGGAACGAGTTCTTACCCCACTTGTTGATATCGAAATGATGTTTTCTTGGGGATGACTGGAAGTAAATTTGAAAGCTTTACCAGTTCTTTGATTCACCAGATTTGTGGGTTGCACCACTTGATCTTGTTACGAGTGATCTTCTTCGTTGGCTTGTTCGATCCGAGTGAGCTCTTGAGTTGTCGCATTCCGAGTTTCCTCGTTCGAGTGGCCTCATTTTGAGCGAGTTGAGTCCGAATCTTTGTAGTCTCGTCTTCATCATCATCTCTATCGAGCTTCGGTTCGAGTATGAAGACTCACTTGGTTTCTCCTGTTCAAGCTCATCAAATACTACGTGGATGCTTTCTTCCACTTTGTTAGTTCGCTTATTGAAGATGCGATAAGCTTTGCTTTAAGAAGAGTAACCCGAAAAATACCTTCATCCGACCAGTGCATCAAACTTGGTCGGATGATCCTTACCATTGTTGTGAACGAAGCACTTACATCCGAATGGTCCGAAATAGGAAATATTTGGCTTCTTCCCTTTGTAGAGCTCATAAGGTGTTTTCTTGAGAATGGGTTTGATGAGGCATCTATTTAGAGTATAGTTGGTTGTGTTCATTGCCTCTACCCAGAAATAGTAAGGCAAGTTGTGCTCAATCATCATCGTCCTTGCTATTTCTTCAAGGGTTCTGTTCTTTCTCTCTACTACTCCATTACGTTGAGGAGTTCAGGTGCTTGAGAAGTTGTGAGAGATTCCATTTTTGTCACGGAACTCCGAGAATTCCGAGTAATCGAACTCCCTTCCATGGTCGGTTCGAATCCTCCGGATCCGAGTCCGAGACTCAACTTGAATTTTTCGCGAGCTTGCTGAACTCCTTGAAAGCTTCATTTTTGTGCTTAAGAAAACACACCCGGGTAAATCGTGAATAATCATTAATAATAACAAGTATGTAAGATTTACCTCAGAGACTCTTCACAAGGATTTCACCACATAAGTCCAAATGCGATAATTCAAGTACGTTGGATGTGGAAACTTTCTTCGAGAGATTTGAATGAAGATCCGACTTGTTTCCCTACGGTGCATGCTTCACATACTTTATCTTTCTCAAAAACACGGTTAGGTAAACCCCTAACTAGACCATTAGATGCCAATTTCTTGATAGTATGCATGCTAATATGGCCTAGTCTACGATGCCAAGTCCATGAATCATCATGAAGAAATGCTTTTAAGCAAGATAAATTCGACTTGGGTCGAGAAGAGGAATGATGTAAGTATTACCCGATCTCTTACCGAAAGCTTGATCTCTTTGGTAGAGACATCAGAAATAGTGCAATTGGTCCGAGTGAATCTTACCTCTTGACCTTTGTCACATAGTTGAGAGATGCTTGAGCAGATTATATTTTAATCCTTTGACAAGATAGACTGGATCGACCAGATTGCTTCCTTTTCTAATCTTGCCAATCCCCACGATCTTGCCTTTGCTATCATCTCCAAATGTGACTTTTCCTCCTTTATGTCTGTTCAACTCGGAAAAGAGTCCTGCATCTCCGACATGTGGCGTGAACATCCACTTGTCAAGGTACCGATGTCCTTTTGATCTCTTACGAGTGACCTGCAAAACAAAGAGAATCTAACTCTTCTCACTTCCTCTAACGAACCCGAGTAACACTCCTTACTGTGGTCCTTTTACGAGGAAGAAGGTGTTTTGGAACCCAGATTTGAATGACTTTGGGTTTTGTCCGATTCCGAGTCTTCCTCTCGAGAAGCCGAGTCTGTGTCTCTTTCTTTTTGAAAACCTTTCCTTTTGAAACAGGAGAGAATGGTTTCTTTTTGTAAATAGTTCTGGGCTTAGTCCTTTTTTCATTTCCATGAATGGGACCTTGGTCAACTTTCTCGAACTTCACGGTTACGGAGTCATTTTTAAACGAGTTATGAGTAGGAATTTGATTCCTCTTCTCTGTTGAAACCAAGACCTTCTTTTCGAAATGAGACACATTGTGATCCTAAGAGCATGTCAAGGTTTTTCGACCTTGAGTAAATTTTAAAATCAGATCTTGAGACTCGGTGAGCTTACTGTTTTAGTTGCTCATTTTCTTTCTGAGTAACTCGGACTCGGTCTCATTAGCTTGAGCACTAGTCTTGAGTTCTCCGAGTGTGAGTCTCGGTTTTCGAATTCGTTTTTCAAAGAATTGCTCTCGGATGAAATTGACTCAAGTTGTTCTTTGAAATGGGAAGAATCGAATTGGACTTTTCTTCCAAAGTAAAAATGTATTTAGCTAAATCAACTTTGGAGAATTTGAGGAAGTAATTTATTACCTCTTAAGGATCACTTTCCTCATTGTTCGAGTCCGAGTCGACTCTCTTTCAGCTTCCGAGTCGGAGATTGCCATCGGACACTTTGAGTCATCCGAGTCCTCGTCATCTTCCGATGAGTCCTCATCGCTCCATGTTGCCATCATGGCCTTTTTCTTCTTCCTGTCCCTTTTCCTTTTTGGACGAGTCTTTGACTATGTGGTCTTTGCTGCCACATTCAAAACATCCAGAATTCTTAGATAAGGGTAACTTTGAAGGAGAAGAAAACTTACCTTTTCTATCTCTCTTATCTTTCTTGTAGAATTCTTCTTTTGTCCCATCTTTTGTGCTTCATCATTCTCTTGAAGCCTCTTGCAATGAGTGCCATGGGATCGTCTTCCGAGTTAGAAGAGCTCGGATTTGCTTCTTTGGCTTTAAGTGCAATGTTCCTTTTGGTAGTACCCTCGGCATCTTCTTCTTCCGGATGTATCTCATGCGTTAGAAGCTTTCCGATGAGCTCGTCCGGCTTCAGGAGTGAAAGGTTCCGAGCCTCTTCTATGGCAGTCACCTTCGGACCCCATCGTCTCTTGGGTAGGCTTCGAGAATTTTCCGGCACATTTCTTCATGGGAAATTTTCTTTCCCGGAGATTTGAGATTGTTGGTGATCTCGGTGAAGCGAATGAAGATCCGAGTAATGTTCTCCTCTGGCTCCATTTTGAAAAGCTCATATATATGAAGATACTTGACCGATCTTTGCTTGTCTCACCTGACTTGTACCTTCGTAGGTGTTGACCAAAGTATCCCACACCTCTTTAGAAGAGTCACAAGCAGAGACTCGATTGTATTCTTCCGAGCTTATGGCGCACATAAGGATGTTCATTGCTTTGAAATTCTTTCCGAACTTCTCGGCTTCTCCTGGTGTCAACTCGGCCTTTGTCTTGGGAAGGATTCCGAATTCATCTGTCTTCATTGGAATGTAGTTTCCTTGTTGTATGATTTCCCATACCTCTTCATCATGATCCATAAGAAAACATTCCATAAGCTTCTTCCAGTGCCTAAAGTTTGATCCTTTGAATTTTGGTGTCCTGTTGGACGATCTTCCTTCGTCGAACTCTCCAGGTGTTACGAGCCATTTGATCTTTAAACCTTTGGATTGTTAGATCCTTTACGAAAGGCTAGGCTCGATACCAATTGAAGGTTTGCTCGGGGAGAGTCCGAGTCACCCTAGAGGGGGTGAATAGGGTGATAGAAAATTCTTCCTAGAATCACACACTTTTGTGCGAGAATAGAGACGAAGACAGATTCCGAGTCTATCAACGAGGTCGAAAAGATTCGACTCGAAGGCAATCAATCGGAAAGAACAAGAGCGAGTAAAGGCATGTCCGAGTCTAGAATGAACTCGGAAAGATAACAATTAGATTTTACGTGGAAACCCTCCTGGGGCAGAAAACCACGGACCGTGTCAATCCGGACACGAAGTCAAATCCACTATTTTGAGTCCACAAAATACCGTGAGCTGGCCGAACCCGAGTTGCTCCCTTAGACAACTCTATACAAGTTTTCCTAGACTCGAAATTCCCTTATCCGATCTAGTACTTCCTAGCTGAGATAACCCTTACAGCTAGGGACAACTAAGCTGAGTTAACCCTTACGGCTTAGTCAAGGGACCTTACAAAGAATGTAAGAAAGAGTTTGTAGCGAGTACAAGACCTTACAACTCGAAAGTAATGAATTACGAGTGGGAGTTGTAAGTTGAGGATTGAAAGTAAATACAATAACTTTGAGCAAGTATGTGTATAAACAATATGTTCGGCAACCTTCAAGTCTTGTGAGATGGCTTCTATTTAAAGATGACCAGGCGAGTAGCCGTTATCTTCATCTCTGACTGAGAGTCCTCTGTGACCGTTGATAGAAGCTTTCGAGTCACTCGAGAAAGTATCCGTTGTAATATGAACGTTGGACAACGGTTTAACTCTCTTGGAAGTCCCAAAATCATTAGCGGTGTCTTGAAAGATAAGGTAGAAACCACCGTTAAGCTTGGCATTCCAGTTTTCCAGATTTGGAAACAGACAGCGCCGACACAATCTACTGGGACTCGGAGCGAGAGAAGGTGAAGAGCCATGTCTGCTGGTGATTTGACGTTACGAGCCAGGTTACTTTTGTAGTTTGAAAAAATGTATCCTCGATTGAATAACCTACAAAAGTAAATCAATTTTGGTTCTCAAAGTATAAAATACTTTGGCCCAAGATTAGACACGAGATAATAAAATAATTTCGATAAATAAACCAACCGATTATCCGAGTCGGAAATGGAATGGAATTTTCCGAGTCCAATATCCATGATACTCGAATTCCATCCGACTTAGTCTAAGCGAAGAATCAAGTTCAATAAAGAATATCGGAGAGGATTAACTTGATATAAACTAAGCATGAAATGAGCTAAGAATACTGACTATAACAAAATAGGACGTATAACTACAAGTCGGATTCTGAGTGAGAAAAGACGAAATACTTGGTATATTCAATCTGCGATTAATCCGAGTGAAGATGGACTCGGAACAAAAACCGGTTTTCGAGTTGCTTACGAGATAAGCAATAAATATGATAAGTGAGAGCTGTGTCACTTAGAGAAGATACTATTTTACTCCAATAAGTTTCTCGGACACGAGAGAATGCCTTGGAATCAAAACTCTATATGTATGAAATTGTTATACCCGATTCCTTTTATATAACTCGGAAAAGTATTGAGCGAGTGTCCGAGTCTTCGATCTCTTTCAAAATGTCCAGCAAGGCCACATGCATGACATTCTATTAAGATCATATCACGCAAGGAACATTGAGGTATGCATGGTTGAGTTCCTCTAAACAAGTATCCATCTTGACAATGAAAGCTGTTTATAAGGTCCATCGGCACAATTCTTCCATAGCATCCCAAACTCATTGTCATCTTCATATAACTCTTTCGGACCAGTTACCTTCACTTGAAGAGTAGAAAGTAAGGCATGTCTTCGAGTTAATGCATCGGCAACTTTATTTTGAGTTCCAGATTTGTGCTTCAAGACAAAGTTAAATGTTGACAAGAACTCACTCTATTTAGCATGACGATGCTTGAAGTTTTTGCTGACTGTGCAGCTACTTGAGTGACTCATGATCGGAGTAAACTACAAATTCTTTCACCAGCAAGTAATGACTCCAATGGTTGAGGGCACGAACAATGGTGTAGAATTCCTTCTTATAAGTGGAATATTTACACTTGGAATCATTCAACTTTTCACTGAAAAATGCAACGAGTCATCCTTCTTGACTTAGAACCGCACCTATACCAACTCCGAAGCATCACAATAAACTTCAAACACTTTATCAAAATCTGGAAGAGCTAGTACTTGGAGCTTTCATGATTAATTGTTTTAGCTCTTCAAAACTTCGTTGGGCGGACGAAGTCCACTCAAACTTTTCTTTTTCAATAGCTTTATGAGCAGAGCTACGACACTACTAAAATTCTTCACAAACCGCCAATAACATGAAGCTAGGCCATGAAAGCTCCAAACATCATGGATAGATTGAGGTGTTGGCCAACCGATAATGGCTTCAACATTGCCGGGATCCATTTGAATTCCACTTGCCGGATACAATATAGCCAAGAAACGCCACTTTGTCGGTCATGAAATGACATTTCTTCAAATTGGCATATAACTTTTGCTCACGAAGAACTTGAAAAATTTCTCGGAGATGGTGCAAATGTTCTTCATGGTTGTGATTGAATACCAAAATGTCATCGAAATAAACAACAATAAATTTCCCAATGAAGGGTCGGAACACCTGGTTCATCAAGCGTATAAATGTACTTGGTGCATTCAAAAGACCAAATGGCATAACCATCCATTCATATAATCCATCTCTTGTCTTGAAAGCGATTTTCCATTCATCTCCCGGTCGCATGCGAATTTGATGATACCCACTTCGTAAATCAATCTTTGAAAAGATAGCGAGCATTATGCAATTGATCAAGTAGATCATCAAGTCAAAGAATAGGAAAACGATACTTAATCGTGATCCTATTGACAGCACGACTGTCAACGCACATATGCCACGTTCGATCTTTCTTTGGAACAAGAAGAGCTGGGACTCACACTTTCTTTGACTAGCCCTTTGTCCATGAGCTCGAGGCTTGTCGTTGTAACTCCTCATGCTCCTTTGGACTCATTCGGTATGCAGCCTTGTTAGGAATGACTGCACTAGGAACAAAATGAATGTAATGTTGTATGTCTCGCATTGGTGGCAATCCTGCAGCGATCTCTTCGGGAATCACATCCTCGAAGTCTTTAAGCAATGGCTTGACCAAACTTGGAAAATCTTCACTTCGTTGAGCTTGTCGTACAGCAACAAATTAAACCACTACTTAAACTTATAATAAACAATATAGCAAGGGCAAGTAGGGATCGAATCCACGAGGAAAGATATAATAACATGCAAGTTTTAATCTAATTAAATTTACTACTCTTAAAAACAAAATAGAAAATATAAATTAAAATCAATAACTAAAATTCATAGAAAATTATCTAATAACTAAATAAATAATTTATACAGAATAATAAAACTACAATAACCCAGAAATATTTTTGTATATTTTTAGAATAATTAAAACAGAAAACTAAAGCAGAAAATAAACAAATTCTAAAACAGAAAATTAAATAAGTAAAATTCTGCACTAAAATAATTACGAAAATAAATACTAAAATTACCCAGAATAATAATACTAATTTTCTAAACCTAACCAGACCCTAAAAATATAAAAACAAAATTTAAAATCTAATTTACGAATTTATTTTATTAAAAACCTGCAGTAATTAAATTCAAGAATTAAATCTGAAAAAATATCAAATTAATTCCAAAAATTCTAAAATTTAATCACAGCAAACTAGGACTCTATCTAAACCCTAAAAGAAAATAAAACACGAAAAATAACAAAACAAACTATTTTTAAACTAATTTCTAACAAACTGACTCAAAAATAATAAAAACTAACAGAAAATTAAATCTGAAAATTAAAATATGTAAAGACTCAAAATTAAATTAAAATAAAATTACTAAAACTAACCTAAAATACTGATCTTTAGGGGGTAATGAAATTAATAATAAAAGACTATATATTTATAAATAAAAATTGACAAACTAAAGAAAATAACTAAAAAGCAAACAAATAATTGTCAAAGATAGCAAATTTATAAAAACACTTAGTATAATCTATATCCACCATGCAAATTATTATTTATCATTAACACACAAATTGATCTACCCATGAGCTAAACTGTAGAAGACAACCACTAGCGGATCTTCCCCGTTTTTCCTTAGTTATTAGTTTACTTAGGCCTAGCCCTAATATAAACCCTACTAATATTGATAACCCTAGCACTAGCACTAGAATTTAATCAAATTAGAGCATTAAGTATTAGAAAAACATCATCTAGCACCTAATAACCAATCTACTAGCAAATTGATTTAAGAAGGATCTATGATAATTTCCTAATTAAAAGAGATGGGTATGAGCCATCCATGATTAACTAAGGTGATACTTATGTCTAAAAGATCAAGCAATTACGTACTTAAACCCTCTAAACTATCACATGAATTTATATAAAACTAAATAGCGTGCACTCTAATTAATTAGACATAAATTCATAAACATTAAACACAAATTATCATAGAATCATGGATCAAATCAATAAGACAATAAAAATCAAAACTTTGTTTCAAAATAAATAATTTAACATGGCTTCAAGTAGATTATACCAAGTATAAGAAAAACTACTCGCACATAATGTAATTTAAAACATGTAAACTAAATAAAACTAGCATCTTTAGTATTAATCTATCAATAAAAACTCAATCTTTTCTAATAAAAATTACAAAACTAAATTATACTACCGATATTAGTTTCTTTGACCGGGAAGATGAAGAAGATGATGATGGATGGTGGCTGGCTGGGCAGCGGACAGCAGTGGTCAGCAAGGTGCAGCAGCAAGCCGAAGCGGCGGCGGACGGCGGCAACCAGGAGCAGCGGCAGCAGAGTGCGGGCGGTGGCTGGTGGTGCGGGGTGCGTGGACAGCAAGTAGCAGGTGGTGGTTGTGTGTGGCTGGCTTCCTCGGTCTACCTCCATGATGATAATAAGTAGTATATATAGGGTGAAAGAGTTAGGGTTTATTTCTCTTTCTTCTCTTCTAAGTTTCCCTTTTCTATTCCACTTAGGATTTCCTAAAATATAATATCCTAAAATAAATATTTTATTACATATTATATTTATGGACCGACTTCATATATTTTCTTGGATGCTTGTCGGTAGCTAAAAATCCACTTTTAACGGCTTTTCTTCTCTTCCCCACTTTATTCGATAATTACCTATAAATAGATAAAATAGAATAAATTAGATAAAATAAACTATATAATATAAACTTAATAACTACTAAAAATACGTATAAAATACGACTTAACAACTTCCTCGGTTCTCTTCAAGAAGAATAAAGGCACAAGTGATCTTAGATTCTTGCAATGTCTTAACAAACATTATCTCGGATATAATGTTGCCATTCTTCCGAACTTGCTTTATTTGGATTTGTTTTCTAAATGGTGCCAGCACAATTTTAACACCATCTTTCTCAAACAAGTATGTATTCTTGTTCCCATCATGAATGACATGTCGATCATATTGCCATGGTCGACCTAGAAGTAGGTGGCAAGCATCCATAGGGATAACATCACACCACATTTTATCTTGATACTTGTTACCGATGGAAAAATCAACAACACATCTTTTGGAAACCTTGACCTCATTACCCTTTTTAAGCCAAGTGAGCTTGTATGGAGAAGGATGATCCTGAGTCGACAACTTTAATTTTTCGACCATCGTTAAGGCAACCACATTTTCGCAACTTCCACCTGTCAATAATGACGTCACAAATCTTCCCATGTGAAGTACATTGGGTATGGAAGATATTATTGCGAAGCCATTCATCTTCTTGTGTAGGGGACACATTCAAGACTCGCCGAACAATCAATGATTCTCCTTCGTTGGCTTGTATGACTTCTTGTTTGTCTTCATTTTCTGTGTTTTCTCCCTCATGGCGGTCTTCTTCATCTAGAGTTTCTTCTTCAACAAACGATATAACTCTAGCATTTGGACATTCTGAAGCAATATGTCCAAAACCTTGACATTTGAAGCATCTCTTGTTGTTGAAACTCCCTTTTATAAGCTTGTTTATCCCCATAGAGCTCTCAATTTTCTTCGGCAAACTGGATGTTGTTGGCTTTGGAGGTGGTCTTGTTGAGGTATTGCCATGTCTAGGCATGTCTCGATTGCTCCCTTGAAAAATCCTTTTTCTCTTTTCGGTTGATCTCCAACCTTCGGGGATAATTTGATAACATCATCCAGCATCCGATATTGTTGAAGTTGTACGACGTTGGCAATTTTTGGATCTAAACCAGCTAGGAATCTAGCAATGGTTTGCTCTTCCGGCTCCGAATTATCGCATTTCATCAATAATTCCTCAAATTTTGTAGCATATTGAGCCACAAATTTTCCTCCTTGTTGTAAATTTTGAAACTTGAGGAAAATATCAAGTCGATAATGGCTGGGCAAAAATTTGCATCTAAGTTCAAGCTTCATTTTGTCCCATGTGCTGATTTTGCGGCGACCTTCTCTTTCCCCGTTGGCGCTTAACATTTTCGCACTAATAGATGCATGCTTTTTGAGCTTGATAGCGACCAACTTAACTTTACGATCTTCGGGAATGTTTTTCAGGTCGAAAACACGTTCGACAGTATGGAGCCATTCAATGAACTCATTAGGATGAACGCCTCCTTCAAAATCGGGAATTTCAACTTTTATTCCCAAATCTTTATCTTGAAATTGGGCTCGGTGTATACGTGGGGGTACAATAGTTTCACCATCTCGAAGATGTATCGTCGGATTGGTGAAATGGATTTTCTTCATCATTTTGCTAAACATTATTTCCGTCGGATTGATCTCTATCCGATCTATTACTTGAACCCGCAACAGTCTCATAACGAGTTAGACGTTCTTGCAGTCGTTGTACCTCTTGTTGAAGATCAACAACAATAGTATCATGAACGAGACGAGCATGAGTACGTCCACCACGTCGACCTCTTGGCATTTTGTTTCAATGACTCAAATAACTTTTTTTCAACACAGACTGGACTCCCTTTCAACTTTTTTTTTTGTCTTTCCCACTCAGCTCTTTTTTTTCACTCATTTTTTCTTTTAAACCTCACTTTTTTTGACAAAATATATTGACTATTTTTTCTTTCTTTGACTATTTTTTTCGCTCCTTTTTTATAATACAAGAAAGACTTATAAATATAAAAATACCAAACTTATTAAATTGAAATACGAAACTTGCGTGTGACAGTAAAAAGGAATGACCTTTTTTTTTTTTGGGTTTTGAAATGACAACTCAAGAGCTTTGGGATAAAAACACGTCTCCTCTTTCAAGGATTCCAACACCAAGAGTGGCTCTAAAAAGTAAACTATTAAAGAAAGATAAAAAATTTTAAATGAAAAGTAAATTCTATATAAAGGTGCTTTTCTGATAATGATAGTGGAGTTAAAGAGAGATATTAGGAGAAAAAGAGATGAAAAGAAAACAGAGGATGTGGCGGTGTGGCGAGCTTTAATATTTTTTTTTTTAATTTGATAAATCGAAATAGAGGCACTGTGGACAGCTACGAGATATAAGGAAGCTGAAATTGAAGATGGAGATGATGGTGATGAACATAAAGAGGATGCTGAAGTGGTAAAATCAAGAGGATGATGATGGTGGTGAAATCACCATGATGATGGCAACAAAAATTAGGAGGTGGAGCAACTACAAAGGACGAAACAGTGATGCACTCATGAAGATGATGATAGTGGCGATATGAATTTTTTTTTTAAATTAGGAAGATGGAAAATTATGTGAGATAGAGCAGAGCTAGTTGGTTAGAGACAACAAGCTCCAATGGCGGATCAAATAGGTAATTGCAACTCTGTGTTCTGATACCAATTTGACACCGGATAGGAAGGGGTAGATAAATTCCGAATCGAGAAATCGAGTCGGAGGCCAAAACCACCACGTTGGAGGGCAACCCAACGATATACTATACTTCCTACTCTTAGGAATTGATAGAGGAAGGGAGACACACTCAACCTTTCAACACTCAAAGTGTTTAGTGAAAATACTCATAAAACTTGATTGATTTCTGCGGTTACAAGGATGGCCATTCATAGGCCTATTCGTTACAAATTCAACTAATCCAATTTATTACAAGCTCTCGTATTCTACTAAAATGGCAAAGCCTTTTGACAATACTTGCTACTAATGTCTTCCGTTAACCGCAACCTACCAATATAGAGTAGGGTGGTGCATTAATGGTTAGGGGATGCTGCAGCATTTTTTTCTTCCTTTAGGGTTAATGTTCTACCGTTGTTAGTCTTTCTCTCGCAACTAACACCTATACACTGAAATTTCTCTAAAAACTCTTTCTCACCTAGAACTCTATCGATTTTGTTGGCTACATTCTTCCTCAAGTATGTGTATTTATGGTTAATGTCTGTTAAAACTCATATTTATCGGTTTTAAGGCATTATTTAACCCAATGTTGTGGTAATTTTGATTAACTTTGTTTGGTTTTGGGTTAGATTATGCTCATTTTCTCTTTATCGCCACCTAAGCTCATAAATCTCTTAATTATAGGGTTTTGGACTTAAATTAGAGAGATTTGAGGCAAATTTGATGAAAAGCGATGAAGAGGAATGTTCATGCCTAAAAGGAGGTGAGAAAGAAGCCTAGAACTCATCAAGTGAACGTGCACAGCCAACCGTGCGGATCATTAGGCCAAGGGCTAAAAATCAAGGAAGGTCGCACGGCCACCCGTGCACACCATGCATGACTTTGCGAAAAGTTATAAAAGTTGAAGTCGTGCACGGTTGATCGTGGAGAATCTGCACGGCCCGTGCAAAAGAGGCGGAAAGTTCAAGAATTCTACATGGTCTATCGTGCAATGTCCGCACGGCCGTGCAGCCTTGGTTACATGGCCATGTGACGCTGTTTCGGCGACATTTTAAGCGAATTTTGTCTCTTTTTTTGAATTTTTAGGGTTTCTAGGATAATTTCTAGCATTCGGATCCCTTTAGACTGAAGATTAAGATTTTGAGGTTTTGAAGATTAATCGAAGTCAAGCATTCAAATTTCTATTCGGTAATTCTAAATTCTCTGTTTTTATCTCCGCTCTTCGCGATTTCTCTATAGTTTTCATGTTTATATTCATTGAAACTTGCGAATTGTTTAGCATCATGTTTAGAGGCTAAATTCCCCACTTAGGTTGGGGTTAATCCCTATTACGTCTTTATAATCATGAATTGAATTTCCAATTGAGTTGTTCTATGCTTGTTTGTTTAGAATTTGCTTCGCTCACCACATGTTCAATGAAAGTCTCGAAAGAGAAATCATCGAGTCTTATTCGGGTTTTGTGAACATTAAAAGATGGAATCTCTACCTAGAGTGACGTTGCGAACAATTAAAACTTTTATATGAAAATAATTAAGGTTTTCAATCGGGGTTGTGAGATGCATTTATTGTGATTTTGTTCTTTATTAATCCCATGAAAATAGACGATTAGATTGAGCAAAATCAATCTTTGACTTGCGAAAATAGGTGAAGATAGGTTTAAACGGCATTTCCCCTTCTAAACCGCAATCATAAACAACCTCAAATGGAATTTAGTTTTGATTTCAGGCATAATAGTGTGATTAATCCCAATATAAGGCTTTTTATCTATTGATTTCTTGTACCTTTTTTGTAATTAGTCGAATCTAGAAACCAAATCATTGTCAAACTAAGTTTCACGTAGATTAGAATTTTTAGCTAGATTTTAGTACTTGAGAGCGAGTTCCTCGAGGACACGACTCGTACTCGCCGGTTCGTAGCTACGGCTACACCGTGCGCTTGCGGTATTTTCCTAACAACGTCCGAATCAAATAAGCTGCAGTTCGTGAATTAGATCACCTAGCTCTTTCATACTTGGATGTGTAACTCTACGAGCCTTTCCTTTCACAAGGTTGTAGTACTTCATTAAGGTCCCCCATGATCATCAATGATACATTAATGTTGGCCTTCAAGCCTCTCAATTGGTTCCAGACCTCTAGTCATGTCTGTTTGGTCATTGGGAGCATAGACCACACAGATTGCACATTGAAATTCTTCATGTAACCATTCTCCAATAGCACATATCCATCTACTCCTTGTCAAGTGAGTAGTCAACTTAAAATCCTCCCTATGCCATGAAGGTAGTATACCATCGGACCTACCTATAGATTTTCCCTGTATCCAATCCACATTTTGGTGCCCCCAACATCTCCATACATCCCACTGGGATAGCTCTTCTTGCTTTGTTTCTACTACTCCTACAAAGTCAATATTTTCCTCTCTAATCAGGTACTTGATTGATTTCTTCTTATCCTCACTTCCTAGCCCCCTAGTGTTCCAGCTAGAAGCTTCATCTAGCTGGACTGAAGTTGAATGACCTCTCCCTTCAACTTCAATAGATTGAGTCTTCGACTTCTTCAAACTTCCGGTTATTCTAGCTTCTACTATGCTCACATTGTTTCGATCTGTCAACCCTAGAAAATTACCAATGTGAATGGATTCCTTGGCAATTTTGTGATAAGTTTTTGTGTTTATAATCCCCGAGGACTGATCCTTGACAGATAGTTTCTTCCTCCTCATGATCTTATTTCTACTCTCATCTAACTTCCTCTTTTTGTCTTTTTTCTTATTCCTCTTGAAAGACACATGTAGTGATAAGTCAAGACTGATTAGGTAGTCAAAACCCGGGAGTTGAGACAATTCTTGACTGATTTCTTGACTAATTTCTTGTGTTTGTTTCTTGCGACTGTTTTATCTGGATGCTTCTTTGCACGGATTGGGCATTATCACACTCATTAACAAGCTCCGGGCTACTAATGACCATATTCCCAAATCCAGGGGAGGACCACTAACCACCTCCTTGAGCTGCTCCAAGACTTAATCAACTTCCAAAGTCTCATTGGCCTCATCATTGTATTTTTCGAAAAAACCTCCGAACAACCTTTGATGCTTGAAGCTAACTGTCTTCATTTTTGTTGCTGAATTATTGCTGCTGCTTTTAGGTCAGTAGCCTCGCTCACAACCTCCAAAGACACCCCTAGAACTCGTTTGTTGTGTTATAATACTTAATGGCTCTTTATTTTCCCCATCATTACTTTGCCCTACTTTTAAAATTGGAGAATCTTGAATGACTACATTAGTGGGATTGTTTTTTCCACCCTTATAATGATAAGCCACCTTATCTTCGGACCTATGCACTTCCTCCTCATTGTTCGGATCTAAACCATCCATGGAGGATGAAACTTCACCAGTCATGACCTTTTGAATAACTTGAATTGATGATCCCACTTCTTTGATTATAACCCTATACCCTAAATCTTCAATTTTTAATATGGCTTGGCCGTTAATGGTATTAAAAACATCCGTGTCAATCAAAATTTTCATTGAGTCAAAACATTGAGTACCCTCAATGGCTTCCCTAAACAAACCATTCTGCCCCACGGCTCTGCTAATTTCTTAAAATTTTCTCCAATCCAGCCATGAGGGGGAACTCCAAATACTTCCAACCACACTCTTCTAATATCACATTCCTCGTAGATATCCCACTTCTTGACCTCGAAGAACCATTGATGCGGTTCGCTGGATTTTTATAATGTCATCCTTTTGTTCCTCTGTAGCAAAAGTTAGTGAGCCATTCCTTAAACTCTTGATTTATATCCCCTATTACAAGCTTCACGTCCGCAACTTGCTCTTTGCTTAGTGTAATTTGTTGCTTGACCTTCTTCACCCACTTTCTTTTCCTTTCTCTTCCGGATTCTAGGTTGTGACTTTCTTCCACCATTATCATCACCATCTCTTTTGCCATTTCTCTTCCAACTTCTAGGCTATGGCTTCCTTCTAAATTTATCATTATTTATGCTCACTTTTCTTTCTCCTGGTCCTCTTTTATCAAACTTTTCCACGCACACTATGATTTGACATCTTTTGATGAAAGAACTGTTGAACCACAAGATGCTCTTATCTCGCATCCTCCTTCTTCAAAAATCTAATAAAAGCATATCTTGATCTCTGCTCCTTGCGTCTTCGACTGGTATATAGGTTTCACTCACTCTTCCCGCTTTCGAAAAATTCCTTGTAGCCTATATTGATCAATATTATGAGGAATGTTATTCACAAACACTATGAATATCCCTCTTATCCCCTCTCGCATTGCTCCTATCCTCGCTTCTCCTTTCCCCTCCTCACTCTCTCCCCTCCCTCTAAGGCATTTTAGAAGCTTTTCATGCATCACAATTGCTCCATGCTCATAGTATTTTCTTCTCCGACCCTCCCCCTTTTCTCCTTCCCTAGCGCTAACCAAACCGTTGAGACCCAATTGCAATGATAACCAATCTTAACTTGATTCATCAGTTGCTAAAAGTTCACAGGACTATCGGTTAAACTCACCGTTCTTCAACCATTTTCTTAGCCCAACCCTTTTGAACACTAAAATATGTTGAAGTCATTCAAATATTGGTTTCCAACTTGATCAATGTTTTCAATCCATCCAAATTAAATTTGAAGATAAATCAATATATTATTATTCTCAAAAACCTCATAGTAAAGTATTTATTAAAATTTATAATTTACTTGGAGCTCCAAGAGAAAAGAGAGTCACTACTTGTTACTATATATAGTCATGGCTCGAGTCTTGAGTATTGACGACTAGCTAAGCTCAACCGCAACAGATGACCCCTATAGATGTAAAAAAGTTATGTTCAATATTGATGGAAACAAATCCCTTGGCCTAGATAGATATACAAATAATTATTTTCAAGAGCAACTAGGTCTGTAGTGCGAAAAAGACGTGGTTAATGCAATACAAGTGTTTTTAAAGCTGGTAACTGCTCATATGGCTTAATGCAACTAAATTAGTTGTCATCCTTAAGGTAAATTGTCCATCTAATGGTGGGGAATTCAGGAAAATTTCTTGTCTGCAGGTGTTATGTATAAATGTATAACTAGAGTTTTATGTGATAGAATGAAAGAGATTCTTCCTAGCTTGATAACATGACCCAGTGTGCACTTATCAAAGGTAGAGAATTAGTACATAATATGATGATTCTCCAAGGGATTGTCGGAGGACACAAAAGGAAGAATAATAGCCCCGGTGTATCATAAAGTTGGATCTTAGAAAAACTTATGATTTTATATAGTGGAGTTAGGAAGTTGTTAAACCTCGTATTTATCGTTTCTTAAGGCATTATTTAACCCAATTCTATGGTGGTTTTAATGATATTTTTTGGTTTTGGGTTAGATTATGTTCATTTTCTCTTAATCGACACCTAAGATTGTAATATCTTAATTACAGGTTTTTGGGCTTAAATTAGAAAATTTGATGAAAAGCAATGAAGAAGAAGGTTTGGGCCTAAAAGGAGCTAAGAAAGAAGCCTAGAACTCATTAAGTAAAGTTGCACAACCAATCAGTGCAAAGCTGCACAACCGTGCGGATCATTAGGCTAAAGCTCGGAGTCAAGGAAGGTCGCACGACCAACCGTGCACACCCCGCACAGCCGTGCGAGAAGTTATGAAAAGTTGAAGTTGTGCACGACCTACCGTGCAGGAGAGGCAGAAAGTTCAGGCATTCTACACGGCCTACCGTGCAGTACTCGCACGGCCGTGCGAAAATCCAAGCACAACGGTGCGAAAATCCTGCACGACAGTGCAATGTCTGTTTCGGCGAATTTATAACCGATTTGTTTAGTTTTTTATGATAGTTCTTTTCTCCATCAGTTTTTAGGGTTTCTAGGGTAGTTTCCAGCATTCAAATCCCTTTAGATTGAAGATTAAGATCTTGAGTTTTTGAAGATTAATTTGAATACAAGCATTCGAATTTCTATTCGGTAATTTTTAATTCTCTCTCTTTATGTTTGCTCTTCGCGATTTCTCTATAGTTTTCACGTTTATATTCATTGAAACTTATGTTTAAAATCATATTTAGAGGCTAAATTTCCCCACTTAGGTTGGGGTTAATCCCTATTATGCTCGATAATCATGAATTGAATACCAATTGGATTGTTTTATGCTTATTAAGTTAGAATTCACTTCGTTCATCACTTTTTCGTTGAATGCCTCGAAAGAGGAATCATCTGCTTTTACTTGGGTTTTGTGAACATTGAAATATGGAAACTTACCTAGAATGACGTTGTGAACGATTGAAACTTTGATATGAAAATAATTAAGGTTTTAATTGGGGGTTGTGAGGTGCATTTGTTGTGATTTTCTTCTTTATTAATCCCATGAAAACAAGTGATTAGATTGAGTAAGATTAGTCTTTGACCTGCGAAAGTAGGCAAAGATAGGTGTAATTGGTGTCTCCCCTTCTAAACTACTAGCATAGGCAAATCTCAAACGGGTATTCGATTTTGATTTCGGGCATAATAGTGTGATTAATCCCAATCTAAGGCTTTTTATCCAATTGATTTCTCGTAATTGTTTCGTTACTAGTTGAATCCAGAAAAAAAAATCATTTTCGAATTGAGTTTCACCTAGACTAGAGTTTCTAAGCAGATTTAATACTTGAAAGCGAGTTCCTCGAGGATACGACCCGTACTCGCCGGTTCCTAACTACAGACTACACCATGCTTTTGCGGTATTTTCTCAGCGAAGTGCTATTGGTTCAAGTTTCTTATTGAGTTTAGGAAATGGATTATGGCATGTGTAACATCCCCTACTTACTCGGGTCCTAATAAATGGAGGAACACACGAAATTTTCAGGGAAAGAAGGGTTTGAGACAGGGTGATCCCATGTCACCACTCGTTGTTTGTACTTGTGATGGATGGGCCATCTAGAATGCTCATAGCAGTACATCGAAGATAAGCTTTTTTACACTCGCACCCTAGCTGCAAGAGCCTCGGTTGAGTAATTTTTCATTTGTAGATGATCTCGTTAGTTTTCCGTAAAGCCGATAGTAGTTCTATCGCTGCTATTAAGAACATCCTTGGTAGAGCTTGCTCAAGCCCATCTGGGCTAACTATCAATGATGAGAAATCTATCATTGTGAAAGCAGGTGTAAATAAAGATAGCAAATAGCAATTACCAGTAGAATTAGAATTTTCTAAAGGAAATCTCCCTTTTAAGTACCTTGGGTACCAGTTATATAATCAAGGCTCAACATTGTTGATTGTCAAATTCTAGTGGATAAAATAACATCTAAAACTAAAATTTAGCAGAGTAGGCATTTGTCATATGCTGCTAGAGTGACTCTTATATCAACTTAGTTCTTATGGGCATTTTGACCTTTTTGGAACCAAATGTTATACTTCCTTAGGATGTGATGACTAAAACTAAGAGTGTATGCAACTGTTTTCTATAGTAATCAACTGAGAACAAGAGAAGGACTCCACTTGTTGTTTGGGATTATGTCTGTACCGAGAAAAAGCATGGTGGCTTGAGCGTTAAAAACTTTTAAAGTTTTGAAAAGAGCATTGATGGCGAAGCACATTTGGGCAATTGCAAATGAGAAATGCAATATGTGGGTTATTTGGATCCACAATCATCATTTAAAAGGCAAGGAGTTGTGGGCGTTTGAACCTAAAGTGGATGTCTGTTGGTAATTAAAGAAGATTTGCAACCTCAAGAATATAACCAGAGATTGGATGAGCAGTTTGATAGAGGGATATACACATAAGCAAACGTATACAATTATGTGTGCAGATGGGGATAAAGCCCAGTGGGGTAAGATAGTATGGAATTGAA
The DNA here is from genome assembly GCA_021018815.1 of Talinum fruticosum. Taxonomy (NCBI): domain Eukaryota; kingdom Viridiplantae; phylum Streptophyta; class Magnoliopsida; order Caryophyllales; family Talinaceae; genus Talinum; species Talinum fruticosum. The sequence continues at coordinate 2,693,424 of JAITYX010000037.1, read as the reverse complement.
GCATAATAGCAAATGGAATAGAAGTAATAGCAAAGCATAAAATTTTTAAGTGGCTATTGTACAGGGACATACTCCCTTTGAGAAGCAGACTTGCTAAGTTCACTTTGGTAACAAATCAATGTGGTGTACGGTCATATTCCAATTAGTTGTAAGTAGGTGTAAAGAGGTGTAAGTAGATGTAAGGAGCATGTAACGAGTTGTAACAAGATGTAAGGAGTTGTAAGGAATAAAATGTTTTACATAACTTAATAAAAATGTTTAATATATTTTTATATTTATGTACAACATATTTATATTTTTATTTATGAATTTAATGTATATTATAAAATTTATATATTTGTAATGCCAAATACATATATATCAGTTTGATAAATTTGTTTATTTTAAAACAAAAACGAAATTATGTTTGATACTTATGAAAAAAGTTTTTATAGATGCATAAATAACTTTCGTATAATAGATAGTTAAAAATGACATTGATTTTACTAGTTTGAAATAAATGTTCTCAACTATTAAATGTTCTTTTCAGTTTGATAATTTTAGTAGTTGAGGACATTTATTTTAAACGTGTAAAATTAACGTCATTTTCAACTATCTATTACATGAAAATTATTTATTCATCTATAAAAAGTCTTTTCATAAATATCAAATATAATTTCTTTTTTGGTTAAAAAATCATTAAACATGACATATATGCATTTGGAATCACAAATATATAAATTTTATTATTCTATTACATAGAATTCATAAATAAAAATACAAATATATTGCACATAACTTTAAAAATACACATATGAATACATTAAACATTTTAATCGAATCATATGCAACATTTTATATTCATTCTAACTTCTTTCAACTTCTTACAACTTCTTATATCTGTTTACACATCTTTACAACTCCTTATATCTATTTACACTTGCTTACAACTCCTTACAACTTATGCTAAATGGAACAGGATTGAAATAGCCCAAAGATTTCGTCACGTTCAACTTAACTATTCACATGCAAACTTAAACTTTAACAAAATGTCTGTAATATTATTCATAATAACTAGCTTAAATGGACATGATACTTTTAAAATTAATTATTCGTTAAGATTTATTTATGGATTTCTTAAGACATAAAATTAAATTAATGTATTCAATTAGTATTAATTATTAAAATTTTTACACATCTATACAAATAAATCTGATATACTCGAAATACTCGATGGGAGTATGAGTATAGGAATGGGGAAAATAAGGTGTGGGGTATACCTATATACGCCGGTACATATCCATGACTTTCCTTATTAGACATCTTTACATATATAAATATTTACCAATAAAAAAATTTCATTAACAATAGAAAAATAAATTCACAATAAATTTCAATATGAAAAATAATATGTAATTGTAAGGAGTTGTAAAGAATTGTAAGAAGTTATAAGGAGTTATAAGGAGTTGTAAGAAGTTGTAAGAAGATATAAGGATTTGTAAGAAGTGATAAAGAAAGTTATAAAAAGCTGTAAGGTTGTAAGTTAAAGTTAAATAGTAACAAGACCTATGTAGAGGGCAAGAGGAGACAGACGTGCCCATATAGTACTGCAATAAGAGGAATGATATGGAAATCACTTGATGGTGTGTAGGAACCTAGAAATTTGGCAGATTGGAAAGATGGCTACTTAAAGGGAAATTGGCCAGAAATGCAACAACTTTCATGTGGTACCTGACAGCAAAAATGTGGTATCAGGTATGGAAGGATAGAAATGAACTGAACTGATGTTTCAGGGGGATAGTTGTCAATAGTGATAGAGCAACCAAAAGTTTTTGGCAACAAGTGTATGTTTAATTTCTCAAATAGACACAGCAAGAAAAATATTGACAACTAATTTTTGTGTAGACATTTGGGCTTTAGCGTGTAACGATCACCCTCTTGGGGGTTTTGGTTTGTCTAATGAAGACTTGACTTCTTAAAAAAAAACTGATGGTTTTATTAATTGCCAAAATATCAATGCATATTGTGGTAATTATTTGAGGAAAGTATTGGTGAGTGTTTGTCTAATGGCAAACACTTCGATTTTCACCTTTTTATCACGGTTCGAACTTTAAGGAAATAATTTCCTTACAAGTTGTGCAAATAAGTTGGGTTGAGTTGTGGGTCGGGCTTTAAACCCGAACTTAATATCCCTATCCCCTTGTACCTTCAAATCTAGCTGAAGTTACCCCTAAGGTAACAGTCTCAGCTAGATGGTCCACACTTAAAAAAATATTTGGAAAAATGTTAAATAAATTTAAAGTGAGGAGCCAGCACCATTGTCCTCAAAAACAAATCTCCATGCTTCAATGATAGGAGGAAGTTACTTATTAGATATGGATCTTATTATAGTCAATTTTCGTACAAGCTTTATGATAAAACACGAGTCCGAGAGTGATTTATTTGTTATAATCTCTATAATATAAAACAGAGGTGCACCACCTATTCCATGACTTGATTAAGCGTTGGCTGTGGAAATTATTGGAACATGAAAATCAAACATGACTACTAGCTAGCATGAAATTTAGCAGCCTCGATCTGGGACGCAAAGGTGGCCAGTCAAGCAGTGGTGTAGCTATTCATTGTTTAAGGGTGTCCCCAGACATCCTTGACAAAAAAAAATTTGTTAAAATTTATGTTTAAAAACCCAGAAAAATCCACCATATTACTAAGGGACACACATAAAAAATTAATAATATTTATAAAATTAAAAATATTAAAAAAGACACCCTTAAATAAGTTTGTTAGCTCTGCCATTACAGTCAAGTGAAAACCATGTCCTCCATTGTGCTGTAGAAAAGGACAATAAGGAGCGAAGCTGTCAAAGTAGCTATGGAGTTCTCACAATTCTTCCATCGCCTTGATTGTGACCTTGGCCAAAGTAGCTATGGAGTTCACAAATCCGGTATGTGTTATCCGCTTGAGATTCTTCACATCCTTGTTTTTTGTCTGTATCATCTAGATTAGACCCAACAGTTGGATTATTTAGTTTGAGTTCATCAATTCAAGTTAAATTTGAACCGGGCTAAGTTTGAGTGAATCTTCTTCATATCAAATTTCAAGTGCATGTCATGTTAAGTTTAGATTTGATCGACTTTAGATGAAGTTCAGTCGAATTAGTTTGAGTACGTGGCAAATCAATTTCAATTTGGGTAGCTTTCGGTTATATTTTAAGCAAATTTTGGATCCGGAAGAAATTAGGCCATGTTACTTTTGGATTGACTTAGATTTTTAATCATATTTATTTATGCATGTGTAATGTCTTACAAAGAGTTTTAATTTTACATGGCTAAATATAAAAATTACAAACGATAAATTAATCCATGACCGAATCAATTAGTATAATGTCATATATATATATATATATATATAGAAAGGTTCGCAAACAAGTTGAAGGACAGAGTGAAACTTAAACTCTCTAGAGAGAAAATTCCTCTAGTGAGAGAAAGACCCTTCAAGGTGACCCTTACTCTATCGTCGCCCATAGCTATGTGCCTTCTTGAACCAAATATATATATAGAAAGGTTTGCAAACAAGGTGAAGGACAGTTGAAACTTTGAAATCTCTAGAGAGAAAATTCCTCTAGTGAGAGAGCACCTTCAAGGTGATCCTTACTTTATCGTCACCCATAGCTATGTGCCTTCTCGAACCAAATATATATATATATAGAAAGGAGGTTCGCAAACAAGTTGAAGGACAGGTGAAACTTTGAACTCTCTAGACAGAAAATTCCTCAAGGTGACCCTTACTCTATCATCGCCCATAGCTATATGCCTTCTCGAACCAAATCCTCATGATCCTAATGTGCTTTACCATTTGTTGATGCTTGGTCTCCAATCGCTTGCCTCTCAGATCCCTCTCCTAATGTCCGCTGGTATGTTCAATCGAACCCATCTCATGCTCTTCAAGATTTCCCTTTGCTTTCCTCTGTCCGTCTCTGCCCAAATTTAGGTCTTCGTCTTGGCTTCTTTCGATTCAGGCATATTTTTGTTGTTTCCTTCCATGGCAATTGCTGCTTTTTTATTTGCTCGATCTGTCAAGATGACTTTCTTCGATTCTGATTTTTGGGCTTTACCCTCTTCTATAAGATCTGGGTGGGTTCTCCTTCATGCTATCTGTACTTCTTCCCTGGTTTCATGGAATATTTTTGGCATATGGTGGACGATGTCGTGAACCGAAACCCTTTTCCGCCTCTTATGTCCTTCTTCGCTCTCACTTGTCGTCTTCTCAGATCCAGTTGTTGGATCTCTTCGTTAACTCATCTTGATGATATTATTCGTATTTGGCTTCATTGGCGTCTTCTTTTTCAATCTAGTTTATTCTCGAGGAAGCCTGATGTCTGAAAGACTGTTTGCCATACTGCTTTTCTTTGCGTTTAGGTTCTGCTCAATAGTGCTACCTTCTGTGCTTATTGGTTGCTGTTCAACAATGTCTGTCTATCTGTGCACTCAAGCAAGGTTTTTTCTCATTAATTTTGATCAATTGGCATCACATCAGGTATGTTTCTTCGCTCTGTCTTTGCCCTTCATTTTCATATGTTCCTTCTCGTTTATTGAATTGGGTGATTGTTTTGGTCATGCTTCCATGTTATGATATAACTTCAGCAGTGTTTTTCAACATTTTCTGTTCTATTATGTTTCAGCTTCTGGGTTGCTATTATAGTTTGTCTGGCTTTCATTGTGTGGTTCGTTTGATTTGGATTATCAAATTTTTTGCTTGTGAGCTTTGTCCTATGGAATTCATGTATTGGTTTTCGTATTGTCCCTTTTGTTTTATTTGGCATGCCTGTTTGTGTTTGGGCTTCCTAGGTTTACTTGATTTCTCAGCTCACTATATTTTTTATGGTGTTGTGTGAGTTTCTTGTGGTTTGTGTGTTATGGCATGCCCTTCTCCTCCCAGTCAGGTGGTTTCTCTTGATGAGCAGATTGATGTTATTGCTCATGTGGTTTGTTTCTAACTGTTGGAATGGTTCCTTTGTGCGTTCATTTTCTGATAAGCTCTTTTTTGTGTGCCATTTCTCTGTAAAATATAGCTCCTATGATTGATTTCTCCTTTCCCTTTAGATTGGGTTTGGACATCTTCTACTATGGTAGATTTTGTTCAATGTTCCTTTTAAAACTATGGTGGCTTTGCGGTTTATTGTGTTGCCCCTTTTTGGGTTAGAAGTTAGCTACCACCGTGCCGCCTAGTATTTTGAATGTCTATGATGAAATAATCTATTTATCCGAGACTATTCTTCTCATGACTTTTCTCTTTGACTTGTTTGAGGATTTTTGTTAGCTCGACGGGTTCTTCTCTTTGTGTTCTTGAGGTGTTCTTAAAGCTGGTTCTTTTTGTTCTAACTAGCGTTGGACATTTGTTTGAGGATTCGGGTTAAAATCGGGTTCGAACAATAGAAATATGAAAATGTTATGTACGAATTTAAAATTCGGAAAAAAAAAAAAGTCATATCCAGGCCCGGTTTTTTCTGGTCGAACAAAATCGGGTAAACGAGTCGGATGAAATTTTATCGTGGTTAGTTCGACCATTTGTTTTTGTTTTCTTTGTCGGCTTTGGGGTTCATGGCGACCCTTGAGAGGATGGGGCGATATCATTTAGGCGCACGACTTTTCTTCGGCATGCAGCTATTTGATTTGTATTTTTATGTTTATTTTTGTTTTCAACATCTTGGTGAACTTTACATATTGTTCATTTTTTGTTTTCTTTGCTTGTATATTTTAGACGAGAGGATTCCTAGTTTTTACTGGGATTCCCAAGGCTCTCGCTCCGACCGACCCTTTTAGAGTCCGAATCTTGCTCGCAAGCTGAAAACTTTTACTTTCGCATGGTTTTTTACGATTGGTTTTTTTGTCTACCACTCTATCTGCAGCTTGGAACCGTATAATGTTAGTGATTTATTTATGAAAATTGTTGCATGGAATGTACGAGGTGCTAAAAAGCACCAAGTAAAACAAGAAGTTCCGATTATTAACCAGAAAGTTAGACCTAATATTTTATTTTTGACTCGAAACTATGACTATGTTTTACCTCACAATCATTGTGGGGGTATGTGGGTTCTCTCGAAATAATTATAATATTTTAGCCAATGTAATTATTAAAGACAAAAGGTTTATTCACCTTTATGTACTTGATAAGAGCATACAAAAAGAATGTATTATTACGTGGATTTATGGTCCGGCTCAAACTATTGACAAGCCGGTTTTTTGGAATCAATTATATGAAATTAATTGCCTAATTAATTTACCTTAGTGTATTATTAGTGATTTTAATGAAATGAAATGTTTAAATAAAAAGTGAGGGGAGTTAAATTATCTCTCAACAATGTCCAACGGACGAGGAATTTTCTATTTAGCATCCAAGGAGAATCTATTCCTACCTTTGGCGTAATATTTACCCGAAAATTTTTTTGAAGGAACATCTTATCTATGAAAAATTAGATAGAGCTATTGTGCTCGATTGGCAAAATATGCACCCCAACTACTCTATCTTTCATGGGCCATTCTTGTGTTCAAACCACATCAACATTCTATTAGATTCTAGGCCCGTTAATCGTCGGTATTCTTATCGAAAATTTAGACTTTAGAATCATTGGTCTACCTACACGGAAGTCAATAAAATTATCAAGCGAACAATAGAATAGGTACCGGTAGGGACGCTTATGTTCAAAGTTGTTAGTAAACTCAAGAATGTTAAGTCTAAGCTTAAGCTAAGGAATTCGAATCTTTACGGATTGTGGAAGGTAGAATCCTTTCGACTCTTGTAACCATAAATTATTACATTGATAGGCTCGCTTAATCAAACAAAGGGAGCGATTTCTATTGTTTAATCGTAAATATTAGGGAAAGTTTTATCGAAAAGAATGGTTGACTAAGGGTGACGAAACTCTAATTTTTTTCATCAATGTTGTTCTTTCCGGAAACAAAAATGAATATACTTAGAATTAAAGATGAGTCCGGAGGATGGATCCATGATAAAGAGGATATTCAATGGAAATTTGTGATGAACTTTTCTCAACGATTTAAGTCATAACAGGGTACTATTAGAGCATAGATATGCACTAATTTGTCGATCTAGCTTACCAACGAGAATAATAAGCAGCTCATCCTTCCAATTTTTCCAATTGAGATTAAGACTGTTGTTTTTCAAATGAACCTAACTAAAGCTCCAGGGCCTAACGGCTTTGGTGCTCGAGTTCTTCCAAGCGGCATTGGGATGCTATTGGTAGTGACATTACTGCATGCATTATGGATTTTTTTAATAATGGTAAATTATTAAAAGAGGTTAATCATACCTTCATTACTTTAATACCGAAAGTCAAAAGCTTTTACATTTTAGACCAATTAGTATGTGCAATAGTATTTACAAGATTATTTTGAAAATTCTTGTCAATAGGTTGAGGCCTATTTTACAAAGGATTGTCGGCTCTTACCAAAGTGCCTTTATGCCTAACAGGGATATCCATGATAATATTCTTTTGGCACATGAAATCATTAATAAATTTGGAAATATTAAAGGTAAAAAGCTTATATAGGACTCGAAATCGGATATGGAGAAAACTTATGATAGAATTGAATGATTTCTGTCTTAAATATTTGGATTTCATTCAATTTAGATCAATTGGATATGTGAATGTATTACTTCGATTCAATTATCATCAACGATGAGTCTTGTGGTTTTTTCCAACCTTATAGAGGACTAAGGTAAGGTGACCCTTATCGCCATTTTTGTTCATCTTATATACGGATGTCTTAGCATATAGGTTTTATCTCACTGCTTTGAACCCTAAATCGGGGATTGGAATTAAAATTTGCCCGCGAGCCCAAAAAACCCCATGCTTCGCTGTTTGCGGATGACAGTCTTCTATTTTGTAAGTCCAATTTTGAGATATGTCTCTGGCTCCATAATATTCTGAATGATTTCGTAGTCGGTCTAGCCATTAATTTTCATAAGTCGGTGATTATTTTTTCGTGAAATTCTTCGTTTGCCAATAGGAATATCTGTTTCCTCTTGATTTAATATTCCACACTTGGACTCTTTTATAAATACCGAGGTTGTCCTATTTTCAAAGGTAGAGCCAACAACTCCACTTTTGTGGATCCTTTAACAAGAGTAGATAGCAAATTATAAAATTGGAAATTGCTTTATAAGGCATGCAAGATTGTGCTTATACAGCTTTAATATTAAATCCGTACCGGCTCATGGGATGTAGAGTTTCAAACTATCTAAAAGCATGTCCGACTCTCTAGATAAAATTAATCGTGACTTCTTTTGGAAAAAATCTCAGGATACCAATGAGTTACCAAGTGGTAGCTTAGGATAAAGTATGTACTCCCAAGAAATTGGGGGTTTCAGCTTTAGGAAAATTAAGGTGGTTAACCAAGCCTTTCTTTTATAAACTTATTTGGAAATACTTATATGAAGAAAATAACTTTTGGGGGTCGATTATGAGAACTAAGTATCCTTAATCGGAGGATTTTTTCTCAAGGAAAATCAAAGCTTATGATTCTTGGGCTTGGAAATGATTGCGTAAAGATCATGATCTTTTTAAAAAGGGTTTAAGATGGAAAATAGGCAACGCAAAAATACGAAATTCTAGCGTGATTTTTGGTGTGGTAATTTTAAGTTACTAAATTAGCATGACAACAATCTTCCGAACATTCCTTCCTTGGATGCTACGATCAGTGAATTTATAACTCCAAGTAAAGAGTGAGATCTAGTATGTCCTAATTCTTTTCTTCCGGTTGACGTTTGTCAAGTTATTAAGACTATCCCTCTCCCTTCTCATGAAATTTAGGACTTCGTTTGTTGGGGTTTGTCTAGTAGCGAAAAGTTTACGACTAAGTCTCGTCACTTGGAATGCCCATAATATTCCCACTAGTTCACTTTCGTGGGATTTTGTGTGGATTTGAAATATGGATTTAATGCCTAAGTTGAAAATATTTATGTGGCAAATAGGTCACAATGTTTTACCTACATGGGATAATATGGCTGAAAGAAGGTTGAACATTGACACTATTTGTCCACTTTGTCAAGTCCATTGTGAGTCAATTGATCATCTTTTCTCGTAATTCACTTGTGTCATGGATATCTCGGGATAACTTTTCGCCATAAGTGGCTAGAGGTGAATTTAAACCAATTGTAGAATCCCTCTCGAATCATATTATCTATACATTAAGAAGACTGAGTAAACCAACTCGGATGATCCGATTGATTCATTTGTTATGTAGTATTTGGAAGAGCAAAAATAATAAAGTTTTCAACAATGGATCTTTTAATTCCATTGCTACAATTCTACGAGCCAAATCTTCTTAGGTTGAACGGCGATCTAGGAGCAGATCGGATCAACATTTCAACCCATCCTCACCTTCCCTCTCACAACGGGTCAACACTTCTAATCATCCGGTTTGTTGGCACAAACCACCTAGTGGATTTATCAAAGTCAAATTCGATTGTTCGAGGTCTTTTTCAGCGGTGGCGGGAGGTTTCGTGATCGAAGTTGGGATGACAGGTTTTTATAAGTCGGAAAAAAAAATTTGGGTGTCGGGCTCACTTCTTTTAGTAGATACTATTGCCATGAGAAATAACGTCAAAGTAGCAGCTCAAGCGGGGTTATGTTCTATCATTTTGGAAGGAGATAACCAAACAATCATTAAAGAAACTAAAGGAGAAATACATGTTCCTTGGGAAATCCTAACACTTATTCAAGACACTCGTTTCTTTCTTCCGAAGTGCAATCACATATTTATTCATCACATATATAGAGAATGGAATCGAGCTGCAGACTAGGTGGCCAAGTTTGGTCTTTGTACTTCTTCTACTCGTAGTTTGATTTTTTGTTCCCTCTTCTTCCTTTCTCTCATTTTAATGGAGGACAACTTAGGTAGAATCCTTGTAAAAAGGGTTACCTATTAGTTGTTTATTAGTTGTTGTACTTACCCTATATATATATATATATATATATATGGGTTCAAGTGAGCCCTCCCTTTTAGGTGAGCTCCAATTTTAGGTGAACACTTTTGATCCGAATCGTTCATTAAAATCCAACTAGCTGAAATAAAGAGGGATATTTTTGTTAAGAGAAAAGAAAAAAATGCAAAATGTTTGGAAGGGTCGAAAACACCTCTTCATTTCTCGCTCTCGCTAGTCTTCATCCCCTCTCTCTGTTAGTTTTCAATTAGTCGGGTTCTCTCTTTCTTCCTAATTCCCAAAATCGATTTAGGTTTTGTATAATTCATGCCTAATTATTCTTTTTTCATTTGCTTGAGTTTGATTCTATTAATTTTTCTTTCTTCATTTGCTTGAGTTTGGTTCTCGTTATGCCCTCACTATCTCTCTCTTCGATCCCCTCTCTATGTCTCTCTATCATTATAGCTTCTTTTGATTCAATTTGTTGGAAGATGATACAAATTGGCATTAGTAAATTTAATTGTGTTGTTTACTAGAACTGGAGATGATTGAAATTGATAAACCGAAATATGTCTCCAATTTGAAAAGAGTTGTGGTGATGACTGAAATTTGTGATATTTGAAATTGGTGACTCGAATTAAAGGAGTTTTGGTGATGGCCGACACCGATTAGCGGAATTGCGTTGGCAAATTGAAAGCGACTCCGGTGATGATTGAAATTTGTGATATCCGAAATTGGTGAACCGAACAAAAGGAGTTGTGGTGATGGCTGAAACCGATGAGCGAATTGCTTTGGTAAATTGAAAGGAGTTGTGGTGATGATTGTAACTCATCACTCATGAACTTAATTTTGTTAACAAATTGAAAGGAGTTTCTATCATTAGCTTAATAGTTCAATGGTAGAGCAACATCCAAGTAGCATGGAGATGTGGGTTCAAATCCCATTTAGGCTATTTGTGATGGTATGACATAAACCTCTAAAGACTTGAATAAAACTTGCATAAAACTTGCAGTAGCTCAATGTTACAATGATGTTTTCTCTAAAGCCAAGTGTAAAGCACTTGTGAGCGAAGGGATACAATGATGGTCATTGTTTTCATGTTTGAATTTATTCAAAGGAAGTGGTTGTTGATGTTTGATAATATGCCATTTATATTTACTAAATTTCTGAAAAATAGTAACATGCATGATGACACATTTTTGTGCTTGTCAGCGTTCGTTTGGAAGCAACACAATGCAGAGTTACAAGCACAAGGGTTCCAATTTCAGCATATTGAGTTGTTAAATATTGTCCCCCTGGAAGATGGACTTCTAAAAATTGCCTGGGTTTGCTTCGGCTTCAGCACTAGCTAATGCGGTTAATGTACGAAAGCCGTGGACGCCTATTAGCTCAATCGGTAGAGCATTTGTGTTATTACATAAAGATGTGGGTTCGAATCCCACATAGGCTGAAAACAAAGCTAAAAACCTTCAAAGTTAGAAACAATACATTTATACATGTTCAAGCGTGCACAAGTTCGGCTAAAAGTTAAAGACTTGCGTAAAACTTGGAGGCAATGCGGTTTGAGGCTATGAAGACCTTGGACATGTCCTAAAGCGAGTCAAGGAAGATGATTCATGAAGAAAAGGTTATACTATAGAGGAAAGAGCAAGCTGTCATGCCCTCTAGTTCGGTCTAGGCGGAACAAGTCCAATTAGTAAGACAGGAGCGTAAAAGTTCAAGAAAATTCATTTTGGAGCAGCCGGGGCTATGGACACGCCTAAAATGAAGTTAGGAAGTTTATACCATGGAGGAAAGAGTAGTCAAAGCACGAGTTTCAATTTCGGCATATTGAGTTCCTAATTTTCAGCAGAATTTTTTATTTTTGAGATATTTTTGCATTTATTGGTTTGTAATATTTGAGATAATTTGTAGTTATATTTTACACATCTTTTAATGGATATGCCCTCCAGTTCATTGAACTAGTGCGAGTTACTAGCAAGTTCAGTCTAGGCTAGAACAAGTGCAATTGGTGGCGAGACATGCATGTAAAAGTTGAAAAAGTTCATTTTAGAGCGACCGGGGCTATGAACACGCCTAAAATGAAGTTAGGACGGTTATACCATGGAGGAAAGAGTAGTCAAAGCAAGGGTTCCAATTTCAGCATATTGAGTTCATAATTTTCCTTATACCTCTCAAGTTTATTTGGATTTGTATGCATATGGGAATCATGTATTATTTCTAAGCCCCGATTGCTCAAAAATTGACTTCTTATGGTCTAAACTATCTCAAATATTACATACCAATAAATGTAAAAATATCTCAAAAATAAATTCTACTGAAAATTAGGAACTCAATATGCTGAAATTGAAACTCTTGCTTTGACTACTCTTTCCTCCATGGTATAACCTTCCTAACTTCATTTTAGGCATGTCTATAGCCCTGGTCGCTCCAAAATGAACTTCTTTCAACTTTTACGCTCAATTGCACTTGTTCTAGCTTAGGCTCGAACTTGCTAGCAATTGCACTAGTTCGATGAACTGGAGGGCATATTCATCAAAAGATGTGTAAAATATAACTATAGATTACCTCAAATATTACATACCAATAAATGCAAAAATATCTCAAAAAAAAATTCTGCTGAAAATTAGGAACTCAATATGCTCGAAATTGAAACTCTTGCTTTGACTACTCTGTCCTCCATGGTATAAACTTCACAACTTCATTTTAGGCGTGTCCATAACCCTAGCTGCTCCAAAATGAACTTCCTTGAACTTTTACGTGCATGTCTTACTAACTCGGACTTGTTACGGCCTAAACCGAATTTGAGGGCATGACACTTTGCTCTTTCCTCTATGATATAACTTTTTCTTCATGAATTATCTTCCTTGACTGCTTTTAGGACATGTCCAAGGTCTTCATAGCCTCAAACCGCATTGCCTCCAAGTTTTACGCAAGTCTTTAACTTTTAGCTGAACTTGTGTATACTTAAACAGTATAAATGTATTGTTTCTAACCTTAAAGGTTTTTTAGTTTTGTTTTCAACTTATGTGGGATTCGAACCCATATCTTTGTGTAATAACAAAATGCTCTATCGATTGAGCTAATAGGTGTTCAAGGTTTTCGTACATTAACTCGCATTGGCTAGTGCTTGAAGCTAGAAGCAAACCCGGGCAATTTTCAAGAAGTCCATCTTCCAGGGGGCAAGCCTAATTTAGGTACATTAGCCGATTTTGAGGACGAAGCCAATTGTTGAGGCAACCTCCTTGCAGCAAACCTGCCCCATGTTTTAGAAACTCAGTATTACAGTGGAGGATAGGCTGATTAGATTGAATTTAGTCAACATGCACAAATCAATTTGATGGGTCGAGATCGTTGTACATTAGCTAATTCTAATGAAGTGAGCAACTTGGTTGGTCTTCGTAACAGGGAAGACCTCAATGCGAATTCTTTAATTATCGAAAGAAAAAGATGCATTGCAAGACACGAAGCTATGCAACTCCTTTTGACGAGTTGGATCCAAGAAGTTGGGATAAAAATGTGGTTCAAATAATCAGCGACACACAACTAAAACACACAAGAGCTGCAGGGAAACGCATGATGGAAAGGCATGATTCCTTGTTCTATACCGTAAGTGTGACCTACTGCTTGAAGCTGGCTCTAGAAGCTATTTCTCACATGGATTTGGTGAACAACGGAATGAAAATAGCACAACATATCACAAAATTCATTTATAGTGATTCATCAATCTCTAAGCTCTTGTTGAGTTCTATACCTCAACATCACATGGTGAGCATTTAGTCATTCAAGGTTGTAAGGCCTTTCCTCACTCTACTCGAACTTGTCGGTGCATTCATAGAATGTAAAAGACATGTTTTCCTCCCCGCTTGGAAAAACTCACCCCTAGCACAAATTGCACACAAAATTACACTCTTACTCAACCCCGTTGATTTAGTGTCATTAAAGAGCAAGTTTCCAATCTTTAAATTTCCAATCGACAAATTGCACATAAATGTTAACTAATAAAATTCATCAAAAAAATAGAGGATTTCGTTTAATAACAAAGAAACAATTAATTGAAGCTTAGATTAGCAACAAAGAAGCAATCGGGAAATAGGTTCCGTTTAACATCAAAACTAAGAGCAATTCCTCGAAAAATTTAAGAATTACCGTTTAGGGTTCCGAATTTCAAGGGGACGCGGGAGGACAGAGGTTGACCGGTACATGAAGGCGGCTGGAAGGGGCTGGATTGGGCCACGTCTTGGCCGCCGGTGACTTTGACAGAGGTTGACGAGGGACAAGGACTAAGAGAGAGAGAGAGAGAGATAGCAGCAGCAGCAGAGGAACAATGAACGAATGAGAGAGGACAACTAGAGGCAAGGACGCCGACGGTGAGAGGTGGCCGAGTAGACGAGAGAGAGAAGAGGAGATGATAGGGAGAGCGAAGAGGGACAAGAAGGAGCAGATCCGGGGTTTCGACCCCTTCCACTTTCTTTTTGTCTTTCTTTTTTTAAATCAAAATTAAATGGCTGAGATTAAAAGTGTTCACCTAAAATTGGGGCTTACCTAAAGGAAATGACTCACTTGAACCCTCCCTATATATATATATATATATATATATATATATATATATATATATATATATATATATATATATATATATAGAGGAACTACGGAAGCAGTTAGGGTACTGGGTATGGTTGAATGACAACGGAGGCAGAGTGACAAATTAATTTAACAAATTGATTTTCAAAACAAAAGACTAGAACTTTAAATTGAAATAACTAAATAAAACTTGATTGAAATAATAAAGATGTTGAATCAAACTTACTTTGATTGATTGAATCAAAACTTGTACAAGAGAGTTTGGAATGTAAGCTCTCAAGAGAGAGGTTGGAGATTGGGATGCTAAGGGATTTTTGTGGCTAAGTGTTTGATTACAAGTGATTGCTCACTAGTTGTTTTCTCTCCGTCTTCTCTATTGTACTAAGGAATACATATTTATAGAATACAATCTTGAATTAGTATCTAATACATGGATGGTTGAAGATGCTTGATTGAAATGGAATCATAATCTTGAAAATATCACCCGACAATGTTGAATTATTGAAACAATATTGATTGGACCGAAAGCATGAACAGTAGGCGATGAATCACCATAACTTGAACGATGATCGATGAATTATTTGCCGACAACTTTGATTGAAAGCCACAGGATGATAATCCTCCAAATAGTACTATCCACCTCAAGAGTGAATAGTAATATCCTCCATCACTTGAATAGTAAGAGAACAAGTAATGTCCACTTCTTTCCGGGGATTTTGAGAAGTGAAATTGTGAAACTTCACTTGGAAAAACCTGCATAAAAATCGTTAAGAAAATTGTATATATATATATATATATATATATATATATATATACCTTATAAGGGTTCAAATACTATATGGGTCTTGAGCACAAGGCCCATCAAAAGGATCATAATCGGATTTAATAGATGTTCGAGAATCGGATGAATTTGTGCTTGTCATCGGGAATAATTATTGTTGCTTGCTTTTGAGTAACTTGATTTCTTGCTTTGGCAATTGAATCTCTTCATCCTTAATTTTTTCTTTTCCTTTTGAATTCTTCTCCTGTTTTGTGGAGTAAGCGGGAACTTGTTGAATAGATGTAGTCGACTTAATACTCAAGGTAGCTTGGATATTAAACTTGTCCCACCATTTAATCTTGTACTCACGGACTAATGAATATGATGCTAGAGGTTTGTAATGTTGAGTAATTGAGAATGACCAACATTTCCAAGGAAATCCATATTTTTTTATGGAATGATATTTGCGTGAGGTCCGGGCTAATGGTTGAAGCATTTGAGTAGTTGGTGTAAAATTTTTTACTTCGTCGGCCATATGTCTTGAGTAGATCTCATGGTCATCCACTATTCATAAAACCATATGGGAAATTAAATTTCTGTTCTTGTGTCAAAACTAATAAACCATGAATGATTGAATGGTCTATATAAAAACGTATAATACCGAGCTTTTTCATAATCTATGTAGTTGTAGCCTGGTAAATTGAATGGTTTAGAAAGTGATTATCTACTAGGAAAATCTTTCCCAGTAAGTATTTTGAGAATTCTAACCTTTGAGTAGGCTATTTGATTAGGATTGGTGCGATCCGGAATATGTTGAATTTCTACTGATTTTGAATCAACCAGAATAAATTCATAAAAGTTCGGGTCTTGAGAGGGTTATCATTAATGAAGTAGTATTCGGGTGTAAAAACGGTTTTGACGAATTCATTGAGTTGGGATAGGGATTGAGGTTGTCTAAATTTTGTATAGATAACATGTTCTTTATTGGGTTTTGTAAAATATTTGGAATCAAAAAGGAATCTAGTTTTGTGGGTTTTTGAAATTTTGTAGAGGCTTGAACGTAGGTTAAAGAGGAAATTCTCGATTGGGTAGGGCTTGAAATGAATTTGACACGGGGATTGAATATTGAGAAGGAGTTAATGCAGTTGACTTTACAGACATAATGCTTGAGGAGTTTGAATAATTCTTTCTTTCTTTTCATCTTGATTCATATTGAGAGTTGAAAGGAAGAAATCCTTGTCAAAAATAATATTGATTATAGAATGTTTTTAAGAGATAAATCTTTTGAAATTATTGAAGATATAAGTTTGAAAGAAATTAATTTTCCAAAAATTTCTGTATGAACACCAAATTGATCGACTTTGAAAGGATAAATTTGAGTAATAAAAGGGTACCTAAAATGACTTCTTGATCTATGTCTCTAACAAGAACAAAAGTATTCTTAAAACAATAACCTTGATTGTAAATATAAGCATTTGATAATTTATATTTAATTTGTAGTGCAGTTCTGTTAGCACTATGTAGACGTTCTTTAATTTTTTCATAAAACTTAGATGGAATTAATCCTTTTTAATACAATTTTGATCTGCACCCTTCTACTTATTCAACTATTGCTCTACTTGACAGCGGTGCAGATCAAAATTGTATTAAAGAATGATTAATTCCATCTAAGTTTTATGAAAAAACTAAAGAACGTCTACATAGTGCTAACGAATGGCACTACAAATTAAATATAAATTATCAAATGCTTATATTTGCAATCAAGGTTATTATTTTAAGAATACTTTTGTCCTTGTTAGAGACATAGGTCAAGAAGTCATTTTAGGTACCCCTTTATTACTCAAATTTATCCTTTCAAAGTCAATCGATTTGGTGTTCATACGAAATTTTGGAAAATGTATTTCTTTCAAATTTATATCTTCAATCATTTCAAATGATTTATCTCTTAAAAAGCATTCTATAATCAATATTATTTTGACAAGGATATCTATTTTCGACAAGGATATCTTGCTTTCAACTCTCAATATGAATCAAGACGAAAAGAAAGAAAGAATTATTCAAACTCCTCAACATTATGTCTGTAAAGTCAATTACATTAACTCCTTCTCAATATTCAATCCCTGTGTCAAATTCATTTCAAGCCCTACCCAATCAAGAACTTCCTTCTTTAACCGACGTTCAAGCCTCTACAAAATTTCAAAAACCCACAAAACTAGATTCCTCTTTTAATTCCAAATATTTTACAAAACCCAATAAAGAACATGTTATCTATACAAAATTTAGACAACCTTAATCCCTATCCCAACTCAATGAATTCGTCAAAACCGTTTTTACACCCGAATGCTACTTCATTAATGATAACCCTGTCAAGACCCGAACTTTTTATGAATTTATTCTGGTTGATTCAAAATCTGCATAAATTCAGTATATTCCGGATCGAACCAATCCTAATCAAATAGCCTACTCAAAGCTTAGAATTCTCAAAATACTTACTGGGAAATATTTTCCTAGTAGATATGCAATCAAATCATTTTCTAAACCATTGAATTTATCAGGCTACAATTACATAGATTATGAAAAAGTTTGGTATTATACATTTTTATATAGACAATTCAATCATTCATGGTTTATTAGTTTCGACACAAGAACAGAAATTCAATTTCCCATTTAGTTTTATGAATGGTGGATGACCATGGGATCTACTCAAGACATATGGCCGGACGAAGTAAAAAATTTTACACCAGCTACTCAAATCTTCAACCATCAGCCCGGACCTCAAGCAAATATCATTCCATAAAAAATATGGATTTCCTTGGATTTTATGTTGGTCATTCTCAATTACTCAACATTACAAACCTCCAGACATCATATTCATTAGTCCGTGAGTACAAGATTAAATGGTGGGACAAGTTTAATGTCCAAGCTACCTTGGGTATTAAGTCGGCTATATCTATTCAACAAGCTCCCGCTACCCCACAAAAATAGGAGAAGAATTCAAAAGGAAAAGAAAAATTAAGGATGAAGAGATTCAATTGTTGAAGAAAGAAATCAAGTTACTCAAAAGCAAGCAACAACAATTATTCTCGATGACAAGCACAAATTCATCCGATTCCTCAACATCTATTAAATCCGATTATGATCCTTTTGATGGGATTTGTGCTCAAGAACCATATATTATTTGAACCCTTATAGGGTATTAAAAAAAACAAATATATATATACAATTTTCTTAACAATTTTTATGCGGGTTTTTCCAAATGAAATTTCACAATTTCACTTCTCAAAATTCCCGGAAGGAAGTGGACATTACTGTTCACTGGACATTACTTGTTCTCTTACTATTCAAGTGATGGAGGATATTACTATTCACTCTTGAGGTGGATAGTATTATTTGGAGGATTATCATCCTTTGGCTTTCAATCAAAATTGTCGGCAAATAATTCATCGATTATTGTTCAAGTTATGGTGATTCATCAGCCTACTGTTCATGCTTTCGGTCCAATCAATATCTGTTTCAATAATTCAACATTGTCGGGTGATATTTTCAAGATTATTATTCCATTTCAATCAAGCATCTTCAACCATCCATGTGTTAGATACTAATTCAAGATTGTATTCTATAAATATGTATTCCTGAGTTCAATAAAGAAGACGGAGAGAAAACAACTAGTGAGAAATCACTTGTAATCAAACACTTAGCCACAAAAACCCCTTAGCATTCCAACCTCTCTCTTGAGAGCTTACATTCCAAACTCTCTTGTACAAGTTTTGATTCAATCAATCAAAGTAAGTTTGATTCAACATCTTTATTATTTCAATCAAGTTTTATTTAGTTATTTCAATTTAAAGTTTTAATCTTTTGTTTTGAAAATCAATTTGTTAAATTAATTTGTCACTCTGTCTCCCCTATTATTCAACCTACCCAGTACCCTAGCTGCTTTCGTAGTTCCTAGATTAATCCTGTTATCATTTGGTATCGAGTCAAGTTTGTATATTTGGTTGGTTTTACGCCATAGCTAGCGTTGGTCAGCCATTGGTCAGCCCAGATTATCCGTTGGTCAGCCGTGTAAGGTGCTCTCGGTGTGGGTGGTCCCGATAGTACGTGCATAATTCTTAACTAAGTATTCAAGCGAAACTCATATGGCCTCTTGGTTTAGAGATCATCTAAGTCTAGGTAGTAGTAAGAGTACTAGTGTGGTCAATAGTAAGGAAGTTAGTTGTCAAGTTGATTTCTCAAATTGGTCTATTCCAAAATAGAAAATAGAAACAATTTATCAAATAGGAAAGTTTGATTTCAATAATGCTTTCTCGATAAAAGATCATGAAGAAACGTTTAGTTTAGATGAAGAATTTCAAACTCTTAAGTTACTTTCAAATATCTCTATTAAAAAATATAAAGAAAAATACAGATATATTCATTTTGGTATGATTAAAATAACTCTCAAACCTTTAACAAGATTAGGATTAGATTGTCCTATATTCATGGCTCTTAGAGATAATAGATTAATTCGATACAAAGATTCATTACTGGCTATGATTCAAACTAATATATGTAATGGTCCTATTTATTTCAACTCGTTGTCCAAATTATTCAGTAGATAAATAATCCTTTGATCATGGATACATTAATCTTAGATATTCATTTACAAAATGATTCAAAAGTACAATTAAGAGAACAAGAATGTCCAGTGAATAGTAATGTCCACTTCCTAATTAGTATTAATTTCGTTAACACCAAGAGGATCCGGTAGATTATTTTCGAAGCAAATATGGTCCACCGGGTAAAGAATAGAATATTACATTCAATTCTTTCCATTAATGAATACCATTCTTGCCTTATGAATTATATATATTAAAAGGTTCAAATGAGTTCACCTTATTAGATGATTGGGATAGGAAAGTGCATGGAATAATAGATAATTCTTTTTATTTCTTCAGTTTTCTAAAATTTTGACAAATTTTCAGATCAATGATACTATTTAACTAGCACATATATATACATATGCCTAGTGCTAAGAAAATTCTGTTCAACCCAAATACCCGAATTTGTTCGACCCGAAAATTTCATGTACATTCATTAATTATTCGTCCGAATTTTAAATTTGAAGACAAAATTTTTCCTATTTCTATTATCCAAACCCAATTTTGATCCGAATTTAGACTTTTTCAATATCTCCGACACTGAAAACTTGATATCGGAGAAACTATTATGTCCAAATTACATTGATTGATTTATCTAACCTGAATTTGACTAAATTTTTGTGAGTTCCAACATTGCACTTCTACTCCATCGATTTTAAATACATGTCACTTTAACTAAATTTTTTAATTCTATAATATTTGTCACTTTATAATTTTGATAACGTATTAATGACACTTTATCAATTTTTTCCTTATTAAAGTTATTTTTTTCTTTATTTTATTTTTTTCATTTCTAATGAAATTATAAAGCAACTTGGTCATTTAACATAAATTTTGTCTTCAATTAGTATCCTCTTATAACTGCCACAAATCATATAGGTATACTTAAAATTGAATGCTTTGTTGGTAGACCGACACTTTGCGCATCAACATTTGTTGACTCTATTTATTAGTTTCTTTCTTTTTTATAGATATTATCAAAATATTTTGTAACATCTCATTTATGATACTAGTATTATCATGCCTTTAAAATTCTTAGCATATTAAAAAAATAATCTTTAAAATAGTAATAATTATAATATCATAATAATAATCAAAAGATTATTGGAGTAATAGTTATTTTTTAGATATAAATATATAATATAAAACTGGATATTGTGTATGATATAATAAACTTTGCTATTTAGAAATTACAGTTACTATAATGTGCTAAATACTAATCTTACAAGTAAAATTCATAATATGAAAATATTTTTCACATTAATGGATATAATTATAAATTAAAAATAAATGATAACAATAAGTTTTAATTATGGTACTTATTTAATTACGAATGGTATAATAATAATAATAACAATAATAATAATAATAATAATAATAATAATAATATTAATATTAATATTATTATTATTATTATTATTATTATTATTATTTTGATGTATTATTATTATTATTATTATTACTATTATTTTTTAATGAATTATTATTATTATTATTATTATTATTATTATTATTATTATTATTATTATTATTATTATTATTATTATTATTATTATTATTATTATTATTATTATTATTATTATTATTATTATTATTATAAAGGCATTCTAACAAATAAAATAAAATAATGTCACCAAATGAAAAATGTTACCTAAAGAATGAGTATCATTTAGTATTGTAATAATTTATTTAAAAATAATTTTTAAAAAATAATATTTTTCCACACCATTGATAACTAGGGCTGGCAAAAAAATTCATACCCATTTAAAATCTACAAAACCCGCTCCATTTAAAATCCAAATGGGTGGAAAAAGTTTGAAAAAAGGGGTCCGGGAGGGGTATGGTCGAGTGGGTATAGGGCTATAGGTACGAGTTTAGGCTTCACCCACCCCATACCCGCCTCATATAGCACCCATAACCGGTACTGGAATACCCGCCCCGCACCCACCCCTTGAAACACCCTATACCCGCTCCATATAGCACCCATAACCCATACCCCAAATACCCGCCCCACACCCACCCCTTGAAACACCCATAATCCGCTTTACTAAATGTTAAAAAAAAAAAAAACTTAGGGTTGTTGTTAACGGGATGTAAGGATCGAATTTTAGACCCAATGTTCAAGCCTAAATTCGTTTAAAGAGAAGAAACCCTAGAGTGCTGCCTCTGTTCTCCCCTTTCCTCTCTCCTCTCTTGTCGCTCTCTCGTTCACAGAGCTACCGAGATGCTCTGTAACTCCCCGACTTAGAGTAGTCGGGCACGTCATCTGTCGTGGATGTCCTACTTGGACATCCACAAGACTATCTTAACTTCTTAACCCTAATTAGTACTGTTGGTCAACTAGCTCAGCGAAGCTCTTACAACATTTAACCCAAAGTCGGACGGGAAAACTCTAAACATACAACTTTATGCATATTAATTATATTCATAGTATTTATACAAACTCCACGTAAAATACATTTATGTTTATTTATCAATATAGTTTAAAACATAACCAAGTATCAAAATAACAGGGGTCGTCTTCCTACTTTAGGCCTCCTAAAAAGTCGCTACCAGTTGCCTTTCTCAAATGTTTCCCTGTATCTCTTGAACTTCCAAAAACTAAAAAATGGTGAGGTCATGAGCTCCCCAAGCCCAGTGGGTAACCCTTACCTTCCCCGTCGTTGCACTTTGCACATTAAGTGGTTAACACGTAATCACATAATACACATAAACAAATATAACGTCCAACACCAAACCATACGGAAGGTAATATATGAATGTAAATATTTGTTGCACATAAACTTTATAATATTATCATTCATATTATTATAAAGGCATTCTAACAAAGAAATAAAATAATGTCACCAAATGAAAAATGTTACCTAAAGAATGAGTATCATTTGTATTACAATAATTTATTTAAAAATAATTTTAAAAAATAATATTTTTCCACACCATTGATAACTAGGGTTGGCAAAAAAATTCATACCTATTTAAAATTCACAAAACCCGCTCCATTTAAAATCCGAATGGGTGGAAAAAGTTTGAAAAAATGGGTATGGGGCCGGTATGGTCAAAGTGGGTATGGGATGGTATAGGTACAGGTTTAGGCTTCACCCACCCCATACCCGCCTCATATAGCACCCATAACCTGTACTCGAAATACCCGCTCTGCACCCACCCCTTGAAACACCCCATACCCGCTCCATATAGCACTCATAACCCGTACCGAAATACCCGCCCCGCACCCACCCCACACCCACGCCTTGAAACACTCATGATCCGATTTACTAAATGTTTTAAAAAACTTAGGGTTGTTGTTAACGAGACGTGAGGACCGAATTTTAGACCCAATGCTCAAGCCCAAATTCGTTTAAAGAGAAGAAACCCTAGAGTGCCTGCCTCCGTTATCCTCTTTCCTCTCTCCTCTCTCGTCGCTCTCTCGTTCACAAGCTACCTAGATGCTCTTTAATGCCCCGACTTAGAGTAGCCAGGCACGTCACTGCCGTGGACGTCCTACTTGGACATCCACAAGACTATCTTAACTTTTTAACCTTAATTAGTCCGTTGGTCAACTAGCTCAGTAGAAGCTCTTACAACATTTAACCCAAAGTCGGACGGGAAAACTCTAAATATA
Source organism: Talinum fruticosum (assembly GCA_021018815.1). Lineage (NCBI taxonomy): Eukaryota > Viridiplantae > Streptophyta > Magnoliopsida > Caryophyllales > Talinaceae > Talinum > Talinum fruticosum. The sequence continues at coordinate 2,669,897 of JAITYX010000037.1, read as the reverse complement.
CAACTTTATACATATTAATTATATTCATAATATTTATACAAACTCCACGTAAAATACATCTATGTTTATTTATCAATATAGTTTAAAACATAACCAAGTAGCAAAATAAGAAGGGTCGTCTTCCTACTTTGGGCCTCCTAAAAAGTCGCTACCAGTTGCCTTTCTCAAATGTTTCCATGTATCTCTTTAACTTCCAAAACCTGAAAAATGGTTAGGTCATGAGCTCCCGAGCCCAGTGAATAACCCTTACCTTCCCCGTCATTGCACTTTGCACATTAACCGATTAACACGTAATTACATAATACACATAAACATATATAACATCTAACACCAAACCAAACGGAAGGTAATATATGAATGTAAATATTTGTTACACATAAATTTCACAATATTATCGTTCATATCACTTAAGTACTTAAGTATTCACGGATAAACAAAATAGTCATATGCTTAATTATTATAAGACGAGCAATTCACTTAACTCAGTCATACTTGTGCCATTCCAGTACGATAGAGAGACTCTCGTTTTTACACAAGTCCCTAAACAAACTCCGCTGCTAGTTTATTCACTAAATTAACCATAGTTGTCCCATACCAACCATGTCCCTTGGGCTTTTAGTCCTCACTCTAGTCCAAAAGAAAGGAAGTCCACTAAATTAGACAAATAACTCGACTATAGCCACAAATCATAAATATATAAAAGCATATACATATATATAAAATAGATTTTCACAAACTCATCGAAATCACGAAATATTTCTTTACTTAAATCCAATAACCACACATATACCTAAAATCAAATATATCATAGTCTCAAAAATATCATAAGTCAGAATCCATATCATAAAACTTTCAAATCCAAATCCAAATGCATACTCAAATCATATCCTAATATTCTTACTAAACAAAATCACTTAACTTAGGGAAGTCAACTCATGACCCACACCAAGAACCATCACAACAAAAGGGTGACAAACAAATCCCGGAAGCACCAGCCACAATTCATTCATATGGTACCAACAAGTGGACCAGCTACGACTCAAACATATGGCACCAACTAGGCACCCTCGCTCTAGATGACGCAAACTGTCCACATAACAAAAATTATGGAGTCACATTAAAATCCTAGCGAGGTTCGAGGTAAAAACATTCGTCACCTACCGGGGACTCACAGAGCTAACATAACAAATGGGCCGACAAAAAATCCCGGAGGATCGGTTAGAACCTTTTCATTGGGCGACCACAGGCCGACAAACAAATCCTAGAAGATTGGTTAAACCTTTCCCCTAGGCGACCCCAAACAAAACGATAGACGCTTCTATGGCCATAACTTCGAACACAAAAGTAATAGCCTTAGGTAAGACACGAACCTTTTCCCCAAAAACATAATTTGCGAATATATTGTCAAAATATACATATTATTATTCTTCGAAAAACTCATATTTGAAATTCATGGAAATTCTATTTTCATAATATAGTTAAATAATACACATTTAAATCTAAATAAATATTTTCCAAACATCTAATATATCCAATGAATCGAGATATTATATTATTTATCACATAAAAAACCCTCACATGATTAATTTTTCAAAAATCTACATAAATAAGCTAATTTATGCAAGTAGGATAGATTCTTTCACAAATTAATAACTCACAGAATAAACATATAAAATTCACGAAACTTTACATCAAATTATCCAATATTACATAGAACCTACAGTTTTCACCAATCCAATAATTCCGGAAAAATCAAACAGTGAAATAAAAAAGCGTGATTTCGTGTACAACAGGGCAATTTTATTCAAAACTTCATAACTCATAAACTACATATCTAAAATTCACGAACTACATAAAATTACCAAATATTTCATAGAACTTACAGTAAAAATTTCAGAATTTTTCACCAATCCAATAATTCCATGAAATTCAAACACTAGCCGAAAACAATGTTCATCCGAAAATCACCTATCTTCCACCATTGTTATTCTTCTATCCCAAACATTCAAGCAAATTAATCATAATCTTCTACTTAATAATTAAAATTACAGAATTACTATCAATCTTACACTACTAGAAAATCGTCATATAGCGACGGAAATAGCGACGGAAAAACGTTATTTAGTGACGGAATTTCAAAATTAGCGACGGAATTAGCGACGGAAAATTTTCGTCGCTAAAAATCAGCGACGGAATCAAATTCCGTCCCTAATCTGTCGCTAATCAGCGACGGAATCGTCAAATTCCGTCGCTGATTTTTAGCGAATTTTTTTAAAAAAATTTACAATTTTGTATAGTTTTGAGTCGTTAATACAAAAATCTACAATTAAATACAAATCGAAAATAATCCGATAACATATCAACATCAAATTCAACTTTAATTCAAATACAAAAATCATATACAAACACAAAAATCATAAATAATCCAACTTCAAACATCCATAAAAACTAATTGAAAATAAAAACAAGAGTAAACAAAGTAAATTATACAAACACAAGTTATGTTCTTCATCTTCCTTTTCCTCTTCTTCTTCCTCTTTCTCATTATCTTCATCTTCTACCTCATTCCAACTATGCCTATCAAAATAAGTTATATCAAATCCTCTAAAATGTGAAATTTTATAGTAAACAAAGTAAATTATAAATACAACCAACAATGAGGGAGGATCGAAAAGCATACCTACAAGAGGTTAAAGGTGGTTAGTTGGTGACGTGTACGGCGGTGGCGGAGGCGGGCGGCGAATGGCGGTGGCGGAGGTGGGCGACGAACGGCGGTGGCGAACGATCGATTCGCCTCTCCTCTCGCTCTCTCACACTCTTACTTCTATTTGTCCTTATGTTTGCTGAGTCTCGTTGAAGTTCGGATTTTATATCGAAAATAGCGACGGATTAGCGACGGATTAAATCCGTCGCTACTTAAAAATTTAATGAGCGACGGAATTAGCGACGGAATTAATCCGTCGCTAATTAAAAAATTTTAAATTTTCAACACATTTGAAAATTTAATAGCCCACCAACGTAAAATTTTTCAAATTTTAATTTAGCGACGGAACCGTCCGTCGCCAACTAAAAATTTGAAAATTTTTTAAATTTGAAAAATGAAATAGGCGGCAAATTTAAATTTGAAATTTGGATTAGCGACGGAATTTTCCGTCGCTAATTCAAATTTCAAAATTTTTATATTTTTCAAATTTAGGCGGCAAATTGAAGATTTTAAAAATTTTGAATTAGCGACGGACTATTCCTTAGCTAATTAAAAAAAAATTATAAACTACATTTAGCGATGGACTGATCCGTCGCTAAGTTAAAAAATTTTTAAAAATAGATATAGCGACGGATCTGATTCAGTCGCTAATTATAAAAAAAATTAATTTTAACTTTTTTTCAAAAATCCGTCGCTAATTTTTCCATTTCCATCGTTATGTCCGTCGCTAATGACAATTCCGTCGCTAATTCCGTCGCTAATCAAGTTTTATCCGACACATGTCGGTTTCAGTCGCTGTTTCAGTCGCTAGTTTCCGTCGCTATATAGCGTTTTTGTAGTAGTGTTATTATTAGGATGTATTTTTCTAGTTTGTAGTTGATTACTTTTCAACCTCGATCTTTGTAATTAGCATACACTTTGTATTCTATTAGGACTAGGAGTTAGTATAACAATTGGTTTCCAATTCTTGTATTCAAGAGATCTTGGCTCTCTGTACATTTACTACTTCATATATAAATACAAGGTGAACTCGCCTCAGGAGGAATATACAAAAGTTTCTCCCAATTTCCAAAACTTTACATAGTATCGTAGCTACTCAAAGAGCTAAAAGCTTGACGTAACTAACGATTCATCATGGGAGACAAGAACGAAAATAAAACACCTTTATACAATGATCTACAATCTCCATATTATATCGGTAGCTCAAATCATCATGGCTACATCCTCGGTCCGAGTAATACCAAACGGCGACAATTACGAAATTGGTCCTGTCTTGTGATTAATGCTTTGAAATCCAAGAACAAGCTTGGGTTTGTGAATGGAATTGTCACTAAACCTAGTACCGAACCATACGTTCATGCTCGGGACAAGTGTGACTCAATGGTCACAGCCTAGTTCTACAATGTCATTGACAAGACACTCCACAGTGCCGTGGCATATGCTAATACAGCACGGAAATTTGGGTAGACCTAGAGGAGAGATACTCTCTCGGAAATTTAATTCGAGTACACCAATTGAAGCAAGAAATGACATTAATTGGTCAAGGACAATCCACTGTAACAGAATACTTCACAAAGCTGAAATCTTTGTGGGATAAATTGAGTACATACCAGATTTTACCCAATTGCACATGTAAGTGTGAGTGTGGGAAAGTGATAAGCTGCCATTGTGGAACAAGGACGGGTACATCGGTTTCTAATGGGTCTTGAAAATAAGAAGTTCAACATTGCCAAATCCCAGATTCTTTCAATAGAACCACTTCCCGTACTCAACAAGGTATATTCCGTCATAATTCGAGAAGAGCAACAACAACTCTCAACCAAGAATAAAATAGGTAAAGGGTGAGTCGGTTCCCAAGTGGTTTTGCGGGGTTTACACAATCCTAGGTAGACGAGTTGTTCAATCTCTTTAAAGAGAGACATAACTCCGAAAAGATGGGAAAGATGACCGGTAAGTCGTTTCACACTACTTCTATAGAGTAGATCCTAGGTCGGGGCACCTCTCACCATATGACGTCCAATATTTTGCTCTTACAAATATTTATAAGCTTGTTGTACCAATTGTTATTTCTCAACCCAATGGTCAACAAGTAGTAGCCGAGAAGGCAGGCACGGCAAAACTTGGACCCAATATATACCGAAAGACGTTTTGTATCTTCCGACATTTAAATGCAATCTTATGTCGGCCCAAAAATTAGCCATCGATGCGTAGTATCTTATGGACCTAATTTTTGTGTAATACTGAGACCTCATGTCGAAGACACAAATTGGAGCGGGTGATCGGGGCAATGGGGTGTACTATTTTCGGGAGACACCGGGGGTTCGGTTCTTGCAACAGTCAAAAGGTGGATCCGATTCGATGGCATCAACGTTTGGGACATCCGCCGCATGGTAGTCTAGCTTCATTATCCACGAGTGTGTGACTTTCGGTTAAATAAATATTTTTAGAATGTTGTGATGTGTACCATAGAGCAAAGCAAACTCGAAATAGTTTTCCTTTAAGTAATTCTAGAGCGAGTAAAACCTTTGATTTAGTTCATTGTGATTTATGGGGTCGTTACCATACCTCATCCTTGTCCGGTTGCCACTATTTTTTGAGTATTGTGGATGATTTTAGTCGTACAACTTGGGTTTATTTACTTTGGGAAAAATCGGAGGCTTGTGCTCATATATTGGATTTTTGTTGCATGGTCAAAACCCAATTTGGGACTCATGTCAAAACAAGATCGAAGTGATAATGGAACCGAATTCACAAAAGGAGATCTACAAGAACATTTTCTTAAACAGGGCATGTTGCGTGAGACGTCTTGTGTTGAGACACCTCAATAGAATGGAAGGGTAGAAAGGAAAAATAGACACCTTTTAAATGTTGTTAGGGCCTTACGTTTTCAAACTAGCTTACCTATTCGGCTTTGGGGGAGTGTATTCGACTCGCTGCTTATCTCATTAATCACACTCCCACCAAACTTCATTGACTTAAAAGTCCCTTTGAGGTTTCGTTTGGAAAGAAATCCTCCTACAAGGATCTAAGAGTTTTCGAGTGTCTACGCTTATGCCCATAACCATGACCACATTTGGTCGTCAAAGGTATTTTTCTAGGATATGCTTAAGGAAAAAGGGGTGGCGAGTATATGATCTAGAGACTAAAAGAGTTTTTGTCTCACGGGATGTTATATTTTACGAGTCTATTTTTCATTTAGCATAAACCCAATCCACCTCTGCTTTAGAAAATTCGCCCAACGATAGCCCGGTTTGACGCATAGCCTATCTCGTAATGCGAGTCCAGACATTGAGTCTTCAACTTCTAACCCATCTACTCCAAGCAACTAGTATTAATCACCAAGAGGCCACTTGTTGGGACGTTTACCACAAATACGCCCAGCCCAATACCACTCCCATACCTTCCGGAACCGTCGTCCATACACTGTACCCACTTCACCAAATATCATCGACCAACCAACACAGCTAGAGCGCCCCCACCAATTCGGATAACCCGAGTCCACCAGACTTGTTCGCCTTTTCTTCCCCGATCCATTAGCATTTGGACGCCCACCAACACCGGTTTCCAACCCTCCACCGCTTGCACACTCCGAGTCTTCATGACCACAACGAGATCGATGAACCCTTGGGCATCTTCGAGACTATGTATGTCATGCTATAGTTATATCCCATTCCGCGTCATCACCTTCTCCACCTGCATCTTCAGGTACTATTCACCCTTTCTCTCATTGTATTTCTTATGAAAAATTTTCAACTTCTCACTATGCATTTCTAGCCGCCATCATATCCGAGGACGAACCTCGACATTTTTCTTATGTCGTTAGACATCCCCGGAGGCGTGATGCCATGAGTACGGAAATTACAGCTCTTGAAGACCAAAATATGTGGGAACTAACCCCTTTTCCGGAAGGAAAGAAAGCACTAGGATGTAAGTAGGTCTACAAAATCAAACACAATATAGACGGTTCCGTGGAACGCTACAAAGCTCGTCTAGTGATCCTTGGCAATCATCAAGTAGAGGGGAGGATTTCAATGAAACGTTTGCCTCAGTAGCAAAGATGGTTACGGTTCGGACAATTCTCACACTTGTCGCGGCTAAAGGTTGGAGGTTACATCAAATGGATGTTCACAATGCCTTCCTACATGGAGACCTCGACGAAGAGATTTATATGAAACCTCCACCCGGATTTCACACACCATGACAAACCTCGTGTGCAAACTCAATAAATTATTATATGGCCTTCGCCAAGCACCTCGACAGCGGTTTTTCAAACTAGCAACAACCCTTCGTGAATATGGTTTTCAGCAATGTCCTTTAGACCACTTATTATTTACCTCTCATAATAACAACAAGTTCATGGTTATCCTAATATATGTTGATGATTTAGTTCTCACAGGTGATGATATTACATGTTGTGAAGAGTTCAAACGCTATCTCTACAAGTGTTTTAAGTTGAAAGACTTAGGTCCTTTAAAATACTTTCTTAGAATCAAAGTTTCCGTGCTCTCGATGGGATCTTTCTTTGCCAACGGAAATACACGTTAGATATACTTACAAAGATTGGCATGTTAGGATCAAAGCCTAGTACGTTCCCTATGGAGCAACAACACAAGCTATCGTCGGACTCGGTGATCCTATAGCGGATCCGGGACAATATCAAAGACTTATAGGACAACCGATCTATCTCACCATAACCCGGCTCGATATTACCTATGTTGTCCACATATTGAGCCAATTTATGCAAGACCCACGACAAGCCCATTAGGAGGCGGCCCAAAGACTTTTCCGTTATATCAAATCTTCACCGAGGCCAAGGCATTCTTTTTCCATCCTCTAATGACCTAGGACTTCATGTATACTGTGACCCCGATTGGGCCGGTTGCCCGATCACTCGACGATCCGTGAGTGGGTATTTTGTGTCCCTATGACATGCACCTATTTCTTGGAGGACTAAGAAGTAGCCCATGGTGTCTCCTTCTTCCGCTGAAGCTGAGTATCGAGCTATGGCCAATGCTATAAGTGAAGCAATATGGCTCTGTAATCTCCTTGGATACCTTCGGCTTCCTGTTCCAAGTAGCTCGGTTATACTCGTGACAACCAAGTGGCCATTCACATTGCCGCTAACCTAGTGTTCCACAATCATACAAAACATATCGAATTGGATTGTCACTTTGTTCGCGAGCGCATTGTCTCCGGGAAGTAGTCACTTAATGTCTCTTCCAAATAACAAAAAGTTGATGTCTTTACAAAGGCATTAGGACATCGACAATTTCACCATCTCGTAGGCAAGTTGGGCGTTTCCAATCCACACGCGCCAACTTGAGAGGGAGTATTAGGATGTATTTTCCTAGTTTGTATTTGATTAGTTTTCAACCTCGGTCTTTGTAATTAGCATACACTTTGTATTCTATTAGGATTAGGAGTTAGTATAACAATCGGTTTCCAATTCTTGTATTCAAGTGATCTCGGCTCTCTGTACATCTATTACTTCATATATAAATACAAGGTGAACAGACCTCAGGAGGAACATACAAAAGTTTCTCCCAATTTTCAAAACTTTACATTTATACATGCTTAATTCGTTCAAAATCTAGATAGTCAAATAATTACGAAAAACACCTCAAATATTTGGGTTTCTAATTAATCAAATTTATATTCTCTACTCCATTAAACTCTAAACCATCAATTATATATATTAAATCTTATATATAAGTTTTCAAATTCAAGCATAAATTTTAAACTTAATCTTCCCCTAACCATTTTTGAATTACAAAGAAAGATAAAAATTATTCACCTAAAACTTTACTTGATTCCAATTTCTTTTTCCTCCTCTTTTTCTTCTTCTTCCTTCTTCTTTCTCTTCTTATTCTTTCTTTCTTCCTTTGGGTTTTTCTTTGTTGCATGAGGCTGGGAATAATGGCCAACCTTCCCTCTATCTTTATCCTTATCTTTAAAAAATCAGGAGGTAAGCCCCACTTTTCTTATCCAAAATATTTCCCAAATTTCATTTTTCTTTTTTCTTTTTTTAATTCTTTTACTTAATTAATTTATACTAATTTTTAATACTCTCAATTTTTTTCATACTAATTCTATAATATATTATTACTATTAATTCCACAAAATTAAGGTCACAAAATAAAATTTTTAAATGCAAGCCAAATTATATATTTACATGTAAGACGGAAATTAGTATATTAAATTTCAGAGTGTTACAAGCTCTCTCGTCACTCTCTCCTCTCCACTCTCTTCTATCCTCGCAACACTCTCTATCTCTCTTTCACTCGGTCTCTCACCCTCTCCTCTCTCCTCTCTTCCTCGTAGCTGCCCAGGTGCTTTGGTGCGCTCTTGTTGCTCTCTCCTCTCTCATCGCAACACTCTCTATCTCTCTTTCACTCGGTCTCCCAAGTCCTCTCGTCCATCTCGTCATTCTCTCTCTGTCCATCATCGGCATCGGCAACCACCAAAACAGAAACTATGGATTGCTATGCGTGTGTTTTTTTTTTTTTTGTTGAATTGTGAGAAATATCAAATGTGGGTTTAATATGGGTATCGTTGTTTTTAGTCTATTTGTATCCGAATAAAACCAAGCATATCCACAAAATTTGGTGGGTATGGGTACGGGTATGGATTTTTAACACTCGGTGGGTATGAGTGTGGGTATGGGTACACATTTTGAAAATGAGTATGGATGTGGGTATAGGAAAACTCACCCCGTACTCGCCCCATTTCCAGCTCTATTGATAACAATTTATTATAACTAAAAGCAAAAGTTAGTAGTTAGAGGCAAACGAGTTTTTACCATTAATTTTATGATGTTTAATTTAAATAATATCTAATATTTATTAGTTAATTAATAATGTGATTGAATAAATTTTAAAAAATGACACATACATATAGGAATGGCAATGGGTCCTGGATCCGACCTGGACCCGACCCATTTAATCGGGTCCGGGTCCAAAAATTTAAACCCGATGGGTCGGGTCGGATGCGGGTCTAACTGTCCCGGTCCAGGTCTCAAAAATAAGACCCGGATCCGACCCGAGACTCGTTTAAGACCCGTTTAAGACCCGAACATTAATTTTATTTTTTAAAAAAATTCTAACAGCAGACGATTCGTGCAAATTTGGACCCAAGTGCAATTTGGAAACCCTTCCCACAATTTGTTGTTAAGCTTTGATAGACTTTGAACTTTGTGGTGTCAAATTTTGATGAACTTTGTGTTTAATATATAGACTATTAACATCCGTACTCCTCGTACTATGCTCGCAATCATTTTTCTCGCCCATGTCGTATTGAAAATTATTTTCATACCCCTTGACCTTACTCGACATATTATAGTTGTAGGTAAAGTTGGGATTTTAAGTTGACCGGAGACGTGAAAAGACTAAAATGTCCTCTACACTCTTCCTCCTCTGTTCCTCCCTCCTTTCTTTCGTTCCCCTGTTCCCCGTTTCCTTGCTTTCCTTCTCTGTTTCTCCATCTCCGCCTCTCGCTCTGTCTCTCTCTCTCTCGCATTTGTGTTTTGCTCCTCAATCCCCGCTTTCTCTCGCTCTCGCTATCTCTCGCCTCCCTCTTTCTCTCCGTTCTTACTCTATCCCTCGACTCTCTCCTTTCTCTTTCCTATTTGGCCCCGGTTCTTCTCCCTCTCTCGCTTCTCTCTCGCTCTCGCCCTCATTTTGCTCCTTTCTTTTCCTATTTGGTCCCGGTTCTTTTCCCTCTCGAAATCCCAAATAATGGAATGGTGAATGAATATGTCCATTCCGGATCAAAAAGCGATTAGACGTAGAACATTCCCCTACTCCCACCCCTCCCCCTAAAAGAAAGAAAAAGGAACAAATTGTTTCGAAAATACCGAATCTGGGCTTGTAAGAAACCGACCATGTCAAAGAAGCCAATCTTCCGAGATGGCACACGAAGGCTAGAAGGCTTAGAACTTCATCGGGTGTCCGCAAAAGAGGACTTCTCCTTGCTGATGTAGGGAACTTTGTCTCAACGGACTTTTACGAAGACTTCCTTGTTCAATGGGAAAATGAGGGCGAGCGAGAGAAGCAGAGAGGGAGAAGAACCGGGACCAAATAGGAAAGAGAAAGGAGATGGTCGGGGATAGAGTAAGAATAGAGAGAAAGAGGGAGGTAGAGATAGCGAGAGCGAGAGAAAGCGAGGGATTGAGGAGCAAAACACAAATGCGAGAGAGAGAGAGACAGAGCGAGAGGCGGAGATGGAGAAACAGAGAAGGAAAGCAAGGAAACGGGGAACAGGGGGAACGAAAGAAAGGAGGGAGGAACAGAGGAGGAAGAGTGTAGAGGACATTTTAGTCTTTTCACGTCTCCGGTCAACTTAAAATCCCAACTTTACCTACAACTATAATATGTCGAGTAAGATCGGGGATATGAAAATAATTTTCAATACGACATGGGCAGAAAAATGATTGCAGCGATAGTACGAGGGATACGGATGTTAATAGTCCTTTAATATATTGGTGTATTTGGTTTGTATGAACTAAGTTTTTGGTTTGTACAATAGGTTGGTTGATAGATAGGTTAGTATAATGATAAAGAGGTTATATATAACAAAATTACTTGTAAATTTACAATAATATTAAAATATGGCACAAAATACTAATTTTTAAACTCATTTATGATAAAAATTATACTAGACCCGTTTAAGATCCGTGGACCCACCGGATCCGGATCCGGATCCGGATCTAAATTTTGCAGATCCATTGGATCGGGTCGGATCTGGATCTAAGTTTAAAAAAGTTAAATGGATTTGGGTCCAAGTTTAAAAAGTTTAAAACTTGTGTTATACACTAATATTTTTGAAACAGACGAGTAAAATTCTTAACGGATACACATTTCACTAAAAGAATAAAATAAACATCTAAAAAATTCTAAAAGAGAAAACGAAGGCTCTAAAACCCTAAAAACCTTTCCCTCTATCTCGGTGTTGTCCCCGTCTCTCTCTCTGTCTCCCAGGAAAAATAGAGGCAGAGAACGAGACTACTATCATTCCCACTCCCCACTCTACTCTATCTTCGTAGAGTTTAGTAAATCCCACGTTCTTTCTCTTTCTTTCGGCTCCCTCCAAAAGATCGGCCAAGAAACAAAATGGCTACAATTCGGTTAACCAATGCGAATGAATTGTGCCCTTCTCCTTCAATTTCCAATCCATTTCATGGTAAGAAACCCATCAAATCTTTGCCCAGAATATGCCTCCCTCGCAGAACACCCCGAAGAACTGGGCAGAATTATGCCGCTTTCTGCTCATTTTGCTCCTTCACTCCAATGGAAACTGCGAAAATTAAGGTTGTGGGTGTTGGTGGAGGTGGCAACAATGCCGTTAATCGAATGATTGGTAGTGGTTTGCAGGTAATTTTCCTTCTTAGATGAGTTAATGAAACCCATTGTTGTTTAATTGAATTTGGATTTTGGGTATTTACAAACGAAAGTTATGGTTGGACGTTTAAAGAGCTGTTATTCATGGATGTCTGCTTATAAATTTGCGTTATCGTAGACCAATTCGTTTAATTCCCATCTCGTATGGTTTCAATATTTCTGTTTGATTGAATTGGACAGTTTGATTGAACTAGGACCTTTAGTTTTTCTATCACTGAACCGTGTGCATTTGAAGCTTCCATATGGGAAAGTTTCCTCTCGAACTTGCTGAAAAATATGGTTACTGTTAGATGCTGCATTGTGTTAAATAGTACTACGATCTTTGTGGAATGAACCTTATTTTATGAAGTGTGATGATGACGACGATGGTGATGATGACAATGATGATGAAGAAGAAGAAATAAAAGCTTTTAGTCTCGTGTGACCGTGGTTAATTAAAGTCATTGTGCATTATATATAAATTATCCTTGTCTAATGGAATTTACGTTGTGGTGTGCTATAATTGGGGTACCCGCTGTTTGCTAATAATGGTTTTTCTCAGATTGTATCTGTTTTCAGAAGCTTAGTGATGTGTTCTTTCCGCCATTGATGATTGAGTGGTCTTGTGAAATAAATCCCAAAAAGGCTAGTGTTCCGTGCCCGTTTCAATATTTCTTGCCTTAATGGCTTTTCAGGACTCGCCTATTAATGAAGCTCATTTCTTGTTTCAGCATTTGAATTGTTGTCTCAGGGTCCCATTTATAGAAATTTTCCTTCTCTTGCAAGTGCCTTCTGTGTCTAGTGGCGTTCATCGATTCAGTGTCTTTGTAAAGACAAATGAGTATGAAATGCTTTATCTTACTAAGGGCTTCCATGGAGCTTAATTATGTACTTTTTTTTAACATTTGAGTATTTGGATGGCATACTGAATTCGGAATTTTCCCAAGTATAGCAAAAGTTGCAAACAGTGCCATTCCTCTTTTTGATCTTGCATTTACGGCCTTCTTTTATGCATAGTTCTGAGTTTTGGCATCAAATGAATTGAAATTCCCCAAGGGTTCAAACGTGTGCCTGTTTGATGATGTGTGTGTGGTCTTCACTGTAGGGTGTTGATTTTTATGCCATAAACACAGATGCTCAGGCATTACTGCAGTCTGCTGCAGAGAACCCAATTCAAATTGGAGAGCTTTTGACGCGTGGATTAGGTCTGTTATTTCTCTCTGACAAATTCCACCCCCTCCCCCCATCCTCTATGAATCTCATATCATAGGCTTAATGCATAAGACTGGCTGTTATACACTATATAATGCAGTCTTTATTCTTGTATGTTGGCATTGTATTGTCTCTATTGTGCATTTTTCTTTGATTTGAATAACTTAGAAGTGATGCAGGTACTGGTGGAAATCCATCACTTGGTGAGCAGGCTGCTGAAGAATCTAGAGAAGCAATTGCCAGTGCACTCAAAGGATCAGACCTTGTGTTTATAACAGCAGGAATGGGTGGGGGCACTGGATCAGGTGCTGCTCCAGTCATTGCTCAAATATCCAAGGATGCCGGCTATCTTACAGTGGGCGTGGTCACCTATCCATTCAGTTTTGAGGGACGCAAAAGATCAGTGCAGGTGCCCGTGCCACTTAACTCTTTGTGATACTAATTGATCAGTTGTTTAATTGTTTGTATTAGGACCTGTCTTTGCAGCTGATTGAATGAGGTTCCATTCATCTACCACATGTCATTTTCTGACTATGGATGCTGCTTATCTTTGCCCTTCCCTCTCCATTTTGTTGGAAGTATAGTGATGAATTTTTAGGGACACTCATCTCGAGTTTTTCACTATTTCTTCATGACACTGTTTTATCTCCATCCATTTTATTTTTCATTGGTTTCAGGCACTGGAAGCTATTGAAAAGCTGCAGAAAAATGTTGATACTCTCATTATTATACCAAATGACCGTCTTCTGGATATAGCCGATGAGCAAACTCCTCTTCAGGATGCTTTTCTTCTTGCTGATGATGTTCTCCGCCAGGGTGTTCAAGGAATTTCTGACATAATCACGGTATGTGCATTGATAATGATAAATAGTGACCCCCCCAAAAAAAAAAGACCAAAAAAACCTTTTCTATATTGTAAGTGGTCTCTCTCTCTACCAAGAGCGTGTGGCTCATTAGGTATGGAGGTGGAGTCCATACTCCCCACTAAGGTTCGATTCCTGGTGGCTAGAGTTTCCTTGATTGTACAACCCCGTCCCCCTGTCCGCATGCTGTCTAGGCTAACACTCTGGACATGGGGCTCAATGGGTGGACCCACTTATCAGTCCCTAAAAATGGGGCTGGGGTTTCTGTCTTAAGGGTTGGTAACTTGTATGGGTTAGACCTAATAGGAGTTAATAAAAAGCTGTTTATTACATTACTATTACTTCATTGTTTCTTATTCGGGTAAACTTGGTTAGATACATGGATCTTCACTGGACTTTACATTTTTTGTGGTGTTAATTCGTTTTCACCTTAAAGTTTGTAGATTTTGAAGTTGTGTTCTTGTTTCCTAGATACCTGGACTTGTAAATGTGGACTTTGCGGATGTCAAGGCTGTCATGAAGGATTCTGGAACAGCCATGCTTGGAGTGGGTGTTTCCTCTAGTAAGAACCGTGCAGAAGAAGCAGCTGAGCAGGCAACCTTGGCACCTCTTATTGGATCATCGATACAATCTGCCACTGGTGTTGTATACAATATTACTGGAGGAAAGGACCTGACATTGCAAGAAGTTAACAGAGTATCACAGGTATGGTTATATTAGTATTATCCTTGAGTATCTTAACTTGGATAATGAGACAGCCAGCTAGCTTCCAGAGATCAAGTCATTTTAGGTCTGGGTCACATCTGATTGTGTTCTTTGTCAAGAAACTCCAGTCCATATTGGTATGGAATATAGGTCAACCCAGTCTGGGTTGGGTCAATTCAGGTTTAAATTGGATTGTAGGGTTTCAAATCATTTGGGTCAACCAATTGTTGCGTTTCTGTGAATTTGTTGCTCAACCTCGACCCTTTCTCCTTAACTTCTGGGTTTGGTAGACTATTTGGGTTTGGTTTGAGTTGATTTCAGTTTTGGTCCATATTAGTATCCCTGTGAGTTTGTCCATAACCCTGGCAAAAGAATGCAGTAAATATTGGAGAAAAAGCTTCAAGTTGGTTTGGTTTCATTCTGGTTAATTTAGGCTTGAGATTAAACTTAGATTACCTTGTTTCACATATAAGTCAAGTATGTTTTCGTGTATTCAACATCTATTTGTTGATTCTCCCTCCCAAATGACTGATTTTATTACTGACGGGAAATTTGAACGTGTCAGGTGGTTACAAGTTTGGCAGACCCATCGGCTAACATAATATTTGGGGCAGTTGTGGATGACCGATACAATGGGGAGATTCATGTGACCATAATCGCAACAGGCTTCTCCCAGTCATTTCAGAAAGTACTTCTAACAGATCCCAAGGCTTCGAGGCTCGTAAATAGAGTAGGCTCTGGACAGGAAAACAAAGAACCTGCTGTTCCTCTGAACTCACCCTCAACATCCCCCAATTCTGCACCGCCTCGACAGCCCCCAAGGAAGCTGTTTTTTAGAATTCATGGATATCACCCCCTTCCCTCTCTCTCTAATCATTTCACGTCTGAGTTTGCTTTGTGACGATATTGAATTATTGATTGTCATCAATGTTATATCCTCTCCTTCTCTCTCTACACAACTAAATGAGCTATTGAAAATCTTGGCGTCTACCCCTTTAACGTATGTTCTGATATATAGTTTCTTGAATCAGATTTTTTTGACCAGAGCGTCAGTCAATTATGTGTTCGCTTGGTTAAATAATATTGCATCCGATTCCGATGGATGAATGTAGTTTCCAAAGCATGAGGATTGAAAATGTTAAACTCGTTATAGTTAGCTCTCTCAGAGCTTTTTGATCAAATGAGGTTCTCCAACTATATAACTAACCCTGGCAAAAGTTCGCTGACCTGAACTGATACCCAAAATCTAGACTGAACCCCACACTTGAAAAACCATTTTCAGTCGAAGTGTTTTATCATGCAAAACAAGATTATTGGACCAAACATTCATTGACTTGAATTATCTGACTTGAAATTACCTGCCTCGAAATCAAAACCATCTAAAACTCAACCAAATTTTAATGACCTAACATAACCTAGTGCGAACTAATTTAAACTGAAATGGCCCTAACGACCCATTTGCCAGGCTCATATACAACTTTCAGTCCAGCAAAATTCCAAGTTCTGAAGTCCACATTCTCCTTGAGTTAAGCCCTGTGCAGATCGCTCTCACAAATCAGTCATTTAAGTGGTATAGCGAGGACCATAACATTAAATCTGCAATACATTTTTATAATGTTTCTGTATATATTAATTATTAATTACGCTTTCGTTCCTAATATATTACACTGCAATAAAATCATCCTCACTTTTATTTACTGCAAAAACAATCTAAACATTGAAGTTCAAAATTTCCTTTAAACTTGGAATGCAAATTGCCGGTAACCATGAATCAGACATGAAACTTCAACACTTGAATTGTTTCACTCTCATTGTTCCATCCATGACATACAACAGGATAGTTACTCACACGAGGTAGAAAGAAAAGCCCCGGAACAAAACTGAAAAAAATAAAATAGAAGGGCATGGTAGAAGCATTCTCACACAATTAAACACAGGCAATTGTTCATATGATCATAAATACTTGATCAACACAAAGATCGCGAGAATTAAGACCACAATTCCAGCAACTGATAGCACCAGGCACAAGCAGGAGCATCCACCCTTGGTTCTCTTGTTCAGCTTTGCCAACATCCTCTGTACTCGCTGTTTCAATTACAATAAAACCCCACAGAAAAAAAAAATAAAAAAATTAGATGCTTACGATAAAAGAGGGCTTGAAATTAAGAGAAGCTATTTGAATTTATCAGATTAATGCATCAATTGAGAAAGAAAAGACCAGAAAATCCGTTGGAATAAATTGACAATACCCATTGATCCATTAAGGTATGACTAAACCTGGAGCAACATCTTATCTAAGTGCACAAAACCCCCACCTGGTGTCCAGTAAAATTTACTATTTAACTAACGACATAACTTTTTGAATGAAAGTTGCAGCAGATAAATTCTAATACTGACATGAATACAGTCAGCCAGATACATTTCATAGCCTGAAACCTGAACAGCAGTCAACTGATTTAATGCAATTACTCAAGGAGCCAAACTTCAGACTGAGATAAAAAGACAGTGGAGGATGAAAAAGAAATGATATTAGCATAATACCTGCATCCTTGAGCCTGTGAATTCAACATGATCATCCAAGCTATCCTGCTCACAGAACAATGACAACAATCAAAATTTCAGTAGCATGAGTACCACAAACAGCATAAATTTCTTCGAGCACAAACAAACATGAACCAGTTACAAGAATCCAAAAGGCAGAAACCATACAATGAGTCTTGCATGTAGGCTAAGCTCTTCATTTACAGTGAGTGCAATATGTTTTGTACTTATAACAGTCTCCTCCAACTTCTCAAGCCCTTCATCTTGTTCTGCACCAGATGCAAAATCAACATAAGATCCACTCCAATAAAAACCACATACAATCCAATGCAAGGACGAAAGAGACGGAAAAAACAAATAATAGAAATAGATTTCCCATCAAACAGATCTTGCCTTTCATAATCTGCCGTTGAAGGATGACAACACCCTGATTATCCAAGCCAGCAGTTCTAGTCACGGCATCTACAGGCTTTATCTCTGGACCAAGCAAACTGTCTCTGTTGGCAAAATTTGACATGTTCAAAGTGGCTGCCATCTGGTTCGCCTTCAATCTCAAATTTGCCAGCATATCCTTACGCCGGTTCATCTCTTTCTCTGTTCTGCAACATGAAAAGCACAATGTTAAACTGAAGATTATCGCAGATTTGCAAATTCATACAAAGAGCTTTATCTTCGTTGTCTCTTGTCTATGACATCTTTTGAATAGCCCACACCCTCTCACTCATTAATGTTGTACCTGCCTTTTAGTTTTTGTTCCAATGCTTCTAAGCTTTGTTTTCAAATTCTTTGTAAATCCCTTTAGGGTTTCCTTCTTTTTGGGATAGGCCTCTCGTACACAGCTTCACCATTCATACAAGGTAATGCACGGGTGCATGAGATTCCCTAAACCCCGCGTTATTGGGATTCACAATGGAAATTGCAAATATACATGAAAACATACCCATGACCAAACAAAAAATAAAAGTCTGAAAATTCCATGAAACCCACGATCCAACATCATTTTGCAGGACAAAACCTTAGAATCCATAAAGCCACATAGTTGGGTGTAAGAAGTTGACAGAAAAAATTCCCAATTCCATCGCCTTCATGCACTTCATATTGGATCAAAAACATGATCTTTGATTGATGATTAAATTGAAAAGATTGATCCTCTCACTAGATTCCTCAACCTCCTCCTCCCCCCCAAATAAAACTAAAGGAAAAAAGAAAATGAGGAAAGAGGGTCTCACAAGTAAAATTGGGTAAGTTCAATGGATCCCAAGCTTCTTTCTAAGTTCAATGGACTTATCTAAGGCAGTTGATTTGAACATTCCCTACTCTCCTGAGACTCTAGGCTAGCAGAGACATTGAAGCGATGCCAAAATGCTAACCATTTGAGGCAAATACTACATGTTACAGTTTTACAGACAAATACAGAACCAACAAATCCCCCATTCTGAAAACTCCTAGTTTAAGCTGAACAAGCTTAGCAAAAATAAGCTGAAGAGAGCAGAGATTCACATCGGATGGTTGCTAGGAAGCTTAGCTAAAAGGTCCCCCAGGTTATCCAGCCTAGTCCCCAATATCGTGATCTTTCGCCGTGTGGCAGAAAAGTGACGCTGTGATTCTGATCCTACAGTTGACATAGGAGCCTTCTCTGATATCATGCTGTTAATATCATCAGCTAATTTTGCCGCTTCATTATATTCCTTTATCCAAGAGTCCCCAGATGTCGAAGCCATTGGTCCTCCTTTCTGCTTTCAATGAAACCAAAATTTCATGAGTCCATCATGCAAATAAGACTACATGAATTTCTAAACTCAAGGGGCATATAGACACAAACTTATGGCATGAATTGCTCCAAGCAAACAATGATGTGCAAAAAGGAATATTCTGCTATCAATCACCCTATAGATACCAAAACCCCCAAAAAGAGGGATTTGGAGAGGTGACCAACTCTCGGAATTGCCCTATATAGAGAAGTAATTTTGAATTCCACTACAATAAAGGAAACAATAATAATGACATGAGTTATCATAAATACAGATATGGAGCCAAACAACCTGTATTTGAACTTTGAATAACAAGTTTAACGGTAACGTTGACAAAAAAAAAAAAAAAAAAAGTTTAACAGTAGCAAGCAGAAAATAGAAATGATCAAATAAGTAAAGCAATATTCAACTACCAACAAAATTCATAACTTTAAGATCCTATATTCTTCTGGTGCATTTCAACAGCAACACCCCATTTCTAATTTTTTTAATAAACAAACGGCCCACCTAAATATAAACCCAACAACGGATCCTCCCACTAGAGGGAATTCTTCATATGGGAAATTCCCCTACAATAGAAGTAATAAAGGGCAATTCCACTTAACTTCATTCTAACATGGGAGAATTACCAAACAATTGACAATTATCTCAGAAACGAAAGAAAAAAGAGCGCTTATCTAAAGAGCTACATACAACCCCGAAAAGGTAATATAAAGGTGCCGAGAAAGGGGCGATCGAGTACTGAACAAAAAATTGAGCTTGCAACTTCGAAATTGAGCTAATGAATATGATTCTAAGCAAGAAAATGAAGGCAATTCGGCAGAAATTACAACATGAAGTGATTTGGGAGAGGGGACAGAGAAAGAAATGTTCAATAATTTGCTTTACCTTTGCTTTTCTGCTTGGATTTGCAGCTCAATGGGGTTGGTTGAGGAGAGAAGAAGCACACTCGACGATGATCGACACTCAGAGGTAGAGAGAGAGAGAGAGAGAGAGAGAGAGAGAGGCAGAGAACGTCGACGCGGCTTCGCCACCTCTCTCTCGAGTCTCAAGAGCAGGAGGCTCTTTGAAGGTTAATTGACAGTTGCGTTTTCTGGCGATCAAAGCGACGTCGTTATGAAGGGTCTAAACTCTGAAGATTATCTCCGTTTTTCTCTTTTTTTCTTTTCACTTTTTTTCCCTTTTTGCTTGGGTGGATGTCAATTATTTGTCTATATTATCATCCAACAAGAAAAGCCAAGGAAACAAAACAAATTAGATAGGAGTAAAATAAAAGCATACATATTAAAGCTCTTTAATTTGCAAGTCAATTCAATGTATTTGCAATAATTTCACATTGTCAATATCTCAATGGATTAATGTTAAAAGTTTGCAAAAATTTTATAACTATACTTTCATATATATATATATATATAGCTTTATTATACAAAAATAATTTTTTTTTTATCTCGAGGACTTATAATGGGCACTACAATAAAAAGGGAGAGGGCTAATTAAACTTGGAATGTTGGGCGTGTTCGAAATGACTCGTTATAATCGGCGGTTATAGCTGAAATGAGAAAAAAAATGAGTTAAAATGATTAACTGTTATAAGCTGTTATGAGTTGAAATAAGTTGAATTAATTATCCGTTATAAGTGAAATAAGCTTAAAAGGGCTTAAATGAGTTGAAATAAGTTGAAATTTGTTATAAATGCTGATATAAAATGTTATTTTGAACTCGACCCTTAATATATCCAAGACATCAATCCTTAAACCAAGATCTCATCAGCTTTTTTTTCTTTTTACTGGTATATCCATGTTTGAATTCAATACTAAATTGACTTAAATACAAATGTTATAAATTGGAAAAATATACTTGTAAAACTTATATATATGATAAAATGGTACTATTGTGTCCATATAAGGTCGTCTTCATTCTCCCAAAGAAAGTCCTGCAAGAGATTACTAGTGCTTGTCGGAATTTTTGTGGGGTGGGAGATGTGACAAGAGATCACTTATTCTTGTGAGTTGGAATAATGTATGCAAAGACCGCTCTGAAGGAAGGATTAATTTTAAGGAGGTGCTTACCTGGAGTAAAGTCATGGTAGTTAAACTGCTATGGAGGATTGCCAAAGGGAAAGGAGGAGTATGGAGGAGTGGGATCAACACTATCATATGAAGAAAGTGGATATTTGGCATGTAAAAACATCCTCTACTGCTTCTTGGATGTGGAGACAAATTATTCAGAGTTAAAGAGGACTCGTATTGATCGTTAGGTGGTATTACGAAGTTGTTGAAGTCATTATGCATGCACAAAAGGTGACAGATTTTCCACTATGAGCTTGTACTCTATGCTACGACCTCATGGAAGGAAGATGCAGTAAAACTATTTGGACATTGTCTGCGATGCCTAGACATTCATTTATTTTATGGTTTCCACTCACAATCGATCGCTATCGAGGACGAGACTAGTACAAATTATTCATGTAGAAGCCGATAAGTGTTGATTTTTGCTGCAATGAAGGTGAAACCATTAAGCACATTTTTTTCAAGTGCCCTTACAAAGAAGCAAAGTTTGGAACTAGTTTGAAATACAGGATCGACAATGGAATTGGAAGCATGAAGTTGATTGGTTTTTTAAAAGGTTAGAAGTAATTCCGGAAAAGCTAGAGCATTAAAATGTGCTTTTAATGTTGCGGTTTATTTCCTATGGCAAGTTAGAAACTTAATGAAATTTTAAAAGAAACACCTCATTACACAAGTCATAACCCAAAAATACTATATACTATATGTGTCCGAATTGAGAGTTGGTTTGTTGGAAACTTAGTTACTCGAATGTATAATCGCTAATACTTGGGTATGCCCAAGCTACTTATGTAATTATCTTTCAAATGGAGTAATGAAATCTCTTTGACCTTCTTCCAAACAAAAATATCATCTTTTTTTCCTTATTGATGATTTTTTTTTTTTTTTTTGGGAAGTGTATAGTTGACAGCCAGGTTGTTAAATTCTGAGGAAAAAAAAGAGAAAATAGAGCAAAACAGTGACAGTCATATATAGTAAAACTGAAAAAACAGTAGCTCCTCTCTCTCTCCTCCTCCCCCCACCCCCAAACCGAATCGGCTCCTCCTCCATCGTCTGACCACCGAGCATCTACCGAGAGGAGAGAGAAAGCTAGGGAGCGCGAAAGAAAAGGGGAGAGATGTCGGACCTAGACAGGCAAATAGAGCAACTCAAGAGGTGCGAGCCTCTGAAGGAATCCGAAGTAAAGGCACTTTGCCTCAAAGCTATGGAAATTTTGGTCGAAGAAAGCAACGTTCAAAGGGTTGATGCTCCTGTTACTGTAAGTTCCCCTCAATTGGCTGTAATCTATCTGGGTTTTGCTTATTTTTGCTCATCTTGCTTATTTTCGCTAGCTTTTCTTGAAATTACGAGGAAAAAATCGCCTATTTTCGCGAAGTTTTTTGTTGCTCTCTTCGATAGTTGGTATTGCTATCGCATTTGCAATTTTCTTTTGCGCTGATTGTTGGGTATTGAGAAATTTTATTGGGGTAGATGGAGCGAGGGTTAGGTTGCGATGGTAGATTTATTAACAACTTGAAGAAAAAGAAATGTGGGGAAAATTGGCCTGGCCCTTTTCTTAAGTTGCTCAATTAAGTCTGAGACTCTTAAATCTAGTTGTGTTTTGCTTAATTTTTCACTCATCAACATATTTCATGGTGAGATACTTTCTGTTTTTCTTTACTTCGTTTGTTGGCAGTGGGCAGATTTCTGCTAGTTCATTGTATATGCTTGATGTGCTATATATTGGGTCTTGAGACTCTTCAGTTGTTTCCAATGTAATATTTGTTACAATTTCAATAATGATGATAGATAATGAGGTTTTGTCAAGTGCCTGTCCAAGGGGTTGCATTTAGGCCCAGAGACTTTATTACTTGACTTAATTTAGAGCGGCCATGTTAGTTATATAGTAGAATACTTGTAATACTTGTGATTTTTGTTTTTCCTGTTCAGATATGTGGTGACATTCATGGGCAGTTTTATGACATGAAAGAGTTGTTTAAAGTGGGTGGTGATTGTCCAAAGACAAATTACCTATTTCTTGGAGATTTTGTGGACAGAGGATTTTACTCTGTGGAGACCTTCCTGCTTCTTCTTGCCCTTAAGGTACTTTTTCTGAGTTTATTCCCTCTTGGCAGGAGGTTTTTGTTAACTGAGAATTCAAATGCATATTGTTGTTTGTAGATAATTATATTGGATATTTGGTAGACTTTTAATGCTGGATCTTTCCCAATATCTGCTTTTGAATTGTGGCATTTCTTAACGGTCTTTTGAATGAATGCTGTTGTGGCAACTGGTTAAGAACTGATGGATTCTGTGCGATGCTGATTGCATTATAACAGATCGTTTCTAATAATTAGTGCAAAATAACATTCCACAAACTGCATTTTACCAAATACTCCCAAGAAAGTATTAAACTAAGACATTTTGATCTCCTAATATCGCCCATTACAGGGATTTATACTGCGTGTTATTTATCATCTTAGAAATTTCCTATGATTGTTATGGCTTTTTTTCCCTTTTGTTTTTTCTTTTGGGGGAGGCTAGGGTTATGCAGTTGTTTCTTCTTAGGCTTTGTTTTATTTAGCTGGAAGGCTGTAAGAAGCTGTAAGATAGTTGGTAGGTTAATTGTATGGAGTTTTAAGGAGGTGTAAGGTAAAAGAACTGGGCCTTAGTGTTTATCACCTGTTAAACTAAACTTCATCCTATTCAGAACAAGGTCTCTTAGGTCCTTTTCTGTCAATGGATATGTATATGGAACTGAAACACCTGTGCTTACCCAATATTATACCTCTGAGTGAAAAGATTGACCCTTTTCCGTCAATAGATGTATATTACTTTCTTTGGTCCTGCTTCCAGATTGCCTTTCCAAGCTAGATATGCTACCCTTTACTGAGGTGCATTTGGTGAACAAATTTTAAAAAGAGATTATTGATGGATACATGTTCTGTCTCTAAATCTTTTATTTCTAGTATGTAGTCAAATAAATCCTAAAAATTGGTCCAAAAAGCAGCCTGGTGACCTGGGATCTGCCAGTTTGCAATTATCTAGTGCAATGTCAAAAGATAACTTCCATACTTATGTGCTTTTTCTTGCTCCATGCCCTACCTCAAGAAGAAGGCTGGGGGAAGGTGGGGGGTCTTTGAGCAGCCTTGTTTCTACTTCGTTTATTTAAGTTCCTTGTATGTGTGTTGTAGAGGAAAGAGAGAGAGGCATAGTAATAGAAAAGGAGGGAGTGGTGGGCCTGCAGTCATCTCCCTGTACGTGCTCACTTGCCTTGCTGTCACCACAGACCCCTCACTCTCCATCTAAATATTTAGTTAAAAAACCGATTTATGTGATAATTGCAGGTGAGATATCCGGATCGAATAACACTTATCAGAGGAAACCATGAGAGCCGTCAAATCACTCAGGTACTCCATATGTCATATCTTAGTTTGAGTTCATTTAGTTCTGCTGTGGCAAGTTACACGTTTTATTTATTATTTTCCTTTGCTGACAGGTTTATGGCTTCTATGATGAGTGTCTCCGTAAATATGGCTCTGTCAATGTTTGGAGATATTGCACTGATATCTTTGATTACTTGAGGTTCGCTCATCTTTATATTTAAAATTTCAGGAATGCTTTTAGGACAGCCACGCTGTAATCTGAATATCTTTCTGTTTCACAAAAAGAAAAAAAGAAATGATTCCCTTTCACAATTTAGAGATAACTGTTGTATTCTAAATTTTTTAGAAGAAGAAGGGGGCGGGGGGTGATTTGCAGTCTGTAGTAAGCCAATGTTATGCTCCTTCAGAAACACTGATAGAACCACCGCATAACTGTGCACCCAAGGCTACTTTTTTCACTATTCCATTTTTCAACTTCAGTCATGTTTTTCTGGATTGTGGTTGCTCCTGTCCTGCAGTCTATCAGCTCTCATCGAGAATAAAGTCTTCAGTGTTCATGGTGGTCTTTCTCCTTCCATAACAACAATAGACCAGGTTAAGAGTGTATTCATGATATTTTTGCATATTTCTGAAGTTCATGTGCTGGATCTTGGCAACTAATCTAACCTGTCTGCCAGATAAGGACAATTGACAGAAAGCAAGAAGTACCACATGACGGTGCCATGTGTGACCTTTTATGGTCTGATCCTGAAGATGCAGTTGACGGTTGGGGATTGAGCCCTCGGGTGCTGGCTTCCTTTTTGGTGGAAGTGTAGTTACCTCATTCAACCACACAAATAACATTGATTATATATGCCGTGCCCATCAGTTGGTGATGGATGGTTTTAAGTGGATGTTTAATGATCAGATTGTTACAGTATGGTCAGCTCCTAATTATTGTTATAGGTAAACCCAAAAATGTCAAAATCCCTTGCTTGTATATTGTCTTCTATGACTATTTTATCGATGCTGTTACTAATGTTTTGCGTGATTCGGGGTGGATGTTGTAGATGTGGTAATGTTGCTGCAATACTTGAGCTTGACGAGAATCTTAATAAACAATTTCGTGTCTTCCACGCAGCACCACAGGTTTGTGCTTTCGCAAGTTCTTGTATGAGGTAGTCTTTTACAATGTTTGTCATACCGAACCAACCTCTTTTTGTTTGGCATTGTTCTGGGCTAAAGACTTTTTGTTGTCTCACAATTTTTTTAGATTAGACAAATCAGGCAATCTCAACTAAGATAAGCTCTTGTACTTTCTAATCCTACTAGCTTGTTTAGCTCCACGAGAGACATTACGCTTGAATGGTGTCTCTGACTGACTCTCGTCTTTTGTTGGGAGATAATTTCCCAATAAGTGATAGTTTCTTCTGATTTTCCTCTTTGGTTCTTTGGTTTTTTTCTTCTTCTTTGTGTGTGTGTGTGTGGGGTTGGGGATGTCGGATCGAGTACATAGATCTTCTGCTGAGTGATGATTAGGTTTTAGTTAGGATCATTTTGGTGAAACCAGTTACACAATCTAATGATGATGTGCATCTTATCTTTACTCCAGCTAAAAGCAATAACATGTAGTGGGGATGACCAAAGTAACTAGATCTGCAATTTATGGCCATGTTAAATGAGTCAAGCTTGGTTGCTGGGTTAATTTTGATCAGTGACTTAATTAGATCCATGAAACTGGTATAGTTTGACTCCTGACCAGTTTGGACTGAAGACTCACAAAAGGGGAAAAAACTATTCAGCTTGGTAGACTTATTTGGCCAGTTCTAGGCCCAAGTTAGATTGGGTTGGCTCGTTAAGTGAGCAGAGTCGACCTATGAAAGCTATGATGAACCGACTGGCTACGACTATGTTACATTTGAACACTACACAATACACATTATACCTATTATGGACTTGAACTCCCTGAAAACTGGCAGATCTGACTTCATGATCCAGAGCTTTAGAAATCAACTTAGCCACTTCTGTTTTGAATAAATTATGTGACTCTTTGCTTTAGAGATTTGTGCTTGCTTGAGCAATTTTCCAACTGTGTCTGACACTTGGTGAACAATGCAGGATGCAAGAGGAACACCTGCAAAAAGCCTGCCCCAGATTACTTTCTCTGATATTGCTTAAAAATGTCCACTACTCGGGTCACAACCATATTCATTGCAGTTGGATGGTGCAGCTATGATGCGACGTGCGACCACTGATGGGTTTCTTGAAGAAATTGCTTTCATGACCCAGTTGCTCACCGAGTTGGCAGGTGCCTGGAATCCCTTGCCTGACTTCATTATCCCTTGTTGGGTGCTCGCTTGTACTAATAGTTGTGTGTTGTGGAAAGCTTTTTCGTGGGGGAGTTGATTGAGAAGCCCTACGTCTAGAATGCCGGCAAAGAAAGGGAGCAATTTGTGTAATTGCTAATGTTTTCAGTTTTGCTTTGTCTTTGGGTACTTGTGAGATGAAATGGTGATATATTAAGGAAAGGAATCATTCATTACCCTCGTATCACCAATTCTTGGTGTTTTACTAAACTACTTGCAGGCTGCAGCATTAGTAACTTGTGACGAAGTGGTCGCCCCCTCCCTGTTCCCGAGTGCTGATGTTGGACTATTACTGGACAGGGACTCATAAAACCTAACTTAGGCCCTGTTTGGCTGCAATAAATGTTTGGAAAACTATTTTAATTTGGTCAAAATAGCTAAATAGTGTTTGACAACTGTTTAAAAGAGTTGTTTGATCCAGACACCTCTTTCTCAAATCACTCTTCCCATTAGCCTTTTGAGAAGATCAATTTGTGGAAATGACATATTTGTCTAAAAGTTTGAAGAAATTACTACTACTGTTATTATTATTCCTATTGTTATTATATCACTATTGTCATTATTATTATTATTATTATTATTATTATTATTATTATTATTATTATTATTATTATTATCACTTAATGAGCCAACCCAATCATATTTTTATTACTATATAATTATTATATATTTAAAAAATAACTTAGACATAAAGGCATAAACGAAATTTCATCAAACTTATTTTTCTCAAATAATTAATTTACCAAACACTTTTTAAGAAAAAACTAATTTAAACGAGTTAATACAAATAATTAATTCAAATACTTAATAATGAACAACCGATACAAATAGTTAACAATTAACAGCTTAAAGGTGATTGTCAAACATGACCCGACTCATCTTTAAAAACAAGGGAGAAAGAAAATAAGAGGTTTGAAGTTTATGCTTAGGACTTATATATTCCTATCGCACGAGAAGTGGAATTCTTCAGCATGTAGGATAATTTGCCTTAATCCATATTTCTTTTCCCTCTTATCTTTTATTCATAAATCATACCTTATCTTAGAGTATTTGCAATGTAAGAGTCAATTTTAGACTCGTAAGATGGAGTGTACTAATGATACATCATCTAAGGGTCTACTTTACTTTATCCCTGCCCAAAATTTCATAATCCTCAATGCAAGACTCCTCACTTAGACTCACCAAATATAATATTTATCATGCACTCGTACTACAAAACACAACTTATTTTAAAATATAAAATAAAATGGCAAAATCCAACCTAATATACCAAAAAAACTAAAAATAACCTGCATGGCCCAGGAAAAGGGTTCAGCGAGTAACCGCTTGGCCCGGGACAACCCGCACATCTCTATCTTTCTCTCTTGCGTTGCAATAACTCGAGCCTCGCGTTAAGCGCCATGTCAGTCTCTCTCTCCCTAACGCCTAGCGTTGCAAGTGCTCTGTAAGCATTGAAAGTAATGTTTAGCATTTAACAATGAGGCAAAGATTGCGAAGTGGATTGGGCAGGGTTAGAGGTTGAGATAACCCATCATAACCTAGCACCAACCCTTAGGTCAACAAACCAATAGGAGCTATCAATAAGTTCACTTTTAACCGTTTATAGGGCATCTCAAATAGGGTTGATCCATTATAGTCATTTTTTTTTCATGAACCTGATGTTTTGTTTTGGGTACCCAACATAAGTTAATATAATAATAAATTCATTTAACTAATTAATTTTGATCAAGATGGTTGAGTATATCCTGATTGTCACAACACCACCTTCGCTCTTTTTTTTCCACAAAGGGTTCTATCTAATTATCATTAACCATAATAGACGAAAGAAGTGGAGAGGGGAAACAACCCCAAGTAGTTGGAGAAGGGACCGAGTGCCCAAATGCGTCGGCCAATCAGCTGCATTATTAGCTTCTCTAAAAATATGATTGATGTTGTAACTCGTGAAATTCCTCATAAGATGAACGGCGTCTTAAATAATGAAGTTGACTTGCCATGGTGGCTAAATAATTCCTTTTATTGCATCAACGATCATTGTTTCCCTCTATTTGGAGTCTCCGAACTTTAACTTTGAGAGCTTCCTTTATTCCAAACTTGAGTGCACTAGTTTCGGCAACTATAATAGAAGTCTGTCCCAAATTTGTTACTCCCGCATTCAACATGCTCGTCTTCCTCATTTTGTAGAATAAATCCCATATTTGCCTTACTATTTATGACTAATCCGTCAAAGTTAAGCTTGATCTATCCCTACAAAGGTCTATTCCAATTGACAAAACGCACTTGTGCTTGGCAAAGGATGGTTATTTGTGGCGTAGAGGTCTTTAGGTGAATTTCTCATCCTTGAATTCCATTCTCGCAAACGCCTTCTTTGCCCCGATAATGGTTCCGATGTGGTCGAACTCTTCATTGTTGAAGATGAGGGCATTACTCTCCTTCCAAATGCTCCATATAAAAAATAGAATCCTATGCGGTTGATTTGTTGGAGAGAAGATCTTACGACTGGAGAATAGCTTTACCATCGAGGTTGTGAGAGATGAAGTTGATGTGGTGAATCCAATGATGGTTTGTAATTGTACCCCACACTCGGATATGTATGTGGGAAAAGGAAAAAAGGTGGTTTTGCGTTTTGTCCCGAGAGTTGCAAATCTTACGAGATGGACTCAATCTGAATTTCTCTATTAGCTAACCTCTTTCGAATGCAATTCTCTCATGAAAAACTTGTCGGAGGAAGATTTTAATCTTTGGTGCAATGCAAGTTTTCCAAATCAAATGACCATCCCATTTGTCATGATCAAAATTATTCTCTGTCAATTGAATAGTCTGTTTTTGTAGAGAACCACCCATTACCCGATAGGCCGCAACATCTTTCATCTACGAGTGAGGTAGATCGGTAATGGTAAGATGGCATGCAGCTTAGGTATGTTCCAGCTTGTTCTCATTAGTAATGAAATCGCTCACTCTGGTTTGTAAATCAAGAGTGGTAAGATCATACCCTGTACCTTGGAGTAGGGTGTAGCTAAGACACTAGATGTCGGTCTAGAAGAATATATCTTTCCCATTTCCAATTTTTCATCTCGATACCCTTATTAAATAACGTAAAATATTTGGACAAAGACTTTCAAACCCAGGAATCTGCATTTCGTAGGTTTTTTTTTTATAACAGATCCCCTTGGCTAGCATATTTCGCTGTCACGTGATGAGACCATAAATTATCTAACCCTTTAAGTAATTAAATAAGTTTGCACTGAAAGCAATATTAATGTCATCTCGCTTTACGAAGGCCTAACCCTCCCTTGTCTTTTGATTGGCAAATGAGACCACTTCCGCTCCGTATTACATAAGTATTTAGTATAATATTGCTCACTCTATTTCAATTTATTTGCTATTTTAACTAATTTTTTATTTTATAATTGTTATTGGACTTATTATCAAGTGTTAAAAATACTACTTGTTGTTGTTTTTTATGTACTACAATTAGCACCGGCAAAAAGCCGACCGACCCGAATAACCGAATTTGTCCGACCGAAAAAACCGGGTTTGGTCACAATTTTGTGACCGAATTTAAAATTCGGTCATTCGGACATGACCGAATAGTAAACCGGGTCGGGTTCGGGTAATGAGGGGAAATTCGGGTTGACCGAATTTTTGAAAAATTCGGGTTCGGACAAATTCGGTCCGAACCCGAATTGATTTTGTGTACAAAATTGGGCTACATCATGCATAAGGCCCAAAAGATCAAATGGTGAGCATTGTAGGCCGGGGCAGCTTAATGGAATTTGGGCTGCCCAAATCTAATAGTTTACGGCGCCCATAACTAACCCTAATTCTAGATGCTTCCTCCCTCTTACACTCCAGAGTATAAAAGCATAAAGAAACCTAATTTTCATTCAAAACACATGTCCCATTGCCGCCCTCTCGGTCCCACCTCCCACT
Organism: Talinum fruticosum; assembly: GCA_021018815.1. Lineage (NCBI taxonomy): Eukaryota > Viridiplantae > Streptophyta > Magnoliopsida > Caryophyllales > Talinaceae > Talinum > Talinum fruticosum. The sequence continues at coordinate 2,639,041 of JAITYX010000037.1, read as the reverse complement.
CGGTCCCACCTCTCGTGACCTCCCTCTCTCCCTTCGACGCCTAGCGGCCACCTTCCTTCCACGTTCTTCACCGACCACCCTCTCCAACCTCTCTCTCTCCCTTCGACGCCTAGCAGCCCACCTTCCTTCCACGTTCTTCACCGTCCACCTTCTCCAACCTCCAACCTTTCGACCTCCCTCTCGCTCTACCTTCTCCAACCTCACCGTCCACCTTCCTCGCTTTCTCTTTGCGGTCACCGGATTTATTTCTCTTGTTTATCCGGTGACGAGATCTTGTTGGTCCCGCCGTTCGTTGCCGCCGGTGCCGGCGTTTCTTTCCTACGTTCGTTGCCTCCGATCGTTGCTTTAGTCTTCTCCAAGTCTTCTCCGATCGTTACTTTTGTATAAATTCGGTCAAGCTGGATAATTGGGTTCGGTAATCGGACAACCGGGTTAGGGTTCGAATTTGAAAAGTGCGTCCGAATTGAAATTCGGACGGGGTTCGGGTAGGGGTGATTTGTCCGAATGTCCGAATTGACCGAACCCGATAAGACCCGAACCCGAATTTTTGCCAGCGCTAACTACAATAGATAAATTCACAATTTAAAAAAAGAAAAATAAAAATTTATCGGATGAAAAACAAGTACAACGATAATCATTGATCATCATATAATTTAGGGACATTTTAATTTGAGAACTCCAATCGGAAAAAACAATTAAAAAAGAGACCAGATCTGTGATCGGCTGGCAATGATCGGAAATTCGGAACTCGGGAGGCATTGTCCGATTCCGAGGCTCCGAGCACATGCGGTCAGATGATCTGCCAAATTCCCCAGTCTCCTCCTCCTCCTCTCCTCTCTCTCTCTCTCTCTCTCTCTCTCTCTCTCTCTACCTCTCTCTCTCTCCCCCTTCCTGTCTGGGCTATTACGAACTTCATCGCTTGATTTTGAGGCCGAAATTGATGAAAACTAGAGCTTGGAATTACTAATTGAGGACCCTCACTGCTGACACTGTTTGCCATTAGCTGGGGTCTTCTGTATCAAACCTGATTAGCTAAATTAGGGATCTTTTCAACCCAACAGTACAATTTACATTCTGGATTAACTCCTGCATCGAGCTCGCATTCGCTTCAAAGAGCTATCAATTGCCAAGAAATCCGCCCCTTTATATTTTCTTCCTTTGTTTAGAAGCTATAACCTTCAAATGATGCGCCGATTTCGAGGTATGAATTCTTCTGGTTGATGTTATTGTTAAATTCTCTTAATTCGCCTAAATTTTATGTGTTTTTCGCTGAATTAATTAATTCAGTAATTAAATATATGTATTTTTTGTTTTAGTTTGTATCATTTGATTTTGTAAGAGCACAGTTCTTGGTTCAGATGCAAACTTTTTCTTTGTAATTTCAGAGCTTAAAATTGGTACTGAATCAGTAATGTAAAAAATTTACTACCTTTTGGTTGGGTGAAATTTTGAATTAATTTTCATCTCTGATTTGCAGCAACGTTTTGGGTGCGACTATATAAAACATGTGAGGGAATGATAATTTAATGGAAGGAAGAGGATTTGCAAGATGTACTTATTGCTATTCAGTTGACTAATTCAGAATTATCGCCTATGTTGGCCGTAGCTGTATGAGATTCTATTGGGGCTTCTTTATTTAGAACCATTGGGAGATTATGCCTTTGGAGCATTTGATACTATAGCCTTATGTTCTGAATTTAAGTTGGGCTTCAATTGGTGCTTCTTGTGGATAGCTGTTGTGACTATTTTCAGTATGGATCAATGGGATTGCAAGCTTCGCAAGTTCTCCCGTTTTGCTTTTAATTCCCTGGCTTGCAGATGTGTTGCTTTGGTGTTTGTTGTTCTGGTGTTTAGGGCTGTTTTATTCCCAACTTTTCCGAGTTATGGTGCCATTGATGTAAGAGGAAATGTGGACTTGGTAGATAGTAGTTCTTCGCCATTGCTGAGGAAGAATATAGATCACGGAATTCGGAGAGACAAATTTCTAGAGGTTCCTCAGATTGTTTGGGGATTAAATAACCAGAAAATAGCATTTGCTAGGGCATGCCTCACTGCTCAAATGTTGAACCGGACCCTTCTGATGCCTAGCCTTAGTGCGTCTTTGTTCTACAAGGAAGTTGAGCAGTTGCAAGCTGTTTCATTCGATAAGATTTTCCAATCCACAAAGTTCAATTCTCTCTGCAATGGGTTTGTCCGATTGGGTCAATACTCAGAGCTTCTGGACAGGAGCGGAGTGGTGGAGCTGCAAAAGGGCAGTGGAAGAAAGTGGACGCCTGCGAGAGATCTTGATCAATTGAAGCAATTTAAAGACGATCCATATGATCAGTACGAGGTTGTACGCATAGTAGGCAAGAATCCTTTTTGTGGCATGATCATTGGCCTGTCAAGGACTATGCCAAGGTATTCGAGTGCCTAGTTTTGGTTGATGAAATTGCTCAAGAAGCAGATAGAGTTATTTCTAGAATTAGAGCTGTGGGGAGAGAAGCAGAAGCGACACAAGGATACTCACGACAGAGCAGTGTTGCCAATGTGGAGAACCCCTCTATGGCGCTTACACCTTACATGGCAGTTCATATGAGGATAGAGAAAGACTGGATGATCCACTGTAAGAACGTGGAGAAAAATTGAACATAAGTGAAATTTGTAGCAGCAAGGAAGAAATCATGCAGAGAGTGGGAAACATCAAAGGGCTAGACCAACCAACAGTTGTTTACCTTGCTGTTGCTGATAGTCTTCTTGAAGACAAGACAATATTAAGTGACTGGAAAGAAGGCTTGCTTCCTTTTGAGAAGAAGAAACTGGGTGTTGATGGCATTTACGACAAGTATCCGTATCTTATTAAGTCTGCAATTGACTATGAAGTGTGCTTAAGAGCAGACATATTTGTGGGTAACAGCTTCTCTACATTTTCGAGCCTTATAGTACTTGACAGGACACAAAAAATGATACACATGGGTCTTTCTAGTTCTTGTAACACTGATCTTGGGTGGCCTTCATATGCTTACAATATAAAGGGAGATTTTGGTGATCCTAAAAGATGGATGACTAACATGTCAGACATCAGTCTCCAAGCCATTAGCTATGGGACCAACCAGGTCTCGTGCTGAATGACCTGTTGCACAGCTCTTACAGACATTCCAAGTTTCTGTGCAGAATTGGGTTCTTCAAGCATTTTTTTTCTTCTAATACAGGTCGGACTCATAAATTTTTTGATGCCAAGTGTGATGTATATGAAAGAGACAAGCTACACAGTTTATCTTTTGCCCCCGGCCCCCTTCCAGAGCTGCTATTTTTGATCTGCTATGAGCTCAGACGGGCTAGTGTTCGCCTAGGTTTAGGTAATTTGCAGGTCTATTCCGAGAATTGTTGTTCTCAGCTCTGTTTTTCTGTAATGTTTTTGTAACATGAACATAGAAAATGAAAAATTATTTCTGTACATCCTGTATGTTATCTATACTAGGGTCAGATAAATACATGCCGTACCTCTCTACCTTTGCATTTTGTGATTGATGTGCTTTTCATTCTTCTTGTGGTTTTTCTTGAATGGGCTTCAAAATGTGATGGGCATACCATAGTGTTGATGTATTATCTTGTTGGGATTGTTGACTTCGATTAAGTTTACAATATTTATGTACCCTACTCAAGGCACTTAGATATTTTTATGGAGATATCTTGAAAGAATTTAGTAGGCAATAGGTCTACCTAAATTGGTATACAGTGGAAAGATGCATTACAGTAGTTGCCAATGGTTCATGATATTCAGTGTCATAAATTTTGTACCAATATATAGAGCATTATGTATAATTTCAGTCAAGTTCGAAAGTTCATTGTAGATTTATGCTAGTACAGTAGTACTGGTCATATATCCACTTTTTATTGTGTTATATCAGCATACGCCGTAGTAATACACCGTTCCTTCATAGTCCTGGCGACAAAGCTGCAGCTTTCTAAATTATTGAAATTGAATCTCATCTCGAACTTTGGATCATCTAATTCATAATATCTCGAACTTAGGAATTAATTCATAGCGTTCCAAACTTTTGGGCTTGTTTATTTTTAATAATTTGTACTTTAAAAAACTAATTTACACTGTACCAAAATTGTGATAAAAAGAAAAATTTTCCAATTACATGATATTTAGAATAAACAAGCTTAACGTTTGGGACATTAAAATTCAATTTCTCTCTCTTTTTTTTTTTTTTTAAGACATCGATAGTTATGAAAGATAGTCTGATAATCTTTTAGCTTAAACATAAAAATATGTGTTATGCAACAAATTTAACTTTTTTTTTTTGTTGTTATCGAATTTAGAGATAATAGGTATTCAATAAGTTTAAATAACTTTTATACCAGAAACGAGCTGAAATAAGGACAAAACTAACACAAATGAGCGAAAATAGCTGAAATAAGTTTAAATAAATGGTTATAACAGAAACAAAACATAAATAAGTTGAAATGACGTGAAATGAGCTGAAAACAAAAATAAATATTTATATGCATGTCAATTCAAATATGTCTAAGTATAAGAATGCTCTGCAAAAGTTTATGGCTAATCATTCAGTTGCTTTCAACTTTTTCCCTTCTAGTTTCGCTCAACTTCTTACCATTTTTCCAATTATTTTTTGATAATTTATTATTATTTATAGAAAATTTGGATGAAAATAGATCAATTTTTGAGTTAATCCAACGAAAATAAGCCAATTCTTTTTTTAGACGTGAATAGTATTGATCTTTAGGGACATTTTTTTTATCAAATCACTATTAAGTTTGTCCATTTTTTATTAACTAGGGAGCTCATTTGATAGATATGAATGATGGCTCATCGTAATTGTTTAACTTCTTTTAAAATTTGATAGACATGTCATACTTAATTTGTCATGTTACACACTTAAATTTCCTCCATATTCCAAAAGTTTAATCTACAAATCGAATAAAATCCCTCTTTTAGCCAAATGAAAAGGAGGATCCACCAAATTTAATAGATTTGTCATTGAAGTTTCAAAAACATCTACGTTTGTTTCCCAATGAGTTAAAGGTGGTTAAATTTGATAATGATTTAACATAAAAAATACCTTAAGGCTCTATTTGATTCTAAGAAAATAGGTTGGAAAGAAAATTTAAATGGAAAAAAAGTGATGAGGCAAAAAGTTAAGGAAAAATTAATTTTTTCCTTGTGTTTGGTTCAAGGAAAAATAGAGGAAAAAAATTATAATCATTTTCTAACATTTTACCCATCCACCACATTGTCACGAAGAGAAGAGAAAATATTGAATAGTATTGATTAATTCAGAGGAAAAAGAAAATTCTTAATGACATTACTTAATAGAATTCTCTCTCTTTTCTCCATTTCTCTCTTTTGTGAAATTTTTCTTCCATTTTCCTCTAAATTTTGGAAGGAAAATATCATTGATCAAATTGACAAAATTTTCCATGAGTTTTTCCATCGAACTTTTTCTCTCCTTTTTCTTCATTTCAAATAAGGGAAAGAAATTCATTTTCCACATTTTTTTCTTTCCTTCTAATTTTCTTAGAATCAAATAGAGCCTAAAAGTTCATATTACTCATGTTAAAGAAAAATAATAACTTATTTTCATTCAAATAAAATTGATTTATGTGCATCCAATTTCGTTCGCTTAAATCGATTCCTTAGTTTCTCAAGTTCATTCTACCTTCTAAATTTTTAGTTTTTTTGTCTAAAAAACATACTACATCATTAAAAAGGAATAATGATACGGGCTTACAAATTAGATGACATGTGGCTGTAAAATGACCACTTTTATTTAAAATTGATTTTTAATCCATCACTTGTTGACAACGTTTACGTACTTTTACATTTCTTTTTCTTAACCCTCATAAGAAAATTGGATTAGGGTGGTATTCTTATATCCAAACCATGAGATGAGATGCATGTAAAATTATGGTATGTGTATCTAATTCTTCGGCTAACATCCTACTTAGTTATTAGATTTTACCATTAGAATTGAAGTTTACAATTCGAATCAAAGCTTTGCCTTTTCAACTTATTTTTAATTGTACTTATTATTAACTTAATTTATCAAAATTTATACTTGAATTGAATTTTTTTATGTTGAATGGTAAGTTGGCCGCTTTAGCGTGCCTTTCTTAAAGAACTTAATAAAGTTGAGGCGTCCCAAAAAGAAAGGAGGAACCAGTTCTAAAGACTTCTTACATACTCGCAAGCACCCCATAACACGAAACCTTGCATTTGCTGAGATCAAACTCGGAGTGGTAGCTATGAGTAGGGTGTGCCGATGCCAAACATGTTAGGAGAATATCGAACTTGGGTGGTCTGCTTTAAGTAGGGCATGTTGATGCTAGACGCGCTAGGAGAACATCGACATCCCGAAATGATTTATTGTGATCTCATTATGAACAATTTTCTAAATTTGTTTGTTAAATATATTCAGAATCGAGCTAATTAAATTTATCTTGCAAAAGAAGAAGACAGCTTAAAAAACAAAATTCAAATTATACAAATCTATATTTAATTAAAATTTAAAATAGATTAATTGATATTGAACTTAAACTTTACATTAACTTGACATGAATTATATCATAAATTTTTTCTGTAAAATTTTTCTTTACAAAATAAATTTATTAAATAACATATCAATTCTCGAATTAGACTTGAACCCAGAACCAAACTACCTATTTGCCAAGTCTATTCACACGACCACGACACCAGTACAAATGAGGACCCGCCTTGTTCAATCATTGTACAAGGCAACTGGTTGGTGAGTCTCAGTATCGAATTCGCCCAAGCATCATTCGCTTTCGCTTTCGATTCTCGCTCTTACTCCCATTGGCGGCATCTCTGGGATACCATTTATTCTCTAGTATCATTCCTTCCTAATTTGCTTTCCCTTTTTGATTTCTTTATATATTGTTTCAATTTATGCTTAAATATCTTGCGTGTTTGCTTAGTAGAGAAATCAGATAGAGAAATTTCGCTGCAAAGCTGTATGGGGGTTGGAGGAATTTCGAGCTGTTTTCTTCATTCAGAGTATGAAGTGTGCGCTTCAAGGTATGCTTCCTGTATTTTGAAGCTCTAAAGAGGAAGTGGGTTTTATTCATATGCAGGAATGTTTCGATGTAAGCTAAAATCAAAACCTGTCGCTCGGGTTTTCCTTTTCACTGTTTAAGAGAATTATATCATAGTAATTGTTCTCTGTGGAGTCAATGAATTGCATTTTTGTTTGGGAAAAATTTAAGCATTTTTCAAATGATTACCTTAGCCTTTTACTCTGTGTGAACTGAGGATTAGATGTTCTAACAATAACCTTTAATCTGGCAATCCGTTTTATTGCTGTGTGATTCTCTATTGTTTGAATTAAATGTCTTCTATGATCCTTGTACTTGAAATTGTATAATTTGCTGTTTGATTAAGTGAATGATAAAGGGAAGGGATGATAGTTGTTCCATTCATTATCAGTGATAAGGGTAAATGTCGAATGGCCAAATCAATGTTTAACTTATACTCTAATGCCAAGCAATAGTGAAGCATGCTTTGGGATAAACTTTGTTTTAATCTGGCTTTGTCATGTTACAATGACTGTCTGGTCATGAACTGGCTTGTGTACATGTCGGTGTATACCACTTTATGTTTCTTTAATTCATTTGTAATTGTGTAAAGATGTCATCAAAGTGTATTGCATTAATATGTGTCAATAATGTATGTTTTGGTCCCACTTCATCGCTGGAAAGTTCATTATTGGACTATTCTCTTCAGCTCTTGAATGTAGTGGATAGAGCCGAATTTCCCATTAAATTGGTCCATGCTTCTTTTCTTGGACTAGGAAGTCAGCGACTTTCAAATCTAGGGTCCATCAAAAGCGGCAGTTGTGCGATGATAAGTTATAGGTGAAGGTTAGTTATGCCCCTTCCCCCAACAACCAACCCTATTTGGGACTTGGGCAATGGTTTGGTTTTGCTTGGTTAGATTACAATTTTTTGGGTCACTCTATACCGTACACTTTTGTGGTGTTTTGATGTTATAACCGTCAGTTGTTAGATTTGTTCATGTGGTATGCTACTACAATAACATTTTATTGCCTGCAGGTAGCTAGGAGGCTAAATATATCCAGAATATCATGTAATGAAAATTCTGTCGGGTCCATGAGCAGCTTCTGAACATGCATGATTTTCCTCTGATGAATAAGTATCCCAGAACTGAATCCCTAGTGTCCATGGCTTTACAAGTTGGAATGAGAAGCTGCAATTTGGCCTCTCCTTCTGTATTCTCATGGTCTTTACCTTTCACCAAACCCCAAGAACTTTGCCTTGCACCTACCAAATTGAACATTGGATTGATTATTGATGCTTCATCTGGAACTCACTTGATTCGGAAAGGAATACTTCCCATCTGTCGAAAAATTTCAGCTTTGGCGAGAGTTAAGTCAGATAGAGTAGATGGAGGAGGGGTCAAGAAGGTCAGTAGTTCTTTCTGTTCATCCGTGTGTTGTGTTGAAGATTGACTGTGTCGTGTGCTATCTTTGCATCATTGAACTAAGCCATACATCACGAAGGAAAACCTTGACAATCCATCTAGCATGCTTCGCTTTTATGCAAACAAGATATCTTTTACATAATGGATCCATTTCTTTTGTGCAAACAATATTGTATGTATAATTATTATACTGTGTCTTTTTTAATTGTGTGTCTTAATCACTCAAAATCTGTTTCTGCCAAAAAAGCAAAAAAGAAAAGCTTATGGGCCTCTTTGAATCAACCTATTGGGGATAAGGATGGCTACATGGATTTCCCCAGAAGCTCCTTTGGTGGGATTTACATCTGGTGGTGATTTGTACAATCATAATCCCCCCCACCCAACCTGAGGAAGGAGGAATTGCAACTTTATGGCTTCAGTATATCATTGATACTGTACTATAGGTAGAAGGTAGCATCGTGGTGTGCTAGTAGTCTGATGGATGCCTCAAACAGTGAGGGTCGTCGCAAATTGTTTAATTTGTCATGGGTGTTGGAAATTTTCTGTAAAACCTTGATATAGCTGTATATATGCTACAAATATTTCGAACATATTATCATGTCTGTTGGACATGTTTCATTCTCTTCGACCATAATACATGGCTGTTGCAAGTGTTAAAGGTTTGTGTAGGAAGTTGATGAAGGCTGGGATTCATTGGACAGAAAAACCCTCATTTGGAAGAGCAACGTAATGCCAGTCAATTGAAGAAAAGACTCGTGTCTGGGCTTGTGATTGCCATTTCTGGTGGTGGTGTTATCCTGATGGGAGGATGGGTTTTCACTGCTGCTGTTTCTGCTGCAGCATTTATTGCTGCACAGGAGTATTTTGAATTGGTCAAGGGTGTGGGAATTGCGGCTAGAGTGACTCTGCCTCAATATGTGTTGGGCGTTTGTTCATTTCTTTGTGCTCTTATGCCTATCTGGACCTTGTAAGATTTGCCATATGAGCTTTGCTTTTCTTTCCTTGGATACAATTTCTTTATCTTTTCACATGCTATATCAACTATATCTAGAGTAGAAAATCTCCTGGGCTTCCTTTCTATAGAGTAGTAGATAGTCAATGATTTTAAATCTAGGGTTTAATGGAACTAGCATCTCTACACTCAAGGGTAGGTTGCTAGATCTGACCCTTCCTTGCGTAGGCAGGACTTTGTGGTGATGGGTTTCAGCTTGGATTTTTATCCTGCTTTTTGCATGTTCAAGTGCTATGTTTTATTCCGTTTACCTAAAAGGGGAAAAGAAAACTTCTGGTTTGTGAAGGGGTTTCTCCGGACTCTCCCCGCTTTCTTGGGTCTTTTTCTTTTGGGGTGGGGTGGGGGAAGGGAGAGGGAGAGGGAGCTAATCAATGGCTTACCTTATCCTTTTTCTTTGTTTGCAGATATTTTGGTCATGTTGACATTCCTTTGACATACGCGGCCTTCATTCTTGTCATAACGTTGCTTTTACAGAGAGGAGATCCTTGTTTTCATCAGCTCACGAGTGCTTTCTTCGGGTTGTTCTATTGTGGTTATCTACCTTGTTTCTGGGTCAGGCTCCGATGCGGTTTAACTGTTCCTGCTCTGAGTACAAGTATGGTCTGGACCTGACTTGGAATATTTGATAGCAGTACATTAAGATTGCACAAATACATTCACAAATGCTTACATACGAAAACGAGCAGTCGGAATGACATTTTCTATACTTAGTTATTATTACTGGTATTTGATCTATTTAACTACTCAAACCATTTTAAAGTATGCTAGAAGCTGGTCAATGCTTGGTACCCTTGTGAACTATAGTCTTTGTACTTGGTGTTGACCAGGGGAAAATGAAGTTTTGAAGTGCTGGACCGTTGAAACTTTTCCACTCATTTTCTGTCGCTACTTCCTTGCTGCTTCATATACATGCATGGACAAAATGCTATCTTGTGATTCATCGAGAGCATTATGTCCAAATAAGTTCTATCTTGAGGGAAAGAAACGTAGCCAATTCGAAGAAAAGTGGAGTAAGAAATGTATTTGATCTTTGGAAGTTGGTTGTAATCATACAAATAATGTTACCAAATCCTTTCTGATAAGCACATTTAACAATCTGTTCGAGTACAAGCCAATTCTAGAGTCTAGACAAAGATTTATGAGGTAGAAGTAGGATATACCCCCCTCTGGTCGATTCATGTTCGACCTCACGTCTTCATTTTTGTCTTTATTTGGGGCTTTGATAATGCCAGATTATATTATATTTTGTCTGATGTTCATCCTGAAAAGTGAAAACTAGGCATGTTTTGTGTTTTTGATGAGCTGATTATTTGATTAGCTAGATGTATATTATGGAAGTTATGTATTAATTTAATATCTGTTATGCCACTAAGCTACTGTCTGATTCATTGTTGGCTCGCAGAAATAGGGTATAATTGGCCTGTCCTTCTCGGTGGCCTAACTCATTGGACTGTGGGGCTTGTGGCGACCTTACTAACTGTCAGTAGCATAATTGCTGCAGATACATATGCTTTTCTTGGAGGCAAGGTAAATTTTGGTTATGAAATACACAAATTAATATTCTTCAGGTCTTTATTCTCCACAATTTAGGCTCTCTTTCAATTTCTTGTGTGCTTTTTGAGGTTAAATTGGATGTGCGGGATTGCAAATTGCTTCTACTTACGAACTTGGTTAACAGTATATCTGGAACCATGTTCCCTTTTCTTTGGTTCTTTGAAGGCTTATTTATTTATCATGAATCACACAACTGAGCTCTCAAAATCCTGAAGCATCGAGCTGATCGATAAACTTGCTCTGTCCAACCCTTTTTTCCCTTAAATGCAGCTTAATTTATATTCTATTTAGAATGTGTTCTCATTCATCTTGTTGCCCTTCTTATAAAAGTTACCCCCTGCTGCCTCCTCTCTCTATAAAGCGGGGCCTAGACCTGCAGAAACTCTACTCATTTCTGGATTTGCATCTCCCGTATCAGTGTCACCTGTTTTTCCACAATTAGTTTTACGCATGTTTTATTACTATGCATATTTGATGTTTATGGTTGGTTAAAATAATTTATGCTAGTGCAGGCATTTGGCCGCACACCACTAACTAATATTAGCCCGAAGAAGACATGGGAAGGAGCTCTTTTGGGGTTGGCTAGCTGCATAGCCACTTCTATTATATTGTCTAAGATTCTCTGCTGGCCTAGATCCTTATTAAGGTAAATTGTCCTGTCTTTTCACTCCATAACTGTACAATGGTTAGTACTAGTTGCCACTTGCAGTGTAATGATTCTTGGACTTATTCTAGTTAGGCAAATTTGCTCAGAGTTGCTCGATCAAATACACTCTTACGATTAAGTGCCTTTTCTTTTGGGTGGTTTTTTTTTAGAATATCCACTCCTTCCCACTCCTGCAGAAAAAATTCACTCCTTTCCTCTCTTTCCCATTCAAACACATATAGAAATTCCACTCCATTCCACTTTTTCCCACTCCTAAACAAAATCTACTCCTGTCACTCCTTCGCACTCCTCCCAGAAAAAATCCACTTTGCCCACTCTTGTCCATTCCTTCCCATTCGGCAATCCAAAGCACCCACTCAAAAGAACATACCCTAAGTGGTGCTTACGCTGTTTTATCTAAACATATGTGGTTTTACAGCAGTTAATTGTATGAAAATATTTTATTCAAGACCTTATTCTGTGTAGGATTTGAACTGAGGTATGTAGTAGGACTTTTATTTACCATAGAACTGAGGTAGGCTACATCTATAAGCTGAGAGTGCAAAGACCTGACTCCATGCTTTGTGGTGATGAAGCATCTTGAATATGTTCATTTGTTATTTGTCTATCATTCTGACCTTTTTTTGTTGTCACCATACGGGGATGGTTGAATTTTCATGATTAGTAATATCTTCTTTTGCCCTATGCAGCGCGATTGCTTTGGGGCTTCTGAATTTCCTTGCATCTCTTGTTGGCGACCTTATGGAGTCAGTGATCAAACGTGATGCAGGTGTGAAGGATTCTGGGTCTCTCATTCCTGGACATGGTAAGCCTTTTCTGCTCAAGAAATAGGGAAGGGGGATGGTTTGACATTGGCTTCTATACAGTTATGATGAATTCTCAGACCCTCTAATCTGTCATGCTAGTCTAAGTGATCTGTGTACCGCAGTCCTCATCCAAAAGCCAAGGCTACCCCCTTTCCTATCACCCCCACCTCCGGGGAAAAGAAAAAACAACCTTGAAGGTCTGGTTGATGAGATTCAAACCATGGTAACATGAGGGTAAATTAAGGAAACGAATGGCTGATATATCTTGGGCTATAGTCATATTACAAGGACTTCATGAATCCATTTTGAATTATATGAAGTTCTTAGGGGTTGAATGAGCTCCATGATTTTGATTTGCAGGAGGCATATTAGACAGGGCAGACAGCTACATCTTCACTGGCGCTCTTGCGTTTTCTTTCATCGAAACTTTTCTGCCTCTTTTTGGTGTTTGATATAAGAGAAGCTTCTCAATCTTTAGATGTATGAGACTTGTTAGACTTTGTATTCAATGAAAGAACAGAGGTTTGAGATAATATTCTGAGATTTTGGCATCAGTGTACTATTGCTCAAGTTGTAAACGGGATGAAGAAATTGCATATCGGAGTGCAATTATATTGCCCGTCATACATCACATGTTACCCGAATTATCGCAAGGTTCATATTAAAATGAGCCAAGCTAGCTTGTGAGGACTCGTGAGACAGCTTGATGCCAAAGTTCAATCTATACTTAAGGAGAGCCTAAGACTAAGCTGAACTGAGCACATCGAACACTCAAGCTCAATAGGCAACCTATAAGGCAAGAAGAACCCGTCCTCTTATTGCATCGTGAAAATTCTTACAATAGCCATGCGGCCCATGCTTGCTCCTGTGCAAATTAATACGGAGTTTTGAGTAATTGACATAATGGTACTTCGAGACTTGGCCTTGGTTCCTGAATAAAGGGGACTAAGAGTTTTAGACAATAATTTTTTACTTTTTTCAGATAGATATTGTTTACTTTTTGTTGTTTTTTTTAATTAGTAATAATGCTCTTTAGATAACGGCTTAACAGAGGTGAACACAATGTTAAACACTTTGTTAGATCATCTTATTTACAAGATACATAGTATTAAACAACAGGGACAAAAATTTTCACTGCATGAGTACTTTATGTGATGATCAATGGGTAAAAAAAAAAAACAAATTCAAACATAGTAAAAAATTATTTTTGAAACTTTTGGACCCTGTATTAATTGACCATACAAAGATAAACAGGTAAAATAGACTGAGTATGTAAAAAAATGTTCGCCTTACCTTAGTCCTAGCGCATTATAATTTATGTATATATTCTTGCATGCGTTATTATCATTATATGGTTCTTTTTTACCTAGTAATAGTGCTATGTGCGAACAAAAAGGCCAACAGTGGCATTGAAGTCTTGAAATTACTTAAATATATCACTTATTATTTTGTACCTGTCTGTACCACTAATCTTTTTTTTTTTTTTTCAAGTGTTAGGATGTTATCTGTTAAATTTTTACACAAGAACGCTTCACATTAGAGTTATTGTGAGATAAGGTGATTTTTTAAACGTTTTAATATGATTAATAACTTATACTATAGTGACTTTTTAGTTTGAGAGTGACTAATAATTTATCAAGAGGTGACTTTTAGTAGAGTTATTCCTAAATAAATTATTAGTCACCCTTTATGTATTTAAAGTCACTATAAAATGTATGTCTCACAATAACTTTTAAGTGAGACGGTCTCACACAAGAATTATTGAAATTTTTAATAGGTAACAATATATATGTATTTTATGTGATAATCGATGAGATTTTATTTCATTTAACTTTAGTTTACAACCTTACATATTCTTGCAACTCTTTAAAATTTTTTACAGTTTCTTATAATTTTTTACAACTTTTATAATCAACTTTATAACAACTCCTTATAACTTCTTACATTTTTACTTATAACTTTTTACAACTAAATGAAACATAACCTCATTCGATTCTTCTTATCACTAATAGCTTTCTTTTAGATGCGTAACGTATTGTAACATCTTACAATTTGTTTTGAGTTCTTACAGTCTATTTCTATCCTGCCAACTCTTTTTAGCTTCTTCCTTCTGAATCATTCTATCCTTTCTACTCTTCCAACTCCTTTCAGGCTGAAAAAACACACCCTTAATGCATTTTTATTAAAATTAAAGAAAAAGATGCACATGTAAGTTTTTATATAGTATGTTTGTCTATTAGCTAGGTCTTAAATTTCGTGGACTATTATTCTTTTATTGAATTATTATTTACATTATGTTTTAGATTTGTTTTTTGTACCTAGCTAATTCAATTATTCAAAACAAAAAGAAGAATTAATCTTAGCCGTTTGATAAAATCTAATTATCAAATGGAGTATTATTGAGCTGTGTTCGGCAAAATAAGTTGTTTGAGTAACGAGATAATTATTTGTGTAGCGGGCAGTTGTTTAGGTAGCACATAATTATTAGATTTTAGTTGTTACCGAGATAGTTGTTCAATTCGGTGGTTGAATAAGACCCAATTCGGCAATAACGTTTGCACTAAGTCAAAACACTAACCAATCAAATATTAGCGTTCGGTAAGGTAGTATTTCAACTAGCATTTATAGTAGCTTATAGCGTTTCAAGTAGTGTTTACGAAAAGTTAAGAATATTAGTTTTTCACATTTAAAAGTAGCATTTCTTCTTTTTTTTTGACAAAAAATCCCTTCATTAATTTGTATTTGGCAAATTATCTATATCCTTTTGCGTCAATTTACAATAATCATCTAACTCAACCATTAAATTTATCGAACACATTTATTCAACTCGCTCAGTTGAACGGCTTATCTACTAATAGCTAAAATCTAACGGCTATCGATTACGTAAACAACTATCAACTACACAAACATTTATCTATTACCTAACGGCTATCGACTATTGGTAAATTTAGTGACTTGACTAGTCTGTTTATTATAAATTGATATAAAAGGATATAAATTATTTACCAAATATAAATTAATGAATGAATATTTTTGTCAAAAATATGGAACACTACGTTTAAATATGAAAAGTTAATATTCTTAGTTTTTATAAACACTACTTAAAATGCTTGTAAGATATTGCAAACATTGGTTAAAACACTACGTTATCAAACACTAATATATTTGGTTGGTTAGAGTTTTAACTTGATCAAAACACTAAATGTTACTCCAAATATTGTTGTTGAATAGGCCTTAATTTTAAGTTTAATATGATTTTTGGTGCAGTAAGTTTAATACGATATCTACATGCATAATATTTTTTTTTTTAATAGGAATCTACATGCATAATTCATCTTTAAAATTTTGTTTTACCATTTGAATAGTCAAAATATTGTCAAGAATAATTATTTAACTCGTCCCATTAAATTGTTGATTGTCTGATTTCCAATAACTTTTCTAACAGGCCTTCTTATTAGTTGAAAAATGATTCCAACCGATAGTATTAAATGTGTATTTTTATATATTTTTAGAATCTGACAGTATATAACCAATGAGGTTATGGTATAATGGTTAAGATTGAGATCTTGAGTACATTAGGTTTTAGGTTTGATTCCTCCCTCCCCATAGTATTGTATTGCCCTTTGAGACTCCTCTACACAAAAAAAAAGCAATTAATAAAGACAAAATTGGTAAACTAGTCATTAACATGTGTTTCACGAATCCTAACTTGAATTTCTTCGATCTCTTTTTTTTCTTTAAAAGTGTAAGCACAACAACTAATAGATAACCCTTCTCATATACTATGTTAGTAGAGTCACCGCAGTTATAAATGTAAAAATGCGCATTCATTCATGTGTAAATCCAATCCCACCTAGAGTTTATACCTTGTGTTGTAATAAACCATTGGTTGGTTACCAGCAAAACTTTTCCGAAATTAATTATTCTATTGTTTTAAATAGAAAGTCATTTTTATTATCAATAAAAAAATTTTAACAATTTTTTGGGATATTGAAAAGAAAAATTTTGACAATTTTTATGGGGTAGAAGGTGTACTATCGATAAAACAAAAGAGGTAGGGAAATAGTGGGTGCTGCTATTAGTATACCATTTTTTATATTCACATACCACTTTTAATGCTTGGGAAAAAAATACCCTCCATTATTTAATTTTGATAAATTATTATCATGCTATTAACATATCAATCCAATTGCTAAATTATGACAACGAATAATAATCATTTAAATTTGCCTTTGCTACAATACAATTTTTTTCTTCTAATTGTCGATGTTGGTTATACTTCCTTTTTTGGGTTTTTTTTTTTTTTTTGTAAATAAATGACATAATTGTATAATTTGGATGAGAATTTTGATTTTTTTTTTTAAAAATGGCTGCAAAATTCATTATTTTCCTTCTCACCTTCTTCCTTCTCTATGCCAATTGATTATTAAAATCTTGACTTATGGAAGAACAATTAGAGGTAGAAGAAATTACCAACCATCTATCAAGTTGAGGTTGACCTATTGTCCGAAGGCGCATAGGTCATAATTTTCAAAGCAAAGTAATATTGAGAATTGTAAGAAATCAACATGCAATTCACCTGACTCTAACTAATCATGACTTAGATAATATTGTGATCCAAAAGTGACCTTATTTAAAAGGGTTAATCTAAATTTAAATTTATATAATTTTTTAAAAACTCCTTAATAACTTACATCCTTATAAATAAATCCAAACTTTAATTCAATTGGTCTAGTTGTCACCTCTCATTAAGGAATATAACACCTGAAAAACTTTCATATTATCTTGTTGGATACGTATTGGATTACTATTGGATAACTATATGTCTCTAGAGAGAGATGATGGTTCTGATTTTTTTTTTTAATTTTAATTTGGCATGTGTTTTTTATGCTTTTTGGACACTTCGCTTCGCTGGCGTCGGTTGAGACCACACTTGTGGTTGTGGTTGCGATTGTTTAACAAATGGCACTGGTTTTTTTTCGTTTTGGTTATTTGTATATTGTTGCCGCAAAATGGTAATCATTGCAAATATCATAACTCCCATAATATAAATTGTATAAATATTTTGATTTAATTTTAATCGTGAAAATTTTTAACTTTTAATAATCTCCCGTAAAGTTTTCTAGATAAGACGTGAGTGAAGCGCAAAGTCTCACTGAAAATGTTTATGATAAATTGTGACAGTCGACAATCCCTTAAAAGTCATTCGTAATATTGTCTATGGTATAAGAAGGGAACCGGGCTTTACACTTTAGGTCCACAATGCATTGTGGATAATAATTCGTTTTTGGATGCATATTAGAGCATATGTAGTGCAAGGGTCAAGTTTAGGCTCATTAGTGGGGCCTACGGTGATATATTAGTGAAGAAGTTCTATTTTTTCTCTCCTAAATCCTTACTAGTATAATACAAGATTCACTAATGAAGTTTCACCCATTTAAATAATCCACATGAAGTATAGTTATTAATATATTTAATTCATTTATCTATTTTATTTTACATTATTATTTGTTTTTATAATACATAAAATAATTATTTGGTGCATTATAAACATTGAAATTAATTATTTTAGATAGTAACTTTTTTAAGAACAAATAATATAATAATATTAGAAATTTTATTAAATAAATTAAAATAAATAAAGCAATGTTAGATAATAAAAATATTAAAATAACAATTATTACTTGTTTTCGTACAAAATAATAATATTATAGATTATATTATAATTAAAATAATAATATTAGAGATTATATTAGAAAAATTTTCATACAATAAATGCTTGTGTTTCTTCCAAACCCACACACAATAGAGAGAGAGAGTTCAGTTAATGCCCAGAGAGAGAGAGTGACCTCCCTATTCAACCAATCAATTAACGCCACTTGGACAATGAGCCATCCCCAAGCAGGCGCTAAGGCACGAGACTTCACGCACGCCTCGGGATACGCATGTCCATTGTGGACACAACACGTCTCGGGCGGCATGCCACGTCGGCGCACCTCCCTTCCCGAGCTTGCGTTGCTGATGGTCTTATAGACACCCAAAAGTGTCATAATTTTTAATTTATAATTTATTTTTATTTTATTTTGTGTGCCCGATAATCAACACATAACTTCATTTGTATGCTCGAGATAATATTAGATTAAGATAGAGTAAAAATTTCATCCAGTCCAAAACAGTAAATATACGCCAAAAATCAACCAAAAAATAAAACTTTCCCGAATAGAAAATTTCCAAAATTAGAAAGTTTTTAAAAATAGAAACTTTCTCCAAATATAATCTTTCCAAAAATAAAAACATTCCTAAAATAAAAAGTTCTCAAAAATGAAAACTTTCTAGGACCGGATCCGACCAACCTTTCTCAATTTCGACTAGCCCAAGTGAGGCTCAGCTTCCCAAACCTAAGATGGGACCGAATCCGGCCCCTAACCATTAAAACACAACCATTTTCATTCCCAAACCAAGCTTGCTTTCCTAGACCACCAAAACAAATCGGATCCAATCCCAAAATTACCCGAACGCAGTCGTTTTGGTTGTTTTAAACTCTCATATTTTCCTCTATCCACTTCTTATTTTCTGGGCGTATATCTCCATTGAGGGCTCATTCTCTCTTTTACAACACTCCATTTCAGCAGAATATTCGGCCCTATTTTGCTGAATTCTCTGCCTCTCTACTCCCCTTACTCACACTCTCATTTCCATTTCCAAAACCTCTCACAATGAGCTCAAATTTCCTTCTTCCTTCTGTTACTATGTAAAATTTTAGTCAAGATTCGAGTATTATAAGGGGTCTACCTGAGAGGGATAATCGGTTCATCCAAGGCTTTTTAAATTCCATTTTGTTGTCTTTTAGTTTTAGCCTTTTAATTTCAATATTATGATTTTGATCGACGTAGTCATTTAATTTTCTCCTCACCCGATGTAATAGCTTAGATTTATCGCTTTCATTTATTATTTTTTTATTTATGCTTTGATTGCTTTAATTCTGTATTTTGCATGTTCTTGCTTTCCGTAACATGATTTTTACTTCCCCTTTAAATTAGTAGATGTCATTTTTATAATTGGCGAGAATGATGAATGCTCTTCTTCGTTTTGTATCTTCGCTCCGAATACCAAATCATTGGTTTAGGCTAATGGAGTCTCTTTTGAAAACCTTTCTTAATTTTGAGCTTTTCTTTCCATTTCGATTGGCCCTTTGGTTTGAGCTCAAAATTAGAAAATTGATTGTGTTTTGTTAGTTTTTATCAAAACTCACTAACGACTCCTTTCTTAATCTCTTTTTCTCTCCAAGCATCTTAATTTTTTTAAAGAACCTAAAATTTATCTTGGAACTAGACCTGCAATCTAAGCCTTTTAACCAAGACTGCCTTGGCAGTTTAGGCTAGAAGGCCAGATTTGGTCAAATGCCCCGAATGGCTGGATCTGGCCATTATGACTCCTAGCCCAAGTAGTCTCTACTGATTGGTCCAGTGAACCTCATTCTAGTTTGTCTAGAATAAATTATTTTCTGCTTCTTATCTTGGGATTCTAAAATGCTTTTGGAAAATAAAACGATTCCTAAAATCATTAAACAATAACCTTAAAAAACAGAGCCTTATTTCTTAATAAGCACACTTCCTTGAAATATACATTCGTAGAGAACATTAGGATTTGAATTTTAGAAAAATACTAAAGAAAAAAAAATTAAAACTAATAAAACTAATGATTTACAATATATATGGCGAACATTTATTTCATATACAATGATAATATAATATAAAAAATTATAATTTTTTAAAAGATAAAGAATCAAACCAAACACCTAAAAGTTAATTTGTACCATTATAATACTCGTTCCGTTTCAAAATATATATCGTTTTAAGGTTATGCGAGAATATCAAGAAAATACAAAATTCATAACAAATTTTAAATTAAAAGACCAAGTTGCCCCTATATTTCATCGGAGACGAAGAAAATTAATGGAAAAAATAAAAAAATGACGCAATTAATAAAGATAAAATTGGTAAACTAGTACTCCTTCCGTTTCAAAATACATGTCACTTTAACTAACTTTTCTCATTTCACAATATTGTCAATTTACAATTCCAATGACATATTAATTAATAGTTTACCAATATTATCCTTATTAATTACCTTGTTTCTCTTCTTTTTTTCTTTGATTTTCTTCATTTCTAATAAAATATAAGGGTAACTTAATCTTTTCACATAAAATTTATCTTGACTTTTATATTTCCATGGTATTCTCGCATAACCTTAAAACGACATATATTTTGAAATGGAGGGAGTAATTAATATATCATTTAAATTATAAAATGACAAATATTGTGAAATAAAAAAATTAGTTAAAGTGACATATAGGGGTGTACTGAGCCGAGCCGGCTCGCGAGCCGGCTTGTATAAAAGCTTGCCAAGCCGAGCTTGTGACGAGCCCGAGCCGAGCCGAGCCGAGCCGAGCGTGGATAGCTATTCGAGCCGAGCTCGAGCTTGCAATGTTGGAGCTCGTAAGTTAGCTGAGCCTACATGAGCCAATTACAAATGATTCGAACGAAAGAACGAGTAAACGAGCCGAGCAAACGAGCCGAACGAGCCTACCAAATGAGCCTAAGCAAGCTCGGCTCGTCGAGCTTACACAAGTTAATTACAAATGAGCTAAACAAATTAAAACAGATGAGATAAAATTTTAGGACTTATTTATAAAAGATTTTTGTGGGTTTTATGATTGAAAAAGTTGATTTATGTATGAGTTATAAATTTTAGGAGAACCAGAAAATTAATCTGAAATTCTCTAATTTTAAAATTTTGTCATAATTTATATAATAGTCTAAAAATTTCAAAAAAATATGATAGATAGATTTATACTTTCTCCACAGTTTAGTTTTTGAATTGATTAATTTGGACTTAAATCGAGAGAGTTATTGATTTTCTCCCGTGACTGTGCAATTTATGACTAAAGCTGACCCATGTGATAAACTTGAGTTTTTATGATATTTATAATTTTTGGTTGCTGTTTATCATAAAGTAAAAGTTGTAGGCAACACTTATACCTTTCTATATTGTGCTTATTAATCGAAATCCAATATCAAAATTAAAAGTTATGCTATTTAGAAGTTCAAGTTAAATTTTGTCCAAAAAATGAAAAGTGATATGTGGCTTAGTGTTAAATTATTCTTTATAATCAGGAAATAATTATTAAAAATTATTTTGGTTATGTAAGATCATACATTGGGATGATTAATGTGTTTTTAAAATTAGACTTATAGGATAATGTTGATAATTACTTACATACATATATATCTTGTGTATAGCGAGTGTAAAAATGTCGAGCAAATAATGACGATCCATTAGCTTCAAAAGAAAGTAATATGGAACCTGAGCATATTGAAAATGAAGTGAATTTTGATGATAGTGAACATGTTTCTAACGATGAGCCAATAGAGGAACAAGGAGAAGATGATTCAGGTACTTTCAAAGTACTAAAGAGAAAGACAACATCAAAAGTTTGGGATGACATGGAAATTACTATGGTTAATCGTCAGCCTCAAGGGGCCAGTTGTAAGCACTGTAAGAAAAAATTCACATATACAAAAGGGGGCCAACAAGTCATTTGCATAGACACATAGGTATTTGTTTGCAAAGACAGGAGAATTTAAGAGACCAAAAAGAATTAACTTTGTGGCTATTGATGAATGTGATGCTAATGGAAATCAAATGATTTCTCCTTTACATGATGGGAAACTTGATATCGCCAAAATGAGGGAACGTACAGCACATTGGATTCTCATGCATGAACATCCATTTTTCATTTTAGAAGACGAAGGGTTTAATTTGATGATGAGAGAAGGTCGTCCAGAATTGAAAAAGATCTCACGTCAAAATGAAAAAAGTGGATTGTATGCAAGCTTATGATATTGAGAAGAAAAAATTAAAAGCGACCTTGAGAAATGTTGAGAAAGTTTCCATAACTACTGATTTGTGGAAATCGAAGCCTCAAAAGATTGAATACATGGTTGTCATTGGTCATTGGGTTGATACTAACTGGAAGTTACTGAAGCGTGTCTTAAATTTTGTTCACTTACCTCATCCTCGACGTGGGATACAAATAGCAGATGCTATCATGAAAGGTTTAAGAGAATGGGAAGTTGATAGCAAGGTAAGTTTTTACCTCTCTGTCTATTGAAGTTTTAGTTTTATTTTTTATTTCATAAATTTTTTCTATTATTTTAAAATTTAATATTTGATTTTTTTTTGTTGTAGGTATTTACCGTGTCGATCGATAATGCTACAGCTAATGATAGTTGCATAAAGATCATGAAATATACCATCTTAAGGAGTAGGAAGTTACCATGTGGAGGTAAATTATTTCATGTTAGATGTGTAGCTCACATTTTAAACATTATGGTTCAACATGGACTTCAAGAGATAAAAGATGTGATTGAAAATGTCCATGATAGTGTGGATTATATAACTGGAAGTGAAGCAAGAATGAAACTGTTTAGTGAAATTGTTGAACAATTACAAATATCCGAGAGGAAGTTGGTTCTTGAAAGCAAGACACGATGAAATTCTACTTATGATATGTTGACAACTCGCACTAAAGTTTAAGGATGTATTCCCAGATTTGCTTGAGCGACATCCTAGTTACGAATACCTTCCTAGTGATGAAGGTTGGGAGAATATGCATAAACTGATTCCCATTTTAAAAGTTTTTAAATTTGCCACTGATATTATTTCCGGGTTAGAATATCCAACATCTAATCTATTTCTTTCTTATGTGAGTGTGATAAAAGAATTGTTAGATAAATATCGATATTCGATAGATGATTTCATTTGTTCCTTTGTAGGGAAGATTAAGGATAGATTTGATAAATATTGGAGTGAATGCAACTTACTTATGTCTATAGCGAGCAATGTTAGATCCTAGACTGTAACAACCCGACCCTAAATCACATTATTTGTTTTAAATCACATTATTTATTTTATTAATTACACTATTTATATAATTGAGCGCGTGCACTTCAATTCGATATCTTATATTTAAACTATTTTTATCCGTATGTTATGCAGCTAAGGCGACGAAGTGGCCCTAATAAAAATCTCATAATAAGATTTTAATTTGTGAACATCGTTATTAAAAACAAAATTAAAAGTAACAATAAAAGAAAACAAAACAAGTAAATAAATAAATAAATTAAAATAATCAAATAATCAAAGCAGATTTTTTTTTTTTCAAAGGAAAAATCCGGAGAAGGAACTCTCTGGATAGTTAAACGACTTAAAATACTCAGGCTAATCCTCTCCCTCTCCCGTACTCATTCGTTCCCCTGCCTTCCCCTGCCTTCCTCTCGCCTCTCCCCGCCTCTCCACACTCTCCCCTCGGTCGGGCTGGTCCCGCGACCGGCTGCCGCCAACGCCGGACAAAAGCCGGCGCTAGCACGGCCGAAGGCCACCGGCCTCCCTCCTCGAGCTATTGGTCCGTGTCCCGCTCTCCTCGCGCGCCTTCGCTTTTCCTCTCGCCTCCATCTACGGCCTGCTCCGGCCATCAGGCGCCACCAACGCCGGCCGAAGCCGATGCCGGCGTCGTCGGGAGACGCCCGACACCTCACTCGCCACCGCTCTCCTCTCTTCGTTGCCGCTCGCGCACGGGCAGTTGCCCTGCCTCCCCACCGCAGCAACCCATTCTGCCGCCAGCCGTCAACCGCAGCTCGGTCGTCGGAGCTCGACGCCGGTGCTGCCTCGCAAACGCCGGAGCTACCGTGCACCACCAACATCCTCTCCTTCCTCTCCTTGACTCCTCCGTGAATTCGAAGGTAAAACCTCAAACCCTAAATTATTACAGTTTCTCATTTACTCGCTTGTTGTAGTTGTGAAATTGAATTATCGGATTTATAGACATGTTTGTATAGTGAACTTAAAGATTAATTTGGGGAGAATTCGAATTGGCGTGGAGGATTTGGGTTTGGTGTTAGTGGTGAATTAATTGTTCGAATGTGAATAAATGTGTTTCCTTTTGGGAAAATTATGAACTAACGAATGAGGTTGAGGAGGTTTTAGTAGCAAATGGAACAATTGGGTGGAACTATTACATTTTGGAAATGATTATATTGAGCAACGAAGGAGAATGTGTGCGTAGAAGTTGAAATTCGATAATGTACAAGTGCACAGGTATGGAAAATAATTGAGCATTAGGTTTGCCTAATCACGATTGTGAATGTGAATGTTATTGTGAGAATAAGGCTCATGACCTTAAGTTGGTATATGAATGAAATTTTGAGCAATTTGGGTAAGTATAAGGCCTACCTATGGAAAGGCATCGGTAGATTGAATAATCGCTTAACTATGGGTTTTGAATGCAAAGAAGGGAGAAGTGAGGAAGGAATTAAAAATAAGTGTTTGGGCACGTATATATATATATTCACCATTTTCAATCCAAGTCAACTAGCAAATCAAATAACACCAACATCATTGGATATTTAGATAGCCTAATCAACTCCTTTAATCAATATGAGTTATATTCAGAAACGCAGTAAAGCTAAGTAATACCAACATTGGTTTAATCGATTTTCATACGAACATAAGAAATGAAATACATTACTAAAGCTTATACAAATTCAAGCATTAAAATTCAAGAAAACATTATTAACCCTAGAAATCCATTTTAAACAGAGCTGAGGCCACTTCCGTTGCCGAATAGCCGGTGACTCAAATTTCTGCAAAAAGGGGAGAAACAAATATTTTCAATTCGAGTACGTTCATTGCCTGTACCTTTTGAAAATTCACATGTTTCATCAAATCTCAACATTTCTCATATATACAAATAACAATGAATCATTTACAAGTCAAGTTTTGCCACCTAATTAAGTGGTCCCCGCCCAATTATCAATTACCAAGGGCTTAGGCCCGCCAATTATACCGCGCGGCGTCAACTCGGGTTATCGGTCGGCCGGGGGTGACACCTGTTCAACGATCGTATCAATTACCAAGGGGTTCCACTTCCGGATAATAACCGGCAAGCAATTTTACTTATATTCTCTCCCCGATTTCAAACTAAAATGAATTGAAATGCGCGCGCTCAATCAATATATTCTTCAAAGTTATTTTACAAGTGCAGGAATGTTCGTGCTTGAGTTTCGACTCACTTTTCCAAATATTTTATTGTTTTTGTTTTAGGAAGAAGCACTGGCGAACAATCAACCATTTATTAAGTCCGACGCAGGCAAACCCTAGCCAGCCTCGTGGCTTTCGCAAACCTGAAGGTACATAGACGCTCACGAGTGATTTTACCTTCGACCGGGGTTGGGTATGGCCTTGGGGAATTACTGTAGGTTGTATAAATATTATGTTGCTAAATCGATAAACCGTATTTTGGGATGATTTAGCTACCTGGATAGTAAGTAGTTTCTTCTAGCAGGATCAATGGAAATATAACGAGTGGATGCATAAATTGAATTTCAATTTTATTTCATATATTTAGCCTTGTCCTTTTTTTTAGGACGGCGGTAACGCCTTCGATTATTACCTTCCACTGCGACATTACGTATTAGTCCCTAATGAAGGGATTATTAAGTAATGGTGTTTGGGGCGTTACGAAGTGGTATCGAGCCAGGTTTAGAAATCACTCGTGAGCAATAGGATTTTAAGGTGTCATGATTTGACCTTTAGAAAACTACGTGGCCATTATTTCCGCAAGTTGTTATTTTGGGATTTGTGGATGCGGTGTAACTAATATTGAATTGAGGTATATAATTTTGGGTGATGCTAAGTATAAATCATGTACATAATGATTAAGTTGCAGACATGCATTTCATATGCTTTTAAGTTTTGTAGCTTGTAATTAAGTTCATGAATTTTGTTCGGATGTATTATGAGCCATTTGGGTGGTTTTAAGCTTTAATGTATATTGGTTGTACTCCGGCGTGTGGCCGTTGAGTTGTGTACTCCGAGCGTGTAGCTCGTTGAGTGATATTGTGGTTTTATGCAGGGTTTTAAAGCTTTAAATTTATGGGATAGGCCATATTACAAACGGAACTCGCTGAAATTTTTAGAAAATACCAAACTCTCTTAGGAAATTCCCTATATTACCTTTAAGCTGGAATTAGAAAGCAAACCCGACATCCGAATAAGCCTTGGGAGTCCCTTTGATCGAGGATTCCTCAATCGATAAGAATCCCGAGAGAATGATAATCTAATGTGCAATTGGGTATTACCGATCATATAAGCACAATGAAAGCGTGAGTTACCTAAATATGTTTTATATTAGAAGTTGTGAGCAACTTGATTCATCGGAGAGGGAAAAAGGTATTTGCACTCGAGGAAAAAGAGGTATAGGGATATATTATAGCAATGGACATATGGTAAGGCACAATGAAAAATGAGGTTGTGAGTTCACTTGGGATAACTTTCTCGGAAGAGTTAGAGCTAAATTTTACCCACCGCAGTTCATGGACAAAAAGAATAGGGGTTCATGGAGTTAGACATGGACTACAACATGACGGTAGTGGAGTATGCCAATAAATTTATGGAGATATCTAGATATGACTCGGACCTTTTCATCATTGACGAGGTGAAAATGTTAAGATTTGAGGATGGCTTGGCCTATCATATTCGACATTAACTTGCTAGTTTATCTATCAAAGATTGTCAAGGGTTACATGAAAGAGTAGTAGACATAGGGATCGACGAGTAAAGAGCGAGCTAAGGGCCTTAAATTCGGAGACTCGGAGAGAACTGAACAACATGAGTGAAAGTATAGTTCAAAAGAAACATGTTACTAGTTTCAACAAGGCCCATTCATTGCTTATTCTTGAACCCCGAGAGAAAATTATGTCAAGCATATGAGTTTATCGCTACAAACCTTGAGGAAACATCAAATGTGTGCCAAATCGCAAAGATGTGAATTATGA
Organism: Talinum fruticosum; assembly: GCA_021018815.1. Lineage (NCBI taxonomy): Eukaryota > Viridiplantae > Streptophyta > Magnoliopsida > Caryophyllales > Talinaceae > Talinum > Talinum fruticosum. The sequence continues at coordinate 2,611,638 of JAITYX010000037.1, read as the reverse complement.
CTAGAAGAAGAGACATTTTAGGCATGTTTCCAAAGAAGAGATTAAGGTCGACCCTTCTAAGGTAAACGCAGTAACGGGATGATCCGGACTAACCGATGTCACGTAGAGGAGGAGTGCTCTTGGGTTAGTAAATTACTACAAAAGGGTCTGTCGAGAACAAGTATCCGCTACCTCGAATTAACGATTTGTTGATCAGATATGAGGAGTTAGCATATTTTATCAACTTTGAATTAACCAGAAAAATATTCCCAAAGCTGCCTATAGAATTAAATAGGGACCCTACGAATTTACGGAATGCCTAGAGGATTTACCAAGGTATCCGTTGCATTCATGGATCTCATGAATAGGATTTTGAGGACTTATCTAGGTAAATGTGTAGTGGTGATTTTTGATGATATTCTTATATACTCTAAACATAAGAGAGAATATGACGAGCGAGTTGTGAATAGTGGCAAATGCGTGGAGTACGGAGACAAAACACAAGTTGAATGTAATAATGACAACTTAGCTTGTAGTTATATGAAACCTCCACCCTATAAGTATTGAGTCGAGTCTCGCATGAACAAATGAATGGGTCCCTAGCTGCGATAGAGGTATAATATATATATATAACCACGAAGGGTATTCGATTAGACCAAAACGATGATTTTAGGATGGAAAGGATTAAGAAAATATTAACAGGAAAAGTCCCCTGGTTTCAAGGAATACGCGGGGCGGAACCTTAAGGTTTCAAAATCAGTTTTGTATTGAAGAAAGAGGAATTGAAAAGGAAACTCTTGGGAAAGCACATAATACACGATATTGGGTGCATCTAGGAGAAACAAGTGGTATAAAGACTTGAAACAATGTTTTTGGGGAGTAATGTGAAAAGGATACTACGGAATGCGTAGATAAGTGTTCCAATTTTCAAATGGTTAAAGCCGAACGTTGGAGAGTACAATATGAAAAGAGGTATCAATGTTCTGTGGTGAATGGAGATCTTTGGAAATTTCTACATGGAGATGAGATTCAATTTCAATGAACGCTGCCATAAGATTACCTATTATTGCTTCAACGAACAATGTTTGAGCGATTGTTGATCAATTTATGAAATCATGCGATTTGGTACCAACACATGACATATAGAATGCAGGGATACTGACACACTTATACACCAAAGAGGTCACTAGGTTACATGGGAATATCTAAGAACATTATATCCGATAGCGATAACGAGGCTTCAAATGTGTTTCCGGTAAGCTCTATAGCGACCTTTTGCGACTAAACTCAATGTTGATAGTTCATACCATCCAGGGACAATAGGACACACTCGAAAGAGTTAATTAAATATAAGAAGGTATGCTGAGAGCATGTGTATTCGACTTTTAAAGGAAATAGGGAACCGATTTATCTTTGGTAAGCTTATCTTATAATACAATTATCGAGTCATCGATAAAATCGCTCCGTTGAGGCATTGTATTGGAGGAAATACGGAACCTCGTTATGTTAAAGTGAGTGGAGCAACACCTTGACTATGGGTCTAAGTGGACCTAAGGAACAACTGAAAAGATTAGCAAGATTTAAGACCACATCAAGCGGACTTAAAGCGACAATGAGCTATAAGGATAAAAGTGTTTTTGAAGTGTCTTCACCGAAAGGGGGTCAAAGATTCAAAGTTAAGGAAAAGTCGAGTCCTAAGTATATTGGGCTACGTGAGGTTATAAAGAATTGCAATCCAATAGCTTATATACATGTATAGTTATTTCATCCGAACCCAAATATGAGAATAACATTTTTCATATCTAGCAGCTCGGATAGTATGTACCCATTCCAAACCATGATATGGTGACAGAGCTACTAGAAATTACGAAAATTTACTATATGAAAAGCTTCGGTGCAAATATTGGATTATGGGATCAAGGAACTCCGTAATAAAAAGCATTCCTTTGGTGGAAATACTCTGGACTAACCATACATCCTCGGAAGCCACATGGGAGATTGAGGAAAATATGAGAAATACTTACCCTCACTTATTTTAAGTTAAGTTTTCAAACCGCATTGCAGAAGGCTCAAGTTTCGAGGACGAAACTTATTTTAAGGGGAAGACTCGTAACAACCCGACCCTAAATCACATTATTTGTTTTAAATCACATTATTTATTTTATTAATTACACTATTTATATAATTGAGCGCGTGCACTTCAATTCGATATCTTATATTTAAACTATTTTTATCCGTATGTTATGCAGCTAAGGCGACGAAGTGGCCCTAATAAAAATCTCATAATAAGATTTTAATTTGTGAACATCGTTATTAAAAACAAAATTAAAAGTAACAATAAAAGAAAACAAAACAAGTAAATAAATAAATTAATTAAAATAATCAAATAATCAAAGCAGATTTTTTTTTTTCAAAGGAAAAATCCGAGAGAAGGAACTCTCTGGATAGTTAAACGACTTAAAATACTCAGGCTAATCCTCTCCCTCTCCCGTACTCATTCGTTCCCCTGCCTTCCCCTGCCTTCCTCTCGCCTCTCCCCGCCTCTCCACACTCTCCCCTCGGTCGGGCTGGTCCCGGCGACCGGCTGCCGCCAACGCCGGACAAAAGCCGGCGCTAGCACCGCCGAAGGCCACCGGCCTCCCTCCTCGAGCTATTGGTCCGTGTCCCGCTCTCCCTCGCGCGCCTTCGCTTTTCCTCTCGCCTCCATCTACGGCTCGCTCCGGCCATCGGCGCCACCAACGCCGGCCGAAGCCGATGCCGGCGTCGTCGGGAGACGCTCGACACCTCACTCGCCACCGTTCTCCCTCTCTTCGTTGCCGCTCGCGCACGGGCAGTTGCCCCGCCTCCCCACCGCAAGCAACCCATTCTGCCGCCAGCCGTCAACCGCAGCTCGGTCGTCGGAGCTCGACGCCGGTGCTGCCTCGCAAACGCCGGAGCTACCGTGCACCACCAACATCCTCTCCTTCCTCTCCTTGACTCCTCCGTGAATTCGAAGGTAAAACCTCAAACCCTAAATTATTACGGTTTCTCATTTACTCGGTTGTTGTAGTTGTGAAATTGAATTATCGGATTTATAGACATGTTTGTATAGTGAACTTAAAGATTAATTTGGGGAGAATTCGAATTGGCGTGGAGGATTTGGGTTTGGTGTTAGTGGTGAATTAATTGTTCGAATGTGAATAAATGTGTTTCCTTTTGGGAAAATTATGAACTAACGAATGAGGTTGAGGAGGTTTTAGTAGCAAATGGAACAATTGGGTGGAACTATTACATTTTGGAAATGATTATATTGAGCAACGAAGGAGAATGTGTGCGTAGAAGTTGAAATTCGATAATGTACAAGTGCACAGGTATGGAAAATAATTGAGCATTAGGTTTGCCTAATCACGATTGTGAATGTGAATGTTATTGTGAGAATAAGGCTCATGACCTTAAGTTGGTATATGAATGAAATTTTGAGCAATTTGGGTAAGTATAAGGCCTACCTATGGAAAGGCATCGGTAGATTGAATAATCGCTTAACTATGGGTTTTGAATGCAAAGAAGGGAGAAGTGAGGAAGGAATTAAAAATAAGTGTTTGGGCACGTATATATATATATTCACCATTTTCAATCCAAGTCAACTAGCAAATCAAATAACACCAACATCATTGGATATTTAGATAGCCTAATCAACTCCTTTAATCAATATGAGTTATATTCGATGAACGCAGTAAAGCTAAGTAATACCAACATTGGTTTAATCGATTTTCATACGAACATAAGAAATGAAATACATTACTAAAGCTTATACAAATTCAAGCATTAAAATTCAAGAAAACATTATTAACCCTAGAAATCCATTTTAAACAGAGCTGAGGCCACTTCCGTTGCCGAATAGCTGGTGACTCAAATTTCTGCAAAAGGGGAGAAACAAATATTTTCAATTCAGGTACGTTCATTGCCTGTACCTTTTGAAAATTCACATGTTTCATCAAATCTCAACATTTCTCATATATACAAATAACAATGAATCATTTACAAGTCAAGTTTTGCCACCTAATTAAGTGGTCCCCGCCCAATTATCAATTACCAAGGGCTTAGGCCCGCCAATTATACCGCGCGCGGCGTCAACTCGGGTTATCGGTCGGCCCGGGGTGACACCTGTTCAACGATCGTATCAATTACCAAGGGGTTCCACTTCCGGATAATAACCGGCAAGCAATTTTACTTATATTCTCTCCCCCGATTTCAAACTAAAATGAATTGAAATGCGCGCGCTCAATCAATATATTCTTCAAAGTTATTTTACAGATGCAGGAATGTTCGTGCTTGAGTTTCGACTCACTTTTCCAAATATTTTATTGTTTTTGTTTTAGGAAGAAGCACTCGGCGAACAATCAACCATTTATTAAGTCCGACGCAGGCAAACCCTAGCCAGCCTCGTGGCTTTCGCAAACCTGAAGGTACATAGACGCTCACAGGTGATTTTACCTTCGACCGTGGTTGGGTATGGCCTTGGGGAATTACCGTAGGTTGTATAAATATTATGTTGCTAAATCAGTAAACCGTATTTTGGGATGATTTAGCTACCTGGATAGTAAGTAGTTTCTTCTAGCAGGATCAATGGAAATATAACGGTGGATGCATAAATTGAATTTCAATTTTATTTCATATATTTAGCCTTGTCCTTTTTTTTTAGGACGGCGGTAACGCCTTCGATTATTACCTTCCGCTGCGACATTACGTATTAGTCCCTAATGAAGGGATTATTAAGTAATGGTGTTTGGGGGCGTTACATAGACTGAAGATGGGGGCTATTGAATTGACATTCCCAAGTTTGTATCCTCCACATGAAGTTCAACAAAATATTAAAAAGTAAGGGATGCTTTGTATGAGCTTTACTCCGAGTATGCTTTGGAAATGAGTTCTTGTGTTGAGGATGTTGGGGAAAGTGAGGCAAGATCTTGTATGGGAAATGATATGATTGATCCAATGAACTCTCTCTTGCAACGAGTGGCTACTCAAAAAGTTATACAATCTCGAAAGTGTGATTTGGATTCATATTTTGAGGAAGGTAGTTGTACAATGACAGCCACGAAGTTCATTCATTTGATATTCTCAGTTGGTGGAAGCAACGTCAAGAGAAGTATGGTATTTTGTGTCGAATGGCTACTGATATACTTGCTGTACCCATTACAACGGTGGCTTCGGAAGCAACATTTAGTGCAGGAGGTAGAGTGATTGATCCATATCGTAGCTCGTTAGATCCTAAAACGGTGGAAGCTTTGACATGTGGAGGTGATTGGTTCCGTCATCTACATGGTGTCACAAAAAAGAAGAGGAAGGTAGTTTTTCATCAATTTAAAGTATAAATTAAAATAAAATTGTATTAATGATTTAGTTGTAACTTTTATTTGTCTCCCCTTCTCAGGTGTCAAAAGAAGACGATCTACCTAAAGAGTTCATATTGCCAATGTCTAATGAAGGATCGACGTGCCCACTTTGATGACATTTCGCTATATTAGAAATGTGGAATAAAGAGCCTATATTTTTTAGTGAATGATAGATGTTATTGTTACAAGGATTTTAAATTAAAATTCAGGTTTTTAGTAATTTCTGTTTCATTATCAAAGCGTCAAATGTTTTATTTATGTTTTATACTATTTTTTTTAAGTGGTATATTTTGATTGTTGAGAAAAAAGAGTGTTAATTAAATTTAAGTTTATGTTTTTATAGTAAGTATATAAAGGGTGACTTTGAACCTAAAAAGGGTGACTTTAAACCTAAAAAGGGTGACTTTGAACCTAAAAACAGGAGTTTAATAGAAGCTTTTGACGAGCCAATGACGAGCCGAGCTTAGGGTCGAGCTTTGGATAAACCGAGTTGGGCTCGAACTTTTGGCGAGCCGAGCTCGAGCTACAAATGATAATCACGAGCCGAGCTCCGAGCTTGGCAGGTTCGGGTTCGGCTCGGCTCGGCTCAACTCGAATATATATGATAGTCGTCTTTAGGGGTGTATTCGAGCCGAGCTCGGGGTCGAGCTTAGCTCAGGGTCGAGCTTTTGATGAGCCGAGCTTGGGCTCGAGCTTTTGCGAGCCGAGCTCGAGCTTGATTGTGCCGAACTAGGCGAGCCACGAGCCGAGCTCGAGCTACAAATGATACTCACGAGCCGAGCTCCGAGCCTCGTCGATTCGGGCTCGGCTCGGCTCGAATACACCCCTTAGTGACATATATATTATAAAACGAAGAGAGTATTTAATAAGTATCATTTGTTTATATATTTGATGTGCATTAGTAACATACGTACGGATGATGTCTCTTATTTAACAACTTCTCTATAAAAAAACAATGCATATTAAGGGACCATATAGCATATATAAATTACTTTGATTTATTTTGTCTTACTCAGATCTTTCCTGACCTCGCATTGCAGACAAAATAAACGTTTCCAAACCATACCAAACTTCTTTTTCTTGTTTCGGTCATTAGTAAGACAAAGTCACTAAAAGAGGTATAACAAGATAATTATCGAATATAATATCCGCTTACCTTAAATATAAAAAAATCATAACTTGTTATTGTTATATTCTTTCCGTTTCACAATATATATCGCTTTAACTAACTTTTTCGTTTAATAATAATTGTCACTTTACAATTTTAATGTACTAGTTTTTGCTCGCGCTAAAGCACGGGATATATTAATATATACAAATATTAAAGATAAATTTTTACCATTTAATAGGTGAAATTTCAATGATAGTTGTTATATCAAAAAATAAATTCTAAATGATATAAAAATATTTTATAATAATACTTTTTAAAAAAATTCAAAAATAAAAAATTACATAAATCCTAATTATGGATAAAGTAATAAACTATTGTCTCAAAATTATTGCTTTATTGTATAACTCAAAATAGAATGCATAATATTTATTTTATAAAAATAATACTTAAGGGAAAAAAGTCTCATGATATAAGCCAAAAATCTAATCGATTAACTATATATATTATAACGTATTAAAATGCTTGTATATATAAACCAAAAATCTAATCGTCACAGAGTATATATATTATAACCTATTAAAATCAAGGTTGTTAGAATTGATATCTTAGTTAAAATCCAGTGCAATCATACTCTCTCAAAGATTTTGATACAAAATATAATTATCTCGTAACTACTTTATGAATTTTATTTAAAATCATGGAATTAAATTCTAATGAATCGAGGATCTTAGAATCGTAGAATAATTTTACAATTCTACCATACATGTTTTGAATTAAATTAGGATCATAAGATTCCAATGAATCGTAGAATCGTAAGATTGTTATATCCGGATCGAAAGTTTAATAGGCTAGTATATATCATTACAATACTAACACACAAAACCACACTTATACCCTCCAAATAAGACAAATAGATATTTACCTTGAAAATAATCCATTTAAAATTATAAAATTTATAAGCATACAATTTATAACAACACATAACGAGTACATTTCTATTAAATTTTTCATATATATATATTATACCTTGGTAGTCTAATTCAAATTAATGTAGTCTTCCAACATTGTAAAAAAATAAAAAATTAAGGAGTACATATAATTCAACCATCATAAAATCTAATTATTTAAAATCTACAATAAAGTTTGAAGACTTATATTTTTATTGATAATTAAAATCGTTAATAAATAATATAATAATATAATCATGCATTGATAAAAGCTTGTAGCCCGAAACGGATTATATTGTTGGTCAAACAAAAAACACACATTGATAAATGTCAACTATGAACTAAAGATTAGACTATAATATCCTATTAACAATTTTCTTTTTATCCATTGATTTATTTAGAGAGAAATGTAAGGAATATTAAAATTTTAAATTATAAAAGTATATCAAAAGTTGAAAATACTCATAAAAAAACCAATAAATGGAAATAAATTTTTTTAATCCAAAAATGTTCACTTATAAAAATTAAAATATTTAAATATATTGATGAGATAATATACAACATCATGATCATGTTTATGAGAAATTTTATACCCCTTAAATACTGTCTTGTGGGGTTGTTGTCATGACATGATAATGATATAAAATATGAAAAAAAGAAAAGATTATAATTGAATTTGTATTAAAAGATATAATAGCTTCTAATTAACACAAAGAGATTCCATCCCAACAATGGCCTAATTAATATGTACAGAGTAAGAGATAGATATGATTATACTAATATATTTAAAGGGAGAAATAATTTAAAGTAATAAAATTAATTTGGAAGGAAAATAAAATTGAAGAGCTAATTAGAGGGAAAAATTATCTATGTTATATATTTATAAAGTAATAAATTAAAATTTTTTTATTAAGGACTAATTTTTAAGTTAGATTTACTTTTATTTGAATGATAATTTTGAACTTGGTAACCGCATAATTACTGCTAATCATGTAATATTTTTAATGGTTATTTTATTATAAACAAATATTTATAATAATATTTAGTAAAAGTCTACTAAATAAATGTTTAGAAATTTTAGTAAATAAATGTTTTCATAAATTATATTTTAGATATTTTTGATAAAATAAAATCAATTTAGTTTGAATTTCAAAAGGATAGAAAAAAAGAGGAAAGCAATTTGAGAGTGGTTATTTAGGCGGGATTCAATGTGGTGCAAGTAACAATTCAAAAAAACATTTCAATTATAGTATTAGATATTAGTCACTAGTTTTTCAATTGTACTCTTCTTAATTTTTTTATTTTTAAACTTTATCATTTCTAATAATATCCTGAGGCGGAAAACCACGGCCCGTGTCAATCCAGACACGAAGTCAAATCCACTATTTTGAGTCCACAAAATACCGTGAACTTGACAGAACCCGAGTTGCTCCCTTGGACAACTCTATACAAGTTTTCCTAGACTCGAAGTTCCCTTATCCGATCTAGTACTTCCTAGTCGAGATAACCCTTACAGCTTAGGGACAACTAAGTCGAGTTAACCCTTACAGCCTTAGTCAAGGGACCTTACAAAGAATGTAAGAAGTGTTTGTAATCGAGTACAAGACCTTACAACTCGAAAGTAATGAATTACAGAGTGGGAGTTGTAAGTTGAAGATTGAAAGTAAATACAATAACTTTGTTCAAGTTGGAGTATTGACGGTATGTTCCGCTATCTTCAAGTCTTGTGAAGTGGCTTCATTTATAGATAACCGGGCGAGTAGCCGTTATCTTCATCTCGCTGACCGAGAGTCCTCTGTGACCGTTGATAAGGGCTTTCCGAGTCACTCAGAAAGTATCCGTTGAAAATATGGTCGTTGGACAACGGTTTAACTCTCTTGGAAGTCCCAAAACCATCGGTTGTGTCTTGAAAAGTGTGGTGAAAACCATCGTTAAGCTTGACCTTCCAGTTTTCCGGATATGGAAGCGGACGACTTTTGACACAATCTTCCGGGACTAGAGCGGGGATGGTGAAAAGCTATATCTGCTGGTGATTTGATGTTCCGAAGCCGGCTACTTTTGTAATTTGAAAAGATATCCTCGATTGAATAACCTACAAAAGTAAAACACCTTCGGTTCTCAAAGTATAAAATACTTTGGTCCAAGGTTAGACACGAGATAATAAAAATAATCATGATAATTAACAAACAGATTATCCGAGTCGGAAAAGAAATGGAACTTTCCGAGTCTAATATCCATGATACTCGGAATTCCATAAGACTTAGTCTTAAGCAAGGAATCAAGTTCTATCAACAAATATCGAGTAGGAAACACTTGATGTAGACTAAGCACGAAAAGAACTATGAATGCTGACTTTGCAAACAATAGAGTAAATAATCATAAGTCGATTCCGAGAGAGAGTGGACTCGGAATAAAGAACAAGTTTTCCGAGTCTAACCGAAAAGCGATTAAAGAGATAAGTGAAGGCCGAATCGCATAGAAAAGATACTATTTCACTCAAGTAAGTTTCTAAGACACGAGAGAATGCCTTGGAATCAAAACACTATATGAATGACATCGTTATACCCGATTCTTTTTGCATGACTCGAAATATATAGAGCGAGTGTCCGAGTCTTCACTAAGTAAGGTCCCTTGACTGAGCTGTAAGGGTTAACTCAGCTCGCTTGTTCCTAACTGTAAGGGTGATCTCGGTTAGGAAGTACTAGATCGAGATAAGGTAGTTTCGAGTCTAGAAAAACTTGTAAAGAGTTGTCTAAGGGAGCAACTCAGGTTAAGTCGATCTACCGTATTTTGTGGACTCAAAATAGTGGATTCGACTTCGTGCTTAGATTAGCACGGTCCATGGTTTTCTGCCCGGGAGGGTTTCCACGTATTTTCCGAGTTATCACTTTTCGAGTACATTCTAGATTCGGACAGTTTCAGTACTCGTTTAATCCGCTTCTTCACTACTTACTGAAATGCGAGTTTATGTTTTTCCGAGTTTATCCTTGCATCACACTTACCTCGAGTCATATCTATTTTAATTTTCAAGCAAGTTTCCTCATCACCCTATTCACCCCCTTTAGGGTGATTTATACTCTCCAAGAGCAAACCTTCAATTGGTATCGAGCCTAGCCTTTCGTAAAGGATCTAACCATCCAAAGGTTTAAAGATCAAATGGCTCGGAACAATGGAGAGTTCGATGAAGGAAGATCTTCCGACGAGACCACCAAAGTTCAAAGGATCCAACTTCGTGCACTGGAAGAAACTCATGGAATGTTTCCTATTGGATCATGATGAGGATGTCCGGAACATCATACAAGTGGGAAACTACATTCCCATGAAGACAGAAGAAACAAGAATCATGCCCAAGACAAAGGCCGAGTTCACGAGTGATGAAGCGAAAAGTTCGAAAAAACTTCAAGGCGATGAACATTCTAATGTGCGCCATCGGCTTAGAAGAATACAATCGAGTGTCGACTCGTGATACAGCCAAATTAGTGTGGGACACACTTGGTAAATACTTATGAAGGCACAAGTCAGGTCGGACAAGCGAAGATAAGCCAATACCTTCATAAATATGAGTTATTTAAGATGGAGCCGGAAGAAAACATTACTCGGATGTTCATTTGCTTTACCGAGATTACCAACAATCTCAAATCTTTGGGTAAAAAGATTTCTCACGAGGAAATATGCAGAAAGATACTCGAAGCCTGCCTAAGAAAAGATGGGGTCCCAAGGTGACAGCTATCGAAGAGGCTTAAAACTTGTCTCTACTGAAGCTAGACGAACTCATTGAGAAGCTTCTCACCCATGAGATCCACCTGGAAGAGGCGGACGCAGAGGTCGGCACCAAAAAGAACATTGCGCGAAAGCCTCGTAAACAAGAGAAGTAGATCCGAGTTCTTCGACTCGGAAGAGGATCCCATGGCACTTATTGCTAGAGAGATGGGATAAGAAGCCAAAAGAAGAGTTTTACAAGAAAGGCAAAAAGGATAGAAAAGGTAAATACTCTTCTCCTTCAAAATTATCTTTGACTAAGAACTCGGATGTTTTGAATGTGGCAGCAAGGAACATATAGTCAAAGATTGTCCAAAGAGAAAAAGGGACAGAAAGAAGAAAAAGGCTATGATGGCCACATGGAGTGACGAGGACTCATCGGAAGATTACGAGGACTCGGATGACTCAAAGTGTTTGATGACACTTTTCCGACTCAGAATCGAAACAAAGTCGGACTCGGATCAATCGAGACAATGAGGAAGCAAATCCTCAAGAGGTAATTAAATACTTTCTCAAATTCTCCAAAGTTGATTTAGCTAAGTATATTTTCATTTTGGAAGAGAAGTCCAATTCGATTATTCTCATTTTAGAAAACAACTTGAGTCGATTTCCTCCGAGAGCATTTCTTTAAAAAATGAGTTGGAAAAATTGAGACTCACACTCGGAGAACTCAAGACTGGTGCTCAATCCAGTGAGACTAAGTCTGCGTTACTTAGAAAAGAAAATGAGCAGCTAAAGCAAAAGCTCAATGAGTCTCAAGATCTTGTTTTAAAGTTTACTCAGGGTCAGAAAAACCTTGATATGCTCTTAGGATCTCAATGCGTCTCCTTCAGAAAAGAGGATCTTGGTTTTAACAAAGAGGAGGAATCAAATTCCTACTCGGATATTTTCAAAAGGATTCCGGAACTATAAAGTTCAGGAAGGCTGAGCACGGTCCCATTCATAAAAATGTAAGGAGGACTGAGCTCGGACTAGTTTACAAGAGAAAATCATTTCCTCTCGGTTTATAAAAGAAAAGTTTTTCAAGAAAAGGAGACACGGACTCAGTTCTCTAAATGGAAGACTCGGAATCGGACCAAACCCAAAGTCATTCAAATCGGGTTCGAAAAGCTTTCTTCCTCAAAAAGGACCACGAGTAAAGGGTGTTACTTGGGTTCGTTAGAGGAAGTGAGAAGGGTTAGTTTGTTTCGACTTGCAGGTGACTCGAAAAGAACAAAAGGACATTGGTACCTAGACAGTGGATGTTCACGCCACATGTCGGGAGACTCAAGACTCTTTTCCGAGTTAGAAGAGTACAAAGGAGGAAAAGTCACATTTGGAGATGACAAGCAAAGGCAAGATAATCGGGATTGGCAAGATTGGAAAAGGAAGTAATCTGGTCGAGTCCAATACACCTTGTCAAGGGGTTAAAGTATAACTCGCTTAGCACCTTTCAACTGTGCGATAAAGGTCAAGAGGTAAGATTCACTCGGACTAACTGTTACATTTCGATGATACCACCAAGGAAATCAAGCTCGCAGGTAAGAGATCGGGTAACACTTACATTATTCCTCTTTCGACCCGAGTCGAATTTATCTTGTTTAAAAGCATCACTTCATGATGACTCATGGACATGGCATCGCAGATTAGGCCATGTTAGCATGCATACTATTAAGAAACCGGCATCTCACGGCTTAGTCGGAGGATTGCCTAATTGTGCTTTCAAGAAAGACAAAGTTTGTGAAGCTTGCACAAAAGGGAAACAAGTCGGATCATCATTCAAATCCCCGAAGACAGTTTTCACATCCAAAGTGGTTGAATTGCTACATATGGACTTATGTGGTGAAATCCTGTTAAGAGCCTCGGAGGTAAATCATATGTACTTGTTATTGTTGATGATTACTCACGATTTACCCGGGTGTGTTTTCTCAAGCACAAAAATGAAGCATTCAAAGAGTTCAAGCAAGCTCTGTAGAAAAATCCAAGTTGAGACTCGGACTCAAATCTAGAGAATTCGAACCGACCATGGAAGGGAGTTCGACTACTCGGAATTCTCGAGTTTTGCGACAAGAATGGTATCTCTCACAACTTCTCAGCACCAAGAACTCTTCAACAATATGGAGTAGGGGAGAGAAAGAACAGAACCCTTGAAGAAATAGCTAGGACTATGATGATTGAACACAATCTACCCTACTATTTCGGGCCGAGGCGATTAATACCTCAAATTACACCTTGAACAGATGCCTCATCGGACCCATTTTGAAGAAAACACCTTATGAGCTCTATAAAGGGAAGAAACCCAATATCTCATACTTCAAACCATTTGGATGTAAATGTTTTGTTCACAACAATGGTAAGGATCACCTGACCAAGTTTGATGCTCGGTCGAGATGAAGGTATCTTTCGGGTTATTCTTCTCATAGTAAAGCTTATCGCATTTTCAATAAAAGAACTAACAAAGTGGAAGAAAGCTTCCACATTGTGTTTGATGAGCTTGAACAGGAAAAACCAAGTGAGTCAACATTCTCGGACCTAAAGCTAAGCGGAAGTGATGATCATGATGAAAACAAGTCGAGCAGAATCAAACCCAACCAGCTCGTAATGAAGTCACTCGAACGAAGTGACTCGGAATGAGATAACTCAAGAACCCGCTCGGAATGTTGAAGGACAATCTGATGAACATGACCACTCGGAACAAGCTTCGAAGATCAAGTAGTTCAACCTACAGATTTGGTGAATCGAGAGAATGGGTAGAGGCCATGTAAGAGGAACTCAATCAATTTGAAAGAAACCAAGTCCGGACTTTGACCAAACGACCTTCCGACCACTCAGTCATAGGAACCAAGTGGGTTTTCAAGAACAAACTGGATGAAGGTGGATTGGTAGTCGAAACAAGGCTAGACTTGTGGCTCAAGGTTACAATCAGGAAGAAGGGATTGATTGTGGGAAACCTTTGCACTCGTAGCGGAATTGAAGTCATTATAATTCTGTTAGCATTTGCATGTAGCATGAACATCAAGCAATATTAAATGGATGTTAAGTGCGCATTTCTCAATAGTTTTATCGAAGAGGAAGTCTATGTTGAGCAGCCTCCTGGATTTGAAAACTCAGAATTTCCGAATCATGTTTTTAAACTTCAGAAGGCTCTTTATGGTCTTAAATAAGCTCCCGGAGCTTGGTATGAAAGACTGAGCAATTTCTTGGTTTAAAATGATTTTAGAAGAGGTCAGATCGACAAGACTCTCTTTATAAAAACCAAGGGGAAAGATTTTCTTATCGCTCGGATATATGTTGATGACATAATTTTTGGAGCTACTAATGAAATTCCGTGTCGAGATTTTTCGAGTTAATGACACGGGAATTTCAAATGAGCATGATAGGAGAACTTAATTTCTTCCTTGGTCTACAAATCAAGCAAGACAAAAATGGAATTTACGTCCATCAATCAAAGTACACCAAGGAGCTGCTGAAAAGGTATAAACTTCAAGATGCAAAGCATGCAGCAACACCTACGAGCGAGTAGCATAAAGCTGGACTCGGACGAAAAAGGTAAAGCTATAGATCGAAACTCTATCGAGGTATGATTGGATCTTTGCTATATCTTACTTCCAGTAGACCAGATATAATGTTTAGTGTCTGTCTATGTGCAAGATTCCAAGCTAATCCAAAAGAATCACATCTCACTGCGGTGAAGAGAATATTCGAGATATCTTGCGGGGACTTAGAATTTAGGTCTATGGTACTCCGGAGACTCGAAGCCGACTCTCACTAGATACTTAGATGCTGATTACGCTGGATACAAAGTTGATAGAAAAAGCACTTCGGGGCGTGCCAATTTCTTTGTCAATCCTTAATATCTTGGCACTCAAAGAAGCAAAACTCAGTAGCTATATCAACTGTTGAAGTCGAGTATATTGCAGCTGGAGCATGCTTGTGCTCGGATTTTGTGGATAAAGCAACACTTGAGAGATCTTGGACTTTCTTTCAAATCAGTGCCGATCAAGTGTGATAATCGGAGTGCTATCAACATTACCAAAAATCCGGTTCGAGCACTCAAAGACGAAACACATTGAGGTCGGTATCGTTTCTTAAGAGACCATTCTGAGAAAGGAGATATTGAACTTGAATTAATTCCTACTAATCTTCAATTAGCTGATATCATTACTAAGCCTCTTAGTGAAGATCGGTTTTTTTTATTAGGAATGAGCTTGACATGTTGAATGCATAATTCTTTGCTTTCTGTGTGAAAGTGTTTATTGCATGATTATGTGTTATATGATTTCATTTCTTAAATAACCATTAGTTCAGTTGATTTAGTGATACTGAGCCGATAGTTATTATTTATTTTCGGTTTCGAGTCACTCGAAACCGAGCTGAAGTCGGACTCGAGACTTTTGAGTAAAATGGACATCAAACTTCGAAATCATCTCTAGAGAAGTGGAGAATTTCAGGAATTTCTTTTAAAATAGTTTGTTGTCTTTCTCTCTCTCGCGTGCTGTGATCGGACAACTAGCCATCGGAAGATAAACCGCTAGAAGTCTAACCGTTGTGGAAGAGAACAGATCACACCGGTCCGAGGTGACGGATGAAAAGAGCTGAGTCGAATGACTACCAAAGGACGATTATTTTTCTTATAAATAGCACTCATTCTCCTTCATTTCTTTACTTTACTCTACGCTTACTCTCTCTCTCGAAATCAAATCTTCGTGACCACGCTCTCGGTGACTATAAGCGACACACGGCATTCTCAAGCTTCGTGAAGATCATATCAAGTAAGCTACTGTTGCTCTCAATCTCATTCTTCTTCTACTCTTTTCTTTTATCTTTCACTCTCTTCGAGCCTTCTTCTCTCCTACTCTCTCTCAAGCTCACCTACTCTCTCTTTTCACATCAAAATGCCAAAAAGAGGTTCTCATCCTGATTTTCTTGGCTCTGCCACCAAGAAACCCCGCACCAAAAGCCAAGAAGGCCCCTCAAATTCTAAACCTCTTGTCACCCAACATCTTGCGACTGGATGATAAATTCTTCCCAACCACAAAATTTTCATGGTTGCCTCATATACGATCAACCGGGGTCTAAAATTTTCTTTGCTTCAGCGAGTTCATATATCCTGAACTCGTTTATGAGTTTTATACTCATCTTTCCAGCTCCGAAGGTATTCTCACCTCCGGAGTTCGAACATAACTGTTCGAATCAATACTTCCCTCCTCCATCGTTTGTTCAAAGTTTCCTCTCTCTTCTTGAACAGCAATCCAATTCCTTTCAATGAGGTCACTGACGACTTCTTTGAAAAGTATGCCAAAGAGTTCCCTGGGTCACGCAAGAACTTTTACGTGACCCAACTAAAATCGAAGCACGTCTTACGTGCTTCTTGCTGATGAGAACTTTCTTCTCACAAGCATTCTAGAAAGGAGAACCCCAACTCCAACCACCTTAAAGCTCTCTTTGATATCTTAGAGGGCTACGAAATAGACCTCTTTCCTGCTATTATTGAGAAAATGGCAGTTGTGCCAGCTCAAACTCGGAACAAGAAGAACACCCCTCTTCCCTTCGGTGCTCTTCTCACTCTTATCTTCAAACAATTCAAAGTTCCTCTTCCCTCGGATCTAACTGCAGTTTACGAGGCTGCCATTGTCGTTGGAAAAAGGAACTTCGGGATACGGATACTAGGAAACCAAACCTGGCGTCCGGGTTCATAGCTCGGAGCCGAGGCCGCCTTCTCCACCTCGGACTCGGAAAGACACCCCTCTTTCTCTTCCTGCTCCACCTGGTAGTGCCTCCACCTCGGGTGCTTCTAAATCTCTCTATTCCATTTTGTCCACAGACTTTCATGGACAAAATCTCCTCTCGTGGCCTTGGAACTCAAGGACGTCCTTCGGTCATTCAAGACTGTCTTCCGATCTATAACCATCAACCAGAAAACCACCCAATCTCAACTCCGAGAGCAACAGGATGTGCTCCTCGAGATGAAGGCTCAGTGAAGGAGCGAGAGGGAGCCGATCGAGCTTCTTCGGAGAGACGATCTAAGGTAGCTCAGGATCAAGGAGACTCGGACACTTCGAGGAATCCTCGAGCCCTACCAAATCCTCCTCCGATAGAGGAGAGGGTGAAGAAGAAGATCGAGAAGAAGCGGAAGAGCTTGCGGCTGATGTAGCTCTTTCCGAGCATGGTGAGCCGGAAGGCCAATGAGACCAAGAAGGATAATGAGCAACAATCGAGGGTCCGGGTGCTCCTAAAGCGCAACCGAAGTGATCGGCTCGAGACAGCGCTCGAGTGGGTCGAAGACCATGCCGATCAAGGACGGTCAGCGACGAGTCAACCTGAGCACACCCCTCCGGTCGTTCGGTTCCAAGAGGACGAGCCTCTGGATGACCTAGTTACGGGTCGGCCGCTCGGAACCGAGCCAATGCCGGAGATACCAGTACTCCCTCCGCTGCGCTCAAGCACATCGTCAAGATCTTATCGGCGTCGGTGCACCACTCGTCCTTCCTCCTCAACTCGGACTAATCCATCCCCTCCTTAATTTCTTAGTCTTTTATTTACAATATTTTCATTTTTTTTGTCCGGACATCAAATATGTACTTCTTATTGTATTCTTCCCATTTTTTTGTTTTTGCTAAAAGGCAAGGGGAGAATAGATAGATAAAAAAAAAAAATTGTTGTCTTGTCTAGGGGAGTCTCTCTCACCCTCTGTAAATATTGTCTTTAAATTTAATGAATTAATGCATTTCGTTACAATTTTCTGAGTTCGATGATTAATGAGTGTATTTCGAGTTTCCATCAAATATGTTTTCTTGCTTAGCATCGTCATTGAACTAATGCATTTCATTAACAATTATTGTTTATCCGGATTTATGTCTTTTCTTGCTCTGATAGCTATGAAATCTTAAGTTATTCTCTCGAGCAAGTTTACAAAATCGAGACTTATATCACTAACAAAGTTTTTGTCTAAGTATGGAATGCCTTTCATCAAAAGGGGAGATTGAAGACTCGGACTTTATACTTACACTTTTCCGAGTGCTATCAAGGAATCGGGTATAAGACTTCATCTCTTATAAGGTTTTGATTTTAGGTCATTCCATGTGCCTTAGAAATTTTTCTGAGTGATATAGCATTTACTCTAAGTGTTATATAAACTATTATGTCTGTTTTCGCCTAACTCGACCGACTCGTAAAGCACACTTATACATGCAACTTCACACTCGGTTCCGAGTCACTCAACACTTAGAATTATCGCTTGTTCAAACACTTGTGTTCATACACATAAACTCGAGTCCGACTTCATGTACCAGGAATCACAATGTTAATTTTCTATTCCAAGTCGACTTATGTGGTTTGAACTTTGGTTAGTCTAGATCAAGTTTGTTATCTCCGATATTCTTTCTCTATATGACTTAATTGTCCCCTAGATCGACTCGGATGGAATTTTTAAGTATCATGGATATTAGACTTAGAAAATTCTATTCCTTTTCCGACTCAAATAATTAGTCACTTAATTATCTTAATTATATTATTATCTCGTGTCTAATCTTAGACCAAAGTATTTTATACTTCGAGAACCAAAATTGATTTACTTTTGTAGGATATTCAAACGAGGCTATCCTAGTTTTGAAATGCAAAAGTAACCGGCTTCAAAGCGTCAAATCACCAGCAGACAAGGCTTTTTCCACCTCCGACCTAGCCCCGGACAATCGTGTCGGGGTTGTCCGTTTCTAAAGCTGGAAATCTGCAACACCAAACTCAACGGTGGTTTTCACCTTATTTTTCAAGACACCACCAAGTGGTTTTGGGACTACCAAAGGAGTCAAGAATCATTGTCCAACGTTCATATCTCAACGGATATTTTCCGAGTGACTCGGAAAATCCTTTATAACGGTCACAAAGGACCTCCAGTCGGAAGATGGATACAACGGCTAAGGCTGCCTGGTCATCTATATATAGAAGCCAACTTTCAAGACTTGAAGATTGCTGAACCAATTGTTAATACACATACTTGAGCAAAAAGTCATTGTATTCATTCTCAATCTTCTACTTACAACTCCAACTCGTATTTCATAACTTTATGAGTTGTAAGGTCTTGTACTCGATTATAAACACTTTCTTTCTTACTTTCTAAGTAAGGTCCCTTGACCGAGCTGTAAGGGTTAACTCAGCTCGGTTGTTCCTAACTTGTAAGGGTGATTTCGGTTAGGAAGTATTAGATCGAATAAGGTAATTTCTAAGTCTAGGAAAACTTGTAAAGAGTTGTCTAAGGGAGTAACTCGAGGTTAAGTCAATCTACCGTATTTTGTGGACTCAAAATAGTGGATTCGACTTCGTGCTTGGATTAGCACGGTCCGTGGTTTTCTGCCCCAGGAGGGTTTCCATGTATTTTCCGAGTTATCACTTTTCCGAGTACATTCTAGATTCGAACAGTTTCAAAATTCCGTTTAATCTGCTTCTTCACTACTTACCGAAATCGGAGTTTATGTTCTTCCGAGTTTATCCTTGCTTCACACTCACCTCGAGTCGTATCTATTTTAATTTTCAAGCAAGTTTCCTCATCACCCTATTCACCCCCTCTAGGGTGATTTATACTCTCCAAGAGCAAACCTTAAGACAGTTCACTCTGCGTCGGACACTTGAAGACCCGATGAGTTCTATTGCATAGAAAGCAGCATATCTTCCTTTTTCCCTTACGTGCATAAGGCTTTTCTTTCTTCGGGGTCTTGTCCCGTTCTCCCCCACCTTTGTTATCATTATTTGACCACCCAAGAGTGATGTCTTTGAAAAATAGAGAAGTGTCGCTTACCTTTTGCGAGTGCTCCTCAATGCCTATCGCTCCAAAATAAGCCTCGGGTCCCCATATGAAGTTGTCGAACTCCCTACATTCCTAGTTTCATTGAAGTTCGGAGGCTTGGGTGCATTCACCTTTGGGGCAATCATCACTTGGACTAACCCATTGTTGGCCACCGCAGCCATGTATAATTTTAACTTGTGCCTTAAGTTCTTGGACTTCCTTTTGTTGATTCTCGAGAGCCGCCCTACCTACCTCGAGTTCACCATCCTTCCCCGCAAGTGTGGCTTTAAGGGATTCCACCTCCGTGGTGAAGTATGATACCGCATTGAAGGCTCCTTGTGTATCTCCCTCGAGCTTGGAGTCCTACACTTTGGACTCTAGCTCTTCAACGCAATCGTCCATGGTCTCGACTTTCTCCCTTCGAGTCGGACACGGCGGCTTGCAACCCAGACAAGCCCTTCCTTAAGAGCGGTAAACACTTCCCTTAACCTCGTCTTAGACCTTCTTACCAACTTGTTGTTGGCTTCCTGTGGTGATGCTTGGACATTATTCTCCTAAACTTTGGCTCTAATACCAACTATCACAGGATGATAATTTTACTCGAACCGGATTCCCGTGCGACGCTAGAAAACTAGACCCGAGAACCTTCTAAAGTTTGCTAGTAAGCCTCGAGAGTGCTTGACTTAGGCTCGAGAAAGCTAAGTAAAGGACATTTTAGAGAGAGAGAGAGAGTTTGGGAGAGTGTTTTGTATATTGAACTCTTGGAATGGATGCTTAGATCTCTCTTGGATGATTTACAAATGAACTCCTTGGGGGTATTTATACTTGTCCACTTCCTCAATGTACGGTGGAGATCTATTTAATCCTACAGATCTAGATCTATCTTATAGAACCTTCTTCACCAATATCTAAGTTTTCATACAATTATATAACATTATAGAAAATTATGGAGTATTAAGGAATAGTGGAGAGAAATGTAGAAAATTCCGAATGTTACGAGCGGCCGTGACATTGGGGGAGAGGGCATTCTCGGTTTTTTTTTTTTTCAATGAAAGGCATTCTCAATTTTTTAACTTCCAAGAAACTAGCGATAGCGATTAAAAAAAAAAAAGGGTACCATATCAGTAACACTTTTCCAAAATCAAATAAAATTTCAAAATAAATTGCACAAATTTGTATGATACATTGCACATGAACTAGTTGAACATGCGATATATATAAATCCATAAAATTCCATCCCAAATTAATTGATAATAGTTGGAGTAACTCTTTTACTTATACACATACTTAAGGCGCTTTAGATTATCATTATGGGATAATCCCACTTTTATATTATAAATACCTGCGTTGTTGGAGGATCCGAGCTTAGAGAAAGCCCAACATTGCCCTAATATTCACATTTTTTTTTTGGAATGGGTAAATTAAGTACACGGAAACCTTAGGTAGTCTTTTTCATAAGAGTTTTACCTAAAGTGGTTGGCAAAGGTATCATATAGCCAACATGTACTAGCTAGTTGGCCGTATAATTTATTTCTCTAAAATTGTGATTAATAGTTCAATACATAAAATTAGTCATTAGCCGAGTGATATCTTTGATGACGTAGTCAACTTGTTCCGATATTCACATAGTTATTGCCTCGATATTCACAAATTTCCCTTTCTCATTATGTTTTAATTGTATTGTATTATCGAGAGGTTCCCTTTCTTGACACAGTAGGCCTAATTTTTTTTTAAAAAAAATTGTGTAAAAGTTAAAAAATTGTGGTTAGAGGATCCATGAAAACTAACTGGTAGTCTGGTACTACTCAAAATTAGTACAACCAATCAACATGGAACGTCCATATTTAGAATTTTTGTATCCATTAATATATTATCCTTTATTTTGTAGCTCATGTAAGTTGAAAAAAGAAAAAGGAAAAATATTAAAACGATGAAAATGAAAGGAAAAAAAAAAAAAAGAGAGGATGAAACACATAATGGGTGGTAGGACATTGTCTGCCTGGCCGTACGATGTGGATTGTAGTAATTTTACATGCCTCGGTTTTTTATAACTGATAATTTTTTGGTTTGGAGCAGTAAACAGACGTATTTTTTGAACTCTTATTTCAGAAAAAGCTCAAAAAATAATGAACTTAAGGGAATGAGGGAGTTAAAGCCCTAACTATTCTCCACATAATTTTCTCAAATAAAAAATATTATTTCTCCCATAATCAAACTGGAAGGGAGCATGAAAATAGAGTGAATGGCCACCAAATTACTCACTGATTCGGCCACTCACTTATTCGACTTGATATCTCACAACATGGCAAACGTGCATATAAATTTGACCGTCACTCTCCTGTCCCACCCCCAACAACACTTTTAAATCTAATGTGGGGTTCAAATTTATTAGTGGTAATAAAAGGGAACGTCTCTATCGGAAGATCATTTCATAATTTCTAGTGTATAAATTGAAATATCATATATAATAATTTATTTTAATTTTTAAAATTTAAAATTTATTTTTATAGCTCTCCTTTCTTAAAAAATATAAATTTGTCTTTTAAAACGTGTCATATTATTATATAGTTATGAATTTATGATATAACTGTTGCTTTATGAGACTACACCCTGATTGAGTAGAGCTTACCAAAAAAGAGAAAAGACGAGAAAAGAAAGGGTTTCTAAGGCTTAAGTTCATGCGCTTAAGTCGAGGAGGCTAGTGGCGTGTTGAGCTACTAACTCTATCCTCCACCCACCCCACCCATGTTCGAATCCGGGTGGGAGCAATATTTTTCATTTGTGAGGATATTGTGTGGTGGAGGTTAATGAGCATCGACACTTCCCTATCCTCGACCTATTAAGTCTGTTGACTTTTCCCTAAGATAGAGGCCAACAGATGGCCTGCTTACCCAAAAAAAAAAAAAGCTCATGCGCTTAAAAAGTGTAATAGTAACCACGAATTTGTTTGGGACACGTTGATAGGGAGTGGAAGAAAATTTTCAACCACATGTTCCAACCTGGAAGCGCGGCTCTCTTTCCAACACCACATATTTTTGGTATCTTCATAATCATAATTATTAGTAATCCGTTCATTTTATAATATATATGTTAATTTAATTAATGTTTTTTTGTTTAATAATGTATTAATAAGTAGTTTATTAATTTTATTTTAACTATTTCTTTCTATTTTTTAATCCATTTTTTTCAATTTCTAATAAAATTTAGGGGCAACTTGATTTTTTAATATAATTTTTATCATGAATTTTGTGTTTCGTTAATATTCTCTCATAATATTAAAATGATAAGTATTGTGAAATGAACAAGGTATAATAACAACTCTTGATATGAGTTTTACTTTTGTGGGATTTAAAGATATCCAAATGTAGATAAATTTTATAAGTAGATAGATCGATTTTAAGAGATTTGTAGAAAAATTTTTCAAGACCATTTTACTATAGGGTGATATTTATTCAACCTTTGATGATATTTGACACCATTAATTCAATCTCTAAATTAGCCTCAATAATCCAACTTTTTACCATATTTATTATTTTTAGTACGTCATCGAAGTGAGATGATTTTAAAAGTAGTTTAAAAACAAAAACAAAAAAACGAAAAAGAGGCTTAACTTTATTTTTAAAAATCTGACTATTCCATTGTTGCGTCATCACGTCACCGAGCTCTAATCGTCCAAATTCAGTGACGTATTAAATACAATAGATAAGTTGAAAACTCAGATTATTGCGGGCCAAAAACCCTAAGGAAAGATATTCAAGGACACGTTATAGCAAATTAATGCAATCCATACATTGCCTAAAGTTATATATATAGACAGTATTTTCAGGGCATCACGTACCAGCACTGCGAGAGTTAGCAAAGCACTATTTGAAAGAGTGTTGGAAGAATTAATTGAGTATGGGCATTACATGGATGACTTATTATTATGTGTTAGGGTTCCTATTATTGCCACTTTTGGGGTGGCTACTATGGCGGTGGAATGAGATCCGGTACGTATATCCGGTAGAGGCCAGATGCTCACCATCCACCAAAATACCTCCCGGGACTATGGGATTCCCTCTTCTAGGAGAGTACCTCTCATATCTGTGGTATTTTCACATACTTCGTCGTCCTGATGATTTCATCAATACTAAGAAACACAAGTAAGTGCCATTAGCTATTTTCTTATGCTCATTTCATTTTCATGCTAATCATATTTATCGATAGTCGCTCAAAAGTTTAATAAGATAATTAAAGAGCATAGATAACTGGCTTTTAGGGAAGAATTCCTTATAAAAAGTTTTATGACGATGCACAAATATATTTCTTATTTGTGGATCATATATCTTCCAACCTTTTCCCCAAAGGATAGCCCACGAATATACACCTCCTCGTTCTCGATCCAAATTTATCTTTTGGCCTTTGATGATTGTAAGTGTAGTACAAAAACACGTAAAACATTCTTTAATGATCATATATAGGAGGGTTTGGCCTTAAACAAAACTTCATAGGGAGTCTTACCTTATAAATTTATAGGAAGCTTGACTTGAAAACACAGTGCCCTAGTAAGATGTGGCGATGTTTTCTTTCAACCCTACCATTTTATTGAGGTGTCTCTATACAACTAGCTGCTTTGACAAATGATCCCTTGTTCTCCACAAATTTTTTTCCGTGAGTCCTGAACTCATAGCCATTGTTGCTCCTCACTACTTTGAATTCGGATACAAATCAAGTATTAGTCATAGAACAAAAGGTTTCAAAATTTGAGAGGGTTCGCCTTTTTTCTTTTATGATATAAACCCAAACACCTCCAACTAGCATCATCAACAATAGTCAAGAAACATGGTCACCAGAAAAGGATTTTGTATGATGTGCTCCCCATATGCCCCCGTAAATAAGATAAGAAAGGTTAAATTAATGCTGTACTTTCTCAATAGGAAAGGACATACGAGGTTTTTGTTTAGCACATAAAGACATATGACATAAATCGATTTTAATTTTACTACCAACATTATTGCTGGAAAAACGTAGCAAAGCCTCTTGATGGATGCCCTAGTCTACAGTGCTATGAGTTGTAGAAGATGACCTTGTTGACTTCTTGAACTCTGGTCAATGCTAACTTATTGAAGAAACCTACCCCTCTTCTTGACTCATCTACTCCAATCCACCTCGTCATTGTAAGGTCATGTAGTACACAAATTTTTTATTTAAATCTTTTAATTTGTAAGGAAAATAGAATGAATTGGTAATTAGCCAGTATACCAAACCAATCACTCATCCCTGCTCTTTTCCCACCCTTAGGGATGACAATGAGATGGGGATCTCCATCCATAGTGGGGCCTTGACCTAAGATGCAAAAAATCCTCATCTCCAATGAAGAATGGATGTAAAAAACCTCATCCCCGAGTCAGAAGGGGGTATATTTCGTCCCCTTCCCTTTTTTGAAAAAAATATTTTATTTACATGTGTATTATGATTTTTGATTTAAACTGGTGAGGTTAAATATTATATGGCTAAACCCAAATATAAAACCTTACGTTACTCCATTACCACCTAGTCGTTTTCCCCAACCCCTTCTCTCTCGTCTACGTGCCGGAAAAATAACTTTATTTTCCCGCTCCATATCCATCTCAAAATATCACATTCTCTCTCTGTCTCTACTATCTCTCCACACTTGATCTCCATGTTCTTTCGCTTTCCGAGCTACCAAGCCAAGGCTTTGTCACGGAGCCACCACCTGGACCGCCATCAATTGTCCTTGAAACTGCTTAGAAGCAGTGACCCAGTACTCAATATGTTCCACGCATGGATGCAATAGGGTCAGATCTATACTCATCGAAAACCTCCTTGTGGTCCGTCGTCCTTTGCTTGCACCACCACACTACTTAGGATCAGAGTCAAAGACCGCCATCTGTTACTTTGAAATCTGGTTCATCCTTTTTTATTTTTTCAAATTGTACGGACCGAACCGTATTGTCCATTTTTGCAATGAACTGATGTGAAAACCCAAATTCTTTGAGCTTTTGTGGGTTTTGCTTAATTTTTCTTTTATCAAAATTGGTTTAACTTGAGTTTAGTTTAGCTTATTCTAGGGGATTGGGGGACCCCACCAGAGATTAAGGACATGTCGGGGCCGGGGCTGGCCTGACCCGCCCGGTTGCTATCCGTAACCCTCATGCTCCAGATCTGCATTTGTAGCCACATCTATTTTTTTTTTTTTTTTTTTTTTGGCCGCATGCTTGTCTTCTAGAGTTCTCCTCCAGCGACCTTTACAAGTCTACACTCCACTTTCGGTTTGTTACGTGGTTGAATGGTTCCCCCTCTCTCTATGCTTGTCTCTATCTCCCTTCCCTCTACCTCTCCCCGTTTCTCCCTCACTGTCCGCTTCTTTGTTGAATTAAACAAATTGTTGGTTTTTTGATGTGGGTGGAATGGGGACACAATTGGAGCGCCGGGGAGAGTATTTTTGGTGCCAAAGGGTGCAGCAAATTGAACAAAATGGAGGCTATTTTTTTTTCCTTGTAGAAAGTACTAGGATTGAAACCACTGAACCCAATCTCGACTGGTTCTAGTACCAATTCCAAAAATTTTTGAACTGGTTGCACAGGTTCTAGGACTGGTTCACAGTTCCTTGGACCCGGTTCCAACTGGGGTTGGTTACGATTTCTCAAAAAGAACTGGGTACCCGATCATGCTTAGCCCTATCACACACATGTAATAAACTTTAATCACCATTCACATGGCAATAGAAGCACCTGAATCAAGAAGCCAAATATGTCCTTACCCGAAAGCTTTTCATTGCTAGACTTCGGAGTCGTAATATATGAGACTTAAAAGTCTCTGTACCTGCTCCGTGGTGAATCCTGTTGTTGCTGTGTTTGAATTACCATCCTCAACCGACGTAGTAGGTTATGGATATATGATACTGCAGCCCTCCCTATCTCTCTGCCCAGTCCTTTTCCTTCATTGCTCCGACGACCACCTCGACCACCACGACCTGACTTCTTCCGCCTCTTCCTCGACGGGTATTCCAACCAGCTAGGTGCCCAGTTGTCTCGAAACAATTGGCTTCTTCAAGCCAGATTTTGCCGCAATGTTTCCAGCTTACTTTCACGCCTTGCATTGCCAGGTCTGGTAATGTGGGACACAGTAAAAGCGACCATGTTTTCGTGCTTGTGGTCATGGTGTGGGAGCACTTTCTTGTGGCTCAACCTCCAATTAAACCATATTAAATATCATGTGTACCGGACGTAAAAGTCCAAAGCTGTTAGGTGTGATAAAAATCAAAAGAAAAAAAAGGAAATAATTGAAGCAATATGCAACAAAGGTGTGGGATTGTTTGCATGAAGAAAATGGTGTCAAAAAGCAAGCAAAATTGTAAGGAGTTGTGAGGAACCACTATGAAGAGCTGTAAACAGATTGTAAGGAAATGTAAAATAGTTGTAAAGTTACTTATAAAAAATTATAAGTAGCGGTAAGTAGATGTAATTAAGGACTTGTAAGGAGCTATTAAAAGTTGTAAGAAGGAATCGTAAAACTGTAAGTTAAAACTAAATGGAACATAATTTTAATGATTTGTGGAAATATGAAGAAAATTGGGAGTCTGTGGCCATTAATTGGAAGCCATTGAAAGTAAAAGGAAAAGAGATAGCTAGTTGTAGGCTTCAACGCAAGCTAGGTGACTAGCTTATTTTAGCTTCTCTATAAATTGGAAGGGAAGCTAATGGAAAGTGTGTGTATACTATACTCCGGAAAAGATAGGGGAGATACACCATTAGGAATTGAAAATGCCAAGAGGGAGCTTACACCATTAGTGGGTGAGTGTAGAAAGTAATTAGTGGGTGAGTGTAGAAAGTAATTGGTAATTAGTTACTTGGAAATACATTGGGTAGGAGGTATGAAAACCTTTATTTATAAGTGTATGCGGAAATTAGCATTTATATATTGTTCTAAAAACTGTAAATATGGAGAGTTGTTTATATATTGTTCTAAAATACTGAAAATATAATTTTTTTCTTAAATTCTTTTTTAATATCTATTTATTTATTTTATCACATTCTTAATAATTTTCGGATCTTACTCACTTAAAATCCAACAAAAGCAAGAATCTGGTTCAAAATTATGGAATATATATAGTTCATCATCAAGGTCTATCAAGAATTGATGGACTTATCCACGTCCATCATCTTTGATTATTTTTTCCGTAGAACCACATGTAGATGCCGAATCTTGACGTAATTTTCGAGCTCATTCCATATCCATGAGTCTCAAAAAAGCCTCTACAAACTCTTATTTATTTTGTTTGCAAGACGAAGTTTCTGCCTTGAGTTGTAGATTCTTGGAATATTTTAAATGGCATACCGCTTTTGGATGTTTTCCCACATCTTCTCGGTCATGTTCACATAAGGGACACTGATGTGAGGTTTTGGATCGATCACGTTCATAATCCATGAGGCATTCTCATAAAAGTCACAATCTCCCAAGTGTTTTACCTCAACTGAATTAACCCGTTGCTTTACTTTTGAGCTTCTTATCGATCCATCCAAGTACCCAAGCTTATTCTTGGATTTCAAAGATGTTTTGACAACCTTCTTCCTAGTCATACTCGCTCTATTGCATTGTGACATACAATCCTAATTAGACCTTCTATGGTCAACAAAAATAAACCATTTTTTAAGAAACCATATAAGAAATTATGTTGGTAAAAAGTATTTTATAAACTTTTAAACCACTAATTTTGGTTACAATTCGTCAAAATATCAAATTTATGTTTTTTATTTTTTAATTTATAGTCGAAGTTCATTAAAAATTAACTAAAAAAGTCAACTTGGGCAGTCATATGAGACAAATAGAGTAAATTTTTCCATCAAATTTGAGATTCATTGTCTATAACAAATTCTTGAGCTTTTGTTCGTTAGTCATTGTGGGATTTGCTTGGAATTTTTTTTTCTTTTTAGGTATTTTGTATTCTCATTCATTAAATGGTAACATGCCTTTTGCCTTATATACAAAGAGAACAACAAGCTAGCAAGCCCTAACTTGGGGACTAACAAGAAACCGAGTACATTAAGGAAATATTAAGAAAACATATCAGCAATAGTAAAATAAGATTTATTTTCTTATTAGTTTCAGTAAAAGAAGTCCCTTATGTATTATGGAATCAAGTTGACCAAAATTTAAAATATAATCAATAGTAGCTTAAGCCGAGAACTAAGTTTGATTATGTAATTTGTATCATTCTAAATGCCAATCTAATTTTGTTATGAGTATGATCATATGACATAGGTACCCAGATAATGTCGGAGTTTACAGAAGCTATCTCTATGGTGTTCCAACCATCATAGTTTGCAATCCATCCCTTTGCAAACTTGTGTTGCACTCAACGAGTAGCTTCAAGCATCAATGGCCGACAAGTGAAGTCTTGGGGGCCGATTCTGTCATATCGATGGATGGGCCTCAACATGCTGCAATCAAAAGCTTGATAATGGGCATCATAAACCGCCCTAATGCTCTTGCAGAGATGGTGCTCCAAATCCAGCCGATTATAGTCACTGCACTCCAGTCATGGTCGCAACAGGGCAAGGTTAAAGTGAACAATGAAGCCAGGAAGGTAACTACTGCTTCTCGTTAACCCCCGCTTTTTTTCTAAGGCATAAATAAGGCATTTTGTTCTAAGGCAGACTATCATGTGAATGGGAGTATAATTAAGCTGCATGCGTATAATTACTGTAACTTCTACGAGAAGAACTTAACTTGATCGTACTTGACATGCATTAGTACACACATTTTCAATGACCCAAATCGAGAGGGCATGAATTTCTCTCAAGTGCAAGGCTTTCTCACAGGTGACACTTCAGCTCATTGGAAGATATGTTCCCAATATTGAACTTGGTCCTCGAAAACTAGATGTTATTGTCGAGTGCTTGTGTGGAATGGTCAAAGGTACACGGGCACAACCATGGAACTTCCCGGAACTGCTTATTATCATGCCCTCAAGGTATTTGAACCTTCATTTCATTGGAAAAGACCTTCAATCGCGACAAGTATTTGTTGACACTTATGATAACGAAGTATTGTTTTGTTTACAAACATATGAGTTTGTAGTGCCGAAAGAAGGTAATCGAGATGCTGAGAGAGGAGCTGGAGAAGATGAAGCAGGAGGAGAAAACAACAAACGGGGAAAGCACTGATCTAATGGACAGACTGATGCGAATGAAGGATAAGGAAGGCAAACATCTAACTGATGAAGAGGTGCTTGACAACGTCTTCAACGTCCTTGAAGTCGGCTGTCTTTCAGTTGGGTATTTGTTTACATGGTCTCTCTATTTTCTGGCGAAGTCACCCCACGTTCTCCAAAGGATTCAGGTATTTCTTTCCTCCACTGCATGGTTAAATTTTTGCCCTTGAATAATCAATTTATCGTACAGTAGTATTAGAGTGTATAACCTATTATGTCTTTCTTCAATCATTAGTTTAAATTTTTAATAGAGATGGTTCTTTACAATGTATCAGAGTCTTTCTGAGATAGGTAAAAGTCTTACTTCCAAATCTCAATATATATCCCATGTTGAAGTATTGTACAATGTAAGGAAGGCATTTCACAATAGCCATGCTAGCTTAATGCAAGCTCATAGGACATTTGTGTGATCATTTCTTTTTACATTAGTAAGCGTGTGCTACCCCACTAAACACCTATCTTACGGGCTGAGCAACGCAAGGGAAAAACATTCTTATCACAGAGAAAACTTGCACCTCCTAGACGTTAAACCTAGGAGGTCGGGCATGCCAAGGGGTGCAGGTGCCAACTGCTCCAAAAGCATAAAACAAAGTATATATATCATTTACCCTGAGCCATCAACCATCAATTTAAACTTTTGATTTAGATCCATATGCTTCACAAACACTTAAATTTCATTCTTCTTGGGAAAATCATTTGGTTACTTTTCAAACTTCAATTCACATGATAGTATTTTATAAAAGGAACAATGTAATGAGGCTCTGGTGGTGCATAAATGCTGATTATATAGGAAGAAAACATGGACATGAAAAGAAAGAAGAATGGTGAGTTCATCACGTATGAAGACATCTCGAGGCTAACCTACACAAAGAAGGTATGTCATTTTCATACATTGTTTAAAATTTAGAGTCAATTGATTTCTGTTGATCTATTGTTTAATATTTGAATACTACATGTAGGTCGTGGAAGAAGTAATTAGATTGGGAAACCTTGTGCCCTTCATTTTCTGGAAAGCAACGGATGACATTCGTTACCAAGGTCTAAAACTTATCTGCAGCTGCTATGCTTGTACTAACATAGTTCTTGACTTTCAAGTTTTAATTCCGTTTACTGCAAATGAATGAAACACAAAGGCCTGTTTAGACGAGAATTGACCTATCTTTCTGATAATAACGTCCAAAAAATTTATCAATTGAGCCACATTTGCAGGTTATATGATACCAAAAGATTGGCAAGTTATTTTGTGGATAAGAAACCTCCATATAGATCCAACATACTTTGAGAATCCTATGTGTTTCAATCCAGACAGATGGAATGTAAGTTTTCTCTTTATTATTATAGATTGTTAGCTTAATTTTGTCATATATTTTTTTATATGTGCATTCGCAAACACATACATAGAGATCAATGAAATGAATTACAAGCACTAAATATCTGTTATGGCCATTACAACATTATCAAATAGCCTCTCATTTAGCTTAATTAATTTGTGGGAATGCTTTCCTCAGAATGCGACCCATGATTTTTGCACATCCATATTTTTTATTTATTTATTTATTTTATAAAAATAAGTGTGGACTATTCAACTGAATCATATCATCATAATTAATCTTATTTGAACTCAAAAGCCCGAGAAAATAGGAATACCAAATCTGTGCACCGCTATATGCAGGAGCAGAAAGGCCATCGTTCCCGGGCCCAATCATTTCTTGCCGATATTTTTGCATAATTCTACGGCATTTTTTGGACCTCATGTTTCCTCCCTACGCCATTTACCACTCAGCCTTTTTCTATTACACTTATCTAATTGTTTGTTTTTTCCCAAAAAATAAAATAAAAATTGGGGTGGCCCCATATTTTTATATACAAGTATATCTTTGCCAATTCATAAGTAGTTATTGTATATTGCTCCTGGACTTTTATGTTCATTTTTTTCATTGTTTAATTTCCTACGCTCTTCTTTCTACGATAACACATAGAAAAAGAAGTGCTACCCTTTTTCCACCAAAATGCTTCTATTAATTTTGTAGGAACTATCTAGCGGAGAAACTTTCTAGTAATTTTCAAATCAAATTCACGCCTACACAACTGTTTGTGAGATAGCATATACAACATTTTTTTTTTTTTTTGGGTAAACTTAAGCTATCCACTAGGCTCCCTATCGTAGGGTAAGCCCAATAAACTAACCGACCCGAGAGGAGGGGATGAAGAAGAGTCCAGGTCGAAAGGCCCCAAAGCCTTCACAACTTCATTTCCGATTTAAACGTCAAACGAAGTCTTTAGCTCACACATACAACACTTTTAGGGTAAGTATATATATGAGCTAGTTATTAGTATTAATTTTCTGAGAAATAGAAAATATTACTAGTATTTTGATTGTGTTTTATCTTCGTTTTAATTCATCTATATCTACCATATATAATCTAACTACATATAATAGTAATCTTTATTATTAAAAATAAACTATCAATTATCAAAAAAAGTCCCCACTTGACTTTGCATAGGAACCCTAGTAGGGGGATTTGTATATGAGAAAGAAAATAATCAATTATTGAGGGAAAATAAAAAAACTAGCACTTAGAGCATAAATGGAGGTTTTCCTTTGCAGACACGACCAAGATATGGAACATACCTTCCCTTTGGAGGAGGGCCAAGAAGTTGTCCGGGAAGCACAATAGCTCGAATCGCCCTGACAG
This sequence comes from Talinum fruticosum, assembly GCA_021018815.1. Classification (NCBI taxonomy): domain Eukaryota; kingdom Viridiplantae; phylum Streptophyta; class Magnoliopsida; order Caryophyllales; family Talinaceae; genus Talinum; species Talinum fruticosum. Next base: position 2,578,797 of record JAITYX010000037.1, on the reverse strand, counting down.
TTTTCCTCCACCATTTGTCTACCGGATACAAGTAAGTTTTCTTCTACTCTTACTACTTTAGCCAACGTTATCTGGTGTTGATTAGAGTTGATACAGATTGTTTAAATGGCCAATTATGTTAAGAGTGTATAAGCTATCATTGGCCTTTAACCGACCACTAGTTTAAGTTTTTGATTTAATTTGTTCTTCGACATGGTATCGGAGCCTTCTTATAATTTCAAGTTAAGCTCTAAATGACATTTATAAGAAGAAGTGTATTATAATATATAATCTATCCTTAGCCTTCAACCGTTATTGTAAGCTTTGGATTTAGTTGGTTCTTGCATAGCCAATCTTGGTTTAAACAAAATGGCCTTTGTTTCTAGATTTGACTTCCTTTTGGATAGTAAAAAATGCTTATGCTGACATCGCTATGTGTATGCACTAAATATATATCTGATATACAATGAATATGATACCAATACACATCAAATATAATTATTGACGCACACCATATATTTTGGGTGTTTGATTAGTTATGTATATTATTATTATTGTTATTTGAGGTCGTCGTTATTTATACTATTATTAGTAGGTTTTAGTTTATTTGTTATTTATTTTATTATAGTTAGTATAATTAAAACTCATAATATTTTTTTGGTATTATTCTGTTATAATTAACACTCAAAATTATATAAATGTGTGATATATGTTCATTAAGTATGTACCTAACGTTTACTAAGCATAATACTAATGATAATAAAACTTAATGTTAATGCTCACTAAATCTAATTCAATTGCTCACTATATTTCACTCACTAACTAATTCAATTACTTACTATATATTATAATATTAATACTTACTAAATACAATAGGATTACTCACGAAATGTTTTTCGAGTATTCTTTATAATTTTTATTTTTGCAAAATTCATTGTGAACCAAATTAATTAGGTAGAATATATTCGAAAAAATAAAAAGATTAAGTGAATATAATATGATAATAATATTCACTAGTCAATTTTTTTGGGATCTTGATATTTTGGTATTTTTATTGCTAAAAATATTGTACACCAAACTTAATTGAATTGAACATATTTTGAAAGATAAATTAATTAATTAATAAATGATGAAAAAATAGAACGAAAAGTTTAAAAAGGACGTGTTATGATGCAAGGAAAAAAATGACGAAAGATATATAAAAGCTGAAAACAGACAATGGGGCCAGCAAGCTTTAAACACAAACTCATGAACCAGATGCATTGACCACTTTGCCTTCCTTTACAACCTACTACATCATATACACAACAAATATATTTGATATACTTCTAACCTGGACTGGGAGAAGAGCGATTCAGTACACTAATAACTGTTTATTATAATTTTCGGGTATTAGAGTCTTCTAAACACAATGTCTCAAGTTAAGGTTAAAATGACATTCATGGGAGAGTTGGGCTTGTGTCTTGTGGTTTCCCTTTCCCTCCCACCGATTGGTCCACTGAATTATCCTTGAAATAGGAGGCATAATGATTGGTCCAACTTACAAAACAAAAACAGTGAAATATACTCCATCCGTCTCGTATTATTTATTTGTTATTCTTTTTTTAAATGTTTCAAATTATTTGTTTGATTTTTATTTATATATATAATTAGTGTTTTTTTCTTTAAATGCCCTTGTAATAATCAAAACATAATAATTAATGATATGAAATAATTGGGATATAATAGGTAATTTATGGGGATATTTGTCAAATAATTTTTTGCCCCAAAAAGCTCTTTTTACCTATTTGACTGGGTCAAAAACTAATTGGACTGTTTGATAAAAAATTTTTGGAATATCTTTTTGACCCAAAAAGCTCTTTTACAAAAAAAAAGAAAAAATTTGGAATAGTTTTTGGAAGAGTTTATTGTAATTAATACTTGAATTTAATATATTACTCTTCACATTTTAGTGAAATTATACTAATTACCATTGAAATTAGGCTTATGTGTAAGATTTTTTTTTAATTCATATTTTTTGGCTTTTGCAACAATAGTAGAGGATGATTATGAATATTTAAGTTAATATTTTTTTAAATTTTAATATTTTTTATATTTTAACAAGTAATTTAGTTTATCACAATAAAAAATAATTTTATCACATAAACATCAAATATATTATTAAAAATAAACTTTAAAAAATATATATAATTAAAATCATGTAGAAGGTATAAATGTAATTTTATATATCACATAATTCTTAATTAATGTTGTGAAAAAATATGAATATAGAATATAAATAATTATAACGTATAAAACAGTTAAAGAAATTGAGTTATGGCATAAATGGAATTTCACCAAAAACTTTGTTAGAAACAACTAATTTTACTAAACACTTTTTCCTCAAACAGCTAATACAAACAATTAAGTCAAACAGCTTAATACAAGCAGCTAATAGCTAACAACAAATACAAACAGCTTAACAACTAACAGCTAACAACTAATTGCCAAACAGAGCCTATATCTTTCCTTTTTTTTTTTTTTTTTTGAGTCGAACAGAGCCTATATCTTGTTGACTAATTTCCTTAGAATTTGTGTTTTGTCAAACTATGCAATTATATTGGGACAGAGGGAATATTTAATAAGCTAATAAAAGTTAAAGGAGCAAACCATAACTGAAGCAATGCAATATAGTTTTTTTTTTTTCCTGGTTGTGTAAAGGAAAATTTACTAGTTATTTTTATTGATATTTTGCAAGTGGGAATTACTTAATCCAGATACACCAATTATATATCTTCCCCATCCAGAACCAGATCGCCTCGAAATTAATCTAAACAAGATTTGAATAAATAGTTCGTTTATCTAAACCACAATAATATAGTATTTGGTTGGAACAAATCTAACTATACAGTGTAAACAAGTTTAGAATTGTATTTTCATTACGTTGTTTGGTTACATAAGAATAATTTTACAATAAAACAACTACTACACAAATATAATATCACAAATTATGTAATCATAATTACTTTACAAGATTGATTTTATTACATTGCATTCGACCAAACTTTACATAAGTGTGCAAGTGTAATATATATCGCCCTTAATGGATTTTTTTATGTTTTCCCTTTTGAATATGCCAAACTTTGAAACCACTTCTTCAACTTTCCCTTTTGAATATGTGTAATATATAGGGTGTTTTAAGTCGGTTAACTAAACTTTCAGTTAACTGGTTTATCGATTCAAACTATCGAATCGATATGAAAATTTTGATTAACTGAAGATTTCAATCGAAAAAACCCAAACCCTAACCATACTAAAAAAATCAGTTAATTGGCTTTTAGATCGGTTAACCGAATTTTTGGTTCGGTTATTGGTTAACCGTTCACAAATAATATAAAATTTATATTTTTGTGAGGGGATGTCGTGGTTAACCCCTCACAAGAAGTTAGATATCAAGCAAAGTGTTTGAAATCCTAGAAATCGCAAATTTAGATTAAAGATAAAGTGAGGGGATGTCGAGCGAAATTCATAGATTGAAGGAGAAGGAATTGTCTTCTAAAAGGTGGATATAAAAATGGCTTGTTAAAGGTAAATTGTTTTGTGAGGGGTTGGAGTGAGAGGAATTATCTTGGTAAAGGGGGCTTACAGTGAAGAAGAATGAAGTTCATAAAGGCGGAATGAGGGAATTGACTTATTGAAGGAGAAGGAGATTTTGAGGGCACTTTTAGGCTCTATTTGATTCTAAGAAAATTAGAAGGAAAGAAAAAAATGTGGAAAATGAATTTCTTTCCCTTGTTTGAATTGAAGAAAAAGGAGAGAAAAAGTTTGATAAAAAAATTTATGGAAAATTTTATCAATTTGGTTAATGATATTTTCCTTCCAAAATTGAGAGGAAAATGGAAGAAAAATTTCACAAAAGAGAGAAGTGGAAAAAGAGAGAGAATTCTATTAAATAATGTCATTAAGAATTTTCTCTCTCCTCTCAATTAATCAATGCTATTAAATATTTTCTCTCTTCTCTTCATGATAATGTGATGGATGGGTAAAAGGTTAGAAAATGATTATAAATTTTTTTCCTCTATTTTTCCTTGAACCAAACACAAGAAAAAAATTAATTTTCCCTTAACTTTTTTCCTCATCACTTTTTTCCATTTAAATTTTCTTTCCAACCTATTTCCTTAGAATCAAATAGAGCCTTAAGAAAAATTGTCCTCTTTGTGGGCAGCAACCATGGACAAATTCCATTTGCTTAACCATGCAGCTCCCACAGAGGAAGCAATTATGGAAAGAGGTCGACCCTTCAACCCGTTAGAAATTCGGGCTCGTGGATATGGGCACGGACTCGATCTTGAGAAAGTGGATTTCACACTCGTGGCATCAAGGGATGGAGGGATGAGAGATCGAGCTGATCTTCAAGAATGATTAGGTAATGGGCAGCAACTATGGTGATGAGAGGCGAGCACAGAGGGGGGTGAAAGAGAGGCCATGAGAAGGTGTTGGAATGAGAGATTCAAGAAATGCATTGCTTAGAGACCGACACAGTCATACGCTCTAGTTTTGGCTATTTTTTAGTAATAATTTGTCTACTACCTATAACTATTGTTGTAGTTGTTTGGTATTACTCTTGGCTTTTGCCATTATTTATCGAAGAAAAATATAAAATTTATATTTTATACCTATAAATTTTACTTTTAACATTAAATTTATTTTTAAAAAATATTTTTGTTTCAAGTAACCGATCAATTAACTAAATTTTTGAATTGCCAAACAGAAACTGAATCAAAAATCAAATTTCTTTTGGTTCGGAAAATCGAACTATTTTTTTTAAAGTTTCTTTATTTAACTGATTTTTCGATTTAGTTTTTCAGTTTTAGAGTTTATTCTCACCCTAGTAATATATATTACCTCAAATCAGCCTTATAGGTACTCATAATTCAAATTGAGTGATGATATATATCTTATAACAAGACATCTCTTAAGTTAATGTCTTGCTTTAGCAAAAATTAATACGTTTTATGACTCAAAATGACTAAATTTTCAATAGTTATATTTAGTTATCAAATACAAAATGTTAACATTCCTCAAGTATAGTCGACATAAACAAAAATGACACTCTAATTAAATCAACGCAATCCGTAAAGACGTAAGCATGATTTTAGCATCATGAAATATTAATTATAAAAATATAATATTACACGATTAATGAGTTGTAATGTGGCTATACTATTCAATCATATTATTTTTTTAAAAAATTTAATATATAATAATATAATATAATATAATTGACATGAGACACACACACATATCCATAATACGTTGTGTTTTCCAAACCATATTAAAAAAATTTCTTATAACAACAATCTTACATCCAAATTACTCATGACTTTAGCCTATGGATCCTTTATTATGCGGGCGGAAGTTGAAGTGGTATGGATCATGCTGATTAATAACTTTTTAATAATTTTTTGGTGAAAAATGCTTTTTGAAAGAATTTTGGTTTTTTTACTTGATAAAAACATATTTAAGATATTTAGTAAATTGACTTTTTATAATGACTTTTTACCTTTAAAAAGTCATTTTCAAATAGCTAATTTCAACAGCTTTTGTGATTAGGTTTTTATTTGTCTCACATTTTTTGAGAAACAACTAATTTTACCAAAAACTTTTTATGAAAGCAATTAAATGCAAACAACTAATATAAACAACTAATCCAATTCTATAAAAAAATAGATAACTAATCCAATCAACCAATAATCTATGTTTATGTTATATATAAAGGCAAGAGTGACTTTGTGCTGTATAAATTTGTGTTTACCATATTTACCCTCTTTTAGCTTAATTATAAGAATAAAAGAGTCATATTTTTTTATACAATCATTTCATTGTCTCTCTCACCCTCTCACGTTAGTTTTCACAAATCAGTTTCCACAATCTCTCAACTACCTCCTTCACCTTTGCATTACTTTATTCCTCCCAACCCTCTCCCATACCCTCTCTAATCTCTCTCTGTCTAAACTCCTCCGGTGAGAAAGCTCCAACATCAAATTCACATTGATCCGCAAAATCAAATTTGCACAGCCATAAGTTCTAATATCAAATTAAAAAAATTAACACAAGCTTTAATTATTTACCCCTTTAGATCTCCTTATTCCCAACATCCTTTTCATCGCTCATCTAACACATATACTTTGTCTCTCTTTTCTCTCTCATGCCATGCCTTCTTTTTCTACTTTGTTTGCTCGCCGACTCCCCTACTCTGTACTTCTTTTGAGTATGGCCACCGACCTAATACTTTCTCTATGCTCTCTAAAGCAGATCTATCTTAAAGCAAGAGGTAGTCGGAGAGCAAGAGGTCGTCAAAGAGCAAAAGCAAGCCGAAGAATAAGAGCAATAACGAGCCAACGAGGAAGATGGAAAGTGAGAGCTGGAGAGATAGAGCCCAGAGATGCCAGAGAACAAGCTAGAGAGAGGGGATCCCAGAGCAGAGATCAAGATAGAGGGGTGAATGAGGGATTGAGGGCAGTACTGGATCAGGAGCAAGGAGGCTAAATGAATCTTAGCTAAATTTTACAATATCCTATTAAAACTTTACCCAATGTGACTTAAATGAAATACTTTTAATTGTCTAATTAGATTCAAACGCTCCCCTTTATCCCAAAAAAATTCTGTGATTACTTTTTTTTTCTTGGAAAGTTTCCTAATTAAATCTTGTTATCACCCGAAAATAATCCGTGCGTCAGTTGTGCAAATGGACGATTGACTTTCTCAATATATGGGCAAACAGGGATGAGAGATGAGCACGTAAAATTGATTTCTAAAAAGCCAAAAAGAGCGATGAGTGGAGGCTTGTGATGTGACTAGTTAATTAAGAGATTAAGTTGAATTAGAGAATTGAACAATTTGATAAAATTGATTTTTTTATAGCAACAATAATAGCAACCATATCTTTCATACATAAATCACTACTACAAAACAGCAGATTAGCGACGGAATATTAGTTATTAGCGACGGAATTTCGCCATTAGCGACGGAATTAGCGACGGAACAGTTCCGTCGCTGAAAGCGAGTCGCTAAATATCAGCGACGGACATTTTCAAGTCCGTCGCCAATTAGCGACGGATTGGCGACGGAATCTAGTTCCGTAGCCGATAGAAATTAGCGACGGAAAGTATTCCGTCGCTGATTTAGCGACGGAAAGTATTCCGTCGCTGATTTAGCAACTGAAGTAGGCGACGGACATCCCACATTTCCGTCGCTAAATCAGCTGACGGAAATGGGGTGGCTTCCGTCGCCGATAGCCGTATTAGCGACGGAATTTCCCCATATTCCGTCGCTAAGTTCCGTCTCTAAGTGGTAGAGACCGTCGCCGATCCGTCGCTGTTACGTGAAAAATTTTGTATATTATTTGCCAATTATTCGTCATCCTAGTACAGAATATTGTGAATGGATATACAAATCCACCATTCACATATGTGACACTTACATTTGGCATTTACATATGCCGGCCACAAATAATTCATCAAAGTTGGATATACAAATCCAACTTACATATTCAACATCATCAACAACCATAATATAGTTAAAACAAATTTGTAAATAGTTCGCAAAGTGATGATTACCAATATATACAAAAGTTCACATTTGAATTCACTCATCCTCTTCCTCATCCTCTTCCTCTTCCTCTTCCTCTTCCTCTTCCTCTTGTGGTTGTGGTGGTCGACGGTGCGATCCGGATGCTTGCTGAGACTGCAGAAATTCATTCATACGTGCTATTGGCTCAGTGAGCTGTCGACCTGTGCCTTCGAATGCCGATTTTGTAACTCAAGCAGCCGGCAATGCTCAATCCAGTGATGTACCTCGGAATTTAAATTATGCACTATTGCTCTCCATTACGAGTCATCTATAGTAGAAGGTTTCGGTGATTTGAAGGACATTGTTGGTTTCAAGTTTCTAGCCTCGGATCCAAATCCATAAATGCGACCTTTCTTGTTCGCATTTGCTTTGACCCACAACTCTTGTTGTGAAGGGGTGGATACATGATCCTCGGAAGAGTTGGGGTCATCATTGGAAGTTTGAGTGGGTTGAGTGTTTTGCAACTCTTCCCACTCTTTTTGAAACTTCTCCCGAATATAATATAAATATTTTAGGCATGTAAATATAATGAGTTGTTAACGAAAACAATAGATAGAAAAATATGCGGAATTCATATATACGGTTACTCACGTAAATGGCCTTGGATTTTTTGTCCACCCATTCGTCCTTTTTTGTTTTGTGCGTGCGTGCAAATAGTTGGCTCGGTAGAGGCTGAACTCCTTTAAGCTCCTTCATCTAAAATTGAAAACAAGTTAGTAGAGAATCAATTCACCAATATGAACATGTTAACGAGTTGCATGCGTAATCAATAAGAAAGGGGTACGTACAAATCGCCGCTTATGCTCCGTCATAGGGATTGAGCCACACGTATGGAGTGATGAACCAAGTCCCCCCGATCAGCATGACGGTTTTTCCGAGCTTGCTCGCGAGAACTTCTTGTACTCAGCGGTTTCCCAATATTCGAGCAACTCGCGCCGATAGTTGTCACCCAACCATTTCGGCTTCTTCTTAGTTTTCCTCGCCTTGAGCATGAAGTCCTTCAAGCGATCACTGCCTTTCTTTTCAAAATTTCTTCCGATTTGGACTTCATGGGTTGGGGACCACGTGAAAAATTTCTATATAAATAAAAACGTCGTTTATACGTTATGAAATTAAAATATAATGTTCGAACATGCACAATAAGTGATTGTGTTATCCGAACTGGAGAAAACTAATGATGTGTCATTACCTTAAACTCATAAAACCATTGATCACGTTGTGATCGAGGGACTTTACCCCATGTAGGCCAACCTCCATCGTATTTGCTTTGGAAGATGTGGGAAATCGTACCCACAACTTTGTCAATGGGGTAGAACCTAATCAATTCAACATATAAAATAGTTAGTTCAACTAATAACTAATATGCTTATTTTATTTTATTATTTATTATCACACTCACCCTTCACCATCCGGCTCAATTCGGATTTTTCTCGTGCTGCTAGCGCTACTTGATTGAAGACAAGGATCCTCGTTCTTGGTATCAGTTGGTCCTTTATTTGTAGGCATTTGTGGTGGCCGTTGTTCGGAACCAACGTGGATGCGTGGTACATTATTTGTACCATATTGTTGATATGTATATGTACTCGAACGGGTTTGAGTACATATGGGGTTGCTCGAGAATATGGAGGGTTTAGAAAGAAAGGCCCACCCGAGTGGGTTTTGCATGTGTGGGACATTTGGGAGTTGGAAAAAGGGAGGGTTGGGAATAAATGACCCCCCAATGGAGTTTGGTTGTGAGGGGAGTGTGGAGATAGTGTTCCACCGGCAGGAGTTTGAAGGTTCCGAGGGTTTTGAGAGGGGGTAGAAGTGCCGACATCATTACCTTCCCCATCGATAGAGGTGTTTCTAGCCCTTCCCCGAGTAGCTGATCTTTTGGTTCTGCCTCTACCTCTCTCCATTTTTTGTACATAAACAAGTAATTCACACTATTAGTAAACATCCAACGGTTCAAGTGATTTCATATAGAACAACATACAAACAATAGTAAACATATGCACATGTAAGCGTTAGATATAAATCGAAGCATGTGAATAAAGTACGCTTCAATGGTTTCACCTTCAGTACATTAACAAGAATTCATTCGATTACAACATATTGATAGAGGTGCAACTTAACTTCATCGGGATCCTTATACTTCCGATTTCCGCATTTGCGACATGGACACCTATATTGTTGATTATGCACAAATTCCGATTGGCTTCTAGCATGTGCATCAAACTCCTCAACCCCGTCTAAAAACTCTTGTCTATACCCAACTCTACCGGGTAATAACCTACGATACATCCATCTACGATGCGTAGGCCCGTCCATATATATTCCGATTGAAATTTAACAATTTATTACATTATTAGTTAAAAATACCAACACATGGAGATGGTATATGATAACATATTTTCTATAACGAACATAATCTATATATAACCATTATGCATCTATAAAATTTTTTAATATACATAGATTTCTATAAATTTTATATTTTACTCTTCAATATTTATTTCATAATTAAAGTAATCATACCTAATTAGCATAAATAAACTCATATACATATAATTACACTAATCATACAAGTAAAGCAATCATACCTATAAGCATACCTAATTAGCGTCAAGAACCTCACACAAATAAACAACAAACAATTACGCATATATAAATCAAAAACACCATTTCCCTCAACTTCAACAATAATGTCCCACATATCCTACACAATTGCACATTTGTCTATTCAAATTCATCCACAATCAACATTAATTTCCACCAAATTACATATATTCGTCAATTTCAGACTTACATTTTTTAAACCCTAAATTTAACTTCAATAACATTTATAATCCATAAAGAACCCAATTGCACAGTTTTCTATTCAAATTCATCTACAAACAACATTAATTTCCACTAAATTACATGTATACGTTAATTTCAAGTTACAATGTTCAAAACCCTAAATTTAACTTCCATAACATTTACTCCACAAACAACACAATTGCACATTTTTCTTCTCAAATTCATTCACAAACAACATTAATTCCCACCAAAGTACGTATATTCGTCAATACCAAGTTATATTTTGTAAAACCCTAAATTAAACTTCAATAACATTTACTCCTTAAACAACACAATTTCACAATTTTCTTCTCAAATTCATTCACAAACAACATTAATTTCCCACAAATTACATATATTCATCAATTTCAATATCAATTTTGTAAAACCATAAATCTACAAAAATCAACACAAAAATACCTCAAATTTATGGGCGGCACCGGCGGCGGCACGAGCCGCGACTGGCGCAGCGGCGGCGGTTGGTCGGTGGCGTCCTCCACCCAGCGGCAGCGGCGGCGGTGCAGGGTCGGGCGAAACGAAGCCGAGAGCGGTGGTGTTTCAGCCTTCGGGGTCCCGAATCGGCGGCGGCGAGGAGGCGGCGGCAACAGGCGACGGCGGCGTGCCTAGTCGCCGGCGGTACCGGCTGATGGCGGTGGTGTCGCGGATGATTGCTCTTGCTCTCGCTCTCGGTCTCGGTCTTGCTCTCGCTCTCTCTGTTGGTTTGCGAAATCCAGAGCCGGCCGACGCCGGTTCTGGATTTATTCGTAATTAGCGACGGAACGATCCGTCGTCTGTTCCGTCGCTAATTACAAAATTGTCGAGTAGCGACGGAATATTCCGTCGCTAATTAGTACAGCTTAATTTTTTTTTCCTTTCGGGGATTTTGTACTGTACTGAATTACCATTCCGTCGCTACTCCGTCGCGGAGAACAAAACAGCGACGGAAGTTATTTTCCGTCGCTAATCCCGTCGTTGTGTGATCCAGGTGTTATTTTTTGTCGGTGTCCGTCGCTGATTCCGTCGCTACCTGGCGACAGATTGGTTTCCGTCGCTATTTCCGTCGCTATTTTTTAGTTTTGTAGTAGTGAATAAAAATGACAAGATTTCAAATATTGTAAATATATTTATTTCTTGTTCATCGCGCTAAGGGCGATACTTAACAAAATTGTAATTTTATATAGGTCTATGTATATAGAAAGAGGAGAGTGAGTTAGGTTAGTAAAAATAATTTTAATTGAGATAAATTACTAATATAAAATCACTTTAAAAGAATTATTAAAATTAAAATTAAAATATATTTAAAATAATATAAAAGAGAATTAACTTGAAATAATTTGTTTGAATTCAAACAATTCTTTTGTTGGCTCAAATCAAATTGTTGGCTCAAACTAAATATTTTACCCCTTTATTGTTATGTCTAGGTTGTGCTTCGCATTTGTAAAACAAAAACTCATTGTCATTGAGATCTATGTTAAAAGCACACCGGTATATTTTAATTTTATTATTAAAATCTCCTTATTTTCATGGTGATATTTTCCATTTAACACTACTATAAGAATCACTTTTAACTACGGTTAAAAATGACATTTAACTACAGCTTAACCAGCATCGTGTATGTGAGTGTCATTGTATGTACCAGCTTTGGCTACGGTTTTGAACTCGTAGTCATAGGTCCCTATATGACGTTAGATGGAAAAACCATAGTCATAACCTTATCTATGTGATAAACCGGAATTTTACGTGCTTTTCCATTCTCTTATTGGCTAATTTCGACACTTCAAAGGCCCTCTCTCCTAAATTCTTATTTGATTTCGCTTACTTTCTTCATTTATGATTAAAGTGTGCGAATTTCTATGTTTTGAGGTAATCCCGCCTTTTATGATGAAGAATACGTCTTTCAAAGTGCTAAGGAAAAGAGCGGGAGGCCATAGAAGGTCGGAGAGCGAAGAAAGAGGTCAAGCCAAGCTAGCACGAGTTGTAGCACTGGCCGTGCTTGAAGAAAAGAAGGAAAGCGGACCTAGCACGAGTCGTGTCTGAAGCGTAAGAGGTCAGCACGAGCCATGCTAGGAATTCGAAAATCAATCGAAGGCGCCGTGAGCTTGCACGGGTTAAGCACGGTTTCAGCACAGGCCATGCTAAGAATTTGAGATTTAATTGAAGAAGCCGTGAGCTTGCACGGGTGCAGCACGGGTTCAAGATCGGTCGTGCCAATCGGCAGCTTACGTTTTTCGCATCTTTTATTCCGGAACTGTCATTTTTCTCGGGAGACTTTTGATGCTTCGTTTCTAAGCTAGTTTCTCTCTATGTTTAAGCACTTATTTTCCATTGTTAAGGGATCAAAGCTTGGAGTTATTTTCATTTAATCGCAAGTTAATTCAAGTTTACGGTATTGTCATTCTTTTCTCTACTTTTATCTTTCATTCTTTTTGATATTCTTCTCTTAGTTTGCTGTCACATGTCATGAATATGTGTGGCTAAATTTCCAACTTAGGTTGGGGATTTTGCCACTAATATGCTAGTTTAATCGTAATTGATGCTTTGATGCTAATTTGCAATTGTTTGATGAATTTTCGACTTGTTGATACTTGTGAATTGGTGTGAGGTTTGAGAGAATCCTACCTTTATTGTTTTTTGGGAATTGAGTAGACTTTGAGAGAAGAGGCTTAGTTCTACTTCAACTTGTTGGATGATAACAATTTAGATATGAGAATAATTTAGGTTGTTATTAAGGGAAGAGTCGATAACTTTGTAATTCTCTGGTTTTGATTGTGTGAGAACAACAATTAATTCAATTGAGTTAGCTTAATGACCTTTGAGAGAAGGCTTAGGTGGTCTCGAACTGCATCGATTCCCTAGTTCATCGCAATTGTGAATAGTGTAGAAGCATGTGATGAAGATTGTTGGCATGTTAATTTGGTAAACCCCGCCTAAGGTTTTCTTTACCTAATTTCGTTTTTAGTGTTTGCGTTATCAACCAAATCTGAATTGTGCTTTTGCTTAGTTCATAAGGACATTGACCTTAGACTTGTAAGAGACCTAGCTCCTCGAGATCGACAACCGTACTCTCATTAGTACAACAACACTATGATACTATAGGAATCACTTTTAACTACGGTTAAAAATGACATTTAACTATGGTTAACCGGTGTCGTGTATGTGGGCGTCGTTGTATGTACCAGGTTTGACTACGGTTCAATGGTTCGGATGAAGAAACCATAGTTATAAGCTTATTTATGAAGACGGTTCCTTCATATGAACTGTCGTCATAGGCCTTCCTATTTAGAAATATTACAAGCACCTATGACGACGGTTCGGAAGAAGGAATCATCGTCATAGGCTCCAACCAGACCTTTTTCCTACAGCTTTGCCTTAAGAACCGTAGTAATAAGTCTGATTTTTAAAAATAATTTTTCTCGTGTTTGCTTGTCCTCTATACACTACAAAAATCATATACAAACACATATACAAACCACATCCAATACAGTCATCACTGAATATATACAAATCAACATACTCATCACATTTTGTATATGGTACATGATAAGTGCCATATTTTCATTAGATTTCAAAGGAGGTTATTTGTCATTTTTGGGGATTTATATTCATATTTATGTACTTTATGCCCCATTTATGCTTTACACTCGGGTTTTGCGTTTTTAGTTTGTTTCGCAACTCCTTAGTGATTTGGACTTGATTTGTAGTCATATTTTTGGTCCAAAGCTATTTTGATTCTATGTTTCTAACTTCCTTATTGAAAGAGCTTTGCAATGACATATTATAAGCTCAATTCGTTGAGGAACGGAAAAATATGAGCCCGAAAGTAAGAAGGGTACGGTAACCGATACTTCTTTAGTCTCCGAATCATGTTTTTTCCACAATTACAAAGAAAGAATAATGATGAAAGAATTAGAAACTAGACTTGATGAGCTTTTCGGCAAATCAATAATTGAATCATTTGGAAATCGGATGAGCAAGTTATGATTGAATCAATTTGACGCATGCCTTCCAAAGCAACCAACACGAGCAACCCGTGTCTACCGATACGACCCTTGTTGGAGGTCGAGCCTTTGCATTGAGAACAAGTGGGCCTTGTCCATTGACATGTCCTGTTTTCATTGTTTCCATCAAGAACTGGCGTTCCAGCAGCCACACGGCCCGTTTTGGTTGTAATTTCGCCGAGACGCTTCGGTTTTGACGGTTTGGCCTTTGATTGCTTCATAATTGTGGATTTAAGCTGATTTTCATCTGATTTTGTGGCATCCATTCCTAAGTTCATCCTTCACCACTCATCCATTGCCATTATCGTACCTTCATTCATCCACATCAAACTAAAGGCATTTTTGAAGAATTGAAGAAGGCATTTGAAGCAATTACGGGATTTCCATCCGAAGTCAAGAGATTCAAGTGGAGTTGTTCAAGTCTTTCAATCCTGATTCTTCATTCTTGGTGTTGAGGTTTGATTACCATGTATTGGATTTTTATTAATTTTTCAATAACAATGTGTGAGTAGTTTTAGTTTATCTAGGGATTTGTATTCGAAACAATGTTGTTTGATTAGGCTTTCATAATTTATGCTTGAATTCTAATATTGAATCAATAGATGGTTTTTTTAGCATGCTTATGAGTATTTTCAAGGCCTAGAATACTTGTGATTAGAGATTAATGTGTGAAGTACTTGAAAAGTGAAATGAATTAATTCGACAACCAACCATTCTACCTAATTTATGAAATTTGAGAAAAGAATAGTAAATTAGGGGATTACTTTGATAATTTGAAATCTTCAACTTTGATTAACTTGAAAGGCATACGAAAGTTGTTTGTTAGGTTACATAAAGCAATTCTATTAATCATCAAAAGAATGATTGCACAAATTATGTTTAAATAATCAAACTCATTGTTAGGAAAGCAAATCCATAGATATTTTTATCCATTAATTTAATTCCAGATTAATTTTCTAAATTTTAATATTTAGAATTAGTTTAGTAAAGAACCAATTCCAAAAATATGATTAGCTTAACAATTGAGTTCAGTGGTCGGTTTAGTGCGTTGCTAGATCGAGTCTTTGTGGGATCAACCTTGACTAGTTACAATCATACACCATGCGATTGTGGCCTATCATGTTTTTGGTGCCATTGCCAGGGACTCTATCTTTAGTAGCCATTAGACGAATACTCTCAAATTGACTAAGTGTTTTATTTTCTTTTTCTGTTTTGATTGCGTTGGTAGTTTTGTTTTTGTTCTTGCTAGGTTTTCTCTCCTTGCATGAAAAAAGCTCAATTATTTGATTTTGATCCTGAAATTGAGCAAACCTTTCGCTCTAGATGGAAGAAGGAAAGGCTAGAGAAGTATATAAAGAAACAAGAAGTAGACTCCAAGCAAAAGCCCAAGATGGCCGAGGAAGAAAGAAGGACTTTTAGGCAATATGTTACACATAATGTCACCAATCCGCCGACGGCCATCAATGTTCCAAATGTGTCGGCAAACAACCTTGAGTTGAAGAACTCCCTTATTAACTTGGTGAGAGATGCTCCTTTCCATGGCCTCCCCAATGAAGACCCCAACAGGCACCTTCGCATTTTTCGCCAAGCTTGTGACACTTTCAAGGCGAACAGGGCTTCACTCGGATGCAATCAAGCTGCGATTGTTTCCATTCTTGCTTGAAGGAAGGGCATGGGAGTGGCTAGACTCTTTTCGGCGAATTCCATAAACACCTTTGATCAACCTCGCAATTGCTTTCTTGGAAAAGTACTTCCCACCAAGCAAGTTGACTAGTTTGAGGAACCAAATTTCCACCTCTGTCCAAGAGCCGGATGAGACATTATATGATGCATGGGAAAGGTTCAAGGGTCTTATTCGCCAATGCCCTTAACGTGGATTTGAGCCACGGGTCTCCATTCATGCTTTCTACAATGGGGTGGATGATCAACCGAGAGCTACCATCTTTGAGGCGTCCGGAGGAAACATTATGAGCGAGTCCGTTGATGAGCTCCACTCCTTGATCGAGCAAATGGCGCTGATAGCTTTCAATGGTCCAAGTCATATTCTAAGAGAATGAGAGGTAAGCTCGATGTTGATACGGTTTCTATCTTTTCTCGCTAAGATTGATGCTATTACTCAAAAAATGGACCGTTTCAATGTGAATGTTGTCCCTCCCCTTCCATGTGCTTCATGTAGTTCTTATGAGCATGAGACTTTGTTTTGTCCTATGAGTATGGCTAGCAATGGACCAATCGACCGAGCCAATTTTATTAGCAACCCGAACCCAAGGCCAAACTTTGACCCCATCTCAAATTTCTATAACCCAGGATTAAGATATCACCCTAATTTTTCCTACTGGAATAACAATCCCATGGGTTAACAACAAGTCCAAAGACTACCCGCCCCTAGATTTCAAAGACCTACCCGGACACATGTGCCCCAAAAGTCTAACTTGGAGGTCATGATGGAAAGCATGCTTTTGGCCCAATAAAAGATGAGATTATAAAGCAATTGGTTACAAAAGTTAAAATTTTAGCCACTCATAATAAAATGCTTGAAACTTAGATTGCTAGCTAAGCTAGAGCTTCCTCTAGCCCTCCAGGTAAGCTTCCTAGCCAACCCGAGATTAACCCTAGGGAGCAATGTAATGCCATAATTTTGAGGAGTGGGACATAATTGGTAGGGCCTAAGGGTGCTAGTAATGAGCATGTGGCCATTCATGTTCAAAATGAGAATGTTGAGAATGATGTGAGTGATTTGCATGATGCTATGAATGAAGAGGTGTCTACACCCTCCAATGAGCACTTGGTTGATGTTGTTGTGCAAAATGAGAATGAGACTCCTAATGACCAAACAAAAATTCCCCAAAGAATTTGTACACCACCTTTACCATTCCCACAAAGAATAGTTAAGGTTAAGCTTTATATGCAATTTGGGAAGTTTTTGGAGATGCCTAAGAAATGTAATATGAACATCCCTTTCATTGATGCTTTGATTCAAATGCCCTTGTATGCTAAATTTTTGAAAGAGATCCTCTCCAAAAAGCGGACATTGAATGAGCATGAGACTTTCGCATTGAGTGAGGAGTATAGTGCGGTGGTCCAAAATAAGCTTCCCGAAAAGCTTGAAGACCCGTGGAGTTTTTCCATCCCATGCCTGATTGGGAATGTGTCCATAGATCAAGCTTTATGTGATTTGGGGTTGCTATATTCTTTATATAAGAATTTTGACTTAGTAAGTTGAGGTCCACCACCATTTCTCTCCAATTAGCGGATAATTTTGTGACATATCGTTTGGGTATTTTAGAGGACATTCCCGTCAAAGTAGGTGATTTCTTTGTACTTGTGGATGTTTTAATTCTTCATATGGTTGAGGATACCCGCATCCAAATCATTCTTGGGAGGCCTTTCTTGGCTACTTCTTGGTGTAAGATTGATGTGAAAGAAGGCGGATTAACCTTTGATGTGGGGAGCATCACGCTGAATTTGAATTTTTTAATAAACATTATCTTTCCCCTATTTCGTTGAATGTTGTAGTGTTGAGATGACTGATGAAGTGACATGTGATAAATCTTTGCATGAAGGACATGAACTTGTCAATGCTAATGTGGTAGAGGTTGACAAATTTCCTCCACCAACATTTGACTAGGGTATGTCCTATGTATTTAATGAAGTTTGTCTCAATGAGTGTATTAGGTTGAAGCTTTCTTTGGTTGATGCTCCATGCATTGGAGCTCTTGATTTGGACCTCAATTTGAAGGTCAAATTTGATGGTGGCCCAACCGATGGTGACCGCCCACGACGAGAGTGATCCTTGATAAGGCTATATGGAGGTACCTTCTTTTACAAGAGTTCGATTTCAAAGTCCGTGACAAAGGAGAAACGTTTCTTGAGAAGTCCCCTTTCCTTCCGGTTTATCATCTTGCCTTAGACGGATGATTGGAGTTGGGTTTATCTAATGACCTTAAAGAAACGCTGCTTGGGAGGCAAACCAAGGTGATTTCTTTCTTTTTTTTTTTTAATTTTTAGGTAGTTTGCATTTTACATAAAAGCTACCATTATATGCACTTGAAGAGTGATTCTTCTTTTTCCTCCCATCACATTTATTCTTAATTGTATTGAGGGCAATGCTTTGTCCTAGCATGGGGGAAGGTTTTGCATTCATGTGGTGCATGAAGAATGATGTATGTAGTTGCATTTGCATCCATATAGTTGCATGTAGTTGCATTTACTTTAGTTTAGCTTTCTTTTATTTATCTTCTGTCTTTAGTTTCATTTTGTGATTTCTAGGTTTTGCATTTGCATTGACAATATGATAGAGGCATTCAATTGTTGATTTTCTAAGTTATATGAGCCAAAAAAACCACCCTTTCTTGTATGAATTCCACTTTTAACCCTTTTTTAGACTTGACTACTCTTTTTGATTGAACCTATAAGTCTTGGCCAAATACATTTCTCCTACCCTTACGCCATTGCTTGAAGTGTTTTGCGTGTGATATGGGTTGATCATGGTAAATTTTGTAGTTTGGTTGAGGGGAGATAGTTATAAAATTCAATTCTTGAACTTTTTCTCCACTTGTGTAGTTTCATTTGGGTTGGTAATTGGAGACTTACTTAGTATTTATAAATTTGTTTGTTTTGCCATTCACAAAAAGAAAAAAATTGAAAAAAAAGAGAAAAAGATGAAAAAAATCAGAAAAAGAATAAAGTGTTACGGCATTAGCTTGTGTAGATTTAAGGTGGTTTCAATGAGTTTTTTCGGGTTTATTTTGAATGTTTATGAGTGGTTAGTTTTGTATGTATGAGATATTTGATGAGTTAGCTCCAAGTTTGGCTTTTAGCTCCACTTTATCCAAATAATTTTTCACTCCTACCCTTGACCCCTAGCCTCGGTACAACCCTTGAAAAGACCTCTTGATTGTCATTTGCATTTGCATACCCCTAGTGGAAAGTTGAGATTCTTTGCAAGCATATGGTAGATTGTTTATTTGGTGAGAGTATTGAGAGAATTTTCATTGTTATATAGTTTCAAACATATGAGAGGAGTGTTTCCACTTCCCTAAAGTGAGGTTTGCTATTAATCTTTCTAGTTTTATACTTATACATGCGCCAACTTGCTATCATTGGAGATTAAGGGTGATTGATTTAATCTTGATTGTGTGATCCATAGAAATCTTTTCAAAAACTTCCCTCTTACTTGTGCTTAATGGTTTTCATCACTTTCGGGCTATTCTTGGTTAAACTTAGATGTTAGAGAATTCTACCGGTGCTTACATGAGGAGGGTGTGTAAATAGATTTTTCTTTTTCATCTTGAGTCTTTTTATTTTCCTTTTGATTTTGTTTTTTTTTTTAGTCTTATACTTGCTTGGGGACAAGCAAGGTTTAAGCATGCGGAACTTTGATAAGTGTCATATTTGCATTAGATTTCAAAGGAGGTTGTTTGTCATTTTTGGGGATTTTATATTCATATTTATGTACTTTATGCCTTATTTATGCTTTGCACCTATGTTTTGCGTTTTTGGTTTGTTTCTGCAGTTTTCTAGTGATTTGGACCTGATGTTTAGTCATATTTTCGGTCCAAAGATATTTTGATTATATGTTTCTACCTTCCTTATTGAAAGAGCTTTCTAATGACATATTATAAGCTCAATTCTATTGAGGAACAGAAAAGATATGAGCCCGAATGTAAGAAGGGTGCGGAAACGGATACTTCTTTACTCTCTTAACAATGTTTTTTCCCACACTTATGAAGAAAGAATTAGAAATTAGACTTAATGAGCTTTCCAAGCAAATTAAGAATTGCATCATTTGGAAATTGGACGAAGAAGTTATGATTGAATCAATTTAACGCATGCCTTCCAGACAAGCGACACGGGCAGCCCGTGTCTACCGACACGACCCGTGTTGGAGGTCGGAGTCTTTGCATCGAGAACGAGTGGGCCGTGTCCATTAAGACGACCCATTTTTATTGTTTCCGTCAAGAACCGGCATTCCAGCGATCTCGACACGGGCAGCCCGTGTCGAGCGACACGGCCCGTGTTGGCTGTAATTTTTGCCGAGACGCTTCGATTTTGACGGTTTCGACATTTGATTGCTTCATAATTGCGGATTTAAGTTGATTTTCGTCTGATTTTGAGGCATCCATTCCTGAGTTCATCCTCCACCATTCATCCATTGCCATTGTCCTACCTTCATTCATCCACATCAAACTAAAGGCATTTTTGAAGAATTAAAGAAGACGTTTGAAGTAGTTGCAGGATTTCCATCCGAAGTTGAGAGATTCAAGTGGAGTTCTTCAAGTCTTTCAATCCTGATTCTTCGTTCTTGGTGTTGAGGTTTGATTACCATATATTGGATTTTTATTAAGTTTTCAGTAACAATGTGTAAGTAATTTTAGTTTATCTAGGGATTTGCATTCCGAAACAATGTTGTTTGATTAGGCTTTCATAATTTATGCTTGAATTCTGATGTTGAATCAATAGGTGGTTGTGTTTAGCATCCTTATGAGTATTTTCAAGGCCTAGAATACTTGTGATTAGAGATTAATGTGTGAAGTATTGAAAAATGAAATGAATTAATCCGACAACCAACCATTCTACCTAGTTTATGAAATTTGAGAAAAGAATAGTAACTTAGGGGATCACTTTGATAATTTGAAATCTTCAACTTTGATTAACTTGAAAGGCATACGAAAATTGTTTGTTAGGTTAATTAGAGCAATTCCATTGAGCATCAAAAGATCGGTAGAATTTTGTGATTATCGATCCTTGATTCATTTGAAAGAGTGATTGCACAAATTATGTTTAAATAATCAAAACTCATTGTTAGGAAAACAAATCCAGAGATGTTTTTATCCATTGATTTAATTCTAGATTAATTTCCTAAAATTCTTTTATTTAGAATTAGTTTAGTAAAGAACCAACTTCAAAAATCTTATTAGCTTAGCAACCGAGTAGAGGGCTAGTTTAGTGAGTTGCTAGATCGAGTACTTGTGGGATCGACCTTGACTAGGTACAATCATACACCGTACACTTTCGGCTGTCAGTATAAGACGAGTGTAAAAATATATAATACCGATGTATATATACCTATAATTGTATGACTACTAAAATCACAAATTTGACCAATCAAATAATGAAGAATAACCGTAAACCTATTTCTTTATACGATTATATATAAACTGTGCCCAACCTTGTTTTAACTCGTTGATCACTTCATCTCGTATAAGGTGTGGGTGGCATCTTTCCTAGGAAATATTGTAATCAATATTGTAAAAGACATATTAATTAGGTCAAGTGTAAGAGTGTTAATCAAGCTGAAAAAGAATATAATCAATTACAAGTGCAAGTATACCTCTTTGATACTAGAAATTAAATCGAGTTTGGTCACAATCTCTTTCATGTATTGCAGAGTGTAGAAGTCGCATTCCATGTTCCCTGGTTGTATATGACACTACAATAATAAAATACGTTGCCAGCACATAGAGAATTAACTAGTACTTTATGTAGCTAGCAAGTAATATGAAATGAAAAACAATTAAAGTAGATTCTAATAAACAAGAGAATCTCATCTTCACGGGGACAATTATGGCTCCGATTTTTTCGGGAGTTTGTCTTTGACACCTCTGCCATAATAATAACAGACTAGAACACTATATTGGAAAAATAAAATTCAAGTTAGACATACCATTGAACGATTAATAATTAACAACGAGTATAAAATGATTAAAAGTATGAACTCACGCCTCGAAGATGTTCTTGATATCTTCCCTCACGTCACAACCTAGAGGATCAAGCCGGTAGACGATATTAGCCCTTAGATATAGGGCAACAAGCATCCAATTGTGGCTACATAACCACAAATAACACATTTTCATATAAGTATGTATAACATCATATAAAAACTTCATTTAATTAGTTCATTATTTGTACACTTACCTCTCATTGAACGCCGCCAAGTATCATGTTTTATCCTCCGCGAGTATCTTTCATGACATTGAAGTTATAGGTGACACGGTCTTCACGATTCTCCCCAACACCTTGAATAATGGAAGAGTTCGAAACCGAACGAAGTCCTTTCCAATCTCGTGCGGTGTTCGGTACAAATATTACGTCATTTATACCCTTATTTACTTAGTTTTTGACTTGTAAAATAATTTAATTTTAGGATTTTTACTTGTTTTTCTTACTTTTGTAGGTAATAAATCAAATCGAGACAATAGCAAAAAATTTGAGCCAAAAAGGAAGCAAAACGAGCAAGATAATGGTGTGCACAGGGGCGAGTGCAACTTCGCACAGCTGTGCAAAAGTCACACAGGAGGCAGTGCAGAAGTCGCACAGCTGTGCGAACCGACCGAAGCTATTCGAAGTCGCACGGGAGCCCGTGCGGAACTCTGCACGGCCGTGCAACTTCCCGGTTTCGATTTTTCTCGCTTTTACATGTTATAAAAGGATAATTTTTGTTCTAATTCCTGGGAGGCTGCGTTTTTAGGGTTTTTAGGGACCTCTTAGGGTTCTTACTTAGCCAAAATAAAACCCCATTAGGAGGAGATTAGTGTAGAGATTTGTATAAGATTTTGGGATTCAAGCCTTCAATTTCAATTCAAGCATAAGTTTTCTCTTTCTCTCTTCTCCTTTACTTCTAGTTTAATACTTTGATTGATTAATTTAGTTTCAAGATTCAATTTTTATTAGTCTAGATGTTAATTATAGTTAGATTTATTACTTGTTTTCATGCTTGAGTTTAATTATCTAGTTTATGTTCTTGTTCAAGTCGGTTTATGTTAGTTTGTTCTTTAGTGTAGTTTTTATTTTTGTTTCATGTTTTAATGTCAATTAGTTGTTAAAGTTGATTGCTTTGGTTGTGGTTAGCCTTCCTAATGGATAATTAATCTTGTTTAGGCCTTAACCCAACTAGTTTATGCTTGTTGTTTGGGATTGTTTCTCATGCCCACCACGTGTTCGATGAAATGCCCGAAAGGGATTTTCATCTTGATTTTTGGGTAATTGGTCTATCACCGAAAGGTGGAGTCAATTTACTAGCGTGGGTAAAGAGGATAGTCGGGATTTTGGCATGAAAATAGCCCGAATCCTAGCTAGGTCCATAGGTTGCTTCTCTTGTAGTCGAATTGGATTAACCCCACGAAATTAGGTGGTTAGAACAATTAGATTAGCTCATGACCCTCGAAAGTGTAGCTTGAGTGGCCTTTGATGGTGCAACCGATCACTCCTAAATGCTTGCATAGACTTGGTTAGGTGTAGGCTTGTCTTGATTAGTTAGTTTATTAAGTGGTAAAATCACAACCTCGAGTATTTTATTTTTGTTACTTTCTAGATTAGTTTAATCACCATATCTACCTCATCCGTGTTGATTCGCCTAGATAGAAAGTTTAGGTTAGCTTTGGTATTTGAAACACAACTCTCTGTGGACACGACCCGTGCTTGCTGGTTAGCTACAACTACGCCGTGCACTTGCGGTTACAATTTTAGAACTTAATTCTTCCTAACATGCAGCCACCTTATATATTAATTGTATGTAATTAAAAATTAAAATTAATAGTAAAAAAAAAAGAACTGATTATGAACATATTAACTCACATAATGCCAAACATAATAGTGGATACGCCGATATCTTCCATGTGCAAAAATTGCAATATGTCGTCCGGAAAGACTTACACCGAGCATATCTCCTTCACATTGCCCAAACACGTGACCTAGCACTTTACGGATGATCGGTACCTCTGTTGACAAAGTATGCACATAACTTTCCATAGTAGCACACCAATCCGTGCAGGACTCCTCAATGGATTTGAGAGGAGACTTCTTCGGATGACGAACAGGCGCCACCGAACGTTTGCTTGTGTCATCGGCGCCCTTTATCCCACTCTCGGATATGTCCCCAATATCATAGTGAATAATCAATACAAAAATGAGAAATATATATATGTGATATTAATGACAGCTAAATCTAATATTTTTAATAAAAATGAATTACTCGTATTGAGGATGACCAAACTCTTGGACCAACAAAGAAAAGCATTGATTGCGTCATCAACAATGTGGAGGTCCGGTGTCCGAATCGACAACTTACACTCGCCTTTCTCGTGCATGACTTCTTTGACACTTACCCACACCTCATCGGTTGCAATGGGTATCCCATGAACGACAATATTTGCCCTTTATGGGAAAACAACACCCAATGCCACAACATGCTCTAGGGAGGGTGATGAGAAGTTAGCTTGTAATTCGCCGGCTGTATAAGAATAAGTATAACAATTACAATCATAGGATAACCTTTGACATAGAAGTTAAATAACCTTAAAACCCGGAAAATAAACGGTCGGAGTTTCCCTTAAAAGTAAACATTTTCCCGAGATAACGACCCTCATCAAAAACAACAAAAACATACTAATAAGTAATTACTCAATGATCATACGCCGAAGTTACACAACAACCACACAATATACACCATTCATTCAGCAAGATTATACATTAATTAGTAAAAAAATAAACATGCATGTAAATATAATTAGGTTGAAAAATTTGAATTACCTCCGCCGGATCTTCAATTGGTCGATGGGTGAGATCGCATTCACACTAGCCGGTGTGTGGGGTGATAATGGCATACCCGTGTTAGTGACGAAGTACGACCTCATCTAGGCCTCCATCTCTACTACCTTTGCAGCCATTTGTGACATTTGGGTCTGTTGGAACTCAATTATAGACTATTGAGACTTCATTTGGAACCTCATTTGGGCCATTTCGGCCTTCATATATGCTCAACTATCCCTACCGCCCAACGACAGCTCGAACACGACCGGGATGCTTATCTCTTTGTAGGGCCAAGGCTAACTTGTCCCTCCTCCCGGTGGTGTCGGGGACGTCCGAAGTCGATGTACTGTGATAAAGACTCCTGTAAGAAGAAAAAAATATTATCATTTGACAATTCATAAATATTAAAACAGATAAGTAGTTCTCAAAATAAATAAAGAAAATAATAAAAAACGCACGAGTTGATGAGAAATAACTTCTACATCCGGCGTAGTTAAAGTTCCATCTTTTGTCTTTCTTCCTTCGACCAACATCACGTCCCTATCAACAACGAGCTACGAAGTATCTATGTTAGAACCTTCACCGCATGTTGTTTGAAGTTGTTCAAGCTTTTGCTTGTACAACCTCTCTTCCAACTTTGCGTATCCCGCATGGGATAACACATGAGGGTACGCATTGCTCTTAATTTTCTTCCGGTTGACTTCACTTATCGCCTGCGCAAATAATTAAGACAATTAAAATATCGAGTGCATAACACTTAAATCGAAATTAGTTGTATATAGCAATGACAATTTCTTCCATTTTATATCAATTTAACAATGAAAATATCGAGTGCATAAGACAACTCCCCTCTCATTGTCCTCTACATCTGCGTTTCACAAGTATGTCTCACCACTTACATTTATAGAAAACCAACATTACACTATTTTTATATGACATTGAATTGAATGAAGTTGCATACTATTCAAACCTTCTATTTTCTCCTTAGAGCTACCCATTAAATTTTTATACAATCATGGATGATGTAGTATCAAAAACAAGTATCAAAGTAATGAAATTACCATGTATTCCGAATAGGTGACATGTGATTCAAACGATCTTCGATCCTCCTCGATGATACTATTGTTAACCTCCCGGGTCTACCTTCTTGTCTTATTTGCCTTATTTTGTAGACCTATATAGTGGCAATGCGATATTTAAAATCTTTAAACTTTTATTCCACCGACATGAGTGTCTTGTGTTTCACGGAGAGGATCTCATATTCATTAACGTTCAAGTTGAACGTTTTCTAAAAGACAAGAACGATATACATTAGTACATATATATTAACCATTTACAATATAAGTTGTAATACTAAGTTGAGATGTAGTTCATTTACCCGAATATTATTCCAAAGTTTGTCCTTAATGGAATAAGGGACGTCAGCTCATTTTCTATAGTTGATGTTCACATGGGAGCGTAGCTCATAAAGGAAGCTTTATGCTCACCTACAACATTTCCGTGGCTATCAAAATCGACTCGTGTAAGGAGAGTTGGATCGTCTCTACTCCGAACCAACTTCTCCTTGTTCAACATAGTTCGCCCCTCAATTTTTTTTTATATTTTTGGAAAAATCCATTTTATAGTGCAAGCAATTACAATTAATCATGGGATAACCTTTGACATAGATGTTAAACAACCTAAAATCATGAAAATAAACGGATAGAGTTTCCCTTTAAAAGTAAATATTTTTCCAGGATAATGGCCCTCATTCGAAACAATAAAAACATACTAAATAAGTAATTACTCAACGGCCACACACCGGAATTACACAACAACAACATTATATACACCATTCATTCAAAATATAAACATGCATGTAAAAAACAACATTCATCCGAAACAACACATAGTCTATTTTGGTCATTTTCCCCTTCTTTTTCTTATTTCATAATCTATCCATTCACATTCCTCAATTATAAGATTAATCTACAAATTTTCTCTAAACTACACCGCAAAATGTAAGACTCCGACATTACACGTTTGAGTTTAGATCCGAAATTGGAAAGCAATATCTACACTTTCGAGTTTCATGAAAATGCCGAAAATGACAAGGCAAACAATAACAAAATTAAAACTAGCAATGGAATTCAGAGCAAAATGCTAAAGATGAAGAGAAAGAGACAAACCTGGTGGTGCCTAGAAAGAGAAATCGACGAGAGAGCTGCAGCCATACGGAAAGAGTGAGGTCGGCAAGAGAGGTGCAACCACGCAGAGAGAGTGAGGTCGAGAAAGAAGTCGGCGAGAGTGCAACCACGACCGGAAACCGCAGAGTAGCACCGGAAACAACCAGCAACCACGGAGAGAAGAGCAACCAAAGAGAAAGAGAGGGTGTGGGACTGAAAATGAAATGTGAGACTCGAAGTTGGCGGAGGGTTTTTGTTGTAGGACTTTAGACGACGTTTCACTAAAAATATCATCGTCTAAAGTACTTAGACTATGGTTCGATAAATGAACCTTCGTCATACATACGTCTATGACGCCGGTTAAGTAAAAGAATCGTGGTCTAAGGTTCAGGTCAACCATTAGACGACCATTTTTAGATTGAACTGCCATCATATATACAATAAAAATCGCATTTTTTACAAAAATGCCACCGATCTATTTTTCGTGACAATTTGTCCTTTTAACCGTCGTTAAAAGTGGTTTCTATAGTAGTGTAACTATATCACATTGTCTTAGGTACTATCAATATTTAGAATGATTGTTATGTTGGAATACTAATACGTATAGAGTACTTTAATTATATCAATACTATTAGGGCCTTTATTGATCCGAATTGTTTTCATCATAAATCAAGCTATTTGTTTTTATGGACAATCAAACTAATACTAAAAAGATATAATTACGGTTAAAAGATATTCAAACGATAGCAATATATACTCAATTTCAAATCCAAACCCCAAAAGTCCTGTTGTCAAACATGGTGGTAAAGGTATGATGTAACAAGCATATATTTGAATTTAAAGAGGCACATTGCTTTGATCCACTATAATCTAAGTTGAAAAAAATAATCCAAAATCTATGTTATCTCGATTACGAATAGCAATATGAATTTATGAAAGTGTGATCGATCACTGGATTTTTTATGTTGATTGTTTAACAAATCTATGTTATCTATAAAGCCAAAAGGGTTGAAGTGAT
This sequence comes from Talinum fruticosum, assembly GCA_021018815.1. Taxonomy (NCBI): domain Eukaryota; kingdom Viridiplantae; phylum Streptophyta; class Magnoliopsida; order Caryophyllales; family Talinaceae; genus Talinum; species Talinum fruticosum. The sequence goes on along the minus strand of JAITYX010000037.1, from coordinate 2,550,676 downwards.
GTATAACTTTTTAATTTGCCATATTTACCACTCTTTTAACTTAAATGGCATGAAGGAAATTTCTTAAATTGTATGAAGGAAATTATCGTTATATTATTTATCATATCCAATTATTAAATTCATCTAATTTATATTTTTAATAAATCCTGTATTTTATTCTTTCTCTCCCTTCGCCAGTCACTATTTCTCTCTCTCTCTCTCTCACACACACATACACGTCAATTTTTATACCTTTCCCCAAAAAAATTATGTTCCATTTTTCATAACATTTTTTTTACTATGCCTTCAATCCAATTTTGTGTCTCGTTATTGTTTTATCTTCATTAGTTGTCATAGAAGTCTAAGCATGTTTTTTATGCTATTTATCATTTTTCATATATATATATATATATATATATATAACAATATTTGTATGTGATTATTTAATAAAATTATTTCTATGCAGTCCGCACACATTGGCGTGTAAATCAAAGCAAGTCAACAACTAATTCAATCGAGTCAACAATCAACGAGTTAACGGTTATAATTCAATTAGCCAACAAACAATCGTTAACAACGATATTTATTTTAAAACGGAGGGAGTAATTACCAAACTTGTATGATCAAGTACTTAAACCTACAATAAATTGAGGACTTGTAGTTACTAAAATGTGAGACCGGAACCGTAAAGCTTTTGTTTTGTGGTAGCATCCAAACATTCGGCCATATCAAGTGTGAGATGATTCTTCCAGTCCCCCACTTCACCCTTTCGATAGAGGGCGTCATTGGAGTGCTTGAAACGATGGTCGCTTCCTGTCTTGTTCACCTGCAAATTACTCGAGTCTCAAAACTACACAACTCCACAATTTGCTTGAATAACCCCTTGTTTTTCTTCGTGTGAGGAGAAAGGTTGGCCTAAGAACTCGGCCAATTTCTTCATGTACAACTCTGGCTCTCTCTTCATGTCTTCGTATTTTAAAAAGAAAACAGTTTGAGGGAACTCTAAGCTCACCCTCCAATAGCTCGGGACATGGTCCCAATAAGGCCCCCAAGGGCAAAGACCCTTGCAAAACCAGGTTGTATGCATTCATGAGCGTATTTTTGGTCGAGTACATCCTTCACCGTCTCCTTAGGCAGCATTGGAGGAATAATTTTCGAGTGGAAGAGCCAATAAGAGATAAGTACATCTTTGGGGTCTCGACAAATATAGATTATCTTACAACCGGAGTCCACTATGGACCTCGGAAGCGAGGTGTGAGGTGCATGGCTGCTCAAGAGGCGTGGTGATGACATTTTGTCGAGGAGGCTACCAGATGGGTCTTGACCATCTCGGTAAATGTCTATCTCCAAGAATGGGATACAATCATGAGATATTTGGGTGAGCAGGGGATGGACCTCCGTTTTGTAGCTGAGTACGATTCATAATAGCAAATACCAACGCCTTGAGCCAAGTAGTCCCTAAATCACAATTAGAGACGTGATATAATTTACTTTGCATATAGATAATCCGTGATGTCTAAAAAATAGATGTAACATAATATCATGATATTACAAAAATATCGTAATATTACATAATTAAGAAACACACCCTTTACGATCCTCTTTTTAACATAAATTCTTGAGTGACATTATCTCAAATAAAATTACGATGACACGAGCTTTTATAAAGTTGACCTTTCGAAGTTTTGAGGTTTTTAATAAATTTTCGGAGCGATTAATAATTTATGTAACTAAACATTTTATCAATGTCCCTCTTAAAAAAGTATTAGTCACCTTATATTTACTAAAAATCACCATAAAATATATCCATCTTATGATGTGCATCAGGTGAAGTAGTCTTATAGAAGATCTATTCTACTTTGAAATGGACGGGAGAAAGAATAGTACTTTGAAGAGGGAAGCCAAACTCAGTAGTTTTCTCCAAAATCCTTATGTTTCGGTTTTGGTCATTGTGAACTTCTATGATGCTTTCTCGCTAATGGACAGAAATTCCATCCTTGAAATCTATCGCTCCTTTGTAGCTTTCATTGGGTGTGTGAAGCCTAATGGGTTTGTTTAGGCTCGAGAATACGTGTTGCAAGGCAAAAGACGGCGAGCACGACTACAATGCATCGAGAACGGGCCGTGTAGGCCAAAGAAAACAAGAACCGAGGAGGCAACGGTCGACATGGGGTGGCCATGTCGGAGGACACGACCAGTGCCCGTGCCAATTGCAACTTTTGGGTTGCTTTGGTATTTCGTCCGTTTCTTCTATTTTCTTATGTTTATTGCTTGATTAATGCGTGTATTTACTCGATTATGGCTTTATAAAGCAGTGCAATCCTCCATTGTTCTAGTATGTAGCTGAGAGTTCAAGGTGTAAGCTTGTAATTAGTTTGATTGAAATTCCTTGTAAGCTACTTGAAATCTATTGCATTGGTTCGTGGTTTTTACCGGTTTAAGTTTTTCCACGTTAAAATCTTGTGTCGCACTTTTGTTATTTCTTTCGTTCATGTTTTGTTTGTTGGAGTAAACTCCCGATCATAACAAGCGGTATCGAAGCAAGGTTAGGTTGAGAGTTCACAGCAAACATGGAGAGCGGTAAGGTTAAAATTGAGAGGTTCAATGGAAAAGATTTCGTTCTAGAAAATACAAATCGAGAACTTGTTGTATCGAAGGAATTGTTCAACCTCTTGGAGAGAAGCCCGCCGAAATGGAACAAAAGATTTAGGAGGTACTCGATCGGCAAGCATTGGGGACAATAAGGTCGACATTGGCGCAGAACATGGCGTTCAATGTGATATGGATCGAAAAAACGACCAAGGGGCTGTTGAAGGCATTGTCCAATTTGTGTGAGAAACCCTCAACCATGAACAAGATATATCTTATGCGTCGTTTATTTGATCTAAAAATGCATGATGACACTAGTTTAGTGGATTATATTAATGAGTTTAATATGATCATTCCAATCTTGCTTTGATAAAAATAAATTTTGAGGATGAAATTAAGGCCTTGATTTTTTTATCATCTTTACCCGAGTCATGGGATAGTATCTGCAGTTAGTAATACTAGGGGTCAAATGCCTTGATATATTATCAGGTCCGGGATGTAATCTTGAGCAAAAGGATTTGTAAGAAAGATTCAAGCGGGAGTCATAGGGAAGTGCATTTCATGTTAGGGCTAGAGAGAAACATGTGAAAACGGGCGGTCAAAGTCCAAAGTAAGAGGTCAGTCAAAAACCCGGGGTGGTTGTTTTGTTGGGGTTGTGGTGATAAAGGGCATTTTATGAAAAAAATATCCTAAAAAGTTTGATGACCAGGATTCATTGCATTCGAGTTGAGGATGTAGGTGATGCACTTGTGTTGAATGCGAAAATTCCTAGAGTCTTGGATTGTGGATTCGGGGGCATTGTTTTATTCGGGTCTAGTAGAAACTTGTTACGCAACTTTGTTGCGGGAATTTTGGCGAAGTTTTTGTTGCTAATTACAAAAGTTTGGATATACTAGGTAAGGGGGATGTGAGGATCAAAACCTCAAGTGGGGGTTTTAGACTTTGCAAGAAGTTGGGTTTATCCCGAGGTTGACCAAGAATTTGATTTCGATGAATCAATTAGATGAGTCGGGGTACCTAATGAAGTTTTGCAATGGTAGCTGGAAAATAGTTAAAGGGGCATTGATTGTAGCTAAGAGTCTAAAATCTAGCTCGTTGTACTCTACTTGGGGGTGTAATGACTTAGCTTCAAATGCCGGGTTAATTGTTCCGGTGAGAGTTTGTAATGATGACGGGAAATTTGGGTGTTCAAATGGGTCATCGGGTGCTCCACAAGGTAAAGTGCAAGAATGGGTATAATGAAGAAGGCGACGTTGTCAATGGGATGTAAAGCCCAAAGGTACAAATTATTTCTTCATTATGTTTTGTTGACAATGCCGATGAGCCGGTTTTACATGGTGACCTTATGTAAGAAGTTGATCAATCCAAGTGGGAATTCACGTTGGGTGGTGATGGGCTTGAAAAGGGCTTGGATAGCTAGATACCGACAAGGACACTAGTCCAAGGTGAAGGTGTTGGAACATTGAGGTGAGGCGAAGCCTCGATTAGTCTCTCTCGATAAGGAGGTTGGGTTTCGGTGAAATAGAAGGATTCAACGAAGGAGGTGAACCATTAGTCTCCAAGTGGGAGATTTTTGGGTGTGTTTAGGCTTGCGTTGCAAGGAAAAGACGGCGAGCACGACCACAATGCATTGAGAACGGGTCGTGTAGGCCGAAGAAAACAAGAACCATGGAGACAGCAACCGGCACGGGTTGACACGGTCGGCCCATGTTAACCGGTATGGCTTATGCTAGTTGTAACTTTTGGGCTGCCACGGTTACTCGTTCGTTTCTTACGTTTTCTTGTGTTTATTGCTTGCTTATGCATATATTTACTCAATTATGGCTTTATAAAGCAGTACAATCCTCCATTATTGTAGTATGTAGCTGAGAGTTTAAGGTGTAAGCTTGTAATTAGTTTGAGTGAAATTCCTTGTAAGCTACTTGAAATCTAGTGCATCGACTCGTGGTTTCTTCTTGTTTTGGGTTTTTTCATGTTAAAATCTTGTGTCCCACTTTTGTTATTTCTTTCGTTCCTATTTTATTTGTTTGAGTGAGCTCCTATCCTAACAACTTTTCCATTGCTGATGTTAGTTATGAAAGGTACATTCTGTTGCTAAGAGACGAGAGACATAAATTATTTCTTTAGCTTGTTTGTCACAAATTTACGGCGGAAGTTAAAAATTTTTGTAAATCAAGATTTTTAGATAGGAAATTTAAAATATTTAAATTTATGGCTGGATATGAGAAATATAAATATAATTGAAGAGATAACATAAAATATTTTTTAAAAAAAGGAATCTAAGACCTCTAAAAATCTTTACGAATGTAAAATTCATGACTTTGACCTAGTTGAAATTCAAATTCTCCTTTTAGCTATGATTTAAAACAAGGGGTAGAAACACAAATCATGTAGACGCTTGCATGGAATCAAGTAGGGTTAAGCAAAAATTCAGCCACTCACATTTTGGATTTAGATCTAGTCTGGACCTAAAATTCGGATACTTGATTTTGGATCCGGATCTAATATAAATCTGACGGGTTTAAACTCGGATCTAGTTAAACTCGGTTCGGAACCAGATATAGGCCCGAGGTAATAAAAACGTAGACTCGAATTTGGACCTATTACTTGGGTACCCGGTCTTTTATATATATATATATATATAACTTTTAACTCTAAGTGAAGCAAACCCTAACTTTCCTCCCATGTCTACCTTGCCTCCCCCTGCTCTGCTCTCGCTCTCTCTCTCTCTTCTCGGATGGTACCCTAACTCAAATATAAGATAATTATAGACTAAAATTTAAAAAAATTACAAAATTACAAAAACTCAAATGGTACCCTAACCCAAAAAAAGGCAACTCGATACCCGATCTTGAACCCAGTTCCCACCAAATTTGGGACTCGATTCCAGATTTTGAATCTGGTCGGAACCGGGTATGGAACTGAGTTTATAAATTTGGATCCGGTCAGAACCAGATTTGCGACCGGGTCAGACCAAAATGACTGGATACCCGGTCCCGCTCACTCATGCAACCAAATATACCAAAGCTATTTTTAAAGATATTTATTTTTGGTCTAAAGGAGTCGGAAAAAGTAGTAGAAAATAATCATACAATATAACGGGGACTACAAAATCTATTCTTGGGATCTAACGTATTCAAAACATCAATGTTGGCTACTAAGTAAGGACCTTGTTGATGTGAACTATATAATATATATGCATATATAAAACCGAGTCTAATACGTACCGGTTTTTGGAAAGCTGGTGACAAAAATATCGTCGGATTGAGCATTGAAATGTTGCTGCATGCAGATAGTCCCTGGTAAGCGATGCTGGAAGTGCCAGAATCCTTGGTAGAGCCGGAGATCTTGTCCAAACCAGCTCTTTGCCTTGGTCAGGCTCGAGATTCGCTCTTGATAATGCCTCATATAGGGTTCAACATGATTAGTGTCATCATCAAGGATGACGGGGTCACTACTACTGTCAGTCTTAGCCCAGTCCCGGGTTGCAATGCAAAATACATGGTTGTGGCGGCCATTGTTGAAGCTGGAGACTCGATATAAAAATCCAGAGAATGGCATTGTGGATGATTTCTGTAACTTGATATTGCACCGGAGCTGGGGGTAGGAGCTTAGGGACAATGCTACTGTCCCCGGTGAACTCATCTTGATTAATTAGCAGCCCCCAGAAAAGAGATCTAGAGAGAGGTGACGTAAACTTTGTAGATTAGACAAACTTTTGAACCTAGGCCTAAACTCACCCGGATTTGATATTTATAACAAGTTCATGACCATAATCTCTTCACCCCCCACAAAACCCCGTAAACCTAACCCTAAAAGTTTATGCTGTGGGCCTGGAAGACCAAAGAGTACAACCGTAGAGCTGTTGCCTTGAATTACGCCCTAAGATCTGCGCATTAAATAAATTCGTCCAAAACTCTGTGAAAAATGATAATTTATTATCCTAAGGTTTTCATGAAGTTGTAGTAAGTTTTATTTCTTAAAAATACATTTTAGAAATTATTTTTGACCAAAAGGTACTTGTTTTTTTTACTAGCTAGTTTTTTGAAAGAAAAAAGAAATTATGCACACTATGCCATACAGAGGACAAATATGTAATTTTTTATTTTTTATTTTTTATTTTTTATTTTCTTGATTAATATATAATACGATACGCCCTAATTGTTTTAAAACATTCCAGTTATATCCACGTGTATCATTCCTCTATGCACAAGGTAAAAAATTGTCTACCTCCAAGCTCGAATATATGGGGAGAATGAAAAATGAAAGTGTTGACAACCAAGCAACACTCACTTGATACATGGTATAATTCCTGTATACTATACAGCTTCCCTCTTCTCTCTCTTAATATCTTCTTTTGCCGTGAAAGCTTCTCCAAGCCCTAATCATATCCGGTGAAGACTTCAGCTCACCCGCCTGCTTTCTCAGCCTCTGCCACCTCTAGTGATGAATCAAAGCATCCCCGTCGCATCCATCCCAATCCTTGTGTTTCTGCTTCCGCCATTTGCATTTTGTAATTCATATTTTGCTTAGCGAAATCTCAGCGATTGCCATTTCAATTAGTTGAACAATTTGCTGAAAACCCTTTATATGTAATACATTCTGATGTTTGGCAATATCTAATTTTTACTATTTTTTGCAGTTTTCAAAATTAGTTCAAAACCTTTTTAATATCAAAATAAAAATATTGCAAAATAATGGGGGACATGAATATTAAAACAACGCACTTGGTGCTCATTTTCAAAGCTTGGTATTTATTTTTGTGAACCTTGACCGGATACTCAATCCCAAAATGGTGTAACTGAATGCAAATATCGCAATCAATTTAAATGGCATGTGCCTTTTCTTTCAGAGGCTGATATGCTAGCTGTATTGTATGTTGATGCAGTTTATGCTGATGCTTTTTCACTATAAATGGTTTAACTGTACTTGTCTTAAATGGAAAATATCCTTATGAAAAAGCTCTTTCAACTACTCCTTAATCATTATTTTCTAAGAACTTTTGGGAGTTCTTGTTTTACAAATTTTCCAGCAACTTCTTCAAAAAGTTAGCACATTGTTATCATCTTCATCGTCTTCCTATGCCAACTGTAATGTAGGTTGATACAGTTTATTGCTGCTGCTTTCACTATAAATTGTTTACTTACACCTGTATTAAATGAAAATTTTTCTAAGTACATTTGGGAGAAATTTTCCAGTAACTTTTTCAAATAGGTTAGCACATCGTCATCGTTGTCTTGTTGGTTGATATGCCAGCTATATTGTAGGTTGATACAGTTTAGGCTGCTGCTTTCACTATAAGTCATTCATCTACACTTGTGTTCAATGAAAAATCTCCTTATGAAAAGCTCTTTCAACAACCCCTAATTACAATTTTCTAAGAACTTTGGAAGTGTTTTATTTTTTTTACAGATTCTCCAGCAACTTTTTAAATAAGTTATTACGTCATCAATAATGTCGATATATAAACTTCACGTAACAAAATCATATTATTATCACAAAATTTACACACGTATTATAGATTATATATATTTGGATGTCAATGTTAACCAAAAGGCTGACAAAATTTGAAGGGGAACATATAGCTTTGGGAATAGAACTTTTTGTTCTGTTTATTTTATTATGGTCTTGTGAGTGTCACTACATGCCTATTTATACATAGGGAGGAATACTCCTATTCAAATTATTGATCTCAATTTGAGTTTGTCTCAAATTAAATCTCCTAATAATAATCACATAATACTTGCTAAGTTTGTCTCAAATTAGATCTCCTAATAATAATCAAATACTACTTGCTAACATATTTTCTAATAACAGTCAAATACATATTAACACTCCCCCTCAAGTTGGAGCATGTGGATTAACAATGCCCAACTTGGATCTTAGAAACTTGAACTGCTCCCGTCCTAGGGTTTTAGTGAAGATGTCAACTGGTCTGTTGTGAAGTGTGAATCTTAACCAATTGGAGTATCTTAGCTTCGACCTTCTCACATATGAATTGACGAGTCAATTTTAATATGTTTTGTTCGGTCATGAAACACTCGGATTGTTGGCAATGTGTAGGGCTGCCTGACTGTCGCAAAATAGCCGCATAGGAGTACTTGTGAAACATTCCTAAGGCGGCTAGAAAAGTCTTCAACCATATTAACTCACTAGTAGCAGCGACCATTGAACGATATTCGGATTCAGCCGATGATCGAGACACGGTAGCTTGTTTCTTCATTTTCCAGGATATGGGTGAATCTCTAAGTAACATAAAATACCCAGTCAAAGATCTTTGTGAGAGAGGACATGCTCCCTAATTTGAATAACGAGAATCCTGTGAGTTCGAGGTTGCGAGTCCTTTCGGAGAACAATACCTTGTCCGGCGGTCCCCTTCGGATAGCGTATCACACGACTTGTAGCTTCCATATGCTCGGTTTTGGGTGTATGCATGAACTAGGATAATATATGAACTGCATAGGTGAGATCAAGCCTAGTGATAGTGAGGTAGATTAAACGTCCCACTACGCGACGATAATTGGAAGGGTACTCTAACAACTTTCCCTTTGCAAGGGCAAGTTTGTGATTTTGCTCGATAGGGAATTTTGCGGGTTTTGCTCCTAAAAGTCCATACTCATCTACTATCTCTAAGGCGTACTTCCTTTAACTTAGAAATAGGCCCCGAGATCCTCTTGCAACTTCAATTCCAAGAAAATACTTCAAAGGACCGAGGTCCTTTATACTGAAGCATCTATTTAGGTAGTCTTTGAAATTTTGACATGCACTGTTGTAATACCCCGAAACTTAATAGTAATTAATTATTTTAAATTTGCATTTTATCATCTTAATATTATTTAAGAGCAGTGAGCCACGCACAATACGAAATCAAAATAAAAGATGCGAACAAATTTGATAATCGTAAATAATAATGGGTAATTCGTACAAATTTACGTTTGTACTACGAAATGTATATATGTTCGAATAATTTCATTCAGAATCTGAATAAATTAAATTAATTTGTAAAAAAAAAGAAATAAAATAAAACAGTATATATATATATATATATATATATATATATATATATATATATACAAATTATTATAACACAAATAAAATTTAAAAAAAAAAGAAGAAAAGAAGATGGTGGAAGGATCGGGAAATCGAGTAAAAGGAGGAGGGTGGGGGTTTTGAAAACTAAGCCCTTCATTTTCTCTCTCATCTCCCCACTTTCATTTCTCCTCTCTGCTCTCACCTCCCCCTCACTCCCTCTCACTGCTTGACTTCCACTGCCGGCCTCTTCGCCGCCGGTAGGCCGCCGCCGGCGCCTCGGCCGTCACCCTATCACCTCCGAGTGCGTCTCTCTCTCCTCTTCGTTCGTCCTCGCTCCAAACAGGGGCTGTGTTCGCCCTGCTGCTATTGCCGGCTCCGGACTGGGCTAGCACCGCCACCTTTGGCCGCCGTCCGGCGCCCGACACCGCCGACCAACACCCGGAGCTTCCACCCCGAGACACCGAACCACCACCATCAAATTCCACTTCAAAACCCCCTTTGAGGTATATCTTTCATTCTCCATTTCTAAGCAAATTTTATCACAAATTTATGTTGTAATTGAAGAATTAGACAAGTTAATATGAGTTTTGAATTAGTTGTGGTGGAATTGAAAGAATCTTGTGACCAAATGAGATTGAATTTAGGGTTTATTATGTGTTGATATGGAGTGGAAATTGATTTGGGTTTATTTATAATTGTGAATGTGCTTGTTTAAGTTTTATATGAATATGAATTGTTTATTTGTGGAAGAATTAGAAAAAAAAAAAAAGACATTGAGGATGATTGAAGTATGAGCATGTATATATTAGTGTGAGTTGCTTTCAAGGATATGAAATTGGAGATTGATTGAAGATTGAATTTATTCGTATATGTGTGCTAAACTTGAGCAAATTAATATAATTGAATTTTGGTTTAGTTAAGTAAGAGTAAATCAATTTGAAATATGGAAATTTGATGGAGTATGGAGGTATATTCATGTATGTGAATTAAGTGGTAATTGGGTTATGTTAAGTTTTGGATTGAAAATATGAAATAAATGTAAGTTGGATAGGAACTTGAAGATTTTGCTTGGATTTAACGGAGATCTTGTTTGAAGTAAGTTGCGATGAGGTGGAAAATAAGGCCATAACCGCTTAGATTAATAAAACATGAATGACTAAGTGAGCAATGATCTTAAAGAAGGTTTTGGATATTATTGAAAGAGAGATTGGGATTGAAAACAAATTCAGAATGTTGAATCGAGTCGAGAAGGGAGGAAGACTAGATTTTTATAAAATTGTGAGAGTTTTAAGCCCAAATGAACTTTGAGCGACAAGTGAGAAATTAAAAGAAATCGAACGTAAGAGTTTACAAAAGAAAGAAAAAGAAAAAGTAGTATAACAATCTGAATAGAGACCTAACTTATCGAATCAAATCACTTTCTAAAAACAGAAAAGTGACGGAAATGACATGTTCGAAGAAAAGAACGAAAAACGATATTTAAAGGAAAACGAACGACTATCTCGATTACGTTACTATTTGTACTTTTCAAAATACTTAAATGTCAACATGTTAAAATATTGATGAGTTTCACTATTTTGTCTACGACACCCTAAATCATTAATCGATTATTGGTAGTACTCATAAAGGAATTAATCGTACGGAGCCATCTCCCGATAATCGGAATTTCTATAATTGAATTGCTTAACCGAAGCTTTAGCTATAAATATATATATGTATGAAGGCTCTTGTCGTGATCAAAAATCGAAAAGTTCACGAGCACAAGAAAATGAGAATATTGACGAGATTGTAACTTGGTTTATATACTTGGTTTGAAACTTGGTTCTTGCGGTTGTAAATATACCCCATCTTGTGACCGTTGAGTTGTGTACTCCGAGCGTGTGGCTCGTTGAGTTTTATTGTGGATTTTATGCAGGTTTTTAAGGCTTTTAGCCTAATGGTTAGGCCATGTTTCAACCAAAATTTTGCCAAAATTTTTAGAAAATTGGAAAACCAAACCGACACCTTAAGTAGGAAGTATGTTTGGTTTACATGTAAAAGGACATCCGGGCATACTAGATGAAACGAGTGGTACAATTAGGATTAGGCTACATTAAGCACGGACTAGAGGTGATAGAAGCAAAAGATCGGACTTGAGTTTTATTAAAAGAATGGCTAATTAAACTCATCAATTGTTATATACAAATTCAAACTATATCATCAATAGCTTATTTCTGGGAAATGTATACATATCGAGATCAAAAGGAAACAATATGGATAGGTACGCGAAAAGTAAAAGTTTGGTGATCGTAAATGCATATAAATATTGTTAAAAGACTAGTAATCTACAAAAGTAGATTCATTTTGGAAACAGAAATCGAATTGAAATTGTGTTGCGAAACAATCGGCAATTGAGGTGTTCGGCATGCTTGAAGTACGTTATTACCTTTACATTTATACTAAAAGTAAAAGTTTTACAGATTAATAGTTGGTGCTTACAATTCATTGCATTTATGAATATATTCTAAGAGTTTTATCATGATTCGACCACGCAAAGGACCCATTGATTGTTATGATAGTCTATGACCGCATATAATCGAAATCGTAAACGTAATCGTAATCATAACCGCAACCGTAATCGTAAATGGTTGATCCAGGGATGCCTGGACAACGTTGCCTGCTAGCGAGCATTTAACCGTTAATCGTTCAATTTTTTACGAGTTGTTAGTCGTTCAATTGTTCACGGAATCATTAATCGTTCAATTGTTCACGGAATCGTTAATCGTTTAATTATTCACACAAGTGTTAATCATTTAATCATTTAATCGCTTAATCATTCAATTGTTCACAACCGATCGCCTCGGGGTTCAATGAACCTAGGAGTCGGATTCCATGATTGATTGTTTCATAGTACAAGTCCTAAGTTTAGCTAAATCGGAAAAGCAAATCGGCAATTGACAAGTTTGCAAACCTGTTTATTCAAGATATGCATGATTTAAGATCACCTAAATTATAGTTTTATTTTATAAGGGTAACGTATCGAGCTTCTAGCTCACATGTCTATTGTTTTATGTTTTAAAATTTTTAGGAAGTCGAGTGCATGGCGGACTATTCACAATCACGCCTAAAGTTTAAAGAGGAAGAAAAAGATAATGCTGATCGGAAGAAGTGATGTATGGTTGTTCGTCTTGACCCAACACATGTTGGTCCCTCTCTTAGTCTCTTGGCTTATGATTCCTCTCCAGCTGATCCTCGGGATTTTGAAATTTTCATTTTCACGTGAAGAAAGTTTGGGTTGGATTGTTACATAAGTTGTTTGAATAATTAATTTGCTCAAATGAATTTGCCTTGTTTTCATTCTGAAAACGGCGGTAACGTCTCCTAATTTACAAGTCTTCCGCTGTTAATTACTTATTTATGTGGTCACGTATTGGGGTGTTACACCTGCTGATTGTTGCTTGGCAAGGACTATATCATCAACATAAACTAGGAGTGCCATGAAGACATCTCCCCATCGATAGGTAAACAAGGAGTAATCTGCATACGACTTGGTGAATCCATATTCACAAAGTTTGGAGCATAGTTTGGCAAACCATTGGCGAGGCACCTAACGTAGTCCATATAATGATTTTTCGGTTTACAAACCTTGTTAGGACTGGATGCGGTGTACCCGGCAGGCAATTTCATGTATACCTCTTTATTCAAGTCTCCGTGAAGAAATGCATTATTAACATCCATTTGATGCAGATCCCATCCTTTTGCCGATGGCAATGGCGAGAAAGCAACATACACTAGTCATCTTGGCCACAGGTGCAAACGTTTCCTTGTAATCAATTCCTTCCACTTGGTGATCTCCTCGCACCACTAGGCATGCCTTGTAGCGTTGGATGCTACTATCCGAGTTGTACTTCACTCGATAAACCTACTTGCTGCTAATGGGTTTATTTCCGCGGGAAGGTCAACTATGTCCGATGTTTCGTTTTTGTCGAGGGCGGCGATTCTATCATTCATTGCCTTCCTCCAAGACTCGTCTTTTACAGCCTCTTGATAAACACAAGGTTCGTGAATCTTCATAGTGGCTGCCAAGAACTTTTGATGTAAAGGAGAAAAGTTAGTATTTGTGACATACTTATGTAAAGGATAACACACACCTGAAAATTCCTTTTGGCGTGGGGTTGTTGTAGAGTCGGGGTTCTTCAACATAGCATTTTAGCGAGATATAGTCATTCGGTCGAGTAGGCGGCCTTTTCGTTCGATGCGACCGTTCCAGATTCCGAGTTTCGAAACTTGCTAATGGGCTGCTACTTGAGTCACTTCTTCGGCCCAAATGCACGTTCCGGGCTAGGCGTGGCTGTTGGTTCGGTCGAGTCTGTCCAGCGCCCACCTCCTACGGCCCGGTTGGACTCTGTTTAGTGCCTTGCTGCAGTGGCCTAGCTCCTCCTAACGCCCCATTACTACTCCCCTTGGTCCTTAATCCTCCAAAATAGGTGGGCTCTCATAGAATTTTGAGGTTTCAGGTTGCCCCAAGAGGAAAGATTAGAGTTTCTTTTCTCTTTGTCTAAATTTTTATTGGTAAAAGGAAAACTTCTTCCGAAAACACAACGTCCCAACTATCAAAAAATTTGTGTGTTTCCAAATCCTATAGTCTCCAAACCTTTTTTTTTTTTTTCCATAGGGGTAGCCCACAAAAATACACTTCGACTTCTAGTAGAAAATTTGTCATGTCCTAAAGCTTTGGCAAAACTCAAACACCCAAAAGTCCTAATATGATCATAAGAAGGTGTCTTGTTAAAGATTAACTCATATGGGGTTTTTCCGTTTAGGAGCCTATTTGTGTTCTATTTATCAAATATGATGTCGTCAATATACACTCTCCCCAAAAACTCAAAGGTAAACTTGCTTGGAACCTCAAGGCTCGAGGCCACACTTAAAAGATGCCTATGCTTCCGTTCTACTCTCCCATTTTGTTGGGGTGTTCCTGTATAACTACTCGATGTATTATTCCTTGGTCGGCATAAAAACTTTTCATGGGCCCAGATTTGAATTCAAGTCCATTGTCGCTTCTTACAACCTTGAAAAGTGTATTAAACTGGGTTTTCACCATGGCCACAAAACCCTTGAGAAGTTTTTCAGTTTCACTATTTTCCTTCATCTAGTAAATCCATACCTCTCTACTAAAATCGTCAAGTATCGAAAGGAAATAATGGGCACCGTATGAGGATGGTTCTTTATAGGGACCCCAAATATCACAATGAATAATGTCAAACAAGTTTTCAACTTTATTTTCACTTTAAAAAATTTGTTTCTTATTTGCTTTGTACGAAAACAAATCTCACACACATCACCTAATTTTTGTGTACAGAACAATCTAAAGATTTAGAAAACAAACTCATGACTCCGGAGGAAAGATGACCCATTCGCTTAAGCCACAATTGTCCGGTGTTGACTGCATTTGCTTGAAACTTCTTCCTTTCCTTTTCTTCGTAATAACAAACCCTGTCTCGTTCTTCACCCGCACAAATCGGAATCTTCGTAGTGTGGTCCAATTTTTGTCAAATGTCACTGTACAGTTCAAGTCCTTACACATGTGGGCTACTAAGATAAGATTACAATTTAAAGAGGGAACAAGCAAAGTGTTATGTAAAGTCGGTTCTTTTGTCAAATCCACTATCCCTCTTCTTGTGGCTATGGTTGTCTCCCCGTTAGGGAGATCGATTGTCACTTGGACAAATTGGCTCCAAATTCCTCATCAAATTCACTTTACTTGTCATGTGGGTCGATGCCCCACTATCAATCAGCCAAGGTGATTTGCCTGTGAGGCTTTTTCCAATCTTGGGTGCTTCAATCAGAGATAAGTTTTTGGATCTATTCTAATACCATGGTAAAATTTGAAGGGGAACATATAACTTTGGGAATAGAACTTTCTGTTATGTTTATTTTATTATGGTCTTGTGAGTGTCGAGTACATGCCTATTTAGACATAGGGAGGAATACTCCTATTCAAACTATTGATCTCAATTTGAGTTTGTCTCAAACTAGATCTCCTAATAATAATCAAATACTACTTGCTAAGTTTGTCTCAAACTAGATCTCCTAATAATAATCAAATACTACTTGCTAAGTTTGTCTCAAACTAGATCTCCTAATAACAATCAAATATTACTTGCTAAGTTTGTCTCAAACTAAATCTCCTAATAATAATCAAATACTACTTGCTAAGTTTGTCTCAAACTAGATCTCCTAATAACAATCAAATATCCTAATAACAATCAAATACTACTTGCTAAGTTTGTCTCAAACTAAATCTCCTAATAATAATCAAATACTACTTGCTAAGTTTGTCTCAAACTAGATCTCCTAATAACAATCAAATACTACTTGCTAAGTTTGTCTCAAACTAAATCTCCTAATAATAATCAAATACTACTTGCTAACATATTTTCTAATAACAGTCAAATACATGTTAACACAAACAAAACTCGAAATCAAAGCAAATCAAATCAACAACCCAAGTAAGAAAGTCTTTGAAAGTTGAAGCATAGATGCTATATGTGTGTGGAATGATATGTGTCTTGTATGAAAAACACGCCTTAAGAGTTTTTCTCGATTTAATAGTTACTATATTATACAATAAATTGAAAATGAATGATATAATTCAATAATAGAATTGCATTACAATTTACAAATTATGTAAAATTACCATTTTATCTACAACTTTTTATATTTACTAGTCCGAACCCGTGTTGTGCACGGAGCAATGTTATACAATATATACCTAAAAAAATTATTGAATCATGGAGTGATGTTGTACTTCGAGTTTCTTTTTCTCAATCATTTGATTTTTTTTTTGAATATTTTCACTTTCAACAACATTCTTCTACATGTTATCCCTTCATACCAAAAACGCTTTCGTGATCGATCAAATTTATCGAACCCAATACATAAAAATCATTAGAGCTCACCACACATTCATCTTTCAATCATTCTAAATTTCTAAAGAATAATAAAGAATCTAAAACAATAAATAAAAAATAATGTTAAAGAATATCATCGAGGTTTTACGATTACACTCGTGATTTGGAACATTAAGAAGTCAGCCCTCTAAAAATCAAACAATTTAAATAAACATCACTCATGCGAGTTATAGGAACAAGTGTGACAATATGTTTGGGTATCAAAAGATAAATATTAGTAGGAAAAGAAATAATATATGATTGGTAGATATTAAATTAGATGACTTATATATGACAATAAATATTATTATGTCCCAAATTAATATTATCATATAAAATACATCAAATTAATAAAAAAATCAAACTTATAATTCATAACTCTCCACTAACTTTTTTTCATGGAATGATATTGCGCAACGGAGGTGTCTAATGATGTCCTAAGGAACAAGTTTGCATACCTCTTCAATTGACTAATAATTATTTCAATGGCACATAAATCCAATCCTCATCTGTTTACCAAACACATGACAATACGCTGTTGCCAGCCTCAAAGGCTCACATGGAAGTATTCTTGTCTATGATCTTTTATGTCCAGTTGAACTGTTAAGCATGTCATATGCACCTTCTGCATCAAATTATAGAAAAGCATAATTAGTTTGATTAATCTCTCCCGCAAAATCATGCACCACTCTCAACCTCGTCTATAGATGAAGAGCTACGTGATGCGTTGGCCAAAAATAATTGTTGGATTTTTTTATTTAAAATTTTTTAAAAATTTATAAAATTAGTATAGCGAAAACCTATAAAAAAATTGATACTTAAAAATTTTAGAATACTCAAAAAATTTATTAAATAGAATTTTGAACTCCAAAAATGCAAAAATAATGACGTCCAAAACTGGAGAAAGCGTAGTGATGTAATTAATTACTTTCAAATTTGTTTGAGGGAGTTGACGCAGGAAAGTTCTCAGTTGGTCACGTCCAGATATAAATTTGTGATTGATGTCACACTTTTTGTCAGCAAGAGCAAATAAAGTAACCTGAAAGCAAATAAATGCCTCAAATCAGTGTCCTTATGCTCTTTCAATTGTTTCTAATCATCTCATAGGACGCAGGTTAAGTATGGTAAAAGGAGAGATTGCCGAAATTATTCTAAACATAAATCACAAGTGCTTCCCCTCTACAACAGTATAATTTTTTAGCATAGATACTGCTTTTACAAAATTTAAAAAAATTTAGATATAGACAATCTTACCTCCGTAAATAATTCTAAAAGATCCATAAATAATTCACAAGTGCTTCCCTCTAGTTTGAGAGAATAAATATCTTATGTCACAGACTCATAGTAGTAACAACATTATCGCTTAATGAATTAGTTAGAGAAAGGCCACCAAAGTCATTAGAGCACAATCAAATTTTTTTAAAGTAAATTATAACATACGTACATAATTTAAAAAGAATTAAACTTTAATTTTTTATAAAAATTGATTAGCCTACCATTAAACTACTCCACAAGCACAATTAAATTACTACTATGATGAAGTAGCTATTGAAATTTAAACTTACAACATAGTGTAAATACAAAACTTACAAAAGTCAGTACTTGTTACGTACAATACATACATACCTCCGAGTGAAGATTATCTGATTGATTTCTTTTTATTTTTCCTTGACCTTGAAAATCAGAAAAGTGCACTTTTTGTGCAAGTCACGCAATTCATCAAGTAGCTACAAAGTACAAAACCAACAAATAATAAGACTGTCATATTTTAAAATAATACGCAGTATGATTATATTTACAACACAAAGATCACATTTATGAATATCCTTAAAACTTTCAAATCCAATAAAATATAATATTAAATTATATACATATCATGTTTTTTAAAAAATATATATACATAGCATATCATCTCTTATCATATATTATATACAATATTAAAAATTGAGTCTTATAAAAGCAATATGTAAAATTGTCAGATAACATGTCATGTAAAAATTACATAATGTTGTTGGGTGTGTTCCACAAGCAAGTTTAAGCCAATTGTAGCTCTCATGTCAAATTTGTGCATTCAACGAAGCTTTCAAGCCCCATGACAAACCCGTGGCAAGGCCCACGGCCATGGGGATCATATCATCAGCAGTAGAGTTTCTAGTGGCCACGGCCCATGGCACCCCACAGAGAATCCGACTTTTCCTTTTCGTGTAGGGTTTTTTTAGTTTGTTTTTGTAAATATCCTAACCCTTTTTGCATTTGGTAAAGATTTTGGTTCCTATTTGTATTAGATAGTTGTTACTATTTTAAAATTAGAAGTAAGAGTATTGTTAGGTTCAAGAGTTTTTATTGTGAGGTTGTTATTAAAATTTCTACCCTATAAAAGTATGGTTTATGTACACTTGATGATGTGGGCAATGTGTGAGTGCTTTTGTGCACCTGGGAGAGCCCGTTGAGGGGCATCTCTCATCTATCCTAGGTTTCGTATTTCTTATGTGAGGAAAGAGTGTTGAGGGTAAGAGTTTTAGTTTCTCTTTTACGAATCTCTTTTGAGATGTTGAAATCATTTTGTACTCTCTCTCATGCAGTGGATTTCGTTGTGCTTATCTCCGCCAGTGATTTTTGCCAATTTGGTTTTCCAGATTACATCTTATATCTTATTTTATTATTGATTTGCTTTATATTCTTGATATTTGTTTAGTAATCACTTCCGCTTTAATTACTCTTTTATATAGATACAGACACTAACAGGTAAAGGTATCCGAGAGAGGGAGACAGACACTAATAGGCAAGGGTGTGAGAGAGAGACTACAACTTACGATTGAGCAACCATGGAACCAACTTTCTCGAAAGTTATACAACAACCCGGCTGCAGCTGCAATCAATGCACCATAGATATATAGAGAGAGAGACACCAAATACTATTATTAGACAATAGATGGTTTTAAACGCTATTTTTATTTCTAATTTACATAGGTATACTCTTTTTTTTCTCGTTTTCTTTTAAAAAGATTAACGAATATGAATATATGGTACAGAATTGTGTACCTTGAGTGTCGTCAAATTTGTATGTTGGACATTTTAGCCATGATGCGTTCACAACTTGGCCATTTTTCCTTATTATTTGCTCTCGAAACTGCCCCGGGTGTACATCTCCTGAAACCTACAAAAGGCAGTGAAAAATTTACTTGGCAAAAGTATGGTTGTTTGATTAGGTGGAATTCTCGTGAGGATTCTTTTCTTGAAGTAATTACCTACAAGGAATGGTATTGAAAGAAGTAATTTCGCAAAATCATAAAAGTTTGATTACTTAGGAACTGTTAAAGACTTTTTTTTTTTTCCTTATTAAGGATAATTTAGATACATTTTTATGAAAAGGGTTACTTACATTTTTATTAATTGTGGAACAATTGTATTCGGAATACAAGTATGCATATCTATACCTCAATCCTTTATTATTGTTTCTTTTTTTCAATTATTATAAGTCAATGACTAAAATTAAAGAAGACAGGAGTCTATCCCTACAAAGACAATGCAGCGTATCAAAATTCCAGTTCATTGTTGTTTTTTTAACTCTATGCATGATAGATTAATTTTTATATAAGATAAAAGACAAACAAAAATAGTGATTTCAGATCATTAATATAGGTTAAAAGCAAGATATTTAAGAGTATTTTCACGTAAAACACTTATCGTCGATAAATTAAATAGATAGATAATTTTTTCGTAGGATAGTTAGTACCTGAAAGCAGAGCAACCTTTGTCCCACAGGAAGACGCGAGCCCTCTGAACAGAGCTTAATACCAGCAGAGAAGGTGTCAACCAACTCATTTCGAATCTCATCGAGATCTTGTCCCTCTGAATCTTCTTTGAATTGGGAATGTGGATCAGAGTTAGATTGGAAAATGTAGCGATCATAGCAACGAAAAGCAGCGTTTCGATGCGGCCAAACGAGACTGATTACAACAGGCTTGGAGCTGGCTTTAACTTGGGTTATGCAGTTGAAATGCTTGGTGGGAATTTTGGCACGACGGGTATTTGTGATTGAAATCTGGGAAATTGGATTGAGTATTTTCGACGATTTTGATAGAAGAAGAAAATTTGGGCTTGATTTTAGATGAAATTGTCGAGAGATAGCTGCCATTGATGATGGCGTTGATTCAACTTGGAGCTTGGAGTATGGAGCGTAGAAAGGATTAGTTCCTAATCAACAAGAAGATGATCAAACTCCTTGATTTATTAAGCCTAGAAATTGAATAAGGGTCATGTTAGTATAATATTTTAATGCAATCAATCTACTCCATCTGTTTGAAAATATACGTCATTTTAAAGTTATGCGAGAATATTAAGAGAACACAAAATTTATGATAAAGTTTTCAAAATATACGTCATTTTAAAGTTAGCGAGAATATTAAGAAAACACAAAATTTATGATAAAGTTTATGTTAAAAAGATCAAGTTGTCCTTATATTTCATCGGAAATGAAGAAAATCAATGAAAAAAAGAAGAAAAATAAGGCAATTACTAAGGACAAAATTGATAAACTAGTAATTAATACGTCATTGAAATTAGTAAAGTGACAAGTATTATGAAATTAAAAAATTAGTTAAAGTAGCATATACTCGTGAAATGGAAGGAATATTCCACAAGCTACTTACATGAATTGATTGGTTCAGTGAGTTGAAAATGGGTACAATTTCGAGAAAAGATAGGTACACAATAGTTATTATTATCTTTATTATCTTTATAATATTTGTTAAAGATTTTCAATTTTGAATGTTCTCTTAAATTATTTTAATATAAGTATTTTAGAACTGGTCTTTTTGTGATAGAAATGTGTATAGTAGGAATAAAGTTGCTTACATTTAAATCTCCTTAAACATCGCGAAATTGCAATCTACACCGAATAATAGTAGATATTCTTATATAAATATACAATATTTACGATTGATGCATAATTTATAAGAACTCTTTAAAGAA
The DNA here is from genome assembly GCA_021018815.1 of Talinum fruticosum. Taxonomy (NCBI): domain Eukaryota; kingdom Viridiplantae; phylum Streptophyta; class Magnoliopsida; order Caryophyllales; family Talinaceae; genus Talinum; species Talinum fruticosum. Next base: position 2,529,170 of record JAITYX010000037.1, on the reverse strand, counting down.
TTCATCGAATTTTTTTTTATCAGAAAATGTCTTGGCTCTATAACTAACCCTTTAAAACACATACAATATTAAGGTCAAACTAAAGGGGAAAAAATATAATAATTGATCCATTAGCCGTCCATATATAATAGAATATATTGACTTTTGTTAATTATCTATATCATGTTCATGTCATGTGGTATTATTATCCTTTCTTTCTTTTTTTCCCTAATAGTTTTAATCAAGTGGCAGCCAAACATTTTTTTAAAAAAATATTGGCATATAAACTACTGTATAATGTGGTAGCTTATTATAAGGACAAAATAAAGACAAAATTATAATGAAGTATATGCAAAAAAAAAGCGAAAAAAAGGAGTCTAAGTGTACAGAGGTATACCCAACTCAGCCAACGCGCAATGTGGTTGGATTGACCTATCATTTTTGTTTGTATATATTATTATAACAAAATAATATGTCTTATTAGAAGATATTTTTTAACTTTTTTGTATTTATTTAAAAATCATATTATATAAGGTATTAAATGAAAAGAAACATGTGAATGACAATAGTAAGAATATTACCACTCACACATTATATAACATTAGCATTTTCATTCATAATTTTTACCATTATGAAATTACGTACATGTGAGACCCCGAAATTTCGTGTGTTTGCTTGCTAGTGAATTAAATTATTAAAAGTTAAGTAAAAATTCGAAATTATTAAATTAAGTGAATTAGAATTTTTCGAGTCGGAATTAGAAACCCGAGAACTGAAACCCGAGCATGGGCTAGCTTATTGGGCCTATTAAAATTGAAGTTGGGCCCAAGAAGAATAAAAAGAAAAAGGAAATGAGGAATGGAGATTAGTGGCATTGTGTTGGCAAGAAATTAAGTAAAGGGAGTTTGGGGTCCAATTAGAATTAGGCAAGCAAGCCCATTAGGTGTGATTAGGAGGAGAGGAGAGAGAGTGAGGCTGAAAAAAGGAAAGAACGGGAGGAAGAGGAGCAGGGGAACAAAGAAGCGAAGCGTGGAAAGAAAGGAACGGGAGAGCGAGAGGCAAGGGAAGGCAAGGGAAAGCAAAGGGAGACCGAGAGGAAGAGGAAAGGGAACGAAAGAAGTAGAAGCGAAGCAAGGAAAGAGAAGGAGAAGCAGAGCAGAAACGAAGCAGAGGCAGAGCAGAGAGGGAAGCGAGAGGAAGCGAACGGAGCGAGAGAGGGGGAGAGCGTGAGAGCCAACGGCCGGTGGCCACCCGAACAGCGAGGTCGCCGCCGCTGGTGGGCAAGGAGAGCTCGGGCTTGAGAGGCCGAGCAGAGCGTAAGAAGAAAGGGGAACGAAAGGACGCGGAAGCGGGGAAAGCGAGAGGGATGCCGGAAATCGGCAGCCGGCGAGCGAGAAGAGGATGGGCAGCGGAACCGGGTAGAACCCGGACAAAATCGAGACCAGAGAGCGAGAACCGAGAGGAACCAGGAGCAGAACGAAGGAGCAGTGGTTCAGGAAAGAAGGAGGAGAGGAGGACCGAGAGGAAGAAAGGGAAAGGGGAAACAGAACCGAACCCAATCCGAAAACCTTCCATAATTGAATTCTTAGAACCTCTAAGAATTTAAGGTGAGTAGTCTGAATTCATCCTCTGAAATAAAATGAATTAGGTGGCTTGAACTTGGAATTGATTCATGAAATTGAAACCCTAGGTTTAATTGAAAAAGTTAGAGGCCTAAATTGAAGAAAGTAGAAACTCATGAATTGAAAAGCATGTTGTGATTATGTGATGCCTAGTTCTGAATTTGTGATGTTTAAGCATTATTGAGCATGATTATTTAGAATTGGATGAGAATAGCTTGAATAGGTTTAGTGAGAAAATCAGAAAGTTGAATTCAAGATTTAGTGCAGATTTTTCAGTGAATAAGCATGCTGTCCGAATTTCTGTGAATTCATGTGTAGTCCAAAACTCCTGAAACTTTTACTGCAGCTTCCTGATAATTTATGAGAATTTCCTGTAAAATTTGGTATGCATTGGATGAGTAGATTGGGAGATATGCAATTTTAAGTGAAAATATGCTGTTTTGGGCTAAATTAGAACTAAGTGAGTAACTGAATTAAGAGCTGAGATTTAAGAAGTTATGTGGCTAGATTAAAAGATATTCATTGATTAAGAAAAGTTTTAGAACCATCAACTACTTATACGCGATATTACGTGAGCATGAAAACGATAAGTTCGTCGATTAGAAATCATAAGTGGTATGCTTATGTGATTGTGTGTTTATCTTGAATTACGTTGATTATGAATGGCATAAGCATGCGTATGTGAAATAAATGGATTGTGTTGGAGTTGGAACTTGCTTATGCGAATTGCTTGTTTTGAAGAAGTTACGCATGAACGTGTTGAGCATGAATTATATGAATTAAGTGCATCTCTTGAATAAGTAATAAGAAGATAATGATAAATAAGAAACATAAAGAACTAAAGAAGGGAGAAAGGATTATGTTATTGATCTAGGACCCCACGAATTAAAGAACCCTCCGAAGCTATGGCCATAGAAGTGTCTGTCAGCCCGAAGCCACGAATTGAATTGCTTCCACTAAGAATTGACAGTATGCGTCCTTCGGGGATGGGAGGCTGCCTCGAGGCCACGAATTGTTATGCCTCGAGGCCACGAATTGTATGCCTTCGTGAACCGAGTCCACGAATTGTTTTGGCTCCAAGAACTGGGTCTTTAGAGTAGAGCATAAATCTTCTTTCCTTTCGAAACTAAGAAGACTTAAAAGAATTATGTTATGAAGAAACGAATGATCATGCATATCGAACCGTAAAGAACGAATCGATGATTTATGAAATGCATGATTGAACTCGAGAAGAAGTATGAATCCTATTTTCGTAAGAAATGATTGCGATAAGAGCTAAGATGTGATTTACGTGGTGAATGAGTTGCATGATGAATGATTATATGATTTACTTGCGTAGAAAGACGAATGATGCATGTTTGATTGAACTCATGAATAAATGATGTCATTATGTTTCTCGGCAAGTTGGTAAGTTTAGAATCTCGCATGTCTTAAGCATGTATGATCCGAATCGCATGTTATGAATGAATTGTAAACTTACGTGTGTTTGTTAATGAATTAATGTGCAAAGTGAAACTCGGGGTTGGGTTTAGATTATTCACCGGGCTAGTGAGCTCATGACATCACCAACATTTCAGGTACGAAGTTAAGACTCCCGGAGTTGCTTTTGGCTATTAGAAGAAGCGAACCATCGGATAGGACCTCTCCGAACTTATTTTGTACTTTCTGTTTTCCATGCTTGTAAAGACTGTTGTATCTGAATTTAAGTTTGACCTTGAATGTAAAATCCCTATGTGAATACTCCGAGCGTGTGGCTCGTTGAGTTAAGATTGTGTTTCGTGCGGGGTTAGGGCTTTAAGCCCATGGGTTTAGCCAATTTACGGAGGAAACTCTGCCGAAATTTCCGAAAAACCTTTGAAAACCTAGAATTACGCTTCCGCCAATCCAAGAAAGGGTTATTAACCCCAAGTTGAGACCCTAAGCAGCCTTAGGGGTTCCTCTCGGGAACCCCGGCATGTAATACTCCTAGGGTGGGTCTATGGGTGTTACAAGTACATAATATATATTCGCGGATAAAGTTGATACAAAATGTTATTTGTACTTGTTGACGCAAGTAAGGAATACTACAGCTTCATAATTGATAATTAATTATTACTGTTCAAAAATTAGTGATTTTAAAATATGTAATATATTATTTTATATTAAAGCAAAAGATTTAAGGAGTGTTTTATTATACATTTTTTCATGTAAAAATCTTGCAAAAGAAAAAGGAGGGGAGCAATGGTGGATAAAGTCATTGATGCGAAAAATCATTATGAGGTAGTATTTTTAATTTATGGAATTTTAAAGCATTATAATTTAACAATGTATTACGGATTGATATTTGGAAACAATCATTTTAGGCATATTACAAAAATAATTATTGAAATTTTTTCTAACACAATGCGGTAAAATTAGATAAAAAAATTATTACAATAAAAATAGAGAGTTTAAAACCATAAAATTAAAATGAATCAAATAAAGATTTTGTTAGACTTAGGCCATGTTCAGCAACAGCGTTTGGAGTAACTTTTAGCGTTTTGACCAAGTCAAAACACTAATCAACCAAATATTGGCGTTCGGTAAGGTAGTGTTTTAACTAGCGTTTGCAGTAGCTTTTAACATTTCAAGTAGTGTTTCCGAAAAGCTAAGAATATTAGCTTTTCACATTTGAAAGTTGCGTTTCATATTTTTTTGACAAAACAATCCCTTCATTAATTTATATTTGACAAATTATTTATATCCTTTTACGTCAATTTACAATAATCGACTAACTCAACCGCTAAATTTACCGAACACATTTATTCAACCGCTCAATTGAACAGGTTATCCGCTAACAGTTAAAATTTAAATGGTATCAGCTACCTAAACAGTCTATCCACTACACAAACAGGTTATCCGCTACTCAAACAATTTCATTTTGCCGAACAAGGCCTTAGTTGAGAGCATCGTCAATTTCAAATAGCACTTTTCCCTTTAACTTTGACCAATCTCTGCCTTTTACATTCCATGTCGCTTCTATTGGTTTTCCATCGACTATTATCTTGTTCAAGTTGGGTAACTTCCTAAGACGTAAGACCCGTAATTTGTAAAACTGGTCATAACCAACATCCAATTCGACACCCCCATAATCCACAATGTCAAGCACCATGAGTGCACTCAGTCTTGCTAGTAGTCCTAGCGGGTCCCTTCTGAATCCTGAACTTTTCAGCCGCAGTTTAACCAGCTGAGCAAGCTTCGGTACCCACCGCGGCAAGCCCCCTTTTAGCTCCCCTTCCAAGTAGAGACGCTCCAGATGTGCAGGGAATTGACTAGGAAGATGGCCATCACAGCTAATGTGGTCCAAATCAAGACCATTTACTTGGGTCGAAATCAATCGTAATGCTTGTAGATTTTTCAACTGGTTAATGGCATTACAAATGTGTATCCCATGCTTCATCTCTATGTTTGAGATCGCCAGCCTTCTTAACTGAGCTAGATTCTTCAACTCGCTCAGTAAGTTGTTGTCAATAATCGAGCTTGCGTCCACGAAAACCAATTTTTGTAGATCCTTGAAACTCGCCAATCGTACACCATCCTGAATTTTCACCGGGAGATCGCTTTTGCATGCGAGGAGATGTCTGAGTTTACCAAGGCGATTGATTGCTTTTGGGAGCTCGCTTACCTCTGATTCTCTGAGATCCAAGGTTTGTAAATTCCAAAGCCCCCTATGAACCCCTCAAGTTTCTTGACTTTGGTGTGTCTCAAGCTTAGATACCGCAAGTTGTGTAGTTTTCTTACCGCGGTAGGAACTTTATCGAGCTGAGCTCCTTCGAGGTCTAACACTTTTAAGAGGAATGCAGTGTTCCCATACAGCCACTTCCCGCAATTAGGAAACCCTTGTTGTTCAGTGAACAAAAGGACAGAACGAACATTGTTGGGAACCGTAGTGAATTCTATATCCTTGTGAACCGACAAACGACGATGTCTGTGGTGGCATGACGACCTGTTAACTTGTGGCAGAACTAGACAGAAGTTTAATGCATCCAATTTTGAGAGTACCATCTGATGCCAAAATCTATTGAGCTGGATTTCCCTGTTCCTACCCGTTTGGTCAGTATCCATGGCACGAACCATGCCTCTTTCAACGAGTTCATTCAGATAGTCTTCCGCGATCTCTTCAGGAGTTTTCCTGTTACTAGGAGTCTCTGGTATGAAGCCCTCAGCAATCCATAGGCGAACTATTCTCATTCGGCTCACTATATAACCCTTAGGGAAAATGCCCAAATATAAGAAACACTGCTTGAGGTAACTTGGCATCTCATGATACCTTGAGAAGAACGCTCTCTTAGCTTCTCCAGAAAGGGGATTATTTTGAAATCTATGGAATAATTCGATCCATTTATCCGTGGTTGAAAACTGCACCCCTACTTTCTCAATTAAGTAAGGCAATCCTTCACAGTCTTTAAGAATGTCTTTCTTTATCTCTTCCAACTTCCAAGGGCATCCATTTTTCAGTCCGAATGCCTTAATATCAAAGAGGTCATTTGCATGTTCGTCGGACAAAGTGTCCAACTTATAGTCCTTGCCTTTTGGCCATGATGTCTTCCAATACTTGGCAATACGTTGGCTGCTCGTCGTCACCAATATTCTACTGTCGTTATGTCTTTCAGTCATCAGAAATGCGGCCTTCATACACTTGGCCAGCTCCTCCATTTCCGAAACTTCATCAAGAACTAAAATGTACCTATGCAAATGAAATTCAAAGTTACGATATTAATAATATTCATATATACATGGTCATTATCGAATATATGAACAATTTAAACACCAAGCCACCTTCTGTTCATACACAGTACCAGGGGATTCGGGTATGGATCTTTCTAAATAATGATATTCACATTAATTATAATTATGTAAATTGGAAACTGACAGAATTCAAAGGATACGGTACACAAGGATATGGTCGAGGTTGGGTCTAGATCTAGATCTAATTAAAAAGTTAATTATCATACCTGAGCAGACCTAGATGCAATCAAGGTCATTTAAAAACACTTGTAATTATTTATCATTTCATGTGGTTCAAAGGCCTCAAAATTCAGATTAACGATGTTACCTCCTCCTTTCTTTTTCTGTAAGGTGCTTCCTCAATGCATCAGTGATGAGGACTGGGTTGTCCATTAGTTCATCTACATTCTTAGCTATAGCATCAGCCTCTGATTCTGCTTGTTCTTGGCGGAGAAATTTCTTGAGCAAGCTGTTCATCAATACTTTATTTAATCTTCAATGTCAAACGAAAAAGAAAAAAATGAAGAGGTGAAAAGATAACAATTACGGTTCAAATTAGAACCTGTAAAGTCTTAGCCTAGTGATTAAGAATAATATTATGCTATATATTAATTTAGCAGCTACATATAAAAGTTGGTACTAAGGATTTAGATTTGTGAGTAGATACAAAGTACGTACCTCTTCTTTTCTTGCTGGAGGAATTGCTTAAGCAAACTCTTGAGCAGATCCACTCGCTTGTAGCATTTGGTCGCTGTGATCCAAACTCGGAGGGGGAAATATTCCTTAATCCTGGAGTCCTCGAACACATTGTGAACGAGGGTGGTCTTTCCTACACCTGGCTCTCCCCAAACCACCACCAGTGGCGGTCCATTGGAATTTCGACCCTTTTGGTCATCAACTGATCTCTTCTCCTTCAAATGAACCAAATCCAACATATCTGTTACGTTGTTTCTGTGGTCTGTGATACCCACGAGCTCACTCTCGTCCTTGTAGAGGGGCCTGATCGCTGGGTCTTGATAGTGATGTTCATATGTAACTAGCTCCTCCTCTTCTGCCTTCGAGTCCTGTTTCATGAAAATGGATTCGTAGTACCTTACTCTACCTCGAGAACATGTATTACTGCAGCTCTCACCCACGACCTTCTTTATGGCTTTTCCGGTCCCAAGGATTTTGCATGCTGTGGTATGCTTACTCTTGCAAGACAAAGAAAAAGAAGCCCTTTCCCATTTATCTGACCACCGCCGAGCTTTGTACTGCAACTCAGAGAAGATCCCCTGCAGTGTTTCAATTACCGAGTACTGCACTTCATCTTCTTCTTGTTGATGGAGATCCCATGTATCGAGGATGTCTTCGATTTGGAACGTGATTTCTCTGAGCCTTCTGACCTTAATAACGCCTTCAACATCGGAAGCATCGTCTTCCTCCTGCTCGGCTTTGTTGTAGAGGAACTCCTTCATCAGCTCCAGTTCATCTCGCATGCCATCGACCAGCTCATGGACGCTCCCGATTTTATCCGACTCCGCCTTTAGGAACCCAACAATCAGGTCCGTCGCATACTTGAGATACTCGCCTAGTGATATTGACACCATTCTGAGTTATGATTCAAGGATGGCAAACCCAAGTCTAGTTAATTTGTTCTTCGTCAAGCACTCGATCTTCTTCTCCTGATTAACTGGCAACTTTACGAGTTCTTCTGGAAATTGTGCGGAACTCCCATTAGCATGATACAGTTGTGAACGTTCTGGATATAACAGTAGCGATCAAGAAACTGGTAGGTGAGTTGAATTTTTGTGGGTAGAGCCGAATTATGTTTTTGGCTGAATAATAGTGATAAATTTTGACCTGATGATGGCTGGTTTATTCTGCAGAATTTGTTGGTTTTTTGTCTTCGGTCAACCATCCTCTATCTCTCGCATTGATATAGCTTCATTATTATTGCTGTAAAATCTGTAACTCTTCTGCGACTTGAATCATTTTTTTCCCCAATTTAAATAAGAACAAATGGCTTTTTTCAAAAAAATTTCCTCCATATTTTAAGTTTTCTTTCTGCGTAATTTACGTAGGTCATAATAAAGGTAAGTGTTTGAATCAGACGCATGCTGCCAGAAATTAAGCAATTAAAGAAATCTACTCATTTATTATGAATTAGTTATTAATTTGGATAATGTAATATATTCTTATTGAGAGTACATTATTAGTGCATATGATTATATGAGGTACAACAGGCTACACACACATATATATATTAAAGTAAGGATTTGATTGAGCAAGATGCCAAAAATACAACTTGAGGAAAATATAAATTCAAACTCAATATGGGAGCCTCATACTTATATTTATAGGAGTGATAATACAATAAAAGTTGTATTATTAGTTTTGTTCTTCATTAATTATAACTGCTGATAATTTTAATTTTTAAAAATTTTTAAAAAGAAATAACACAATTAGTTGTGAAATTGATTCCAATAGATGAGAAAGTTGGTTATGAAACATGCCAAACGAGGAGGTTAAGAATATGGAAGGTTTGAATTCAACTTAAAATTATCTTTAATTTTGTTTTACCAATTTATTTATTAAAAACCAAAGGAAAAAAATAAAAAGAGAAAAACAACAAAGTAAAGGAAAAAGGGGCACGTTTTCCTAATTGTTTTGTTCAAACCTTCGCTAGAGATTAGTAATGAGACATTGGTATTGTTCATCACCATGTATATGGCTCATAAATAAATGAATTACACGTGAGTATTCGTGATGTTGAAATACAGGGAGAAAGGTTTCAAGTATTAGAGTTTAAATCAAGTGGTTTAAGTTAGGTTAAATTACAATGTGAAAAATGTGAATAATAAAAATAAAATTAAAGAAAGTTAAAAAGGTGGTTAGGTTGCAATTTTACCAATTAAAAAACTAATTAACAAGACAAGAGCCTAACCAACCCAACTTAAGCTAGCAAATAGAGATGATAGGTTGTATCGAGAAAGCCTACCTAAACTCACTTTCACGGGTCATGAGTTAGTCTAAATGATCTAACTACCTATTTTTATGGGGTTAGCCCAAATAGATCATAAGGTTAGTAACCATCAATCCTAGCTCATGTTCGGGCTATTTTCATTCCAAAATCTCGGCTACTATTAGCTATTGTTCAAGGAATTGAAAAACGGAGATTATATCTTTTAGTAAAACCGTTCAAAGTATTAACCGATAATAAAACTGCAATAGCATTTGTTAAACAAACATTAGATATCGGAGTTCATATGAGAAAACTTCATAGATGACAAATATTTATTATCTCAATTTAATTCTTATGAGCGCGTTACAGAAAATAATAGTTTTTGAACATATTTAATTAGCAGAGCATAATATCTCGAGAATCATGGACAAGCAAAATAATCAAATTGAAGAACTAAGAGATACAACTTTAGACTTCAATAAATTTCTTAAAGCTGTAACCTAAGGACTAGAACAAATATGGAAAGGAGTACAAGAAACTATTGAATCAATGAGATATGACCTTAACCAAGCCAAATACGTTGTAGCTATAGTGTTAAAAATATACAAAGAGCTCAGAGGTCCTAGTCGATGAATTAGAAAGAAAAGTGCATCACATGCTTTTCTTCCTAAAGAGAGAAAGAGATGTAAGAAGTAACGTTAAGTTATTAGCTAAAAAAACCTATTATTCAAATGACAAGAAAAACTTCAATTCATGAATTAATTTTAGTATGTGATCCCTTACACAATGTTAGGAAGAGTTAAGTCTTAAAATTATAAGTACAAGTGTACAACATAGTTGTAGTTAGCCGACAAGCACAAGTCTTATCGATAGTGAGTTGTGTTCCAAGTAACAAAATTATCTTAAGTTGTTAAGGTAGGAAAATCAAGAAAAGCGAGAGATAAGATAACTTATCTAATCCTAAAAAAATTAAAGAATGCTTGGGTTGTGATTTCACCACTTAATAAACTAATTAATCAAAATAAACCTAAATCTACCCTAATCTATACAAGTATTAGGAGTGGTAGGGTGCACCGTCAAAGCTTACTCAAGTCACACTTTTGAGGATCGTGAGCTAATCTATTTTTTCTAATCATCTACTTTCATGGGGTTAGCCCAATTAGACTACAAAAATAGTAACATTAGACCTAGTTAGGATTCGGGCTATTGTCATATCAAAATTTCAACTATTCTTTATACCCACATAAGAAAATTATTTTCACCTTTTATTGATAGACCAATCACCCAAAAAATAAGATGAAAAACTTTTTCAGGCATTTCATCGAACATGTCGTAGGCATAAGACATAATCCCAAATAACAAGTATAAACTTGGTGGATTAAGGCCTAATCGAGATCAATTAGCCATCCTAAAACAATCAACTTTAACAACTAATTAATATAAAAGCATGAAATAAATCTAAAACTAAACTAAATAACAAACTAACATAAACTCACTTAAACAAGAACATAAACTAATTAATTAAACTCAAACATAAAAAAACAAACAAGTAATCTAATTTTAATTAACATCTAACTAATAAAAATAAAAATTTTAAACTAAATTGAACAACTAAAATGATAAACTTGAATTAAAGAGGAAAAGAGAAAGAGAAAACTTATGCTTGAATTGAAATTGAAGGTTTGAATCAAAAATCTTATACAAATTATACACTAATCCTCCCCCCCAAAAAAGTTATTTTGGCTAAGCAAGAACCCTAAGTATACTCCTAAAATCCCTCAAAATAGCGCTCCCAAAATCAAAACCAAAGTAGGTTTTTTATAGCCTGTAAAAACCAAGCACAAGCTGAATTGGACTGTTGCACGGCCGTGCAAATTGCAGTGTCTGCATGTTTGGGCGTAAATGATGTATATTATATGCCTCCTAACACATGTTTTTGGCTCGTAAATAATATGATTTTATAATTTTTACTTATTTTATTTACTTTTGTAAGAAATGAGCCAAACCCAACAACTTGCGGAGAATAGAGCGAAAATGATGATGATTTCGGCAATCAAGCTTGAAAGATCCATACTCAACTTGTTGTAGCCATATTGGACCATCTGCAAGCCCATGTGAACGTTCAGTAAGAGTTTCGAAAGTTCAAATTAAAGTTTCGAATCACCACACTCAAAGTTCAAACATTTGTGGCATTTCGAGACCCAAGAAGAACCTCTTGAGGACCCTTCGGAGCAATCACGAGCCACCAAGATCACCTCGGACTAGTCATGAAAAAGTTTGTAGAATTATATAAGGAGGAAGAAAAATAACTTAAAGACAACGATTCAAATTCTTCCAACACAAATGTAGCTAATAACTATCGCATTCTTTATGTCTTAGATAAATTATCTTATCACTATACTGTAGAAGAACATTATAAAGATAAGATAAAAATCATGACAATAGCAACGAAAAGCCATGTGATACTGAATAATTGAAGGAAAATAGGGGTCTATATGCATGTAAGAAAACAAGGTGAGGGGTAAAGACAATTTGGGTGAAAAAAGATCAGGAGGTTATTTATTGCAAAATGTTCTAAAAACTCCCTTTTGGGAAAGAGAAAATAAAATTCATTTAAAAATATTTTTTTATATAATTTTAAATTTAAGAGTTTAGAGAGGAAATAAAAGCTAAATTGTTTAAGTCCAGGAGGTTCATTGAAAACAAAAGGATGTGGTAACAAGGTAAAAGATTGAGCATCATCTCTATCTCTTAAAAAGAGAATGTATAGTACTTAAATTTTTCTTTGAAATGCTAAATTATTTTTCCTTAAATACAAATTTGATTTCATTTGATCTATTTTTTTGTTCAAATTTCGTTCTCTTATCAACTAATTTTAAGTTTTTTCACAAAAATTAAGGTAGAAACTCATGACAATATTAGAGCCACTATACTTAGAGGTGTGCAAAACCGGTTAACCAATGTTTTGGTTAATCGATTTTTCGGTTCAAAAATTCGTTGAATCATAATCAAATTGAAAATTTACCGATTTTTGGTTGACCGAAATAGTCGGTTCAATAAAACTATGAACCGTCACCAAACCGAAAAATCGGTTAACCAAATTTTCGGTCGATTAACCGATTTTTTGTTCGGTTACTAGTTAACTATTTACAACAAAATTGTTTCTTTTTTTCTTTAGAAAAGATTGAAAAATGGCAGCTGAGTGAAGCCCAATCAACTCTTTGTCGCTGGGAGAGAGGAAAGGCAGATAGAAGCTTAGTAATTGACTTTGGCCAGAAAAGCTATGGAGAATCAGTTATGTGAGAATTGAGGAGGGTAACAGAAAGGGGGAGAGAGAGAGAGAGCTCAAATTTGGGTGGTAGGCAAAGCACCCGTGGGAATTTGGGTGGGAGTTAGGGACAAGCATAGGCAAGATTGAGAATAAGTTGCTGGGAAAGTATATATATAGTTAGGGTTTTGAAGAACACTTGAATTTCGGTTAACTGTAGTTAATCGTTCGGTTAATCGGTTTCAGAAAACTTGAACCGTAATTAAATCATTAATCGATTTTTTTACGGTTCGGTTAATTTATTTATTTATTTAAAAAATTTATTCGGTTAATTGAATTTTTGTTCCATTTTTCAATTTCGATTTCAATTTTTTTGCATACCCCTAACTATACCGACTAATTTCTTAAAAATTAGTATAAACTCATGCTACTATAAAACAATCTCATAATTTTCAAACAAAAAAGAATATCCAAAAAGAAACACCTAAAGGCTTTTGAGGCCCACATTAAGTAATTCACTCAACTGGATTGTATGAAGGGCCTTTTAGGAATTTTACATCTAACTTAGTTTAATTTGGCCTTTCTCTTTTGAAACTCTAGCTTGGTTTTGGCTTGCCTTTGCACAATAAAAGCGTTGTACTAGTGGCCTTTTGGACAATTATTCCTTTCGAGTTAGTTTATTGCTTTCATATTCTTCCAATTATTTTCAGTAACAACTCTTCTAGGTATATTAATAAAATAGGTTTCTAAATTTTCACTAAAATGGAACAACGTAATTAGATTTTTAAAAAAATATTATCATAAAAATAGAGGATTTTAATTATAAAATTTAGAGGAACCAATCAAAATGTGTCGGTATATTTTTAATATACTTTTTTGTTAGTGAGAATAGAGTTTTTATTTTCATAATAATTATATCAATTATTAGTTTTTTTGTGACAATTATTTGTTTGTTTTATTTTAATTGTACAGTCATGTGGATTTAAAATTAAATGTAGATGTCTTTAAGACTTTCAGTTACTAAATTCATCCTTTATCTTAAAAAAATATATTGATAGTACTTCCTTCTATCACCTCTCTCTCTCCCAAAAAAACTCTAACCTCCACCCCTTTTTATATTATAGGGGCTACCGTTGATAATTTTTGTCGATGGTGAGCTCGATTCTTAATGACTTTACACCAATTATTATTTAATTTTAGTTTTGTACAAATAAAGTTTGTCTCTTTATGTGTAAGAGTTTTTACACTATTTGATGAAAGCACCAGTTTCTCTTTATATAAGAATTATAATTTATTGGTATGGTCTAAGACTCTAGATGAACTTTGACTTTAAAATCACCGTAACTCGAATTGAGATTTTCCATCAATAATAATGAGGCAGTCATTAAAAATTAACCATAAAAAGATTATCATGGTTTCATTAGTCAACATCAATAGTTTTTTTGAAAATTGAATCTTGTTTACACATTTTAAATTTACAAGTACTCACTTACGTTTTTCATCATAAGTGTATATTGATTTTTTATTAGTAAAATCATTATCTTTACTTAACAAAAAATCCTTCCAATTTTATTAACTAATAAGCACTCATTTTAAAAAAAAAACTTATAAGTTGTCACATCATATATATATATATATATATATATATATATATATATATATATATATATATATATATATATATATATATATATATATATATATATATATATATATATATATATATATATATATATACTTAAAACTGAGTGCTTTGCTGTGGGTTAAACATTTGGCACCTCATCATTGGTTCTTTTTATTTTATCATTTTCCTTTTTTTATATTATCAAAGCATTTTTATAACACCCATTTTACTACCTATAAATTTTAATTATAAAATGAAGTCCATTTATTACTCTTGAATGACTATGATCATCAATTATACTTTATTACCTGAAAATTTTGATTATAATCATAATCAATATTATATTTTATTACATGTATTTTTTTTAAGGATTATTCCATGACTTCAACATTTGTAAAATTTAATTTTTCTTAAATGCATAATAAAAATAATATTTATTATATATAATTAATCTAACTATTACAAAAAATATAATATAATATATCTATTAATTTCAGTATTAAGACTTATATAAATTAAGACAACAAAGATGAATTAAGACAACCCCTGTGGAATGACCTTAGATAGCTAGCAAGAAACATCAATGGGCCATGGTGTGTCATTGGTGATTTCAATGTCGTACTTTCAGTTCAAGACAGATTGGGAGGATCCCCTATAACGGCTGCAGATATAAAGGAGTTTCGGGAATGTTTAGATGATTGTGAACTTCAAGAAATGAAAAGTTGTGGAGCCTTTTACTCATGGAGTAACAGACAAGAAAACGGTGGCAGGATATATTCAAGGATTTATAGGGCCTTCCTAAATGCTGACTGGTGTCTGAAGTACGGGGATGTAATTGTAGAGTACATGGCAGAGATGTTGTCTGACCACTGCCCTTTAAAACTCAAACTGAGCCCGCAGATGCAGAAGAAAACAGAATTCCAATATTGTGAAATGTGGGATAAGGAGGAGGACTTTGTGGAGATTGTCAAGAATGGGGTTGAGAGGAAATATTATGGCACTACAATGTTTCAACTGGTCAAGTGTCTAAAAGATCTGCAACAACCTCTGCTAAGGCTAAATAAAAGGAAATTTGGGGATATTTACTATATGAGAGACATGGCTAGGGTTCAACTACTCAAAATTCAGGAAAACTTCACAAGGACCCTTCCAATATACAGCTGCAGGGAGAGGAAAAGCAATCAAGAGAGGGGTACAACCACCTACTGAATGCCTCGCACATGCTGATGAAGCAACAAAGAAAAAATGATTGGGCAAATATGGGAGACCAATGTACCAAATATTTTTTTCCGACATTCAAGAAAAGGAAAATGGTAGGAGTGATTTACCAGCTGCAGGACAAAGAAGGGACTATGGTTCATAGTCCAGATCAGATTGATCAAGTCATACATGATTTCTGCAAGCAGCTACTGGGGCCTCAAATTAGCAGGCAGGGATGTAAACCAAAGATTTTCCAAAAAGGCAAGTTGTTATCTATTGAACAACAGACATATATGTGTAAAGCGTTCACAGATACTGGTATTAAAAAACCATTTTCTCTATACCCAATTGCAAATCTCCCAGCCCAGATGGGTTTTCAAGTAGCTTCTTCAAGCAAGCCTTGCATCACATTGGACCTAAGGTCTGCACAATTGTACATGATTTTTTCAAACCTGGGAAGCTGCTAAAGGAAATCAATCAAACTAAAGTTGTGCTAATACCAAAGAAGGAGAACTCTACTGTAAGAGAGTTTACACCAATTGCTTGTTGCAACGTAATCTACAAGTGCATCACAAAACTGATATGCCAAAGGCTCAATAAGGTACTTCCATCTATAATCTTAGGTAACCAATATGCATTTGTTAAAGGTAGGTAGTTGGTTCATAATCTTCTTGTATGTCAAGAGATAGCACGAGGCTATTATAGAAAGAACACCTACCCTAGATTCATGCTAAAAGTAGATATCCAGAAAGCATACTACTCACTCAACTAGGGGTTTATGGAAGAGATACTATATGGGTTCCACTTCACTAACAAAGTGGTGACTTCGATTGTGGCTCACATACAAAGTGCATCTTTCTCAATATTCTTCAATGGGAAGTCTTTGCCTATGTTTTATGGGGCTAGAGCTGTGAGACAAGGTAATCCAATGTCACCTTAACTATTTGTAATAACAATGGAATACCTGTCTAGAATGATGCAGGAGATGGCTGAAAACTCAACAGTCTCATGCCATCTAAAATGCAAAAATCTGAAGCTGAATCACCTTATCTTCGCAGACGATCTAATCCTATTTTCCAAAGCAACCACAAAATCTGTCAAGGCTATAACCAACACTCTTGAAACATTTGCAAAGGTGTCGGGATTACAGAGTTAGCAAAGAGAAATCTCTAATTATTATTGGGGAGTTGATGCTAGCACAAAGCGGAAACCGATACTACAAAGTGACTTTATTGAGGGATCATTATCGTTCGGGTATCCGGGGGTGCCAATCACATCGACGAGAATTAATAAATCAGATTATGAGATGTTGGTAGAAAAATAACAGCTAAGATGAGAATATGGGGCAGCAGACATTTCTCATATGCAGGTTGTGCTCAAATAATACAGCCGGTGCTAATAGGAGTTATAGGCTTTTGGGCAAACATTTTTGTATTGCCACAACAGGTCTTGAAATCCATAGAAGCAAAGTGCAGGCAATTTCTTTGGGGTGGAAACAACAACGCATCAAGAACACCACTTATTGCTTGGGATTTAATCTGTAAACCAAAGAAACGAGAGGGTACAGGACTCGAGAAATATCAAAGTTTGGAACAAAGCACTCATGGGAAAATATGTATGGGTTGTGGCTCATACGGAGGACAATTTGTGGGTAAGATGGATTCATGCTTGTTATCTAAGGGGATCTTACTAGTAGACATACACACCAAAACCCGACACTTGTTGGTACTGGAAGAATCTTTGTAAAGTTAAAGAATAGCTCAAGGAGGGATACACTGGAAACTAGGAATAGAGGATAACATTGGACAACACAGCATACAGTCAAAAGTGGTTATATATGGCTCTTAGGGGTTGATGTTAAAGTACCTTGGAGCAATTTGGTATGGAATAAGACAAATATTCCCAAACACTCCTTTGCTTTGTGGATTCTCATATACAAACGACATCCAATAGCAAACAAATTGATGTAGTTCTTGGATGATATTGAAAACAATTGTAGGTCGTGTCAAGACCCCGAGTAGACCGAAACAGTGAACACATCTTTCTCGCAATGCTCTTACACTAGGAGAATATGGAATGAACTATGCAATTGGCTGAATGTGGTGAGGGACATACCTGGTGTTGGAATTTAAGACGTTACCAATAGCTAGAAAAGAGGAGGAGAATGTTGTGTCGTGGTATGACCACCGACCCGAAAGCAAAACGGCCCGACTACGGTGCAATCGTGACAGCCGGTTGCTCCCCAAGGTTTCCACAGCAGCTTTACTTCCGTGCATTCGAAAGCAAAGAAAATGGAGTATGCGAAACTATGCCCAGAGAAGAGGAAGCAAGAGAGAGGAGAGGAAGAGAATTGAGTGTGTTGAAATGAGGAGAGGAGCTCAGTATTTATAGTGGAAAACATATGACTCGTTGGAGCAAAAGCAAGTGGAGAAAATCAAGGAGGAAGTGGAGGATATTTCTCCACTTATCTCTCCATTACCGAGGATTTTATGCCACTAAAATCTCCGACTAACGAGTAACGCAGAATCGGTCAACGAAAGTCAAATAAGATTTCTCCAAAAAAGAATATGTACGTTAGGCCCACACCCCGCAACCCGCAGCCCGCGACGCGCCCGGACCGGGCGGGCGGGCGGCGCGCGCGCGCTTGTGGTTGGTCCATACGCTCCTCACCCCCAAGCCATAATAATAATATTCAAATAGTAGCCAAGAGAGGGAGATATAAAAACCCAAGAGAAGCCTGGCAAAACTTCAATGTGGGACTTTTAGAAGAACAAGAAAAGCATGCCAATTTCCAACAATCCCCCACAAATGGCATGTAAAGGAAGAAAAGATTTTTATGGGCATAGGAAGGGTAAATACTTAAGTGTCAATGTCTTTCGATTGAATTGACACATAGTGAAATGAGGCAACATCCAGTTGTAATCAAGTGAACTAGTCTTGAACTTGATACACCTTAGACGAGGCCCCCACAACACATATCAACCTTCAAATTTGTGCATACTCCGCGATAGAGAAATTTTGCGCTTTATAAAGGCCATGCGCATACCTCGAGTCTCATAAGTGCTCTAGAGAGACATACCAAGTTTCTCATAGAAGGTGGCCAAACCTTCACACTTACGTAGGTAGTTCCATCAAGTCTATCTCAAGTATAGACCACCATATAATGGATATGGAACTATTAAGAGCATAATGTTGCTCAACCTCACGGATAATTTGCAAGTGAATCCATCAAGTGCTTCTCAATAGCACCACCTTAGTAGGCTATGGAATCATTAAGAGTATAAATAGCTCATCCTTTATAAACACTACCAGTATGTCATAGGGATAGGTGTGTAGTGTATTTATGAAGTCTCGGTATAGTTTCGTTTGACCACTAAAGGGTATCCACCATACTGCTTCAATCCATGGGTTTGAGTCCCATCCCCTCGACGTTTCGAGTACCACTCGCCTCGTTAGTCCTTTAGTAAGTGGGTCCGAAATGTTTCTTTCGGATCTCACAAACTCAAGGGAAATAACACCATGTTTCAGCAATTGTTTTACTCGCACCATGTCTAATACGGATATGTCTCTTCTTTCCGTTATAGACATCTGTTGTGTACAACACCGATTGCCGATCGCGAGTCACAATGCGAGAAACCGGTGTATCTTTCCTTTCCCATACCGGCATGTCCGCCAATAGGTTCTTTAACCATTCCGCTTCTTGACCCGCCAACTTAAGAGCAATAAATTCAGATTCCATGATGGATCGAGCTATACAAGTCTGTTTTGCGGACTTCCACGAAATAGCTCCTCCACCTAAAATAAACACATAACCACTAGTGGAGCTTACTTCATCGTTATCGGATACCCAATTTTCATCACAAAATCCTTCTAACACAAGCAGGAAATTTGATAAAGTGCAAACACCAGTTAATGGTACCTTTTAAGTATTTTAGTAAGCGAAAAAGGGCATCCCAGTGATCTTGACTAGGGTTATGAGTATATCGACTCGATCTACTAACTGCATAAGCAATGTCGGGACGAGTGTAGTTCATGAGATACATGACACTTCCTATAATTTGAGCATACGCAGATTGAGAAACACTAGGTCCTCTCGTTCTTTTTAAGGTGTATGCTAGGGTCATAGGGAGTTCTAACAGTACTACCTCAAAGCGAGTTGAACCTCCTTAAGATTTTTTCAATGTAATGAGACTGACAGAGAGAAAACCCACTGTTGATTTTTGTGACTTTGACCCCTAGGATCACGTCGGCTTCTCCTAAGTCCTTCATTTCAAAATGTGAGGATAACATTCTCTTAGTCTCATTAACAACATGCAAGTTAGTACCAAAAATTAGCATGTCATCCACATATAAGCATATGATCACACAATCCGAGTCAAAGGATTTTGAATAGACACAAGAATCAGATGCATTTACTATAAATCCATTTAGCTTTAAAGTGCTATCAAACTTTTCATACCATTGTTTGGGAGCTTGCTTAAGACCATAAAGGGATTTTCTCAATTTACACACTTTATGCTCCCGACCATGAATTTCACAGACCCTCGAGGTTGAGACATGTAAATCTCTTCTTCTAAATCACCATTTAGAAAAGCAATCTTTACATCCATTTGATGTACAACTAGATTGTTGATAGCTGCTAAGGCAATTAAGGTTCCGATGGTGGCAATTTTGGTCATCTGGGAATAGGTATCAAAGAAATCAACTCCCTTCTTTTGATTAAACCCTCTAATTACCAATCTTGCTTTATACTTGTCTATAGAACCATCAGGCCTTAATTTCTTTTTGAAGATCCACTTACTATTGATAGGCTTACAACCTTTGGGCAAGTCTACTAACTCCCAAGTTTTATTAGACTCTATAGAATCTAATTCACTTTTAATGGCTTCTTTCCAAAACCGACATCTATAGACCTCATAGCCTCTTGATAAGTTTTGGGATCTTCCTCAATAAGATAGATTGACACTAGTTCATCAGTTATGGCATCAACATCCAAGTTCTCAACTAGAAAGGAAGTAATAAAATCAGGACCACGCTTAAGTTCAACTCTACGCCTTTTACTCCTTCTAGGCTCATCAATTTGATTATTAGATGCTGAACTAGAAACAGGCAATCTAACATTTTCATGTAAAGTATTGGTAACATTTTTCTTTAAAGGAAACACATGCTCAAAGAATACAACATCTCTAGATTCAGAAATAGTAAGATCAGGTAATGACATGAATCTATAAGCAGCACTATTTTGAGCATAACCAATAAACACAGTAATCAAAGGTCTTAGAACCAATATTGGGTCTTTTGAAGTCGAGTAAAGGAACCTTAGCCAAGCATCCCCATACTTTAAGAGTACTCAAATTTGGAGCATACCCTTTCCACAGTTCATATGGGGTTTGGTCTAACTTTTTATGAGGAACTCTATTTAGAATATAGCAAGCAATTAAAACAGACTTCCCCCACATATTATCCGAAAGGCCCGAACATAATAGCATAGCATTCATCATTTCCTTAAGTGTTCTGTTCTTCTTTTCAGCTATCCCATTCTGTTGGGGAGTATAGGAGGCACTATCCTCATGGACTATTCCATTTGTTGCACAAAAAGTAGCAAGGGCATTGGTTCCATATTCACCACCTCTATCAGATCTAAGCCTCTTGATCTTTCTATCTAGTTGGTTTTCTACTTTTGCTTTATATCTCAAGAACATTTCTTCAACCTCATCTTTAGATTTAAGGATGTATACTCTAATGAATCTAGAGTAGTCATCTACAAAGGCAATATAGTATCTTTTCCCACCTTTGCTAACCGTGTTCTTGAAGTCTCGCTAAGTCTCGAATGAATTAACTCTAGTAGTTCAGTTTGTCTACTAGTTACGAGCTTAAACGGTTTCTTAGCATATTTTGCTTCTACACAAACAGGACATTTCGATATGCTTTCAATATTAACGAGATAGAATTAAATGCATATTACGAAGTCTTTTTAATGAAGCAAACTTAACATGTCCAAGTCTACCATGCCATAAATCAACAGACTCAAGCAATATAAGCGGAACTAGAAGCATTTCCATTAATTTTAGAGGCAACATTTAGAACAAATAAACCCCCTTTTGACCCCCATTCAGATATCCCTTTCCAACAAAGTCACCATTCCGAGAGATGATAGCCACCCTCTATCTAAAACAACTTTAATGCCAGCAAGATTAAGAAGACCACCAGAAACTAAGTTTCTACGAAGGGAAGGGACATACAGACACATTAGTCAAACATAACTTTTTGCCGAAGTGAAATTGAGAAGAACTTTCCCTTTACCCAACACTCCAGCAGCTTGTTGAATTTCCCATGTAGACATGTTCTCCGTCAGCAACATCTTCAAATTCGTACATCGGTTCCTTGTTGGCGCAGAAGTGCCTTGAAGCTCCGTAATCCAGGATCCACTCGGTTGGTTCTCGCTACCAGGTTTGCCTCCACGGTGACTCGCACGGATGATCTCGTCGTCTTCCGCAAGGTTGACTTGTGCAGTACCTTGGCCTGTGGGTTTTGCAGCTCCTTGTGCACCAGATTTTTGATTTGGTCCTTTGCGGAAATCGCACTGGTAGGCTTGGTGGCCTAGTTTTCCGCAGACATAGCACGTTACCTTCGTTTTTGAATTTTGTTGCTTGACTTGTTCATCCGGTTCTCGCTATTTGGGATTGTTCGTTTTTGATTGAACTTCCCTTTGCCTTTGAACTCTGTCTTTATTTGTTTGCACGTAAGATTCAACCAAATTAGCTTTAGAAGAATTCAAAGAAAGAGAGTCCATCTTATCTTTCGGACGATTAGCCTCTTCCGTTCTCATGTGACTAATAAGCTCCTCGCAGGTGAGGTCCTTTTTCTTGTGCTTCGGTTGATTTCTATAGTCACTCCGAGAAGGTGGGAATTTTTCAATGAGTACATTGGCTTGAAGGATATCGCACATCTTCATGCCTTCGTTGACAACTTCAAGCACACGAGGTTCTCGTAGACATGGACTTGCTCCATGATTGGCTTGTCATCCGTAATCTGGAATTTAAGCCATTCGCCAACCACGTACTTCTTTTTGCCAGCATCATCTCGCACCATATTTAATTTGCAGCTTTTCCCATATAACCTTAGCAGATTTATAATCAATAAATAAATCAAATAATGGGTTAGTCATATGGTGCGACGAGATAGCCTCGGACAGCTTTTGTTGTCTTTCTCCAATTTCTTCTTATCAAGCATCAGCAGTAGCAGAGGAGGTGCTCTTCTCTTTATCTTTGTCCGTTGCGGTAGAAGTTTCGGACTTGTCATCAGCAATGTTTGTGGACGAACGTAATCCACATCCAATTGTTCGAATAGAATCGGCAGCCTTCCGGGACCGGCGCTTGTAGTTGGTTCCATCAAGGGGTTCAATTTTTGAGAGGTCGGGAAAAGCTTTGTGGAAGTTTACAGACCATCGGTAAGTAGAAATGAATAGAATTTTTTGCTTTCAGATTGTTGGAATTTAAGACGTTACCAATGGCTAGAAAAGAGGAGGAGAATGTTGTGTCGTGGTATGACCACCGACCGAAAGCAAAAACGGCCCGACTACGGTGCAATCGTGACAGCCGGTTGCTCCCCAAGGTTTCCACAGCAGCTTTACTTCCGTGCATTCGAAAGCAAAGAAAATGAAGTATGCAGAAACTATGCCCGAGAGAAGAGGAAGCAGAGAGAGGAGAGGAAGAGAATTGAGTGTGTTGAAATGAGGAGAGGAGCTCAGTATTTATAGTGGAAAACATATGGTCAGTTGGAGCAAAAGCAAGTGGAGAAAATCAAGGAGGAAGTGGAGGATATTTCTCCACTTATCTCTCCATTACCGAGGATTTTATGCCACTTAAATCTCCGACTAACGATAACGCGAGAATCGGTCAACGAAAGTCAAATAAGATTTCTCCAAAAAGAATATGTACGTTAGGCCCACAGCCCACAGCCCACAGCCCGCAGCCCGCGCGCGCCCGCGCGTGTGGTTGGTCCATACGCTCCTCACCCCTCAAGCCATAATAATAATATTCAAATAGTAGCCAAGAGAGAGAGATATAAAAACCCAAGAGAAGCCTAGCAAAACTTCAATGTGGGACTTTTAGAAGAACAAGAAAAGCATGCCAATTTCCAACACCTGGAAGCTTAGAATTACCGCATGACAAATTGATCTCAAGCCGGTGTCATACAGGTGAAAAGATAGTTAATTTACTCGAATTATGTTGCAGCACAATACCACATCTAGATGGAAAGAAATGCTAGAACGTTTTATAGGAAGCAAAATACAGAGGACTAAGTATACAAAACCGTTGTATATGAGATAAAATCTCGGCTTGATTTTCTAGCAAAAAGGCATAGGAAGTATACGAGAATGCAGGAGATTGATAGTGGAAACAAGCACATAGATTTGTAAACTTAGACGGTTTGTGTCCCCCTTGATTTAAGGGAAGAGTTTTGGTAATAAAACCCTTTATTTATTACAAAAAAAAAATAAACGAACATAAACGAAGATAAAAGAACGTAAACGAACACAACCGAATAGAAAATAGAAAGAATCAATTCTTTACACTTGGTGTATATATAATAATATTGAAATAATCAATTGTCCCAAATACGAAAAGACTAATATAATGTAGTTTTAGTCAATTATAGCTTTGCCTTGGTTGACAATTAGTCTCAAATTCTCTATCCTTGGCTCATCTTCTCTGCCCTGTATTTCTCAATTCTCCATTTCTCCCTCCTTTCACATCCAATGTCGATAGAAAAAGTTAATCTGCTCTACGAATTCAACGGTAAATTTTGCATAGTTGACATTATAAATCGTCAAGGGATAATTCCATTTCTCTCTTTTTCCACTTCCCTCATAGTCTCGCAACTCGCGACCACCTTGCCCTTTCACGATCTTCGTCGGCCTTCTTGCATCCTCTCCAATGACAAGCAACTTCCATAATCATTGACAAGAGCAAAGAAAAGTAATAAGGAAAGAGAAAACATATGACAAAAAAATATATAGAAAACAGACAAAGCCCAGAAAGAAAAAAAATTAGGAAACATATGGGGATGAGGACTTTTCCAACTTTTTCATTATTTTTTTCCCAAAAATAACAAAAGGTAGATACCACGTGCCATATTTTTATTTGAAGTGTAAAGCAGTTAAGAGTACTAGAGCTATACCCTTGAGTTTATTAATATTTTCATACCAAAATTTTAGAAAAATATAATAATATTTTTTTGAGTTTCTATTATTTTAAAGTCAATTTTTACTATATGGAGACCTTTTTATAGGTAATTATGGGACAGTTATAACTAAACATAATTTTTTTCATATCAGGGAGGATTGTCGCCAATCAGTAAAATATCGGGATTCACTTTCATTCTTGTTAAATAGCAATACGAAATACATTCTATGTATAAAAAAATCTTAAATTTGTTGGTCTCATTAAAATTAAAATTATTGATTTTTCAGAATTTACATACTTTTTTTAATAATAATTTACTTAATTACTTATTTATGACATATAAATAATTATTACAATAAAATTCTAGAGCTTTTGCTAGTTGAATAGTTTTTTTAATATAATTTAATAATTTATTATATTAATCTTTTTTCATGACAAACTATATTTGTTTTGCTATTTATACAATTAATAATTATCTATTACATGGCATCATACGTGAAAATTTTATGTGTCATTCATACATAAATTCTACCCAACTTTTATATATATAAGATTTGGAGTGGTAGATTTCGAGATATAATTTTGTCCACGTCTATGAAAAGTAAAATAATAAGTCGGCCCAAGAGAGGATAGTGGAACGGCAACGCTGATCTTTGGGCCTTGTCATCGGAGACCCCTTCGCCCTCCCCTGGAGCGCGGAGCTCTGGGAATCGGTCACGAGATCACTCTTTCTAGTGGGCTTAGAGAGAGAGAGAGAGAGGAGCGAGGTGGTGGGGCTGGAGTTTTCTGGTTGTCTTTGCTCGTTCATTGGTTAGAGCACCTGATTTCGCCATAGCCCAGTACTATCAATAAGATAAGTTCTCGATGGCAGGTTTATGTTCGAACGGGACTAAAGAAAATCGTTTTGGAGCTCGTAGCGTGGGGCGTATCTCCTTCTTCGCCTCTGCAGTCAGTTTTTTTGGTCTGCTTGGCTGTAGCATTACTCTATTTTGATGCTTCTGTGAAGGTAATTTCAATGCTCTCTTTTCCAATTTTATTAAATGGAGAAAGGTAGGTGTAGAGAGAAAGGTGGCTGTTTCAGAAAACTCAAATGGAATTCACAATATTCATGGATAATTTACCTAATAAGCTTAACAATTTTGGGCTAAAAGGCATTTTTAGTAAAATTGGTGTAGTAAGTGATGCTTATATTCCGAGGAAGGTTGGAAAGAGATCTCAAAAAGATTTGGGTTTGTTAGATTTAGCAGCAAAGACTGTGCAGTGAAATCCATAAATATTATGCATAAGAGATTCGTTAGAGGCTTCCAAATTGATGTTAGTTGGGCAAGGTTCCAAAAGAAGAGGGCTGGGTTGAATCAATTTCGATATAATAGAAGGCTACCGAAGAAATTTTTGGGAAAGAAAAGGAGAAAGGGTTTTGGATACCCAAAAACCACCAACCTATAAAGCCTACCGAGCCTTTTTTTGAATCAAGTTGTAGGTAGAGATCAAACTTGGCTGCCAACTGCCCATGTGTCTAGTACGTCTAGCCAAGAAGATCTTAGGGTTGTAAGAGGGAAGCTAATTGAAGAGAATTTGATTTGGTTGAATTCTTCCTTCGTGGGTGAAACAAGTGAGCCTAGCGACACCGCCATCCTTCAGTTTGCCATTAAAGTTGATTTTCCCATGTGTCAAAGTCACGAGCTTGGGGAAGTTTAAATTTCTCCTAACCTTTGAATCAGTTGAGTAAGCCAACTTAATCTTGGTAGAGTATGTGGATTTTCTCTTAAATTGGTTCCAAGAGATGAGGTTATGGTCCTTTTTGGAGTTATACAATACAAGGAAAGTTTGGGTGGAGATTCTTGGAGTGCCTCCTCATGTTTGGAGTAAGGAGAATTTTGAAGTCATACTTGACAAATGGGGAGATGTTGTAGCCTTGTATGCATCTACTTCGGATTGTAGCTCTTTGGAGGCTGCAAAAATACTTGTGGACACCTTATGTATGGACAAAATTGAAGAAGAGTTGCTTTTTTGGGTTAGTGATAGTGGCTACAGAATTAAAATTGTGGAAGCTATTATTCCTAGTCAAATTTACAAGAGTAAAAGCTCCTTCATTCTTTCCAGATTGCAATGAAAATGAAGAAGATGATGCAGATGAGTTTGATAATGGAAAGGGAGATAGCCAACCTTTTGAACACAATGTCGATTTTGGCTCCTCTCAAAATGTGGAGGTGGTTCAAGAAAGTGATTTTGGTGATGGTAGTTGAGGGACGCCAGCTCAGAGTCCTCCTCTCAAGGGTCCTTTAGTAGAACTTTTAGTGATGTATTGGCTGATACCACTCATCTCAAAAAATGAGTAGATGGAGCACTTCATCGAGATATGGAATCATCATGTAGTAGTTGTACTTGGCCTCGATGTGGTGATTGGTAAGATGCAACCTGTTATTGTGGAGGATTCTTTGTCTGTAAGAAACTCGTGAGGTCCGGGAGGTAGCTAAGTGTAACACCCCTAGACCTACCTTAGGAGTATTACATGTCGTGGTCCCCGGGAGGAACCCCTAAGGCCGCTTAAGTTCACAACTTGGGGTTAATAACCCTTTCTTAGATTGGCGGAAGCGCGGTTCTAGGTTTTCGAAAGTTTTTCCGAGAATTTCGGCAGAGTTTCCTCCGTAATATGGCTAATCCCATAGGCTTAAAGCCTTGACCCTACACGAAACACAATCTTAAACTCAACGAGCCACACGTTCGGAGAAACACAACGTAACTCAACGAGCCACACACTCGGAGTATTCACATAGGGCTTTTACATTCATGGTCAAAACTTAAGTTCAAATACAATCGATCTTTACAACATCCTTACAAACAAAAGACAAATAAACATGCAAGTAAGTCCGGCATCTCCTATCCGACTCGCTATTTCGAAAGCCAAAGGCAACTCCTGCGAGTCTTAACTTCGTACTTGAAATGTTGGTGAGGTCATGAGCTCCACTAGCCCAAGTAAATAATCCAAACCCAACCCCGGTTTCACTTTGCACATTAATTGATTAACAAACACACATAAGTTCACAATTCATTCATAACATGCGATTCGGATCATACATGCTTAAGACATGCGAGATTCTAACTTACCAACTTACCGAGAAGTACAATGACATCATTTACTCATGAATTCAATCAAACATGCTTCATTCATCTTTCTACGCAAGTAAGTCATAGAATCATTCATCAAGCAAATCATTCATCACATAAATCATATCTTATTTCTTATCGTACACATTTCCTATGAAATCGGGATTCGTTCTTCTTCTCATTCTTCTTCTTGAGTTCAATCATGCATTTCATAAATCATCGATTCGTTCTTTCTTGTTTGTCATGCATGATCATTCCTTTCTTTATATCATAATTTTTTTAAGTCTTCTTAGTTTCGAATGGAAAGAAGATTTATGCACCGCTCTAAAGACCCAGTTCTTGGAGCCAAAACAATTCGTGGGCTCGGCTCACGGAGGCATACAATTCGTGGCCTCGAGGCAGCCTCCCTTCCCCGAAGGACGCATATCGTCAATAATTCTTGGAAGCAATTCAATTCGTGGCTTCGGGTTGACAGACACTTCTATAGCCATAGCTTCGAGAGGGTTCTTTAATTCATGGGGTCTTAGATCAATAACGCAATCCTTTCTCCCTTCTTTAGTTCTTTATGTTTCTTATCTTCTTATTACTTATACATAAGATATACTTAATTCATATAATTCATGCTCAACACGTTCATGCGTAACTTCTTCGAAACAAGCAATTCACACAAGCAAGTTCCAACTCAAGTACGATCAATTCATTTCACATACGCATGCTTATGTCATTTATAATTGATGTAATTCAGGATAAACACATAATCACATAAACATCCCAACTAGGATTCCCATCAATGAACTCATCGTTTTCATGATCGCGTATTATTGCGTATAAGTGGTTTATGATTCTATAACTTTCCTTAATCGATATATATCTTTTAATTTAGCCACATAGCTGCTTAAATCTCAGTTCTTAATTCAGCTTAGTCACTTAGTTTCGATTTTGCTCAAAACAGGACATTTTCACTTAAAATTGCATATCTCCCAATCTACTCATCCAATGCATACCAAATTTTACAGGAAATTTCTATAAATCGCCACGAAGCTGCAGTAAAAATTACAGGAAATTTGAGCTACACATGAATTCACAGAAATTCGAACAGCATGCTTAATTCATAGAAATCTGCACATGAATCATGAAATTAATTCTCCGATTTTTCCCCTAATTCCGCTCAAGCTAATCTCATCCAATTCTCAATAATCATGCTCAATAATACTTAAACATCACAAATTCAGAACTAGGGATCACATAATCACAACATGCTCTTTGATTCGTGAATTGCTAGTTTCGTAAATTTAGGCCTCTAACTTCTTCAATTAACTTAGGGTTTCCAATTTCATACCTCAAATTCAAGTTCAATCCCCCTAATTCATTTTATTTTAGAGGATGAATTTAGATTACTCACCTTGAATTCTTAGAGGTTCTAAGAATTTCAGTTTTGGAAGGTTTCGAATTGGGTTTCAATTTCGATTCCTCTTTCCCTTTCTTCCTCTCGGTTCCCCCTTCCTTCTTCTTCCCGGCACCCACTTCTTCTACCTTTGCTCAAACTCTCGCTGTCTCCCTCTCGCTCTGTTGTTTTCGGGTTCTTAAACCCCGGCCTTGGTTCTATCTCGGTCTCGCCGGCTCCTCTTCGAGCTCGCCGGCCGTGCGAGCACGCCGTGCTCCTCTTCCTCTCTCGTCCTCGCGCTGGTTCTCGTCCTCCTCTCGCTTTCCTCTCGCTTCGCGTTCTTTTGTTCCCCCTTCTTCTTTTGCCCCCGAGCCCTCCCTTGCCCACCGGCAGCGGCGCCTTGCCGTTCAAGCGGCCACCGGCCTCTCGCGCTCTCTCCCTCTCTCGCTTTCCCTGCTCCCTCTCTCGCTCTCCCATGTTTCTGTTTCCCCGTTCTTTTCTTTCCCTCGCTTCTCCTTCTCCTTCGCTTCGCGTTCCTCCTCTTTTGTTCTCTATCCCAATTTCTCTCTCCTCTTATCCTAATCACATCTAATTAAGTCGCTATTTCATTCCAATTGGACTCTTAATTACCAAACTTCGCTTTTCGCCAGCACTCCTACTCTCATTTCCCTTTCTTTTTCTTTTAATTAGGCCCAACTAGCTTCACAAGGCCCAATTTAGCTAGTCCACGCTCGGGTTTCGGTTCTCGGTTTCTAATTTCGACTCGAAAAAATCTAATTCACTTAATTTAATAATTTCGAATCTGTCACTTAACTTTTAGTAACTTAGTTCATTACTGTGCAAGCACCTGAAATTTCGGGGTCTTACACTAAGGCAAATTGGACTTAGGGTGGTTGACGATGACCAAGTGATTATCAAGAGAATAAAAACAATTTGATAAGTGCGGACTAATCTTTGAAGCTTTTATCCCGGTGACTCCTCTTTTTAGAGGTTTGGGTGGCTTCAAAGGAGGTGTTTCTCTTTTCGAGTAGACAATTTTATGGTGGTCCTTCATAAATTGTCTCATGCACTCGCTTATTATTTTTTTTGGGTGGTTGGTTGTCCTTGGGATGTTTAGGTAAGTCTTGGAGCATTCTTTTGCAAGAAGCCCGTCGAGTTCCTAATTTATCGTTTTTGTTCCATTTTTGCCATGGATATTCCCGACTATTGGGGGTATTTGGCAAAGAGCTTTTGCCCCCAAAAGCTCTTTTTAGTTGTTTGACTGGGTCAAAAAGATAAAGGAGGTGTTTGGTAAAGATCTTGTTGGAATAACTTTTTTACCCAAAAGTTCTTTTACAAAAACTCTTTGGAATAGCTTTTGGAAGAGCTTATTGCAATTAATACTTGAAGTTACCATATTATCCTTCACATTTTAGTGAAATTAGGCTAATTGTCATTAAAATTACGCTAATTGCCATTGAAATTACACTTATGTGAGATTTTTTTTTGTTCATTTTTTTTACTTTTAGAAAAATAGTAGAGGATGATTATTAATATTTAAGTTAACTTTTGTATTTTAATATCTTTTATATTTTGACAAATAATTTAGTCTATCATAATAAATAAATAGTTTTGTCATATAAATGTAAAATATATTATTAAAAATAAACTTAAAAAGATATACATAATTAAAATTGTATAGAAAGTGTAAGTGTAATTTTATATATCACATAATTCTTAATTAATTTTAAGAAGAAAAATGAATTTGGAATTAAAATAATTGTAATGTATAAAATAGCTAATGAAATTAACTTATGGACATAAATGAAATTTTTCCAAACAGTTTTGTTAGAAACAGCTTAATTTTACCAAACACTCTTTTCTCAAACGAGTTAATGCAAACAGACTAAGTTAAACAATTACTACAAACGAGTTATCGCCTAACAGTTAATACAAACAAGCTAACGACTAACATCTAACATCCGATTGTCAAACAGGACCATTATCTTAATTATCAAAAAAATAAAAATTGTCCATGTGATCCAATCCATCTTTCCGCAACGCATGTTTCATTTATCTCGATATCGATATGCCCACATGGTTTCCATCTTGCATCATTTTTTCTTTTTTTATTTTATTTTTTTTTTATTGTTTCCTTGTTTAAAGAATGAAAAATAAATTAAATATGTATATTTGTAAGATACATGGGCAATATTTTATTTGATGATTTAGAAGTATACAGTTGATGGATTGAGTTCCAAAAATTAGATGGTGACATGATTTGAAGAGTATAACCCCACATATAATCCAAATTTTAGATCATGGATTATCTAAATTTACACTTAGTGCAGACGTATCAAGGTTTGTATACGATATTCTTAATTTATCGAGGAAATTCCACCAATGTTCAGCATCTGAGTTGGGTGATGATGGGCTGTCTTGGGCCGTACCTGTGTCTGCATAAGTATATTGTCCAAAAGATTATACAATACATCAATTACGTATTGAAATCCATAATAAAAATTCATACAATAGAAATATTAAATTTAAGTTGTGATCCAACATATTCTCCTGATTAATTAATCTAAGTAACTATATAATGTATTTTTGATAAATTATGCATGCTAATACTAAGTGTCCTAATATTATTGGCTGTAACTACTTTTTATAATCCATAACTATTTTTTATTGGTCCATTGCAATATTTAATTCATGTATGAACATTATACATAGAATGGCATGTAGGACACCATTTATTTCAAATGGTCATGTACTCATATGGGAACCACTCTTAAAATGAGAACTACTCCTAATTTGAGAACTTTTCATCTCAACCATCTAAATTTAATCTAACAGTCCTAATGTGAGTAGCATTTATGACTTTAATTGAGGCAAAAATAAAAAATTTCCCCATTTTTCTACCTCTAGCCCCCGATACTTTCATCGCTTTCTCTCTCTCTCTCTACCTTCTCCTCTCTCCTCGTCAATTCGCCGGCCAACACCTGCTCAGCCACCTCGCCGGTCACCTCAAGCACCGGAATCCCATCGCCGGCCACTACCTACCTCTCGCTTGCTGCCTCCCGAACCCTTTTGCTCGCTGCCTCTCGAACCCTCTCGCTTGCTGCCCCATCTCGCTCGCTGCCCCCTCTCCAGCCTCTACCTCTCACCAGCCACGTCGCCGCCGGCCACCTCCCACAAGACCGGAAACCCATCGTCGAGCATTGGAATTTGGCATTTAATTATGCAGGTAATATTTATGTTTTGGGAATTGGAATTTGTTCACGACTTTTAGGGTTCGTCGAAGGTGGGGTTTCAATTGGATTATACGTTTATTATTGGTGAAATGGGGATCAATTTGTCAATTGGAATGTGGAAGATGAAATCCTTTTTTGGTTTTTTTAGAATCGGGACTTGTTCTTATCAATTAGACAATTTCAAGGCCTGGCTAAGGAAAAGTGAACCAAATTGAAATTTATCTCGTTTAAGATTTAATTAGCTTTTGGAATCGTCTTCTTCAACTTTTTCCGGCAAGTAGCAAGTGATTTGACCATTGAAAAATGCCTTTATATGTGCTTTGTCCGAAAACATGTAGCAAGTGATTTTCCATTCTATCTACTTGATTCATTTATGTTGTTTGTTATAAGATTAATTAGGAAAATTTGGAAGTTGATTTGAATCGAAGAGAATTAAGATTTGTCAAGAAAAAAATTTTTTTGTGGTTAAGAGGTTGGCATGTCCCAAGATACAAAGCAAGACTTGGGAGAGAGCAGGGAGGAGAAGTGCTGAGGAAGGGTTTTAGGTTTTCTATGTGAAAAATGACTATGATGAGGTATATGAGAATTGAACTGGTTGACGAAGGTAAACCAAAGACTAGTTAGAAGAGATTGAGTTTTAGTGCCTTGATTGTGTTGATGTAACTCATTTTTGTCAATGCAAGAAAGGTTCTTCCATGTTAAATTGTGATGTTCCTTATCCATGTATATACTTTGATCTATATGCTTGGACTTGCTTGATATGGATAATTTATCTCTGACTAGTCAACTATGTAAAGGCTAACTAGAAAGATTGTTTGAAATTGGACATACATTTAAAAAGGGATGTAGCAAAATATATTTGGTTTTGTACTTAGGCTTCACTATTTGTGGAATTTTTGCCTCTGTTGTGCTGCAAATTCTTGTTAGTTGCCTCATATTGCGGGACTTTTGGTTTTCTATGGGGCTTGCACATATGTGTTGGCAATTGTTTGTATATTCTCTCGTGGGGAATGTTCACAACAACATCCCGAGTGCACACCACCCCTCATTGCTACACAAAACTAATTCCACATCTGTAGATGGGATTTGTGTTAGTTACAGATTAATGTGGGTGTCAAATTCAAAGAAAATTTGAAGACTTGGGCTTTCATTGATGTTGCTAATAATAAAAAAGGTTGCTGGGTCATACTACTAAAAATAGCGCCTCACTTGTGTGATTTGAGAATCACCATTACTTTCATCTCATTAGAAATAAGGGTTTCGTGGCACTTACAATGTAAGTGTTTCTAATTAAATAGGTAATATTTTCCATTCTATCTACCTAACAAATGACAACATTTACGAGAGGTTAGTGAATGTGGTCAATGGGTACCAAAATAATGATATAAACAAATTGTGTTTGATTATTGAAATTGAAATAGTGAGATTTACATAGTCCATTAGCTCAATCGGTAGAGCATTTGTGTTCTAACACAAAATATGTGGGTTCAAATCCCACGTAGACTACCGAAAAATAGGTTGCTACAAAAAGATGGAATATATACTGAAAAATGGCAACTTGTAGGCAAAATCCAAAATTCCGCTTGCAACTTCATGTTTCCTGTGTTATTTCCTCATTGCTATTATTCCACCAAAACAATCGTAAGTCTTAAACAAAATGATAACTATCTCTGCTTGAAAAGGCCAAAAATAGAGAAAAGGTACTACCGTGATGACCACTCGGTTTTTTATTTTTATTTCACCGGAAGGGCTCTGTTGTATCCTTCTTTCATTTCTTTTATTTTCTTAACTTTTCTTCTAGTGTCCATAGGCTACAAAAATGCTAGAAAAAGTGATCAATAGAACTGTTTTTTCATCCATTCAAGTACATAACTATGCAGAGAAGGACCTTCGACTTGAATGTGTTATATGCAAAAGCCGCTCGCCACTTCGTAAGGGAAAGTGTGCAGGATAAAAGATATGCCTTCACTAAGGCATATCTCGTACCAAAGGGGGTGTAAATCTTGGAGTATGGATTAGGATGTCAACTCCACAGCCTTTGTTTATGAACAGATTGCAAGGTAGCTCTTTATTCTTATTGAATACAATGGCACTTTAGATTGTTGGTTTCGTTGGCAATAAGGTAGCTCTTCATTCTTATTGAATCTGTCAGGAAATTTAGGCTATCTCGGATGGTTGAACAACAATTCACAAGAAGCATTTTGTGCGTAATCAGATTGTTGGTTTCGTTGGCAATAGCAGCTTGGTTCTTGGGCATGGGGATTACACTTAAGCATATCTAACTTGTATCAAATTACTTGGCGTGAAATTTATACCTGTCTTGAGATCTAATACAAAGCAACCCATTGCATTTCACACTATAGTGCAAGGTTTTGACTCATTAGCCCATGTGGGATTTGAACCTACATATTTTGTGTACGAACACAAATGCTCTACCAATTGAGCTAATGGACTATGTACATCTTATTGTTTCAATTCCAATAATCAAACACAATTTGACACAATCCAACAATTATATCAAGTCACACTAAGACAATACCAACAAGACAAACAAGCACAAGTAGAGGAAAATTTAATGGCAATGCAAATAGACACAATAACTTCGAGTGTACGAAGCTTGAAACCGGACAAAAGCATCGTGCAAGACAATAACTTCGAGTGTTTCAAGATCTGTCTCGGATACAAGCATACAAATAAACTTAATGGCAATGCAACTACATCAACAATTACAGCTCATACAATAGTAGTTGCGATGTCCAATTTATCACAATAGGTAAAGATAAGATACGGAACAAGCACTTGACATCAACAAATACATCAATTTCAACCCCAAATCCAAGAACGAGATATGCATCAAACAGAAATCGAAGAACAATCTCATGTTTAATTCTTGCGTTTGTTTTGGGAAGATTCTAATTCAATAATCTCATAAATCCAACACTCGAAATCCAAGAAATCCAAACAGAAATCCAAGAACAACCCCAAATTGAGATTCTAATTCTAAAACAGAAATTTCAATTGAAATTAAACGAAATTTCAATTGAAATTAAACAGAAATTTAATATGGACAAGATAACAAACCCTAGATTCGAGAGAGAGTTGGCGATTTGGGTTCCACGGTTATGGGTCTCTGGTGGTGGTATGGTGGTTGGCGCGGTGGTTGGTGAGGTGGTGGTCGGGGAGTAGACATGGGCAGCGACCGAGGTAGTGGCCGGTGAATTGTAGTGAGAGAACGAGCGTTGTAGTGGAGAGAAAGAGAGAGGGGCAACGAGCAAATCGCAGGAGGGTTGGGGAGACGTTCCGGTGCTGTAGTGGTTGGCGAGTCGCGGTGGTGACCGGCGATTGGGTTCCGGTGTTGTGGGAGGTGGCCGGTGAAGTGGCTGGTGAGAGGTAGAGGCTGGCGAATTGCAGCGAGCGAGGAGGGCAGTGAGCGAGAAGGTTAGGGAGGCAGCGAGGGAGAGGCGGGTGTAGCCGGCGATTGGGTTCCGGTGCTGAGGTGGCCTGCGAGGTGATGGCCGGCGATTTTGGAAGGTAGAGAAGGTACAGAGATGAGAGGTTAGAAGAAGGAGAAATGAAACTCGCAGAGCGAGGTCGGAGGAAGGAGAAATGATTTTTTATTATTTTTGCCTAAATTAAAGTGTGAATTGTTTTAAGATCTTCCTTATATCGAGACCGTTAGATTAAATTTAAATAGTTGAGATGAAAAGTTCTCATAATAAGGATAGTTCTCATTTTTAGAGGGGTTCTCATATATAGAGGATGTATCTAATGACAGGAGAGGGATAGGGTGAGAATAATAGGTTAAATATGGGTCATTAGATTGAAATAAGTTAGTGAGATTAATCTACCTTCCTCCTCCACTATGCCACCCTAAAACAGTCACACCCCACTAGCAGCCTCACCGCATGTCATCTAGTCTCTAGCGAACCCACCGAGTAAGGATTCCGTCGAGTCCACTATTGTCCAAGTCCAGTCCTCTTCCTTCACACCCCATTACTTTCTTTACTTTTCCGGTAGCAAAGCCGCCGAATTTATGAAAACCCTACCTCAAATGCATCTAATTTAAGGCATATTGAACCCAAGTCGAAAATTTATATCTTGCACCCACTAATCATAGACAATAACTTTGTTTTAATCTTAACCATTAAATTTGAAATAAATGGTTGAGATTTAATTCTCTCACTCTATCCCCTTCTTTTATTTGATATATATATATATATATATATATATATATATATATATATATATATATATATATATATATATATATATATATATATATATAATTTGATGTGTACATAATATATGAATAATACACGGATTACCACATAAGAGGTCAATATTAGGATACAATGGTTATTAAAATCATATAATGCACATAAAGGTTTGACTTTATATGGTGACGAAGGAAGAGTGTGTGTAAGTGCCTATAAGGTTATATGTGTATATTTAAAGAAATTTAAAAGTTATAAAATTAACAATATA
Organism: Talinum fruticosum; assembly: GCA_021018815.1. Taxonomy (NCBI): domain Eukaryota; kingdom Viridiplantae; phylum Streptophyta; class Magnoliopsida; order Caryophyllales; family Talinaceae; genus Talinum; species Talinum fruticosum. The sequence continues at coordinate 2,492,389 of JAITYX010000037.1, read as the reverse complement.
TCTTATCAAACATATATCATGAGAATATTTTATGATTGACTTTTTTGTATTACCTCCATCCTAAAAAGAATATATACGTTTGATTAATGAGGTTAAACTTTACAAATTTTTATCGTTAATTTAGTACAAAATATATTAATTTATAAATTAAAATAACTACTATTAGATTTATTTTATGAAATATTTTCATTAGAATATTAGCTTACAAGATTTATTAAACCGTATAAATAAAATTAATTATCAAAATGCTGCCTAGGGTGCTGGAGAAAGTCAAAGGGGACATACTTTTTAGGACGAATGGGAGAGTATCTTTTAAGGAATAATAAGTAATGACAACAGGATGATTATTGATCAAATTAATTAGACGTTTTCTTATTTTTTAGGTGAGATGCGAGTTGGATGTATTTAGTGGTTGGCCTATGTATTTAGCTCTTAACATTATATTTTTTAGGGTTTTTTCAAACTAATGATTTTTAAAAAAAAAAAGGTTAAAGCAAAGACTGCAATATAACTATAAAAATGTCATCATAGTTTTTTCCATCAAAACTCTTGCCCTAATTTTTTCTTATACAATAATCATCTATAAATATATGATCTGAAAATACAACACAATCGTATTTCAAATGTTATAATATAACTATGGTGGCACCCAAACTACATCAAAAGGTTAAAGCAGTATTGATTACCTGGTGAAATGATTATGAAGAGAAGAAACACTGCGATCATCAGCTTGATGCAGTAGTACTTTGATGGAGCCATCTTGGGTGTGAGTCAATCCCCTTATCGAGCTGACAATAAGTTGTTATGTGGGGGATGGTTCTTCGGATTCATGTATTGCTTCTATTTATATAGCCATCACACATAATTAAGATCATAATTGAGGATTAGTCAACTCTATAATGTTAATTATTTAGTCTTTTAATGAGCTGTATAGGCATGTCTTCTAAGCAACATAAACCATAAGGGTTGGATATTCCGATGTGACAATTATTTTCATTCGCGTATAGCAACAGCACTAGCAACCTAATCCGTTTTATTGGTCAGTGAATACCTCTTTTGGTCGGATTTGAAATATATAAAATGAACAAAAACGAGTAGTTTATATTGATTAAATATTATTGATGAATATGATGTATAGCTTTATGTTGAGATGTGAAAAATGAGATTTATCCCATATTGATAAAACTAGTAATTGAATAAATACTTATAAGTTAATAAGTTTTGATGTAATTAATTATTTATTCATTTGAAAAATTGGACTTCGATAATTCAAGTTTATTCAATTCCGGTACAGAGAGTTGTATGTTCAATTCAATTTTGGGTGAATTTAGTTTGTACTTTGGATCATTATTAATTTATTTATTTTGAGTGTCACTTTGGATCCAGAATTGGCTCATTCAGTTTTGAATTTCGACTCATTTTTATTTAGACCTTTTAATTTGGGTGGACACCTTAAAATTTTACTATGTATAGTTTTTGTATATAATATTTTTATGAGAAAAGAAATAGTACTAGTGTTTATTTGTAAATTATTTCAATAGTTATGCAACGTGTCTCCAAACAATGTGATATAATAAATGATCATTAGTAAAAGTGCGATAAAGTGAAAAGAAAATCATATAATATGTATAAATATTCGATCAACAAGTTACAAACCTAAAATTAATGTTTTTATTATTTTCATCCAACGGATCGAACAAATTCGGGTTGGGTTTGACTCATAAATGTTTTAATTTTATAGGTTTGGTTGTTTTAGATTTGGGTCGAGAAAATTGTATTTAAAATTTAAAATTTTTGGGTGAATTCGGGTCGGGTTTGTTGTTATCACGTCTAATATTTTTTTCTTTTTACTATTTAAAAAGTATTTTTCATCTGCACGGAAAGCACCGCTTTAGCAGCTTGCGGTAGATGCTCTTCGTCAATCATCAACCTACAATGGTGAGCAAAATTCCAAAAATTTAACCCACCGAACGAGACGAGACCTTCTCGACTTCATATTAATTCATCCTTTCGTAATTAATATTGCTCATTCCTTCTAGCTTTTAATTCAAGCAATTCAAATTTGCTTGATTTTCAATAGTATTCCTTTTACTATATCAATGGCAGCTTCTATTTTGGGCAAAGTTTTCATCTGTTTGTCAATTTTCTGCATCTTTTCAAATGCCCATTTGCAATCCAAGGAAGATGGCTTCATTTCAGTTTCAATTTCCGAAAAGGGTCTTGATTTTCTCAAGGATTTGTTGATTGGCAAGGCAGTATCTTCTCTAACCCCGCTTGAGCTATCCCCTATTGAGAAGACAGTGAGAATCTTGCTTGTGGGCAAAGTTGATATTGTTCTTTCCAACATCGTAATTTACCATATTGATGTTCCTTCTTCAAGTATTGAATTGGGCGATGATGGGATTACAATCACTGGTTCTAGGGCAACTGCCAATTTGAGCATGGATTGGAAGTACACTTATAAGAATTGGTTTGTTGAAGTTTCTGACAGTGGAAAGGCTTCTGTGCAGGTACTGGACTATTCTTTCTCTCAGATATTAGTTGCTAAACATTCTTAGATTGTCATTAACCAGTTTAATATCTGATTTGACATGAAAGCTAATGTTCTTCTTGTGATCGTCTATATAGCTTTGATCCTAATTTCTGGAAGTGTGAGCAATTGTTATTTTTATGGGTGTATTTGCTGGGGGTGAAGGTGGGGAGTGGGGAAGGAGGGAAAAACAATGGAACCTTGCAGGAAGGTTGTGTTAGATAGTCAAATGCCAAACTAAATCTTTGTGGAGGCTTTCATGGATTTGCGGTTGTTATGCTGCTAGCTATGGATCAGTCAATGTGGCCAAGCTGTTGTTTACTTGGTAAACCCATGGTTGGGCTTGTAATAATGAGATATGAATATGCTAGAAAACCTAGAATTGATGTAATGGAATGGAGTATTTCCATATATTTGTTGACATACTAGGATATGAAGCTTTTCCTTGAGCATTTTGGATTTTGGTAACATGTTAGCCATAGGCGTGAATCATATGAAACATAGGGTGGTGCAGAATATGTTCCTCGTGCCCTTGTTGGTAAAAGGGGCACTTCTGCAGTTTTGCCTTTTTGTGTGCGTTCTTAATATTGATTTTCAAGTAGTTTGAGTAGCCATCAAGTTATTGGTTTCATCTGTCTACTTTTATGTTCAAAGAAATTTTCATGTTTCTTGTAAAAAAAGGTAAGAGAACGAGAGAGAGAAAAAATTTGCCGTACGTAGCTGTCTTCGCCGTTAGTTTTAATGCTAAGTCATGATTGATGAAACAAGATTGTGGAACTGGATGTGAATATGTGATTGGGTAAACACGAAACTTGAAAGGCACGAGCTGGCTAGAAATGAACGTAATCACCAAAGTTGGCAGCTTAAACAAACCTAATAGTGCTTTTTTTTTCTTCTTTTTTTTTTTTTGAGGGGGATGGGGAGGGCAGAACCACTCATAAGGTCCCATGAGTTACTTCTGTCCATTTCTCAGTTTAAAGAGTCCCAGGAACAATTTTTTTAGCATTGGATTTCAGTGGCTACCAAAATTGCAACCTATTACTTCCAGTCTAATGTTCAACAGAAATAGCCTTTCTTCAATTTCTTTGTTGCAGTGAAGCTGTTTCCATGTAACACTTTGACACCCCCTAGATGTTTGATTTTGTTTGTGAACTACTGAGATAATATGCTATTGTTATTTCTCATGGCAAAATAAACTAATAGATGCTTCCTTTGCTAAGGTTGAAGATATGGAAGTGGGCATGACTGTAAGTTTGGTGAAGCAAGGTGGAAATCTTGAGCTTTCCCTCCTGGAAAGTAAATGTGATGTTGAAGACATTGATATAAAGGTGGAAGGTGGAGCATCATGGCTTTATCAGGGGTATGCTTTTTGGATCTACTTATGCCCTGAATTTAGTTGATATATCCGTCTTGATTTCTCTTTTATATTATTAATCTACAGTTGATGTTTCTTCCTAATTATCGTGATTTAGTTGATTTCTTCCCAATTGTGGCTTGAGCTGCTTATGAATTTCTTTGACATATGAGTGTATTATGCTTAACTACTGCAGGGTGGTCGATGCATTCAGTAATCATATTGAGACTGCTGTTCAAGATGCTATTTTGAAAAAGCTGAGTGCTGGCATCTCAAAAATTGGTTCATTGTTGGAGTCTCTTCCGACAGAAATAAAAGTTGATGATACTGCTGCATTGAATGTCACCTTTGTCAGCGATCCCATCCTAAGTGATTCTTTCATTGATTTTGTGATAAATGGATTGTTTGTTCAAAGGCATAAAGCTCTGATGTCCCCTATCGGCACCAAATATCAAAAGGTTCAGTTTCTTGCTATAACCCTGCCAAGATGATTGGAATCTCATTGCATGAAGATGTCTTCAACTCTGCATCTTCAGTTTACTTCGATGTAAGTCGTATGACTTGCAGATTGATGCTTTGTTTTCTTGCTTATCAAAGGACAAGTAATCTGATTTTTCATGGGGGCTTCATACCTCAACCCACAAACCATGTGGGAGCAATATCAACTAGGGTAGTTTATTTGAGAAAATAAAATATTACTCACCTGTATTTTATAAGTAACTCGACATAGTCAAGATCTCACTATTTGCTGCCCTGGCTAAGACTTTAGTTTGCAACCAGCTTGTGTTCTCGTTTTCAGGGATCCTGAAGTGCCCAATCTTATGTAATTCTTTGCAACATGGGCTGTCAAATTAATTACTTCTTTCTGTAGTTAGGCAGGGCTTATGTGGTGGAGATTTGACAAGATACCACATCAATCTCTTCTGAATACATCTGAGTGGAAAGAAATCGTTCCCCAACTTTATGAGGAGTTTCCTAATGACCTCATGGCATTGAACATTTCGGTAACTGCTCCTCCAGTTGTGCACATCTTTGATGGAGAAATGAAAGCGACTATCTTTGCAGATGTAACGGTTGATGTTCTTGATGATGTGCAAGTGATACCAGTGGCTTGCATATCCCTGGTAAGACCCACAAGTGTCCATGGTGCCTCAGAGCATTTACATCTGCCTTCTTTAAGAGTACAAATGTAACACTTGATTATTCCTCCTCCCTCCCCCCAAAAAAAAAAAAGCAGTACTTGATTGTTCTCCTCTGTGCCTATCAAATGGCTTTCTATGGGAAAACTCTTGAATTGTTTTCCTCTGAAGCTGGACTTTTGTCTTGTCTTTTTTTTCGGCGGGGGGTGACGGAAAATGGCTTTCTATGGGAAGCATGTTTTTGCTACAATCGTTTTGACTAAGATGTATAAAGGTGTCATTTCGTGAATCTAGTTGTGTTTCAGTGAGGATAATTTCTAGATATAACAAAATCTAAAGACTGCCTAAAATTCCTCTGATGTAGTAAATTGGATATTCTACATCTAACAATTATTAGTCTCTCCCTAAAATGGTAAAAAGCATATAAATTCTATAAATTCTTATATTTTCCAGAGTCGGTAAACTCTAGATCACAGATCCTGAAGTTTCATGCCTGGTATAAGCTTGTTCAAAATTTGTTTTAGACTGTTTCTTTTCTGTCTTTGAATAACAAGGTGAAGTTGCAATTCAATTCATTTTTGGAGGGAATCTGTTCTTAAGCAACTTATGCATGAACGATAATGTTCCCTAGTTAGGTTAGTTAAAGAATCAAAGGTTAACGAAGGGAAAAAAGCAGACATTATAGGACAATCTTGCATTTCCTTTCCCTGATTTTGATTTCCTGCGGCTGCCATTTCGAAACTTTCATATGGGGGTCATATTCACATATCATATCTCAGTGCAATCAGATTTTGCAAGTTTTCAGTATCAATAATCTCTCTCATCGTAGTCTACTCTAGTATATTCCATGAGAACATCATGAATGGATTCAAGATTTCTGAAGCAAGTATGCAACTACGCATGGTTCTCTTTGAATTTTCTATTTGGATGCTTTTGAAATTTGAGCGTCCGCATATTAATGGGTTTACACTGGTGTATGTTAATGCAGGTAATGAGTGCTTCAGGTTCTGCTGAAATCTCAGGGAATAATCTAACAGCCAGCATCAAGCTGGATGACTTCAGCTTGTCAGCTAAATGGAGTAACGTTGGTGATCTCCAAATTGATGTTATTGAGGTATGCCTTCCTTGTTTGTTGCCTGTGAGGGTGAATTTTTCAAAAAATTGTCAGTCAGGATAGAAGTAGAAATGGTTGACACAACAGGACATCACAACCCGAAGTTGACTCCAAATTACTTAAAGAAACGCACACCCAACACTTTACAATGAGGATTTGGCCAGAAATCAACATAATTTGATTTGCACAACTAGCATATCTTTACAAAAGTAAGTAGTCCTGATTTCTAAAGCGATCCAAAGATGGCCCAACTACTATATCGTCAACAGTAATCCAATCCAATTGCTAAATCCCACCAGATTGCTCAGCTTTTATGCTGAAGAGACTAATTATTAATCAGAAAATTATGTGATTTGTTTTTTTCCCTTGTCATGTGGAAAAAACTGCAGCCTGTAATTTCAGAGGTTCTCAAAGAAGTCCTATTGCCCCAGCTGAATTCACGCATGATGAGTGGTTTTCCATTGCCACTTATCCATGGATTCACCCTTCAAAATGCGGAGATCAACTATTCAGATTCTATGATCACTGTGTGTAGTGACGTGATATTTGCAGAAGATAACCGACTCCCAAATAAATTCAGCATCACTAATATATTTGCTTTCCATTTGGTTATGTAAATTATAAAACTATAGCCCACCATGCTCGTTCATCGTTCTGTAACATCAGATTCTGCATTTCAACTTGCCTTCTTCCGGCTCAGCTTGCTCTGTTTTGCAAGTTTTAATCAAGAACCTCGTACTTTTTCTCTGCTCTGTTTACTGTATTACCCTCCTGGTAACTTGTCATGTTATGTATGTGTTGATGTTTGATTCGTGGCTATCAGTCCCTCAACCGTTAAAAGTCTATGAGAGTCGTTACCAATGACTTAGGTTCAAATCCCACCTTTATTGGCCTTTTGCGTCTCACTTGCACAAAAAAAGAACAAAGTTTGATTCGGTTATTATTTTGTGTATCTCTGTCAGTACTTTAGGGAGTATATGGATTATTCTTGCCGTAGAACTCCAAAGTAAAACTTAATGAACATCAAAGTATGTCCAAAATTAGAGATTGCAGCTAATAAGCATGTTAACTAATTTCGTAAGGTAAGAATTATCTCTTTTCTCCTATTATCATATGTGACTTAGATAATTTATATTTTCCCTTCAGTTAAATTACATTTTAATGAGCTATACAGTCGGGCTGAACATTACACGTTTTTTACAGGCTTGTGAAAGTTAAACCCAAACGGAGAAAGACCAAAAAATAAATAAAAGAATAAAAAATCTGCATAAATAATATTTTTACGATTTTGCTAAAGGTCTCCTTAAGGGCTATAGATAAGAGCTTTTTTTTTTTTTTTTATCTATTTCATACTTTCCTATTCAGCTTTCAAAAGAATCTTAACTAATCAGATTTAATGATATAAAAAATTACTAAAAAAAATTTGATATGAATCAGGAATTGAAGAGGGTGATAAAACTGACCAAGAAGCTGAACAAATTTGATCCCTAATTTCATTGATTTAGGTTTTAGATGATAAAAATGCTTCTCTTGACTCTGTCAGATATCAAATTATGGTAATGAAATTAGCGAAGCAGAAGCATGTCAAATTTAAAAAAAAAATTGGGGAGGAGAAGTTGAAGTGCCAAAATTATACAAATAAGTGTCATGATTTAGCACTTTCCTTTGTGTACAATTTTTAATTAGGTAATTTTTTTAAAAAAAAATAATTAGGCAAGAATGGAATTAGGGGATTCGGTGGCTATAAGGTAGATTTAATTTGGTAACCAAAAATTTTTCATTGAAATACATATAAGATATACTGTTATCTTTTAGTTAGATAAGATTCCAGCTAAAATTGATACAAGTACGTCTTATCTATCTTTTATCCATCGTTCTAAGGACGACAATTAGCAAAATCAATATTTTTAAAGTAAAATGATCTCTTTTCTCCTATTATCATATGTGACTCATATAATTTACTCTTTCCTTAAATTTTTTGTTTCTATTTATAAACTAATAAATGTGTGTATCTTAAATTGTGGAAGTGATTAGTTTGCTGATTGGTGTTTCACGAGTGTCAAATCCTTAATAAGTCCAGAGTCTCTCCTAGTGTCCTCTACATTGAGCGAATCCAAGAGATCCTACTGTAATGATCTTTTTGTTTCAGAGCAGTGTAAAAATATTTATCATTTTGATCTCCCATGTTCAGTCATTCAATTTTTGTTTTCTGCTTGTAAAAGCTAGCAGCTCCACCTTGCCTTTTTGGTATATAAGCTATGTCATCCTCTCTTGCTGATAAAGAGCTTCAGCTTCAGGTTGAACATGTAGATTCTACTGAATTTTATCTAACATGTCTCTGGCTTTGATGAAATCAACTTTGGCCTTACCTCCTCTTCTTCCTCGACAACATCAACCCATGAAAGTCGATGCTTGGTCGAAGTTCTTCGGACATTGATTCTGAGGGTTGGCTAGCTCTCACTGGAGTGGGAGTTCTCGACCCAGTATTTCTTCCCGATTGAACAGAAGGAGTTGAATCTGTTGTAGGCGCAACTGGTTTGATGTTTCGCACTGACCGATTTTGTATGGGTGGTAGAATCTTGGCTGAGGCCTTGGCTTTCCTCGCCATGGCTGAGAGCATCGCCTAGATCATCAGCGTACTTCCTTAAAAATGATTGCAAATTTTTTGGTGATATTGAAATTATAATTTTTTATTTTGCATATTATTTTTTAAAATGGAAAGACTAAGATAATAGAAGTCCCAAAAAGGAAAGCAAAATAATACTTAAAAATCTTCTAATAATAGTGTTGACCAAAGTCGAGTAAATGATCACTTTAATTCACTATCTATTTATCCAGAAAAAGTTTTTGAATAAGTGAGATAGTCGAGGAAGTTGAGTTTTGACTCAACTCCTCAACTCAAGGATATAGGAGTGCACATCTCCCATTAAACTGACATTGAGAAATACAAAAACACAATAGCAGATTAAATTAATAGGTAGCATCTGTTGCTCCTCTCTCTCTCGAATCCCTAAATCTCTCTCGTAGAAACTATCATCCTAGGTTTACATGTTTTGAGGTGTGGTTAACGCGATAACTCTAGTAACCATCAATGTTTCTCCACTCGAATGAGCTTGTTAATGATACAATTTTGATCCAAATGATATATTATGTCCTCGGTCATTACAAAAAAATAAACAAATTTTGCACCAGTTGACAATTTCAAGACAAGACATTATTATATGTGTTTTTTGGATATTATTTTGTGGGAAAGACATATATACAAAATATGATGTAAAAGATGTCATATTGGATAATTTTGAGTGTATATATTAAATTAAAATTAATTTATTGAACACATCACATTGTTGTATTTTTTATAATAAAGTTATTATATTTTTTAATACAAAAAAGGTAAGATACGCATACATATAATTTAAATATTAACATGAACACAATTATAAATTTCATAGATTATGTTTTGCTTTCTCTTAAATTTTCTCTTGTTCATTAAAAAGAAATCATCTTTCTATCAAACAAAACAACAACAATAACAAAATTTATTATGAATTCTATTTACATAAAATCTATAAATATCTAAGTATAAATAGTGTTATCTCTGTAAAAGTATATATAGAGCTATTAAAAAAATTTATCTTTAATTTTCTGTCTCTCTTCGACAAGAAAAGAAAAACCCTTGTTTACTTCCTCTCTCTCTCCTCTCACTCCCTCACCCCCTCCTGTATTGTGCTGGGCAGCAGTCTTCCGCAACCCGCAACCCGCAACCCGCAAACAGTAACACCCCCACCACATCATCACACCATCTCACTTTACATCCTTCCTTTCTCCACAATCACCCGCCAAATAGGTTTATTTAACGGGTTTATTTTTCGATTTATTGAAATCTCTCAACGTCTCTCTTCACTCTTCTCTCCCGCCCGAGGGTTTTCGCTATCCCTCCTCGCTGTCCCTCTTTCTCTGTCCTCGCCTCTGGCGTCTGATCTTTCTACTTCGCTGCAGGTCTTCACTGTCTTTCCTCTCCTCGATCGCCTCGCGAATTCGTGGATTTTCCCTACGTTTTTATGGATTCTGCGCCGGAATCGGCAGGTGATTGGAAGGGGCTGAGGGCGGTGGAGGAGGCAGAAGCAGCCGGCGGTGAGATTGAGATGGGAGGCTTGTTGAAGAGGAGGAAGACGGAGGTGAGGAGGAACAATGGAGAGGGGAAGATAAGGAAGGTGGCGGAAATTGTGTTGATGTTGTCAGCGATGGGGAGGATGAGGGGAGGGGGATCCCACGATGGCGGAGAAATCCATGATGGCGGAGGCTAGGGAGAAAGTCGTTGCCTTGTGCGAGGAGTTGGCTCCCAAAGATGTTCTGCCATTGGAGGCTGTTGGGTCTCTGATTGAGAGTTTGGGGTTCGATCGGTTGAAAGAGCAGCGCTTAGGGTTTCGCCAATCAAAGCTCTCGATCTCTGAGAAGTTCGCTCTCGCCAAACGCAGGGTGAGATTCTTTAGGCTTCGATTGAAGTTTCTTTTAATTTGGATCTTTGTATCTGTTGATTACGTTTGTGATTTTGTCATGGTTCATGGTCATCAGAATTGCGTTTGTGAGTATTAATCTCCTGTATGGAATGGAGTGGTACTACTCGTTTAACTAAGACAGATGATGGAAGTAATTTTTATGTCAGGTTCCAAAGCATTGTTCAATCCATTCGAATGTCGCTTGGATTGTGGTTGGAGTGCTCTCTTGCAACATTTAATAATCTTGACAAATTCAAAAGTGTCCAGGGATTGGCCCAGCTATTTTCTTTTCTCTTCTTATCTGAGAAAGATGCTTCAATATGGAACAAATAGTTTACCTATACAATTGTCATATGTTTAATTTAGGGAAATTCCATCTACGCACTTGCATTTGAGACTTTTCTGAATAATCTCCAACAAAATTTCGAAATCCATTAGGTAGGGTCAAGTTTATATACAAGTATCGATCGTGATCTTTTTATAGGTCTGGACCTGTAAAAAAGGTGAACAGATCATTAAAGGGGTTAGTGTGTCACTATTTGGACGAATATGCCTTAAAGATGACAAGATGCCTTCACTCATCTTCCCCTTTGTTTGAATCAAAACCCTAAATGTGCACAGTCTCTCTCTCTCTCTCTGGAGTCTTTCTTTCTCCCTCTCTATTCATCCCTATCCTTTTTTGGTTCTCTTGAAAATACTTCACCCTTTCTATCTCTGTCTCCCCCGGCTATCCATCTCTCTTGCTCCCTGTGTTTGAGTTATGTTGTTGTAGAACTTGTGCCTCAAACAAAAATCAAAGGTGCCTGGGAATGGCATCTCGAGGATCATCATTGAATTGTGGTAGTCAACTGTGTTTGAAGGATCAATATTGCAGTTGTCGTCCTTCGAGAAAAGCTAAGCTCAAAATTTCACTAAAACCATTGACTTCGTCTTCGACCTTCAACCCATTGATTATCTCCACTTGATTTCCTTCAATATTGTCCTTCAATTGATACAAATTTATTTCTTTTTTCATCAACTCGGTGTAAGGAACAAACCCGAGTTTATAGAGAGAACACAGAGGCGATGGAAGAGGTAGAGAGAGAGTCTGAAAATCAATTTTTCCAGTTGCACAGCTATTTTGGAAAGAGAAATGGAAGCCTCCAGATACTTTAACATTTCTCTTTTTCATTTTTATTGCATCCTTCATTAAGGGCATAACAGCCAATTCACCTTTTGACGGCTAGGCCTATAAAAAGGACACAACCCATACTTCGTCATAAAGTTGACCCTACCTAATGGATTTCGAGATTTTGTTGGAGATTATACAAAAATTCTTAAACACAGGTGCATCAGATGGAATTTCCCTTTAATTTAAGATTTGGGAATCACGCTGATTATGATTAATCTTGAAACTGCAAAACTTCTTATGGATACTTGACTGGTACAAAATAAACCTGTTTGGGTGTTTTCTAGGCATCAAAATGCTGTTTACTTTGACTTCAATTTTGATAACTAATCCTTTAACAATTTGAGGGCTTTGGCATGTCCTTTTTCTAACTGTACTAAGTTTTTGAGTGTTCATGCTATATCCAGTTGCTTTCACATGGATATTCTCCCTTAACTTTGGCATTTATCACTATTGGGTGTATCTTTGATACCATATCATATCATCTCGTCATCCTAGTGCCTCTCATGATGAAAGACATAAATTATGACTATCTAAGATATCCAGCATCTTTTTGCTGAGGGCAATGTATTATGAGTCATATAGGACAATGTGGATTTGAATTACAGAATTTTTAAGATCACTCTTCCCCTCATCCCCTAGTATTTGAGATTATTGATTTATTCGTTGGACAGGTGCTGAGCAGATGCAATTATGTAATTTCCTATGCAAACCAGCTAGCCTGGTACTTATTATATCTTTGTGTTATCTTTCATGGATAATGTAGATGGAAGAATCCAAGGCATTCGGGCCTCAACCTGCATCATATCCTTCTCGTTTGCAAAACACTAGTGCTGCTGGTGAGAATCATGAGACACCACCCACTAGCCAGGGGCTTTCTTCTGACACAATGGGTCATATACATATTTGTTCGGCACCACCAACTTTGTCATTTAGACCTCCTGGCACTGAAGTTCGACCATCAGTAGTTTCCAGTGCTGGGCCCTGTAACATAGGAATAGATTCCTTCTCCATGGTATCTTCTACATTTGATAGAGCTCATTTAAGACCCCCTGGAAGACCAAATGAGCCTTCTTTCGTTCCAACTCATCCAGGTTGGTTTATCTTTTTATCTATGCAAGTTAAATTATACCTATAAAGATTGTATTGTTGTTATAAAGCAAGCAGTTCTTTTCTTGTTCCATACATTGTGTCAATGGATGCATATTTTGGCAGTGATTCATAAAAGATTGTAGTATAGTGGACTAAAGCAAAATGCTCATATACAACCAAATATAGTAATGGAATCACAATTGGAAATTTGTTCTACAGGGCTGATTGCATTTCTCCAAACAAGCTGTAGTATCAGCACTCAAGACATTGATATAGTTAGAGCCTTGTTGGTTAGTGCTGAAATGGTTTTGACTTCTTGTAAGTAATTACTTCATAAAACTGTAAATGAAAATAAAGTTAACATTGGGAGGTGAGGCACTCCTCAAAAAAATAGAAGTTAAAATAAAATAAAAAAACACTGGGAGGTGAGGGGAAGGAAGGTGACCGTTGTCACTTGCAAGCTATACTATTAGTGAGTCCTTTTTATTGGTGGGGGATAAATTCATTAACAATGTTCTTTCACACTGATTCACACTCAATTGTGTGATGAACAGAAAGTCAGGTAATAGGTAAATAGGAATGTGAACCTTTCACTTCCCTTCATTTGATTTTCCTGAACAAGATCTGGAAACTTTCCTCCTCTCTCGTATTCTCTACCCTCAATCGTAATGGACTGTCCAAAGTCTCAGCTTAGGAATTTCTTCACTCTATTGAGGTTCTGTTTACTATAGAGTTTTCCTGTTTCTCTTTTGCTAATAGTCTTATTAGATGTAATTTTTGTGATACATATACCTTCTGGTCTGTTCTAGTATGCCTATTTGTATCTACAAATTTGGTTTTGTTATATTCAGTGAGCACCTCGACCGATCAACATGCAGTGAAAAGTACCCCTGTGCCTCTGCAACCTCAATCTGCTTCAAGGGCTAACATTGCAAACAATGGAGTCCCAGATCATCTACCTATGAAGGCTAATGGTAATGCTACTTTAGGTGCTTCACGAGGCCTTCCACACGTAACGGGCCAAACTCCAAAACCAGTTGTTGCACAAACGACGCCTGGAACTCTGCCTGCTATGTATCATCCTGCGCAGGGTATGCACTTTGTTCCTGCTTCTCCAGCTTTCAGTCGTCATTTTGAGATATCCAAGTTGGTGCTAAAATTGCTAGATTCAAAGCTTCCAGAGGATCCTGCTTGGATTCCCCCTTCAAGGGATTACATGAACAGGGCGGTGACTTGTCAGTTTTGCAAGCTGATCATCAATCAGGTGGAAAATGTGCTTGTTTGTGATGCCTGTGAAAAGGGTTTTCATTTGCAATGTCTACAGTCATACAATGCTAATGGCATTCCTAGAGGTGAGTGGCATTGTCCTGAATGCTTGTCAATGAACGGTGGGAAACCATTCCTGCCAAGCTATGGCCGTGTTACCAGAAATATGACTGGTCCGAAAGTCGCTTTTAACACAGCTGGAGTTCAGATGTCTGCAGAGAAAAAGGTGAATCAATCAAATATAGTGTCAAATGGGAACTCAGAATTTAAAATACACCCTCAGGCTGTTGAAGTTTCTCAGTGCTCTTCTGAGTCAAACTTGCAACATGGAAATAAAATAAGAGAAAATGACATGTTCACGGACATAAAGGGAGATGAAGGGCCTAACTTGATGAAATGTCCAAAAGATGTGACTAGAGCTTCTATTAAAGCCTCCTTATCAACTTCAAATGGACATTCTAATGTTCAATCTCATCAGCAGGAGGTGAAGTCTGAAGTGTCTCTATCTGAAGGTGGGTTGGTCTCTGAGGCAGAACCAAAATGTCCCTTTGTATCTCATGTTTCTGGTACATCTGATCAATCACCAACATCAAGCAATCAAAAGGATTCTGACCAAGAGAGATTGTCAAATGGTGTTGACGCTCCAGCACATCAACTTGGTAATTGCAATGGAATTCTTGAATATAACAAGTGTGATGATGGCAATGGACATCAAAAAGATGGTGCTGTTGAACATCTTCATGAGATGGAGAGAGTCCTTGACCAAGCTGGAGAGCTTGCTAAGGCTTCAGATAACAGCTTGCCTAGTGTTGCTTGGAGTAGTGGCACAGTTAGAATGGAGGGTGAGAAGAAGTTTTTCTCCTCTTGTTGCATCAATGGGGTGGTATACAAAGTGCATGATTACGCTCTTTTCAGATCTGGGGACAAACTGATACCTTTGAAGATCCAGGCAAGAGGCTTGTCAGCTAATAGATGTTGATACACTTCTTCTGTTCTTACTTTACTATCTGTTTCACTGCATTATCTCTTATGTAGTTTTCCTTTTCCCAGCATTCTATTTATTACTTCTGGACCATATTGCAGGCTATGTGGGAGGATCTCCAAACTTGTTCAAAATGGTTTATTGTCCATAAGTGCTATTTTCCAGATGACTTGCCAGTGGAGGTTGGCCGCCCTGGTGCTCCTCAAAGCAATGAGGTTTTTTGCTGCTTGTAGTCAGAACCTTATTTATTTTAGTTTTTTATTTTCATTGGAGGTCTTATAAACTTTGGGTCTTAGCCCAATCCCTAACACTGATGGACCAAACCTCATTGCACGGACCCTGCCCTCACGTTGGAAGGCAGTTTCTACGGCCCTAGCCATGCACCTGGAAGGCACGAGGGAATCGCAAGCCCAGTGCTAGCTTGGTTTTGTCAGAACCTTTTAAAATGTTAATCATATTTTTCTTAAGAGACTTGATTGCATGTGTCCTTTATTTTAAATTTTGGATAGGGACTGCATATTTCCTTTCTATCTGTGATTAAGGTCACAGTTTTCAGAAAAAGTTAAACCAGTTTCTGAATAATATTTGCAGTTAACTATGATGTAAGTACCTTGATTGGTTAATGTTTTTTTCTTAGGTTTATGAGTCTACTCAGGATAGCCATGTGATGGCTAGTTTTATTCAAGGCCCATGTGAAGTCCTTCCTTTTAGGACGTTTAAGGAAGAAACAGGGAGGAGTAATCAATGCTCTCAAGCAAATGACAGAACATGGCCATTTTTCATACGCAGGTATGTGCCTTTTCATTTATAGCTATATTGGCTATCTTAAAGACTATCTGTTGTATGTCTGTAATTCCTGTGATACTTGCCTGTTTTGATTTTCTAGGCTTGCGTGGCTTGCCATTCTCATAGATGACATTGTCCGTTCAATATGGCGTCTTCTTTTGTTTTCCTTCCATGGCATTGTTGGGATTTGGGGGCACAGGCGGAACCAGAAAAAAATTATAGGGGGACTGCTTAATATTTTTCTGATCTTTGATAGTTGGGTTACGTACTGTGCCAATGTAAGTTTTTCCAATTCACACCTGAACCTAAGGCTTTGGTTTAACGTAAATGAATCACTTGAATAAATTTGTGTCGATAGAGTGTCTTTCAATTTTACGTAATATTCTATTTATTACCAATAAGGTCATGGGTACATTAGGACTCAAGTTCGATTTTCCATCCCCTATTGTATTGTATTGCTCTTTTTGGCTTATCTAGACAAAAAAAAATCTATTTATTTATTTAATTTATCAAAAATAGAGGCATTATAAAAAGTTGTTACAAAAAGGAGGAAAAATTTGTACACATAAGATCTTAATAAAATGAAAAAAGTTGGCCTCAATAGAATAACTTTTGAAATTATCTCACTCTTCAATAATCAAAATAATGATAAACAATGAAGAAGGATAAAGCATGTCATGGAAATTCGTTTAGAAAAAACTAGTAGACAATATTTAAGAAAATGTAGTACAAAAATTAACAATAGCACGGGAGAATATTAAAATTGAAAAAGCTCAACGATTCAGAAGGAAATGGGATGGACATCATAACAATTCACTAGGAGGGGACAAGGATTACAAATGCTTCAAATCATTGCACTATTGTAACTTGCTGATCTTTTACGAGCTTATTAATGTATTAACATATGTCACTGGGGGAGGAGGCATGGCCCTCCTTGGTCCCCCTAGTTCTGCCGCTGTTTGGGGCAGGAGCAATGGGAAAAAGAGATTGGTACAGGGTTGCCATATTTGTATGATGTTTAGGTGCTATGTTTGATTAACTGATATCAAGACTGGTGGCAACTAACATCACAATTTCCTGTTACTACGAAGAGCATCAGTTGAATGATGGCCTAGACTTGAAGCATAGATGAATCATGCTAATTTGTGGTGTCCACTGTATAGATTTAATGCTGTCCCAGTGTAATTCTAAGCTCTAACTAAGCTATGCTAGTAGTTCTATGAACTCTCCAGGTGATGATGAGAAATGACCTAGGAGGTAAGAATAGAATATAGAGGCCATTTAGAAGGAAAAGAGAGAAAGAGTGAGAGAGACTGCAAACAGGGAAGGAGAAACAAATATTGAGAAATCGCTAAGATGACAGGATGGACAAATTAATAACTAGATAAAAGCATAGAGTAGTCTCTCTCCGTGCATTTCAGCATAGGCCAAAAGCAAAAGTTGATTTGGTATTACCTTTTATATTGCAAATAGTATCTATCTGGAGGCACAAATATCTTTTTGGTGCTTACTGTTGCATATTTGCATTCACTTTTGTAATTAATTGTGCTCATAAATTGTGTGGCCATGCTGTGCAGTTGGTTTTATGATGAGTCAAGGCGGGTTTTTGTGCTACTGCTAGCTGAATTTGGATGTTGGTAAATGTTGTAATTGGCGGGCAGGCCACTGAGGGCTTTTACGATCAGGTATGTTTTGTGATTAGTTACATGACTCATGCACTTGTTTTGTATGGGATCCACCCACCCCAGCGGCTCTTAGGATAGTGGGTCATGTCAAAACATGTCTATGCCACATGTTAGTCAATGAGTCTGGGTTGTGTCTTTAAATGATATCAGGTTCATGATATTCAGACTAGATCGAGAATATCAGACTATTAGTCTGCTGAACCTGTTATGTCCTGTCATTTTTTTAGGTAATTATTATCACCACTACCCCAAAGATGAGAACTGGATTGACTTAGGTTGGTCATATGAGGTCAGACCATCATGGTGTTTATCCATTTCACTGCTGGTTATTCCAGGTTTAGGCTGATCTTTGATTTGAATACCTCACTTTGTTGAAAACCTGTCTACTTAAGGTTTATAAGGTGGTTTATCAAGGGTGGTTCAATTTGTCGTGTCAACGTCAATCCATGACTTTTTTAGATGATCACAAGATACAATTACACTTTCGTAATGGCCCTATTTGGGAATCAGGCGAATAAGCTCTTAACTATGTTAGCTGATTGAATTACCTGTTTGTATTAGTTGCTTATATTAGCTGTTTCAGAAAAAGTGCTTGATAGCCAAAATCTCCTCAAAAAGCCATTGAAAGAGTCATTTACCAAACACGGCCATATGATCATAGATTTGAAGAATACATTGGTTAAGATAATTGCAGAGCTTCCAAATGTAATGTAGCATTATGGAATGCTTGTAATGTAGCACTATATAATGCCCGAGCTTTTTCTTATTTGT
Organism: Talinum fruticosum; assembly: GCA_021018815.1. NCBI lineage: Eukaryota > Viridiplantae > Streptophyta > Magnoliopsida > Caryophyllales > Talinaceae > Talinum > Talinum fruticosum. The sequence goes on along the minus strand of JAITYX010000037.1, from coordinate 2,474,003 downwards.
TTATTGTAAATGCAGTAAAAGAGATAATTGGAGGAGTTGTCGTCCTCAGGATAATTGAGTTAAACTACTAGTAATACTACCCTAAATTAAACTAATTCTAACAATTAAATAGCAAACCCACACAATCAACTCAAGAAAGCATGAAATCTAAAGTTAATAACTCTAAACTACGATGAACAAATGAATACTAAAAGAGATACTGTCGGAAGGTTCAATCCAATGTAAAAACTTGGATCTTGGAAGGGAAATTGATGATGAATTATCAACAGCCAATTTGTGGAAGAAAACTTGAAACTTACGGCTTGTTCTTTTGGGTGCTACCACTCTCAACCACACTCACCACTCCTCTCATAGAAAAATCCACGCTCAACTACTCTCACTCACTCCTTGAAATTACATAAAATCTACACTCGACCAACTCTCTGTTATTGGATGGGTGGGTGTGATTTGTCTACGCTCAACCACTTTGAACCACTATCAACCACTCTTCCTAGAAAAAGTTCACACTCAACTACTCTCGGCCACACTCACCACTCCACTCATAGAAAAATCCACGCTCAACTACTCCCTTTCACTCCTTCAAATTACATAAAATCTACAGTCAACCAACTCTCTTGTTACTGGATGGGTGGGTGTGGTTTGTCCACACTTAACCACTTTGAACCACTTTGAACCACTATCAACCACTCTTCTTAGAAAAACTTCACACTCAACTACTCTTAAGCATGCTAACCACACTCACAGCTCATCCACTCCTTTAAATTACATAAAATTCACTTTCAATTATACTCAACCACTTTCAATCACACTCAACCACTCTACTTTTCCTAAACAAATCCACACTCAACAACTTTCATCGACACTCAACCACATTCACCCTAAACCTAGAATTGACCCTCAACCACAAATAAACCACTCCTTTCATAAAAAATTCATTCTCAACCACTCTCACGCACACACACTCACCCCAATCTACACCCCATTTTCACTATCCAAAAGAACACTTGAAAGATCAAAATTGAATTTGGGCTCTCCTTTGCATTAATCTTAAAATTGAAAGAGTAATGGAACAATAATCTCTAAAAACTAAGTTCAAATTAAACTAAGTTTATTCAAAGATGGGATAGATACAAGGGAGAGGCAGAAGACCCTCTTTTATAATACACCAATGGCAGAACTAGGCCTTGGGAAATCCAAAATTGTGTCGTGCAACAACTTACTGCCAAGACAGGCAATGTCAGCCAACATGGGCTACCCTTGTTGAGTACTATAAGGTGAGTTTGCATAATATTTTCAGGTGGCCGTGTCATGACGCTTAACACGGCTTCATTACGCATTATGGGTTGAAATTTAGCTCAACACAACTGGTGTGCATGAGCACATGCAGGCTGTCTGTTTGGGCTAATTTTAGCGAGCACGAAGGTACGACCATGGTATCTTGGGTCTTGACCGTGTTCTCTCACTTGGCAACTAATCCTTGAGTTTCTTCACCCACTTTTGCATCCATTAGCACCTTTTTCCAGATTCTAGCTCTACCTCTACCTGGACAATCATACCAATCTCAGGTAAAATCCCGCTAGGAGGGCCCAAACATGAATTAAAGCTAAGCATTAAGTGCACTCCTACAATCACTTTTGTTGACCGAACAATACCCCACACCAAGATTTTGTTCGTGCTTGAGCAAAATAAAAGAAAATAAAATATAATTACCCTAACTCACTTTCGTAGGACTCACAATTACAATTAGTGTATGCAACAAGCTCTTTAAACACCTTGGTAACCGTAGTGGACGGATAAGGTCTCTGGAGGGCTTATAAAACATGTACCCACAAAATTTGAAAAATAAAGAAAAAATAAAGAAAGGGAAAATGAAAAATCTTTTTATAATCATATATAATGAGGGAGACCATATACATAACAATTTACTTACCACCCTTCCAACTCAATCTGGATATAGGCACAATATATGTATCAAGCCCCTTAACCTCCTTTTATGACACCAATATTTCCACCCCTCATCCCATCAAAATGGTCAATCCGGCCTAGTGTATGGTGTGCAAGTGTACCTTCACCCTAAGAGTTAAGCTCACCATAGACAAACTCAACCTACTACACAACTAGCTTATTTACAATTTACTTGTGATACATACCAATGCCTCATTCTCGATTCAAGTCCAAGGAGTTTCTTTTTCACCCAGTGGAAGGTTAAGTTGGTCATTCAGTACTTGAATATATCAAAATTTAGGTGTCATTAGCATTTCTCAAACTCCTAGGAAGTAGGAGCTAATGACGTGTAGCAGTTTTTCCCCTTGAGCTATTGGACCACTTCTAGAAACTTATGAGGTGAGAATGTAAGATCAAAATTGCAGCTCACCTCAATTTTAGCTTGCAATTAGCTATTTTGTTGGATTATTACTTATAGATTCAAGGGTTCTCATTCCCTCATTTATTCCCATCTTAACTATATATTTGGATATTTATAACCCATCTTCATTTGGAAGAAATCAGATTTTGATGATTAATGAATTGAAGATTAAGGCAATTCTCTCTCCAAACGTCCCTACAATCTTTATCTCATTTAAGTGGTGATTGTAGGTCTTCCCTTTAAATCTCTTCCTTGGTGCTCTTGTTTTGGAGTAAGGATTGGTGGGTTTGGTGGGTTGCTTCATCAAGATGGTGGCTCAATTTTTGTCAATCTTCTTTTGATATTGTAGATTTTGTGGATAGTCCACAATTTGGTTGTTCATAGTCCTTTTGTAGGATGCTTGCTTCGCATCCTTTTATATATATATATATATATATATATATATATATATATATATATTTCGTTTTTTCTTAAAAGAAATGATTTCCATCTTAGTTGATTTTTTATGCTTGTTTTGTGCTCATCATTTCAAGATTGATCTTACCCAATTAGATCAATATTGTTCAAGTGAATGTGAAAGCTAAAGATTGTATTTTTGGGTATTTACACACTTAAAGTTGCATCTTTTCTCTCCCCTACCTTCAATCTAAAAACTCACGAAGAACCCTATCTCAAAATACATGCCTAGGTACAAACAAGAAAACCTCAAAAGCTCCACAAAATAGCCAAACCCCACAAAAATAACCCAAGAATCAGTTTTCCCACCCTCGAAATACCCCAAACCCCAGCCAGTGCACATAGTCTACCGATGTCCTGTGTCATAGCTTGATCTTCCTACCAAAGTGCATCCTATTCCTTATTCTTTACAATAGCTCTAGCAAGGCAATGAGGTGACCGTTTCTAAACAAGCTCTAATTTTATTTTCGGTTGGTCCATATCGTGCTGAAGTATTGTGTGATGTGCTCCCCATGGATGCTTTGCGTTTGTTGTTTGGTGGACCTTGGTTATTTGATAACTTTATGAGTCATGATGGTCATGCACTATACATTCAAGCACAAAGGTTATAGCCTCAAATTGGCTCTTTTACCCCCACCCACAAAAACAAGCCTTGGACAAGAGGTGAAAGAAGCCTCTTCATGAGCAAAGGAAGGACGGGTTGAGCTAGCCATTACTAAGAGTAAACCTCTATTTGCATTGCTAATGGTTGTGAGATAGTGAAACCCTTAAATCCTTTAAAATCCTTTAACTCGAACTCTGCTACATGAGTTTGAGGATGTATTCCCAAAAGACCTTCCCATGGGGCTCCCTCCTTTAAGTGGAATTAAACACTAAAATGACCTCTTACCTGGAGCTCTCTTGCCAAAAAACCAACCTATAGGTGCGTTCCAAGTGAGTCTAAGGAACTCCAAAGACAAGTTCAAGAACTCCTTAATTGAGCATTCTACCACTTTTCCATTTGCCAACTCAATTCGACATTTTATTCAGGCCTTATGATGATTTAAATTTAATTGAGAGGGAACTTGAGTAGATATAAATGAATCGGTGACACCCGAATCAAATAAAATATTAAAAGACTTTGAGTTTAGAAAAAGAGTAATAGTGACAACCATCCCTGAAATTGCAACTTTTTTCTTGTGCATCATGTTTGCTTGTCCTATTGTCAAAGGTTTGGAAGATGGATTGGGTCCCTGAGGTGGTGGTTTTAGGGGCTTTAATGCATCGATGCCTTTTCAGTTTGGATGCACTTCAGTTTAAGACATTCTGGTTTCACTGATATTTTTTTCTTCCTTTTTCTCCAGGAAATTTGCTGCAGATTGGACTGTGTACATTTTTTAGCATGGAGGGAGCAGCACACTTTCTATCCATATAGATAGACATTTACAGGGTTCACACGTTTTTTTCCCCCATACTAAAAGAAAATTCATTAATAAAAAAACCATTAGTGAAATATACGTGAAACATTGTCCATTCTTTGGTCTCTCTGATAAAGTCAATTTTTTTTCCTTGCAAAACGAAAAAAAAATTGTAATTTTTCCACTTATTCTTTATTGCACTGAGAATTACTAGAGCTCCCAAATTGAGGTGTACATGCACATTTTTTGTTTCAGTCACGAAATAAAGATGCTCATACTCACTACTTTTCCGATCTTCTGTTGGAAAATTCTCCTAGAAATGTGCCTGTATTTCACCATCTATTAACAAAATGGTTTAGTCAAATCATGATTAATTTGCAGTAAAGAACAAATCATGATTAAAATGGAGTGAAACTATACAAACAACAATACATCATAATTGTTATTTGCAGTAAAGAACAAATTAGGTTTTGACATGTAAATTAACATAATAGGTGAATTTTAAAATTGTAAATTAACATAAGTGAAACATGATCTAGAGGATTGCTCATCATTGAGCCGTTGTTATTAAATCACATATGGGCTGCATATAAATGAGCCGACCAGCCCGATTCATTGGGTACCAATTAATAACTTGACCCAATGAATAACTTTGGTTTAGGTCATGTTCGGATCGGTGGAGTTTTAGTTTGGGTCGGATCAATTCGGGTTTGGATCAATTTCAAGTAAACTGATATTTAGTCAATCAAAATTGTCTTACGAAGATAGAGTTAGCCTATTTCAAGCATAGGTTCAATTTAGGTCACACTTCAAGTTCAATCTAGGCACAATTAGAAGTGAGGGTAGGAGTATTATGCTGAAACGTCCTGGGAAGAATAATCTTAAGGAATAGCTTACACAAGGGGAATAGAAAGGGCGTAATTTGGACTCAACTGATAACATTTTTCTTTTTCTTTTTTTTTTTTTTTGTAAAAAGAACTTCCTACTATTTGGTATATCCAGAATAAACTAATAACATTTTTCTTATTTTTTCTTGTAAAGAGAACTTCCTACTATTTGATATATCCAGAATAAAGGCAAAGTGCTACCAACACTTCCACTGCTAAATAATACAGGGGCAAAACAGAATAGCATGAATTAGTACTCGCTAGTAAAGCTACCTGATGACAACACTATAACACGAATAGACAATGCCCAGTATGTACTCAAACTCAATACTCTCTCGTACAGCTTAGTTGTTCACAGTTTACATTCCTACAATAAACTAAGGCTACACTAATATACCAAACAGACTACACATTTCCCTGTAGCTTCCAACTATCACGGTGTAACTGGGATTGTCTCTGCAGTAGAGATGTGGGAGGCTGTGTCATCTTTTGATACGGCAACATAGTTTGCTGGAGCTGAAAGCCGAGAATCTCTCTTTCCATCTTTTGATGATGACCGACTTCCATTTTGATGGCTGCTCAGAGAGAGTCGCCGTGAAGGAGTCCCATTGGAGCCACCATTCGCACGTGGTCCCACCACCTTCTTTGAAGAGCTCAGAGGTCTAGCTGGGCTGGCCCTTGAAGTAAAAGCGGCTTCTGGCTCAGTGCTCATCTGATCCTGGTATTTCTTTTGGTCCTGCAAGAGAGAGAACCCAACTCATAATCTCTTAAAATAGTTCATCTATAAATGAGGATACGAAGCAGTGATTCCTAGTGTAGACTTCGCTAAGGCAGGACTGGGAGACCCAACAGTACGTAAGGTCACCACTAAAAAGCGAAGCAGCTATTTCCAAAAGAGCCTCAAAATGAATTCTGAAGTAGGCAGTCAGATACTACTTTCTTAGATAGGAAAATGCAGGTAGGAAGCAAGAATAGCAGGAATTACAAACAGTGTTACAAACAGTATGTTACACCATGTCAGAGTGCTAAGTATCCAACACGAGTCTATGAGTTGGACCCCGGCATTTTCCAAAAATTTTATATGTTACTAGTTTGAAATGAAGGGTTAAAACATCCATATCCAAGTGAGTACAAATGTCGAGTACCCAACACCACCACTCAGGGAGAAATTACAAGTCTGAGAAACATAGTTTCCTTCCATGGGATTGAAAGTGGAAAACATGTCCATCAGATTAAAAATGGAAAACGAAGTTGATATCATCAATTTCTTTCATCTTGATTTGCAGATTCTGGGAAGCAGAACCCATCCCCTGTCTTTTCGCTATTTTGCCTCCAATTAACCTAACTCAAAGAAAGAAAAAAAATTGGGGGAGGGGAGGTGCACAGCCTGTAAAGCATTTTATTAAGGGCCGGACGCTAAAGCCAAGCAGGAGTACATTGGCACTTACCCTCAACCTGCGTTTCTCCTCCTCCCTCTCATGCCTGAGCATGACATACTCATCCAGCATAGCGAGTAGAGGGACTCCATCATAAGTAAATGTCATGCCTCGATCCTCCTCCCATGCACGTGTTTTGGCAACTAAAGTATCAACCATTGCTGCATCACCACAAATGAAGGTCAATTCATAACCCATAACACCAATCTATCAGGTGAATGAGGAAACATAAGCAGCATCCTGAATTAGCATAGAATTTCATCAAATATGATACTAACTTGGGATTTTGTTGACTAGAATTCTGGCCTTCTCAGCCCGCTTAAGATTTAAGTGAGCACCTCTGCTAGCATTGTATCGGTTGTCATCCTGAAAAGAAAGTTAGAAGTCAATATAACTGCTTTTTGAAGTGTCTGGAATTCTGTTCCTCAAATGATAAGAAGAGTGTAAAATCAGAAACTGGTTAGGATGAAAGATCAAAACAAAACAAACAGCTCCATCCTTCTAAGCAGTGCAAAAATTATCTCCAAACCGAAACAAAATAGAGGGTAGGAAAATGATCTGAAACATGCACCCCCTATACTGTCACACAAAGAACACAGACAAAGACAGTACCCGCATATAATCTTCAAGCCAACTCTCTTCTTCACAAGCTGACATCCACCTCTCAACCCTGTCTAGTATCTCCTTCCGGCTAAGAGCCTCTTCTTTTGCCTTCAAAATTTGACTGTCCATGTCAGCAATCAGCTCTGAGGGTTCAACATTCCCAGAATCAATGATTGCCAAAATCTTTTCTCTAGCAGCATCAGCATCAATTTCTATATGTGCACTGGCATATATCTCCTCAAGTTCACCCTGCTTCTTGAAAGCAATTTCCTTCATCCGGCTAAATTTCAGCTGATCAAGCCTCTCAACTTCCACCTCAGCCTTACCACCAAAATCAAAATCAAAATCAAAATCAAAAAAGAAAAAAGAGGAAAAGTGAAATGGGGGCACAGTAGCATTCGTGATAGCAGCAAAATCGAAATATACTGCTCTAACCTGCTCTATCAAGTCCATGGCAAGAGCCCCTGGAATGGTCACTTCATCAACCGAGGCTGATATGTTACATGTAACATGGTCAAACAACTGACGTTCTTCTTCGGGGTATCCATCAAGTTCCAAAGATCAATTAATTGACCTGCCAGCTCTTGAAGCTACAGGCGAAAATAAGAACCAACAGTTAGACTTTACGAGATTGGAGTCATTGGGCCCTGACCTCCAGTTTCATAAAATCTCATAGAAGGAGATCAATAAGCCAAAGGAGTGGTAAACTTTATTTGAGATACTCAGTATGGCGGTTCTCCAACCATACAAATATCATGCATGGAGCTTAAATATATTTTTATCTACATTGTGCACATCAGCTCTTAGTCTTGAAGACGTCAAGGTAGCCTCAGATTCCAATTGGGTTCCTATATGTCATAAAGGGCCTATTTACCTTTTGAAGCCTCTGCTTTTTGTCCTCTTTCAGAGCAATGACTGTCTCAGCAAGCTTAGACAAAGTTTCATTGCTGATACTTTTTGATTGCACACCAGTGGAGTCATTCAAGCTTTGGTGAACTTCAGTCACGGTGCTGTAGAAGTCCATGCCAAGGACAGAACAAAGATCATGCACAGTGCTCACAAATTCCAGGACCTTATGTAGCCTTTCACTCTGTCACATCAAACAGGCTTATAAGTACATGTGACATGGCTGAATGGGATGAAGAATAAATGTATATAGGGTACTGAAACTGAAACATACCTTTTCTTTTTGCAGTTCTTGAAGTTGAGCATGATATTCCTCTAACTTCTTCAAAGATAGGTCAGACTCGTCGACAACTGGTGCTTGCTCACTCAAGTTCAAATTACCTGCTATTTCTCCACAGATTTGCTGAATCTGGGATTGTACATCAGAAAATTCCCTCAATCTCTCCTCCTTCTGTTGACACAGCTTCTCCAACGAAGGAGCTACGGCTGCAAGTTTTTCCTTAATCGTCCCGGAAGTCTTTTCAGGCTAACCACAAAACAAATGAAATTTGGACAATGTTCAATAGATCAAAACGTAAAATCATACTTCAAATCCAAGATGTGAAAAGTATAATAAAGTTGTGTTGGTAAAGACGAACCATCCCAACAACAGTTTTCTCCCCAAGAGCTGACAGAAGATTAGAAAGTTCCACTTGAGCATCAGCCAAGGTCTGAAGAAGATGAGCTCTTGATTTGACAGCCTGATCGACTTTCCTTTTGTACACATCTAGACATTCCTGCTCTATCTGGAGGAGTATCTTATCCCTGTCCTCATCACTTTCACCAACTTCGTCCCATATTTGCTGTACTCATTAAAAGAACAAATAGCAATAGCACCAGGATCTTTCAAATGCAACCAACATAGACAGAAAGAAGTTAATAAAAAGTCAGTAAATCAAACTTTGGCTCAATTACCTGTAGATGCTGCAACAACGACCCACAAGTGGTTTCCCCTCCAAAAGGATTCTGTGCATCTGTCACTGCCATTGAAGATGGAGCTTGTTCCACCTCTGTATTCAAACACACCATTTGACCTTATTTCTTTACAAGTACTTATTGAGTCATTGAGTAGGCAATCATCATAACAAACTATTAATGCAAAAGTGCTATCTCTTTCAGCTAATGAATACAAGCAACAAAGTGTTTTGATTTTCCCATCAGTCTATGCCCAAATTCAGACTAAAATAAGCCAGGAAACAATTGAAAGACAAAAAGGTAAAAGGAAAAGAAAAGAACATATTGGATAAAGAACAAAATTGACTGTCACATTCTAAGATTTATTAGAATAAGCCATAGACAAGCTGTGGCTTCAATCAGATTACCAACCATGAAAGGAACATACAAGTGCACAATAAACTAAGAAAGGCCCTAATTTCTTAGTAGGGCAGACGTGATAAATAGGTCAATCTCAGTACTAAACTAGTGACTAATCGACAGTACTTTTTCATATTAGATCTTACATCACTCACCAACATGACTAGCATCATAATCTTCATAGCGCTATTTATAGGACAATGACAGGAAAAGAGTTGAGAAGAAGAAAAGCACATAGCTAACTCACTTCACCAAAGGGGGACAAGAAACTCACAGTACATTAAGCCAAAACCCAAATGCAGAAATATTCATTAACTATTCATCAAACAAACAATTAACTGAGCAAGGATCTAAAGCAAAACATTACTCGCAGCAGAAGATCTTTTGGTTAGACCTCCCACAACCAAAATAATCCACTTTCCAACATCTCATTAATCAGCTAAAAATGGTATCAAATACAGTCAAAAAGTAAAGAAAAGATTAAACAAAGAAGCTTAAAGATCCCAATAAATATCCCGCGCAAGAATCAATTAACAAAAATTCTCTAAAAAAGAAAGAAGACTTGAGATTCCCACTTCAACCCACAACGAAAATCCCTGAAGAAAAAATCCATAAAGCCCAGAAATAACCAGATCCATCAACATTCTAGCAAAAACCCAGTTCATTTCAGCTAAAATGAGTCCACATTGAGCAAAAGGATCAAGATTGGGTGATAAATTAGCTACCCAAAATGCCAATGAGGAGCAAATAGACACAAAAGAAAAGGAAAGAAGAGTTACCCAGATCGTACTTGAAGATCTTTAGGGTTTTCCCAGTTGATGTGGTTCAGATCTGTAGAGGTTTTGGTCCTCCCGATGAGAGAGAAGAGACTGAAGAGCCAACACTGTATGGAGTGTGAAGTGAGAGCAGTGGCAAGTGAGAGAGAGAAAGAGATAGATAGACCAAAGCAAAGAGAGGAGAGAGACTGGTGGGACCCACAAGAGGACGACCCTCTCCCTCCGCAAAACCGCATCGTCCGCATATGATTGTCCTGAAAAGTTTTTGCTTTGAAGAGATTTTTATTTTTATTTTTATTTTTATTCTTTTTATTTTCTTTTTCTTTCCTTCCTTAATCCTTTTGTCCCCTGTAATTAAAAAAATAAAACCTAGGGAACAAGAGGATGTAAGGAAGAAAAGAAAAAACACAGGTGACTAGAGGGAGGAAAAAAATTTTAAAAATAAAAAATCTCTGAAAGCAAAAAAATTTCAGGACAATCATATAAAAAAATTCATTAATGAAATATTTTTAAACAAAAGGCTATAAGGTGGTTTTCGGAAAGAAAAAAATTGCGAGCGAAGACAATGTTTGTTGTTCCTATAAAAATTATTTCCTTTAAATTCTCTCCCACCTTGAAGCTCTCTTTCTCTTAATTTTTTTTATTTATAGTGTGAGATCATTACAAAATTCATGCATATAAATTTTATCCTCATTTATTTATCTCTTGTTATTCACATGAAACACAAAAACAACAATACAATAAAATGAAAAGGGAGAAATTAAATTTAAAAATTTTAGTTAAGAGCTTAAGATCTTCGATGTTATGTGTCGGATCCTCAAGTTTGGCTTGAAAACGATCCATATTGTCTTTTTAATATGACTCTTCATATTGTATATTATTTGATGATTAATAAAAATTTCTCTCTTTTGGTGATCAAAATACGATAATCGGACTAAAATAGCATTATGTCTCACATTTTTTACATAAACTCATAGAGACTTTAGAAACTACAGTATATTGGTAATATTTTCACTATGATAAATAATGTACTATCTTGACTCGTAATTTTTTTCCAACAAGAGGATCTCACTTTAGTGATCCAATTTCACAATAAAAAGAATAATTTTAATATTGTACATAAACCCTTTTCTCTTCTAAACTCAGTTTGGATAAGTCCCACTTTTAGTTCCATTTTTAAATTCTCATATTCCACTTTAATATGTTATAGTAAAAAAAAAATTCACGTATTTTTTTATAATTAAGTGAGACCAAAATAAAACTTTATTGTGAAGGCTCTGAGGCTCTTCCTTTCTCCTCCGTTGCATTGCGTGCCCTCAAGAGCCTAATTGGGCCCGCCATGTCAGCACGTCTTACCTACACAAGCCTTCATTGGAGGTGCTCTAGAGCTTCCTTTGAAAAAAGGGACACCAGTGACCTTCTTTGCAGCAAAATAAAAACCAAAGAGTAGATTATTTTGTAATTAATGTCCTCAACACTTCTAATGACGGATTTTTTTATAAAATTTCATACAAATATGTTTTTTAAAAATTCTATCAAGGGACACCTACAATAATTAACCCATTATAGTAAAGTTTTTTTATAAAAATTAATATTAAAAATTTATACCTAAAATTTTATGATCCACCACCATTACTTTTTTGTTATATTTGCTGAAAGTTTGAAATGTGGGAACAACATTTTTAATTTTATATCACCTTAGACAAGTGTATTAATTACGCTAATCAATTCTCAACTGATATGACATTATTTTGATGGAAGAAATGGTTGTCCTATCATGTCTGCATTACGTGTCATATATATTGAGTCTTACTAAAAAAAAAAGACAGTTAAATTAAAAATTTTGGTTACTATAATTAGACTGCAATCGGGTCATTCGGTTCGAGTTCGGTTCGGGTCAAGTTCGGGTCGATCTCGTTCGGGTTCGGTTCAACTTCGAGTCAATCTCATTCGGCTCGGGTTCGAGTTTGATTTGGGTTAATTTCATATCGAGTCAAATTCAAGTCGGTTTCGGTTCGAATTTGGTAAATGTCTGTTCGGATAAATTTCGAGTATGGTTCGAGTTAACCATATACAATACAATATTATCGAGTCCACCAAAGATCCCTTGGTGTGGATCCGCTTGAATATGATTTGAGGTCAATCAAAATTATACCATTACAAGCAAAAAGTCCATCCTAAGAGACCCACCAAAAAAATATGGATTGGGTCAAATTTGGATTCGGGTCGGTTCGGGCTTGGGTCACTTTTATTGAAGTTCATGTCAAAATCGGGTTCGGGTTGTAATCGGTTCAATTATATTTCGGATCGGTTCATTTCGATTTTCGGGTCAAAATTGATTCAACTGTTTCGGATGTCGATGCGGTTTAGGTTTCGGGTCGTTCGGGTTGACCCGTTTGTTTCAGTCAATTTTACTGGGTCTAACCACAATCCACTTTTTTTAAAAAATGGTAAATTTGGAACCTATTAGATCTTTCTATTCATAGGACAAACTTAATGTATAATTTAAACTTAACAAGATAAGCATGCCAAACCTGTAAATCCAGTCCAAAAAAGTATTTTGATGCTAACAAAATTTCGACTAGTTAGAATTGTTATTTCCAATAATCAAATGTTAAAGGTGAAGTTAAACTTCCACATTGTTTGTTTTCTTGGGTTTTTAAAACGGTATGGTGGATGTGGGTGATTATGTTTGAATGTGGAATTATTTTTTTTTAGATGTGTGGTTGAGTGTGGTTAAAAGTTATTAAGTGTGATTGATAGTTGATTTTTGTAATTTAAAGAGTGGGTGTATGTGGATGAGTGCGATTGAATGTGACTTTTTTTTTCTAGGAAGTGCAAGTGAGTGTGGATAAGTGTTGTTGAATGAGTATAGTTGAGAGTAAATTTTTTCCATCAACCACCCAAAAGAACAAACTCTTATACTATGATCCCGAAAGGAGCTTGATGGTTGTCACTTGTTAAGTTATATGTATATAAAACTAGAAAAAAATGACAAAAGTGAAAATTTAAATAGAGTAATATAAGTTCATATCTTTATTTAGATGCAAATCGAACTAAAATTTGTCCTCCAAAGATTTTTTTTATTTAGAGGACAACTTTATTAAACAATATATATCACTCTATATTATTCCTTAAAAAAAATAACTCAAAAAAAAAAGCATATAACTTATTGTTGAGTATATATTCATTCATTGGATTATTGGATTACCAAATCCATAACTTTGGTCTCTGTTAATGAGAATATCCCTCGAGTATTAGTTAACCTTACAACAATTCGAACTTTGACTACGATATTTATGAACATCCCACCGCTGAGTTATGCGTAATAAGAATTGATGATAGAATAATCTCGCAGTATATTTTGTACAATCGACGTGTGAAATTTTGAAAACTTTAACCAATTTATTTTTGTATTTAATAAGTTGGCAATATTATTTCCAAATCACTTTAACTAAAATCTCAAATAGCACATCAGCCCGCCCAACCCATTTTCTCTCGCATTCCCTCCCTCCTCTTTCTCTCTCTTTCATTATCCTTATTCAGCACATTTTCTCTCTCCTCTATGCCTCCTCCCTATTCTTTCACCTCTTAGCTCTCCCCTCCCATATTAATTAGAAATATGGATTAGTTTTAGGATCATAAGAGCAAATGGTCATCTGCTACCTCCATCATTCAAACTATCTTTACCCTAAAATACACATACTCATCTTCCTCAATCTCCTTCCTCTTGGCAACAACCATAAACCCGTCGTTAGAAACCACCCGAGCCGCCTAGCAGCTTCCAAATCACCGCCTCCATAGCGATTGTCACCCCCAACCTTCAAACTGCATCCACTCATTGATTAATCAATCAAAGGTTTTAAATTAAGGGGACATTGGAATAAGTTGTTTATAGGGTGAATGAATTGGGGGAGATGGGTATTAAAATTTCATAGAAAGAGAAAGAGGATACGGAAGGTGTGGAAGTTCTCTGAGAAAGGAAATGTGGGCTTTGGAGGAGAGGGAAAGAGTAAGAGGCCTAAGTGAAAGGAAAAGGAGGTTTATGCCTACGTGCAAGATTAAAAAAATACTATGCAAATTTCAGCTGTCATATTGGCTTCTTTGTAGGCAGGCATGATGGAATTTAGTTTGAATATCTTTATCCAACCAGCTGTAGACATCATGTAGAATAACACATAATTGCCAAGCTTAATGTGTTTTCGTCATAATTTGAATAATACATTTGTTGTCAACTTCAGTAGTAATTTTTGAGATGGTAGATGTGGGAAAGTGCTAAAGAAAAAGAGTGTCTCCCATTGACAAACAATTTCAAATATAAAAAGAATTTATCTGACTAAAAAAGTTATTGATTTAACTGCTTGTACATTATAATATTTGTCATTTTAACTAACTTTTTTTATTTTATAATATTTCTCATTTTATAATTATAATATTTTATTAATGTTTAGTTTACCAGTTTTTTCTTTATTAATTATTTTTTTCTTATTTTTTTGCTTTTTACATCTCTAATGAAATCTTGAGGATAGATTTTATAATAATTTATTTTTTAATATTTACCCACAATCTAAAAAATAATAAATATTTTAAAATAATAATAAAAAACGATAAATATTATAAACGGAATATAGAGGTAAAAAGTTGCATAACTTCTTACTAAATATACTTTTGCAATGGAGTAGTAGCAGGAATGGCATGTAACCACATGAGGCAATCGTCACGGGTACATGGCCCTAAAAGTTGACCAGCCTTTCTTGCGTTTATTAATGGATTTTTTTAAAAAAATAATGATAATTTCACGTCTTTGTTTGATATTTAATTATGTCAGATTAACTTTGTGCTTTTAATTAGTGATTATTGTTTACCATTGTCTTGAAACTCTAAAGAATATTTGATCAATGCATTGACCCCACAAGAACCTGTAATGATGATGTATTAGTGGAAATAAATAGTAATTTGTAGTATTAATAAAATATTTTGATAAGGTAAAATATAATTACAACATACATAATTCAAAATATATAAATGAACGGTTGTTTACTAGTAAAAAATTAAAAATTAAGACCATAAATTTAAATATCCTGCTTTTATGTTTTTCTGAGTTTTAAAAAGTTATAGTAATAGTTCTTGACTTATTTTAATAGTTTATGTTCTTAAAATATATTGTAAATTCAAATTTAAACTTTTAATTTGTATTTACTGTGGACGAATTAATTATTTTATTTTAAAATATATTATTTTTAGTTTTATTTTTTATATTACGGTACATTCAATCAATATTTTGAATTCTATAAAACAACATTATCAGTATTTGAAATTGTTTATGTCTTTTAATTCAATTATAAAAGACTTTGCTACTTAAATAGTTAAATTAATTAATGTACTTATCAACTAAAGTTTATTAGCTGAACCAAAAAGGTAAAATTAAAATTAATGAATAATTTTATTATTTTAAAAATAATAAATAAAAAGCCTTGTGGCTTGTGTGGGAGTGTTACTTTGAAATTCCCAAGAAGGGGTAAAAAGGGCATGGGGTCATGTTATCAGTTGGCTTATCTGGTACTTTGAATTGAAGCATCCCAAACAGGACCCATGCAGTTAGTCCTTATCTGAGCTTTAAGAGACTAAACAAATAAATATTAAAATATTTTAAAGACATTTGGATTACAGAAATGAATAGGACCATTCAACATGGGCCACATGACCAACATGGCCATGGGGCCTCATAGCTTGTAATATATATGACAAAATAAGAATTTTTGTTCTCTTTCTTGGTGGTATTTTAAGCCTCCTTTATTAGTCAAATAGATTATGATTTCATGTACCCTCCTTTAATAGTCCATTGAAGGGCCCCTTTTTATCAAATCAAAAAAAAAATATTTGGGGATAGGTAATTATTAATTATTAGCTCTTAATTATTTGTATTAACCGTTTATAATGCTGGTGTAAATTTGGGCCAGGGTCAATTTAGGGTTGGACAAATCGGTTAATATCTAAATTTTGGACGAAATATTTTGTCATATATCGATTTTCTTCGGTCGGACAAATTCGGTTATTTGGATCGAACAAAATTTTTCAAGTGCTAACTATTTGTGTATATGTTACATTAACTGTTGGCTATTTTTTGAAAAAAATGTTTGGTACAATGAATATTTATGAAAAAAGAGAAAAAGTATCAAAAAGAATATAGATCTTAAAATACTAGTAGGTTGAGCTTTTTAAAAATTCTATCTTTTGGACCAAAAAATAATTTGATAATTATTTACAAACTTCTTAATTGGTAATCTAATTAGATCAAATAGCTGATAATTAGTCTAAAAAATTTTGTTAACAAAAAGCCTTCAAAAATCTCTTCAAAAACAGCCCCGCCCCAAATAGTGAAGGACCTTAAGCTCATCAAATTGGAAAATTGCGGCCTCAATCAAATGCCTTCAATTTAAGGCTTGTTCGTTTCAACTTGTTAAAACTAGCAGTTATAACGTTTATGAGTTGTTATGAGTTGTTACGAGTTGTTATGAGTCATTATAATTAGCGGTTATAAGCTGTTATGAGTTGTATAGCGATTATGAGCGGTTATAAGATGTTATAATGGTAATAATAATATTAATAATTAACTTTTTAATAATAATGACAATAATAATAATAATAATACTAATAATAATAATAAATAATAATTTATAATAATAATAATAATAATAATAATAATAATATTATTATTAATATTAAACACCCTTCTACACCTCTCTCTCCCTCCGGGTCTCTCATCTTTTTTATAATAGTAGCAGTAATGTTGTATGAAAAAAAAATCCCAACGAGTAATGACGAGTAATAAATTTTCTACCCAACCCCAAATTAAACCCTTCCCCAAGTCTTTAATAACTTCTAAGAAACGCCACCCTACGCGTCTCTACCTCTCGGAGCTCTCATTTCCCTCAAGTAGCAGTAATATTGTATGAAAAAAGATAGTAGAAGTAATGACAGTCATAAATTTCTCACCCACTCCAAATTAAACCCCTCTCTTCGACCTCTTCAAATCTGCTATGCCTCTCCGAGCCTTTCTTCAAATTAAACCCCTCTCTTCTACCTCTCGGTCTCGCGTCTTCCTCTCTCGCCTCCGGGTCTCGCGTCTCTCTCTCGCGAGATCTACTACATCTCTCCCTCTCGGACTGTGGTCTCCCTCGCCTCCTCTCATCTCTCTATCGGTCTCTCGGCTCCTCTCTCGCTTCTCATATGCCGTCTCCTTCTCTCGCCTCTTATCTACTCCTTCTCTGCCGTAGACGAAGGCAATCGAAGGCCCTCACCTCCATGCCTCCGATATCCCTCTCTGTACTCGCTATATGCCATAGACGAACAACAATCGAAGAAAAGTGGAAGCTCGGCTCCCTGTCTCTACCGATTCCGGGTTTATCGTTCGAGTGACAGCAACACTTGGGCAATGATTAAGGTAATAATTTATTTGATATAATTTCCAATTTTAGATGTATAGGCAATGACTATGGTTTTCCGTGTTATGTTGGTTACTGTGTTTATTGTTACGCTCTCGAAACGATGTCGATAGTTGGTGTGAAATTAGCTGGCTATAGGCAATGACCACGGTATTGTGTGTCGTTATATGGTCCGTAATTGTGAATTTCCAAAAACCTTGCTTTCCATTTGTTCTAGTTTGATTAATATGCTTCGAGGTCGTGAAATTTCTTTGTTAGTTGTAGTACCTTTGCTACATTTTTTATGTTGTGCAATTTTATCTATTTTTGTTTTGATTGGTTGTGTTGTATGATTTGTTTTAACTCGATGTATGACTCGCATATGAAGTATAGTGTTCTGACCCAAAAATGCCCCGACATATGTGGACCAAAACGGAATCGGACAA
Source organism: Talinum fruticosum (assembly GCA_021018815.1). Lineage (NCBI taxonomy): Eukaryota > Viridiplantae > Streptophyta > Magnoliopsida > Caryophyllales > Talinaceae > Talinum > Talinum fruticosum. Next base: position 2,455,954 of record JAITYX010000037.1, on the reverse strand, counting down.
GTTTATTGAGTCTGTTGTATGATATGAAAATGCAAAATAAGAGATTTGAGTGAGCTGTAATTATCAAGAAATACAAAGAACTCACTGCCTTAGATAGGACAAAGGGCCAACTAAAGAACTTGTATGACGATTTGAAAAGAAAACTAAACGGTCATGAAGCTCTTCTCCAATCAACTCGGAAATGGTGTCAACCTAGATACTAAGCTGCCATAGTTGTAGATGCACAATGGGCGACCATTAAAGTGGCTAGTTCATTTACTCTCATTATTCATAGTAAAGTTAATAGATGTAAACAAAGTAACTTATACTCATGTTTTGTTAATGTATGATATGTGCGAGAGGACTAAATGCCCCTCCTTCATTCAACATGAGCCTTTACATTATGTGGAGAAGTTGAGGTTTATTTTTAACGATAAAGGAGCAACTGGAACCCTTAGTTTTGCCCCGAGAATGGATGTTGGCCAAAGTAGTCTCCAATAAGGCATTGAAGACATGACATTTGACATTGTGGAACGTTCGGGGACACCGATGATACCGAAGAAGTGGCTGATATGACTGAAACAGTGAAAGGTGAGGAAAGTCATCCCCCCCAAGAAGTAGGCAAACAACATCATCGAAAAACGTAAACGTGAAGGACGTACTTCTCGTGCAAAGAAGAGGAAGGATGATGATGTTGAAGCTAATGCGATGGCCTTAGAGGCGTTTAAGGCAAAGAAGCTTTTAGAGGAAGGTGAAAGTAAACCAATGCCCATATTTAAGGAGCTTGGTGAGAGAGTCAAAGTCGTTGCGAGATGCACATGGTGAAGGAGATAAATTCATTAGTGAGGCAATGGAACTTATCAAGGAGCGTAATAAGGCGAACTTCTTCTTAGGCTTTCCAATTGATGGAGCGGCTTATGATTGGCCCACCAAAAACTTTATGAAAAGAGGATATCTTATTACATGTAGTTCATATGGATATGTGACGGTGTCTATTTCCTAACTATGTCTTTCATGTCTTTGTGAGCTTTTACATTTTTCTTGTTAGAAAACAATTTCGGATATTTAGTTAGCTTTATGTTTGAATGTGTGATGTGTGCTAGTTGTCCTATTTTTTTTTCATGAATCATGGACATGGTGTAAGCTAGTTTTATGTTTGTATTGAAAAACTTTAGATCCGTATCTTAGAGTTTGTAGTTTGTGTTAATGTCCTCATGAATTTCGCACTTATTTTATGTAGAATGGATGATGATAATATTGCTCTATACATACTTCTTTTCGTAAGTTAAAACGTTGGTATTCAAAGAAGCGGCGGAGGATGCCTAGGGTACCAAGGGCACTATGTGCTGCAAGTGGGGAAAAATTAATGGCTAATATGTTGTCACGTGCAACTCAGCTGACAATTTAGGCAACAATTTCGTCTAAACAAAGAGGTATTTATACAACTTGTTAACATCATGATTGAGAGGTGTTTATGGAAGAAGCATTTTTTATAAAGATTGCCGAAAAAGTAGGGATTTGTTTGTGGACATTGGCTAAGGGTGGTAGTTACCGAGATGCGGAAGGTGCTGTTCAACCACCCTATTTCGGGCATATGTGAATATCATAATAAGGTATTGAATGCTCTAATTGAACTGTCCGGTGATATAATTAGGCCGCATCAAAGTTTGCATGAAGTACCCCTGAACTCCAGTCCCCTAGCAAAAACAAATGTTTATACTGGCCATTTTTTAAGGTATACTCCATTTTTTTGTTATTAAAATATTATATTTTTCACAATTATCTTTCACTTTGTATTTCTTATTAACAATTACAAAATTTACGGTAGGATGCAATTGAAGCTTTAGATGGAACATTTATCGAGGCAATTGTTGGGGGCCCTGATGCTCGATACTTTTCGAAATCGTCACGGAGAGAAGACTTGGAATGTGTTGGTTGTATGTTCGTTTGATATGTTGTTCACTTATGTTAATGCTGGATGGGAAGGAAGTGCACATGATATGAAAGTGCTTACACATAGTGTGATAAATTCATAATTCGATTTCCTCAGCCCTGAAGGTGAATATCTTATGAATATTTTTCTACCACTCCTTAATTTGAACATATTGGTCACTTAGAAGTTATGATATGTTTTTTCTTTTGTTAGAGAAATATTATATGGTTGATTTTGGATATCGTAACACGGTTGGGTATTTAGCACCGTATAAGGAAACAGGTGTTCGATCCCATGTACCTCAATTTCGAGAATATGGTCCACCGGAAGGAATCAAAGAAGCGTTCAATTATCAACACTCCTCATTACGTATGACTATTGAACGAAACTTTTCCGTGTTAAAGAATAGATGGAGAATTTTGAAGCACGGAATGCCTCGGACGAGTAGAGAGCTTCATGTGAAGATTATAATTGGGACGTGCACGTTGCACAATTTAATCCACATGCATAAAAAGGATACCATTTAGCCCTACTCCGACTATCACATATGAAGTAGCTTCGGAACAAAAGTTTTATGATCATCGTAACACACAAACAATGAATGCACTTAGGGATGAAATAGCTAATATAATTAGTGGCGTAGTAGGGAATGTTGCGTAATAGTTAGTCATTTATTTGTAAATCAATTCATTACTAATTTTGATATTTTCAAGTCAATTGATGTGTGCATGCTACAAAAATATTATTGAAAAATATTATCAAATTGTCGCAATAGTACGATAACGATGACGATGAGAACCATTATAATAAGAAGTTACAACGACGATAATGATAATAACAATAATAATTATAGTTATGTTATTAGTAATAATAATAATAATTTTTTCTTAATAATAATGATGATAATAATAATAATAATATAATTAAACTATTGTAATTATTATTATTATTATTATTATTATTATTATTATTATTATTATTATTATTATTATTATTATTATTATTATTAGTAGTAGTAGTAGTAGTAGTAGTAGTAGTGGTGGTGGTGGTCGTAGTCGCATGAGTTTATTAGGCTGTTATAGTGGGTAACTGTTATAGCGGTTATACCTAACTCGTTATGAGCCGTTATAGCATTTATGAGCGGTTATGAGTGGTGATGAGCGATTATGAGCATTTACGAGCGGTTATGAGTGGTGATGAGCGAGTTATAAGCATTTACGAGCGGTTATGAGCGTTTATAAGCGGTTATTAGCGGTTAGCGGTTATAAACGCTTTTATGAACGCTAATTCGAACAGGCCCTTAAAAGGAATCATATAAAACTAAAACCCTGAAATGCCAGAAACAAAAACAAATCCCGAGGATTGGTTGATATGATCATCCAAGGGCTCGAATAAAAAGCTGTCATATGTTAATCCAATCATGTTCTTACGCAATAGACACAATGAATAACTTATGTAATGGAACTAGGTTAATATGATGCCAAAGTTGACACATATCATATATAATATATCATATAATATATATAGGGCTTGTTCGAACTTATGTGCCTGTTCAACTTTAAATGAAAAACATAATATATTTATGATTTATGTTCGTTTATGTTCGTTCATTTATGTTCATTTCTTTAATAACTCGTTTCTATTCTTTTATGTTCATTTATATTTGTTTATTTTCGTTTCTATTTATGTGCATTTTGTATGTGTTAATAAGTATTTGATTGTTATTAGGAAAATTGTTAGCAAGTAGTATTTGATTATTATTAGGAGATCTAGTTTGAGTCAAACTCAAATTGAGATCAACAGTTTGAATATGAGTATTCCTCCCTATGTATATATATGCATATAAGGACACTCACAAATCATCGAGAAAATAAACAGAACAGAAAGTTCTTTTCTCAAAATCATACATTATCTTTTAAATCTCATCATGGTATCAAAGCCTTAAGATTGTAATCGCAAATTATTATGTCAAAGAAATTTGTGATCGATAATACATCACCTTACTATCTATATCCATCCGATGGATGCGAGAATATCAATCACGGTAGTAGTCTTTGATGGAGACAATTATGATCTTTGGGAAAAGGTTGTAACAACAACATTAAGATCAAAAAACAAACTCGACTTTGTTAATGGTAAAATTACATTACTAGATGAAGCCGAACAAGTTGAAAAAGATGTGTGGGATATGGTAAACTCCACCATATGCTCATGGCTATTAAACATAGTCGATCCCAAAATTCGCCCATCAATTGCTTACGCCAACATGGCTTAAGTAATGTGGGAGGACCTCAAAAAGAGATACGGTACATTTGACATACCAAAGAAGCACAATCTGAAAGCAAAGACTGCAAATTGCAAACAAGATACGGGGACAGTCGTGGAATACTATTCAAAACTCATGGGATTATGGAGTGAACTGGACTATGTAATTACTCAACATCATTATACCTGCAGAAAGTGCACATGTGACATCGAAAAGATGTTCTCAAAGGATGCCGAAGAGGAGAAACTCCATTAATTTTTGATGGGTTTGTATGAAAAAAATATTCAACCATCCGAGGCCACATACTCGACCATGGATCCCCTCCTATCTCTTAAGAAAATCTTCAACATTGTCCGACATGAAGAGTATTATAAGAAATTTGTGACGAGCATGAAGTAAAGCAAGAAGTCGCTGCTTTTACTGTGAACACAAAACCGACAACGAGCCAAACCGGAAGACAGGAGAGAAAAGCACATGTACCTACTGTGGAAATATCGGACATGAAGAGTCTAATTGCTTCGAAATTGTGGGACACCCACCAAATTAGGGAACACGCGGCCGAGGCAGAGGCGGAAGAGGAGGTCATGTTGGACGAGCAAGCCGCGACGGTTATAGTAGAGGGCGAGGAGGAGGTAGAAAAGGAGCACACGCAATTGTCGCCTCACCTGTCCGACTATATCGCCTCCGACTAAATGAGCCCGGATATCAGCGGACCACCATCGGGGTTTACCACCGAGCGGATCCAAAATCTCCTATCTATAATTGAAATGCCAAAGCACTGGAGAAAGCTTCACGGGTAAATCATGGTGGTTGATTGACGAGTGGGGCATCGACCCACATGATGAGCAAAGCAAATTTGATGAGGAATTTGGAGACAATTTCTCTAGTGATAATAGATCTCCTTAATGGGGAGACAACCATAGCCACAAAAAAAGAGACAGTGAATTTGACAAATGAACTTACTTTGCATAACACTTTGCTTGTTCCCTCTTTAAATTGCAATCTCATTAGGGATGGCAACGGGCGGAGTCGGGCCGGAGGGACACCCCGCCCCGATCCGCACTCCTACCTCCGCCCCGCCCCGTCGGGTACCCAATCTCCACCGGGGCCCCGTTTCCCGCCTTCACCGGAGGTGAGAGAGAAGCAGAGCACGGCGAGATGAGAGGGGAAACAGAGCAGTGCACGGCGAGACGAGAGGGAGGAGAGAGAGACCATGGCGAGATGGAGCGACCACGGCGAAAGGGAGGAGAGAGAGATAGAGGAGAGGAGAGAGAGCAGAGCACGCGAGACGAGAGGGAGGAAAGGAGAAAGAGACCACGGCGAGCGAGACAGAGGAGAGAAGAGAGAGCAAAGCACGCGAGACGAGAGGGAGGAGAGGAGAGAGAGACCACAGCGAGCGAGAGGGAGGAGAGAGAGACAGAGGAGAGGAGAGAGAGAGCACACCGAGAGGGAGAGGTGAAGGCCGAGGAGAGAGAGGAGATTGGATCCGGAAATTTATCTTTTATAGTTAGGGTTTAGGGGAAGGGAAATTACAATTATAGCCTTGATTTAAATTTAAATTTTTTTTAGGACGGGGCGGGGAACGGGGCCGGGATTTTCCTCGGCCCGTCCACGGCCCTGCTCGGGAAGTGGTTTTCCCCGTCCCCGCCCGTTCCCGTCCGGGCGGGGATTTTTCCCGATTCGGGTCAGGGTCCCGACGGGGCGAGGAATCCCGCCCGTTGCCATCCCTAAATCTCATCTCGGTAGCCCGTATTTGTAAGGACTTAAATTGTACAATGACATTTGACAAAAATTCTTGTGTTATACAGGACTACACTTTGAAGATTCCGATTGGTACGAGTGAGGAACAAGACATGATTTATTTTTATGAAGAAGAAGAAACGAAGAAGTTTCGGGCAAATGCCGTCAACATCGAGCAACCGTGGCATATGCGAATGTGTCATCCTTCCTTCGGAGTAATGAGTTTGTTTTCTAGATTTTTAGATTGTTTTAGTACACAAAAATTGGATGATGTGTGTGAGATTTGTCTTCGTGCAAAAAAACAAGAAATCAATTTTGTTTAAGCGAAAATAAAATTGAAAACTTGTTTGATATCATTCATTGTGACATCTGGGGCCCCTATAAAGTACCATCTCCTGTGATGTCCATTATTTTCTTTCAATAGTTGATGATTTTAGTAGAGGGGTATGGATTTACTTGATGAAGGAAAAAGTGAAACCGAAAAACTTCTCAAAGGTTTTGTGACCATGGTAAAATCCAGTTTAATACGCTTGTCAAGGTTGTAAGAAGCGACAATGAGCTTGAATTCAAATATGGGCCCATGAAATGTTTTTATGTCGACTATGGAATAATGCACCGGACTAGTTGCATAGGAACACGCCAACAAAATGGGAGAGAAGAATGGAAGCATAGGCATCTTTTAAATGTGGCATGAGCCTTGGGATTCCAAGCAAGTTTACCTTTGAATTTTTGGGGAGAGTGCATATTAACGACAACATATTTGATAAATAGAACACCGAATAGGCTCATAAACGGAAAAACCCTATATGAGTTGATTTTTAACAAGATACCTTCATATGATCATGTTAGGACTTTTGGGTGTTTGAGTTTTGCCAAGACTTTAGGACATGACAAATTTTCTACTAGAAGCCGAAAGTGTATTTTTGTGGGCTACCTTTATGGGAAAAAGGCTTGGAGATTGTACGATTTGGAAACCCACAAATTTTTTAATAGTAGGGACATTGTGTTTTTAGAAGAAGTTTACCGTTTTGCCAACAAAAATTTAGAAAACGAGAAAAGAAACTCTAATCTCTCCTCTTGGGCCAATCTAGAAACATCACAAATCTATGACGACCCACCTGTTTTGGAAGATGAAGGACCAAGGGGAGCAATAATGGGGCGCTAGGAGAAACTAGGTCACGGCAGCAGGGTGTTGGACAGTGGTCCGACTGGGTGATAAGAGTATATTTTGACTTGATTTTTAGGGAATTTCGATAGTGGATTAAGGAATATTATGCTTAAAATATTTGATTTATATCCCTATTTTCATATTACACTTGATGTTGTTGTTTTTATATGAATTTATAGGCTTTGAGGAAAAAACAACATAATTTCCTAAATTTCTGGTCAAAACAAGTGGACCACGGACCTCCCTATGTACCCCCAAACCATGGTAGAAAAATCAAGGCCAGAAAAGTTGGACAGAGGGCACTCCGGGATGTCCGGAGTGACACCTTTTTGCGGTTTCGCGTGGCTTTTCAAATTCGACGGTTTTGGGGTGTTTTGTGTGCCAATTTATGATTATTAAATGGGAAGACCTATAGTATTGAAGGGACATTGATCCGTAGTTCATCCTCCATTGATACACTTCCATTATCCTTCACTCATCATCCACATCTAACTGAAGATACTTTTGAAGATCGAAGAAGAAAGTTTGAAGCAATTGCGGGATTTCCATCCGAAGTCGAGAGATTCAAGTGGAGTTCTTCAAGTCATTCAATCCTAATTCTTCATTGTTGTTGTTTGAGGTTTTATTTCCATGTATTGGATTTTTATTAAGTTTTCAATAATCATGTGTGCGTAGTTTTAGTTTTTCTAGGGATTTGTAATCGAAACAATGAAGTTTGATTAGACTTTCATGATATGTGCTTGAATTCTGATTTTTGATCAATAGAAGGTTGTGTTTATCATGTTCATGAGTGTTTTGAAGGCCTAGAATTACTTGTAATTTGAGATTAATCTATCATGTACTCGAAAAGTGAAATAGAATAATCCGACAACCAACCTTTCTACCTAATTTATGAAATTTGAGAAAAGAATAGTAGATTAGGGGATCACTTTGATAATTTGAAATCTTTAACTTTGATCAACTTGAAAAGCATATGAAAGTTGTTTGTTAGGTTAATTAGAGCAATTCTATTTAGCATCGAAAGAGCGGTAGAATTTTGTGATTATCGATCCTTGATTCACTTGAAAGAATGATTGCACAAATTATGTTTAATAATCAAGCTCATTGTTAGGAAAGCAAATCCCTCGATATTTTTATCTATTGATTTAAGTCTAGATTAATTTGCTTAATTTTAATAGTTAGAACTAGTTTAGAAAACAACCAAGTCAAAACCCAATTTACTTAGCAATTGAGTAGAAGACTAGTTTATTGCGTTGCTAGAATTGAGTTCTTGTGTGATCGACCTTGGCTAGCTACAACCATACACCGTTTGCTTGCGACTTGTCACCGGGCCATGACAGCAAGGGGCTGAAGAAGGTCCGATTGGGCTGTCTAAACCAGCTAGGCCACGACAAAGAAGGTGCTGAACAGGATTCAATCGAACCAGGAGCCACGCCTAGCCCGAAAGTGAGCTCGGGCCTAAAGAAGGGCTGGAAGAAGCTACTCGAAGCAGTAGCCCAACAAAAATTGCCTGAAACTCGGAATCTGGAATGGTTGCATCGAATGAAGAGGCCGCCTACTCGATCGAATGACTATATTTGCTACAATGCTATGTTGAAAAACCTCGTCTCTGCTACAACCTCATGTGAAAAGGATTTTTAGGTGTGTGTTATCCTTTACATAAGTATGTCATGGATACTAATTTTTCTCTTTCAAATCAAAAGTTCTTAGCAGCCACTATGAAGATTCATGAACCTTGTCTTTATCAAGAGGTTGTAAAAGACAAGTCTTGGAGAAAGGCAATGAATGATGAAATCGTCGCCCGGACAAAAATGAAACATGTGACATAGTTAATCTTCCCGCTAGAAAGAAATCCATTAGCAACAAGTGAAGTACAACTCGGACGGTAGCATCCAAGGCTACAAGGCATGCCTAGTGGTGCGGGAGATCACCAAGTGGAAGGAATTGACTATAAGGAGACTTTTGCACTTGTGGCCAAGATAATTAGTATGCATTGCTTTCTCGCCGTTGCCGGCGCAAAAGGATGGGATCTACATTAAATGAATGTTAATAACACATTCTTTCATGGAGATTTAAATGAAGACGTATACATGAAATTGTCTCTTGGGTACATAACATCCAATCCTAACAAGGTTTGTAAACTGAAAAAATCATTATGGACTCGCGTCGGACACATCGCTAATGGTTTGCTAAACTATGCTCCTAATTTTGTGAATACGGATTCACCAAGTCATATGCAAATTACTCTCTGTTTACCTATCGACGAGGAGATGTCTTCATGGCACTCCTAGTGTATATGGATGGTATAGTCCTTGCCAAGCAACAATCAACAGACATATCAAATTTTCAAAGACTATCTAAATAGATGTTTCAAGTATAAAGGACCTTGGTCCTTTGAAGTATTTTCTTGAAATTGAAGTTGCAAGAGGATCTCGGGGCCTATTTTTAAGTCAAAGGAACTACGCCTTAGAGATAGTAGATGAGTCCGGACTTTTAGGAGCAAAATGTGCGGAATTCCCTATCGAGCGTAATCACAAACTTGCTCTTGCAAAGGAAAGTTGTTAGAGGTTCCTCCAGTTACCATCGCCCGGTGGGATGTCTAATCTACGTCACTATCACTAGGCCTGATCTTACCTATGCGGTTCACATACTATCCCAGTTTATGCATACACACAAAGCCGAGCATATGGAAGCTGCATGTCGTGTGATATGCTATCCGAAGGGCTCCGCCGGACAAGGTATTGTTCTCCGAAAGGACTACAACCGCCAACTTACATGATTTTGTGATTTAGACTAGGGAGCATGTCCTCTCTCGTGAAGATCTTTGACTGGGTATTTTATGTTACTTGGAGAGTCACCCATGTCCCGAAAAACAAAGAAACAAGCTATCGTGTCTCGATCATTGGTTGAAGGCGAATATTGCTCAATGGTTGTTGCTACTAGTGAGTTAATATGGTTGAAGACTTTTCTAACCGCCTTAGAAATCTTTCACGAGTACTCTATGCAGCTATTTTGGGACAACCAGCGCCAACAATCAAGTGTTTCATGACCGAACAAAACATATTGAAATTGACTGCCATTTCATATGTTAGAAGGTTGAAGCAAGCTAAGATAATCCAACTGGTCAAGATTCACATTTCGCAATAGCCAACCGACATCTTCACTAAAGCCTCGGGACGGGAGCAGTTCAAGTTTCTAAGATCCAAGTTGGGCATTGTCACTCCACATGCTCCAACTTGAAGGGGAGTGTTAACAAGTATTTGACTATTTTTAGGAAAATTGTTAGCAAGTAGTATTTGATTATTAATATGAGATCTAGTTTGAGACAAACTCAAATTGGGATCAACGGTTTGAATAGGAGTATTCCTCCCTATGTACAAATATGCATGTAGTGACGCTCACAAATCATAAGAAAATTAACATAACAAACCTCAAACTAGATCTCATAGTAATAATCAAATACTACTTGCTAACAATTTTCCTAAAAATAGTCACATACTTGTTAACACTCCCTCAAGTTGGAGCATGTGGAGTGACAATGCCCAACTTGGATCTTAGAAACTTGAACTGCTCCCGTCCCAGGCTTTAGTGAAGATGTCGGCCGGTCGCTGCAAAGTGTGAATCTTGACCAGTTGGAGTATCTTAGCTTCAACCTTCTCACGTATGAAATGGCAGCTAATTTCAATATGTTTTGTTCGATCATGAAACACTTGATTGTTGGCGATGTGCGTGGTCGCTCGAGGTTATGGCCTAGTGGTCAAGACCGAGGCCTTGAGTACATTAGATCTCGGGTTTGATTCCCCCAGTGCCCTTTGTGCCTTCTTACACCAAAAAAATTTCCTAATAACAATCAAATACTTTTTAACAGTATGTAAGGGCCTCGTTCGAACTTATATACAAAACGCACATAAATATAAATATAAATAGAAATGAACATAAACAAACATAAAAGAGTAGAAACGAACATAAAAGAGCAGAAACGAACGAAACGAATATAAATGAGTTCTTAAAATAAGAAACAAACGAATATAAACGAACTAAAAGAAAATAAACATAAATAAATTTTGTTTTTCATATAAAGTCGGATATGTATGTTTGTATGTTGGAGGGATTATATGAGACCACGAATCTATGGTATCAACTATTGAGTTCCAAGGATTCTAATAGTGAAAATAGTTCACATACATGTGATGTGAAGGTAGGTGTTGGTGGCTTGGGGGTTAAAATATCCCATTTAGGTGGGAAATTTTAAGGCAACAACGATTTTATCTGGATTACTCTATATTCATCATTTTAGAAGTAGCATTGTAAAAGAGTGAATTTTTGTTTTGAGGGAGAGCTTGTCCTTCCTCATTTATAGGTATTTTGGAAACAGAAGAAAGAAAATCGATTTTATTGGATTACGCTGTATCCTTCATTTTAGAAGTAGCACTCGCAAAAGACTAAATTTTTGTTTTTTGAGGGAAACTTTAAAAGTTGTCTTCTTCTTAGTACTATGAATTGAAAATAGTGGTTATAAAAAACTTCTACTATAAGTGAAAAGAAACGAACAAATATAAACGAACATAAAAGAATATAAATGAACATAAACAAACATAAAAAACATAAACGAATATAAAAGAACATATAAACGAATATAAAACATAATATATATTCCATTTTTCGTGTTAAGTCGAACAAACCCTCATTTATGTTTGTTTTATGTTCGTTTATATTCATTTCTACTCTTTTATATTTGTTTAGATTTATTTAGATTTATTTTTTTATATATATTTTATATGTAAATTCGAATAACCTTAAATAACCTAAGTTTAATTAATTATGAAGATTTTTATAAAATAAAACCCTAACTAACTCCCTACCCTCGTTGTGTCATTAGCGTCCTTGCTCCTGGCAGAGGCAGTGCCGGCCTACCTCATTCACACCTCCCTCGTTCACCCTCTCTCTCGGTCCTGCTCCGGGCTCCCTCTCTGCCGTCCTGGGCTCTCTCTCTCGCTCTCCGGCTACCTCACGCTTTCCGACTCTCGCTCTGCCGTAGCTGGCTATTTGTGTCCGGCTTTCACTCTCCATCCTCCGCTCCGGCTCGTTCTTGCTTTTGATATCCGGCCCGCTTTTGCTCTCCGGCTCCCTCTCGCTCTCACCATCGTTTTTAGGTATGTTCAATTGGATCTGAAAATGACGCCTCTCTCTCCATCGTTTTTGGTATGTTCAATAATTACATCTATGTTTTATGTTTTGCCTTTCGAGACGAAAGGTTCGGATGTATGTGATAATGTGGGCTGGCCATAACATCTACAATCCCGAATTGTTGTTCTGTGCCTCTGCCTCTCGCTGGAAATTTCATTCTCCCTCCCCTATCTTCTCTCCTTCTACCCGAATTCTAGATTTTGAGTTTGGATGGAGTTAGATATGTGGTGTCTTGTGAATTTGGTATCTAAATGGAGTTTAGACGATTCTGACAAATTATGCTTGGGTACTTGAATTTTTACAGCTCCTTTACAGATTTTGAACCAAAAAAAAAAACTCAATTTACAAATAAATAACTAACGTGAATTGGTAACTAAATCGAAAAAAAGAACTTGGTAAGCAGCTTGATTATTTGCAGAAGATTCGTGACCAAATCCGAAGTTTCACAGCTGTTGTGAAAAACTATTTGCAGAAGTGGTTTGTTTAGAAGGACAGTGTGTAGAGAGAAGAGGGGAAACTGACGTGAGTGGGGGAAGAGAGGAAACTGAATTGAAATAACTATATGAGACAATTTTATTATGTAATTTAAACTAAAAAAACGGGTAAACATGGTAAATCAAAATTTATACAACATTTCAACCATCTTCTTTTATGACATAGATAGATAAATAGATAACATAGATCTAATCTGTTCAGCTATTTTTTAGAGATATCTCATAATAATTGGGTTTACTAATTTAAGCCTAGGTACTCTTGGGGCATTACTACTCACAAACACAAGACTGTGCTTTTTGGACATTGAAAGTGTTTTATATAATTGCTGAAAATGATAATATCATGCTTATGAGTTATGAAGGGGAATTCTCCCCTTCTGATTAATGTTGTTCATTGGCGCAGTTAACAAAAAAACAAAAAAAAAAAAAAGAAAAAATGATCATGGGTTCTAATTTCACCTTATTTATAAGATGGATTAGAGTTAGGATTACACAATTTAGTTCCATTTAAACCCACTAATGAGTTGTTAAGTTGCTTACATATAATCACTCATTGGTCTATAATATAGTTTCATGATTCATGGGCATACCATTAAGGAAAGGTGGCATGGTATCAACTGTTTTGTCTTGTGATTGATTGAAATGGAAAAGAAGTTTTGGGATGATACTGTCTCACCTCGAGTGCATTGTAAACACAAAATGAAAGGATTGCCACAAGGCACGACTTAGTTGATGTGATCGTCTCTCATACAAGTCAAGACCAATTTGCTGTGTAATTTTCATTTTCATAACTATTTGTAATATTATATTATATGTTTACTTAATCTGTTTCTAGCTTAGGTCATATCTTGTATCTGCCCCTGTAGACATGGCTGCCACACAGAGCGCTTTCAATGGCAACATGAAGGTAATCTCTTTCTTCTGCTATTTCCTTTACCTTGTTATTCTGCTTCAGTCAGAATCATTTTTTAATTGTGGTTCCTTGCCTATATCTTTTTAGAACTATCGGCGCCCACCTCATTTTTGATTGATATGAGAGTTTCAATCAATGATCTACATTTGTTTGTGAAAATGCCCATCTGAATCTGTGTTAATTTTGGAAATTAAAACTATCTCAAATTGAGCATCTTCTGTATATAGGTAGTTTTGTCCCCTTTAGCTCTCACAGTTTACATCCAATTTGGCGGAGTAGAACTCTTTTGTACTTTGTACACCTTATAGTGTTTTGTGGTATCGATGTAATTAGGATTTCCAAACTTACTGCTTTTGTTGTGTTTCTTGTGCATGGAGTTTGGACAACATACATAGACTTTGCTAAGATATGTAAATTTTCTTTATTTCTACAGAAAGCACTTGCAGGATTGAGGCGTATTAATTTGGAAGGTTTGCGATGGAAAGTTTTTGATGCCAGAGGACAGGTTCGTACGTTTATTAGTTTTTCCTTGTTGAAATTCTTCTTTCTCTTCTCCATTTGCATCTTTTAATGGGTTACAAAAGATGGATATGCTTGATGTACATTTTTTTGTAAATGAATGCTTTAGTTTACTGAATTAGTAGCGGACTTGCTGAGATCTCATTAGTTATCTGGTGGACAAAAGCCATTCGGTCGTTATTGAATTTGCGTGATAATGAAGTGTGGCTCCTCCACTTATCTTTTAATTTCTTTAAATAAAAAATATATCCCTGACCCATCCCTTCATGTGATCCCAATTCCCAATGCTAAAGCATTTTTAAGTAATAGTAAGTATGTGGATTCTTAAGGAAGAAGATGAAACATTTTATGCATGTGCTTGGTGGCCTACCGAGTTTGATTACTCACTTGGCATGGTAATGCATGATTACATAGCAAACAATTTATGGTTCTTAATTTGTTTAAACCCATACTGAATAAGTCCCTTTGGAGGAGAGGCGCATTCCTAGGCATTTTTCTGTATTATGTCTTGTTTAGCCACCCTGCTTACTCCCTCTCCCTTTTTAGAAGCTCATGTTTCACTATTCTCCTTATGTTTGACCTTCCAGTACAGTACCGTTCAGTGGCTTGTTCTGGATAGATTTGCGACTGCATCAGTATAATATTGCTGTTGCTTTGACATAGGTCCTTGGGAGGTTAGCATCTCAAGTTTCTACTGTTCTTCAAGGCAAGGATAAACCAACGTACGCCCTAATCGTGATGATGGGGATATGTGTATTGTCCTTAATGCGAAAGATATATGCGTCACAGGCAGGAAACTCACTGATAAATTCTATCGGTGGCACACTGGGTAAGCCCCTATGACAACCTTGCTCTGAGTATTGCAGGCTTGTTATTTTAAGTGGGTAGAGTTGCTCGTACCTATTATGATGCCCATGGCACTAGCTTCAGGATAGCCTCTGATTGGACACCGCTGGTTCATTGGTTTCTTGTCACAGCTTTCTTTTAGCTAACTTGTTATGCATGAACAATGAATGAAGATGGCCTTCTGGAGTGCTTTCTGTTGAACTGTTTAATGTCATAGGAGGATTAGGATCTGAAAATCCCCTCCTTTCCCATGCTTATCTCTCACCAATGCTTGTCTCTTTTGGCTTTGTAGATATGTGGGCAACCTCAAGGAAAGAAGTTTGAAAGATCAAATGGCCAAGGATCCCACAGAAGTTATTCGTAAAGCTGTTTTGCGTATGCTTCCCAGAAACAAATTACGCGATGTGAGTGTGACTTGTAATGAACTCAATTTGTGAGGTCTAAAAGTGCTCTAACCTTGGACTTGTTTGTTTGTTTGATTTCTCGGCCAATTTTCTAATGCTTTCTCATGCATTCACAACCCCTCACCTCTCAAAAAACTGAAAATCTATTCACCTTGCTGCTGATGTTTTTCTGCAACAAGACAATTGATTTTTGATGTGGGCGGTATTCAGGGGAGGGTATGTTAATTCCGGCGCATATTTGATTGGGTGTGTTGCTGCAATAGCTTGCATTACACCATTTTGTCTCTTAGGGAAATTATTTGAAAATTCCTCTCCTCTTTGACTGTAATGGGTGCAGGATAGAGACCGGAAACTTAGGATTTTTGCTGATGCTGAACACCCCTTTGGTGATCGGCCCCTTGAGCCCTATGTCATGCCCCCTCGCCAAGTACGAGAAATGCGGCCTCGTGCAAGACGAGCCATGATCCGTGCACAAAAGAGGGCAGAGCAACAAGAAGGTGCTGCTTCTATGAAGAAAGGTGGGAAAGAGGAGGAAGAGAAGATAGTAGCGAGTGCATGAAGGATTTCTAAGGCATAATGCACTTTGCAGTCACTACTTACAAGAACTGGTTGTACTGTGTATTTGACTGCCATGATTACCGGTATGCTAACTGAGGAGAGATAATTGCAGTATTTGCAGTTTTAGAGCATGAGGAAAATTTTATTCATTTTGCCTTCTTGGTCTCATGATCACATCTCCAGGTGTTGGATTTGACCACCAGAAAACATAATCGCGTGATGAATTTTCCGGTGCTTTTGTGGCCAAATTCTGGGTTTAGACCAACCTCTCTTAGCATAATAATGGAACATTAGTTTTGTAAATTGATCTCAAGTATGCTGGGAAATGTTTGCATATACAAAAATTAGTCCAAAAGTCATGAAAGTAAACAACTTTTTTTTTTTGTTTTTGAAAGGATAAGTACAACTACTAGCAGGTAGTCCTTTTTGTAAGGGTTTTATCTAAGTTATTCTCAATTAAGAACTGATGCGTCCTCTCCTCTGCCCTTCTCACCAAGCATTTGCAATACGAAAATAATTGTATACTAAGGCTATTTGTATCGGTTATTAAGTTAGTATTCTATATTTGTTCGCATTAGTTAGTCATTTGAATAATAAATTTTATATTAACCTTTTAAGCATAATTATTTATGTATGATTGTCATTTAAGGTTAAATTAATAAAACAGTTAGTAATACTTTTCATTTTAAATAGAACCAGAAAAAAAAACTCTTCTAAGTTACATTACATGCAATACAGAAAATATCACGTAAAAGTTTCTAAAAATTGTTTGCTTTTATTAATTTTTTTTCTTTTTTATAATTTTGAGTTCTCTTTTGATTTGTGTTGTTGATGAATTTGGAGCAAGCGAATAAATCATAACAAAAAAATATTTTTTCAGTATGTAGAAATGAATTTTTAATTGAAAAAATATTATCACATAAAAATAATGGATGACCAAGATTGTGAATATATAACTAAGATTTTTCAATGATGATAATTGTTGTATAGTAAGAATCATTATCCATAAAAACATCCAACTATAAGTCTGTCATAACTAAACTGTTAGAAGACTAGAAGACATTAGTGGAATATGTTTCAATCCACTAGTTTCTAGTAATCAAAGTTTTGCATTCGTTTCAATTTGATCCATTGATTCCTGATCTTGAGAAACAATCAAAGTTTTCTAATTGAAATTGCACTTGCAAACTTTGCGGCCATTGTGGCGCCCGGAAAAAAAAAAAAAACCATAGATGTCCCAATATATAACCAATGGTTTATGACACCTTTTGATGAAGATCTTATGGAAGGTATCAGTGCAGTCGGTGTTTGTGAAATAGATGGAGAAGATTGACGGCAACCACTTACTAATTACTTAAAGCATGGGAAGCTCCCCAGTGACCCAAGGCCTAAGACAGAAATTCGATGGAGAGCTTCACATTTTCTTCACTACAATGGAACCCTATTTTGAAGCTCTTTTCATGATCTTGGTTGCGATGCTTGGATATGGAAGAAGAAAGGCATGCAATGGAGGAAGCTCATTCAGGTATATGTGGAAAATATTAATCAAGACCTAAACTTCATGATCACATTAAAAGGATGGGCTACTATTGGCTCATTATTGTTCAAGACTGCAAGATTACGCTAAGAGGTGTGACGCTTGTCAGTTTCATCCTAATTTTATACATCAACCCCTGAATCATTACATCCTAGAGTGGCTTCTTGGCCTTTTGAAGCCTAGGGACTTGATGTTGTTGGGCCAATCATACAAAAATCGTCTTTTGATCATGCCTACATTTTGGCCACTACTTATTACTTGTCCAAATGGGAAGAAGCAATCTCAGTGAGGGAAGTAGAAAGGGAGAATGTTGCTGATTTTATAAAGAGACACATTATTTATCGATATAATGTGCCTCGATATATCATCACTGACAATGGTAAGCCACTTTTCAACAGTTTGATGACTAGTTTATGCTTGAAGTTCAGGTTTACTCAACATAAGTTTTCAATGTACAGTGCTCTTGCAAAAGATTTGGCAGAAGCTTTTGATAAAACATTGTGCAACTTGCTCAAAAATGTTGTTGTGAAGTCTAAACGAGATTGTCATGAAAGACTAGGTGAATCTCTATAGGCATATAGAACCACGTACAATACTAGGGGTGAGTAAAAAATTAGGTACCCGATCCCGGACCCGACCCGACGGGTCTAAATCGAGACCCGATTAAAGTGGGTTCGGGACTGGGTTCAATTTTCAAGATCCGGTTACAACTAGGTCCGGGACCGGGTAGTGAAAAGGTGGACCCAGACCCGGACCCGTTACCCGAGTATCCGATATATATATATATATATATATATATATATATATATATATATATATATATATATATATATATATATATATATATATATATATATATATATATATATATATAAATTTACTCTAAGATTTCAAATTTGAGAGTCTCTTTTTAATTGTTAATTTGGATTATTTGAGACATTTTTCTTTAAGATTTAAACTTGTAATTTAGTATATTTGTATTGCATGTGGATTTGAGACTTTTTGTTTCATGATGTTACCCGGGTCCGACCAAAATGACTGGGTATCCGGTCCACCTCACCCCTTATGCAAGAAGCCAACACAATCGACTCCCTTTACTCTATTCATGGAGTTTATGCTATATTGCCTTTAGTACTTCAAATTCCATCATTTCGCATTACTATACAAGAAGACTTGATAGAAGATGAAACCACGAGTTTCGTCTACCTAAGCTGGAGGCCTTGGATAAAAAAGACTTGAGGCCCAACAAAAGTTAGAGTTTTATCAAGCTCGTCTATTTGGGGCATTAATAAAAAGTTCGACCACGTTCGTTTCAAGTAGGAGATTAAGTACATGCAGTAAGAAGACCGATTATCATGTCTCACAAAATTGGAAGTAAATTCATTTCAAAGTGGGATGGTCCCTATATGATATGAGAAATCTACACGAATGGTGCCTATAAGATAGTCGACACTAAAGGAGTATTAGCTGGTCATATTAATGGAAAGTTTATGAAATTTTATTATCTTTGAACATTGCTGTTGTAAGCTCCTAAGCAAGAGCTGAAACTAATAATTTGTTCAAGTTGAAATTAGTTGTACTAAATAAAATCTATGCATGTAAAGTACCTAAAAGTTATTGGAAATGTCTTTTGGCCTCTTTAACATGAGTCGTTTCTTCTTTAGTAACGTGAGGAGTGACATCTAATGAAACAATTCCTTTTTGAGAAGGGATACATCATCTTTGACTTTCTTAAATGATGCTTCAGTTTCCATCGACAAGCCTTGTACCTTTTGTTGGAGAATTCCAAGAATGTAATCCTAAAGAAGCAATTTTTATTCCTAGGATAACCAAGAAGGCATCCCGGGATGATCATCCAACACAAGCAACCCGTGTTGGAGGGCACGACCCGTGTTAACTGTGCTTTTTGTGACGTGTTCTTCCAGCAATGAAAACGGGCAGCCCGTGTCGGCTGACGTGGCCCGTGTTGACTGCAATTAACGATTTTGTTATCCGGATTAAGATGAAATGACTCATACAACGTTTCAAGTGGAAATGTGTGACGTTTGATTGCATCTTATCCAGTTTGCTGCTTCAAAGGCCTTATATATAGACCATGAAGGGAGAGAAAGATCACATACACTAACTTATCATTATTGTGAGTGACTGTAACACTCCCATGAATGAACATTGAGAAATCTTGAATATCACACTTGTTTATCAGCACTTTATCCCCAAGATTATTTGTGGTATAGCAAATAGGTCTTAAGGAAAGCGATTCCATTTATTGATTTATCCATGCATTCCTACTTTCTTAACAGCTTCTGCTCATCCACCTTGGCTTGTTCAAAATCAGCCAAAGTAATTTCCTTCACTTATGAGCTCAGGCAATAGAAGCAGCTTCATCATCTCATCGATCACCAATCTTTTTCACAGAGGCTCGGGCCTCCTCAAGTTGGGTTGATAGAGTTGCTCACTTGCTTAGTATTTCTGTTGTAGGGGTGCAATCTCTTGTAGTTGAGTCTTTAACTTCTATTGCTCAAGTTCATTCAAGTATGCTTCGACAATGCTCTTCAATCTTGAGTTAGTCGGCTTGGAAGGATGACAAAGTACTATATATCTTTTCAACTTCTTCTCTCATATTCATGATGTCATTTGTTGTTTTTGGGACAATCTTCTTCAACTGATGTAGAAAGCGTGCTTCACACTTATGGCCAAATCATCAAACACACCGGAAAATTTTTTTCCTCGAAAATAGGCTGAGACTGATAAGATAGGAGAATGAGGACGCTTTACTTTCTTATCTGGACATGATGTACTGTCTACCTGATTTGCCGATGTCAACATTATATTAATGGAGTATTCTGTAGGTATTTCAGCAACATTCATGGTCACAGTGTCTTTGCTAATGTCGACATTATATCAATGGAGTGTTCTTCAAGTGTTTCAACAACATACATGGTCACGGTGGTTTTGCTGTTGCATTGCAAGGAAGATAAATAAATAAATAAAATAGGAAAAGGAAACTTTTTTTTTTTTGTTCAAAGAAAAATCAGATAAATGATTTAGTGATAAAAGAAAAGGCAAATGGAGAAAGGAAAGGAAAATTATTTAAAAAAAAAAAACAAAAAGCAGCACTTGAGGAGGAGGACCGCAGCACACCAAATCTAAATATAATAAAATTATCGGTCAAATTTTGGAGTGTCACAGCATACTTTCCTTTTACCTCTTGTGTTTTCATCTCAATATACAAGAGCCACAACAATAATTGTAATTTTGTTCAATTTTAACCATATATATATACTCGACAATCGGATCATTCGATTCGGGTTCGGTTCGGGTTAGTTCGGGTCGATCTTGTTCGCATCCGGTTCGGTTTCGGGTTCGGATAAACTTCGGGTCGATCTCATTCGGGTCGGGCTCGGTTTCGGTTCGGGTCAACTTCGGTTTGGTTCAACTTCGGGTCAATTTCTTTCGGGTTCAATTTGGGTTAATTTTCGGATCGGGTCACTTTTTGGGTCGAATCGATTCAAAATTATGCCACTATAGGTACAAAAATCCATCCTAAAAAAAAATGTGGGCTAGGTCACTTTTATTTGGGTTCAATCGATTCGGGTCTGATTCGGTTCAGGTCATTTTCGGTTCGGTTCGGTTCGGTTTCGGTTCGGGTCATTTTAGTTTGGGTCGGAATCGGGTTCATTAGATTTTGGGTCGGTTCGGTTCGGTTCAGGTCGGTTCATTTCGGTTTTCAGGTCAAAATCGGTTCAACTGTTTCGGATGTCGGTTCGGTTTGGGTTTCGGGTCGTTCGGGTTGACCCATTCGATTCGGGTCAATTTTGCCAGTCTACATATATATGTATTAAATTAATCATAATTAAAGTAAATTTTTACTTTTATTAAATTAAAAAATAAATTTTAAAAATGAAATAATTTTTAAAAAATTTAATTGTGACAAATAATGGTAATGGTACTTTTTTTTTTTAAAGGAGGTAATGGTACTTAATAGTATTTAATTACTCAATTCCCAAAGAATATAGAATTGGCATTCTTCTAATTATGATAATTGTATTCAATTAAAAAAATTATGATAACTGTAGTACGGTTACAAGTTGTAATTTCTGTAACTAAAGATCAATGACATATGGGTAAGCATTTTCATTATATTAATCCAGTTATTTTTTGTTCATATGTTGGTGGTGAAGATAATCACATTTAATAAACTCAACTATTAACAGTCTGGCAATCCAGAAGTTAAATATATAAAGTTGTTGATGTTCTTATTATTAATTTTGTGAAACGTGTAGATCTTTTAAAAAGAAAAAACATTAAGTTACTTATCGCAATTTTACAAGTTACTAGTTTTTATTTCAGCTTTGTTCCTTTTTTTATTCACTTTTTCTCTAAATAAATACATAAATACATAGATTTATTTCGTAAAAAAATAGTATATTTGATCGCTTTATTTGAGCATCTATTTTTGATTTTATTTACCCGAGAGAATAACATAAAAAAACCTATAAAATTAAAATACACTCAATTCGCATTCAACCTAAACCTGAATTACACCCAACCTATATTTATCCAAAACTAAAATATGCCTGACAATAAGCCCTCTATTCACATGCAAATCAAAAGTTGGTAGCAAAAAATATGTGTTTCAATTTTTTTTGGTCAACAGAGTTAACACTCGCAAGCATTTATGATATTTGTAGATTACATCTCTAGCTCAGTAACCGGGAACGTTCCTTGCTTTCACACACTGTAGATTGCTTTAGTCATACATCATTATTATTTCATGCCCCGTCTTTTAGGGGTGGCTATAAGTGTTGAAATTTCAGTCAGCCACCAAAGATGACCGTATGGTCAATCTATTATCTCTACAGATAGAGATAAAATATTTTTAATGGAGAAAAATTCAAAGTCTCTCCATTAGTATAATCACTGCACTGAGTGGAACTGGTTGTCTTCCAGTATCTCTTATATGTTGAGAGGTATTGATAGTTTGTGTCTATACACAAGGAAAAAATAGAAAAAGGGAAATGATAGGTGGATTACTGTTTTATATCTATTTCTGTTGTTTTGCTGTTGCCAATGTGCTCCCTGCTCATAGCTTCTCTACATCTGCAGTTGTTGGTCATTCATGGAAATCCTCTTCAACTGGCGACTGGAACATGATAGTTGGAAATGTATCTTCTGGTGCAATAGTCGCTCAGACAATATTGTCGACCCCTAAAGGATGCTCATTCAACTCGAAAGCAAATTACTCTTTTCCCTTTCCTACATTTGGATTCGGTTTCTTTAGCTTAACTAGTGACTATCCAGGTCAAGCATCTTCATCCAATTGGATATTGGGAGTATTTATAAACAATATCAAACTTGGTCAAGATGTCAATGGGGTCGTTTGGTCTGCCAATGGAGATCATCCTGTTACTGAAAATGCCACTCTCGACCTCACAACTGATGGTAATTTGGTATTGAAAGATGGAAATGGACTCCTGGTTTGGTCAACTAACACCTCAGGCAGTCGGGTGGCGTCCATGAACTTGACATGTGAAGGAAATTTAATTCTCACAAATTACAGTGGTGGAGTCGCGTGGCAGTCATTTGATCACCCAACTGATACCTGGCTCCCTGGGCAACAGTTGCATCGTGGTCAAAGATTAACCTCTAGAACATCTACTGCCAATTTTTCCCGGGGTTTCTTTTATGTCTTGATAGCTGAAGATGGTTTGTATGCTTTTGCAGATACAAATCCCCCTGGTCAATACGCAATCACGGGGTGGAATGATCCAAAAGAAAATAATAGTTTCGAGTTTCTCCAACTTTTGAATCCTATGGACGTGTCTAATTTCACTTATTTACAATTAGAATCTGATGGGCATCTAAAGATGGTTACAAATGATGCGAGAGCAGGACAGCCAGATGTACTTTATGTTGATGGTAACTGTTACCCAACAGCGTGTGGAAGTTACGGGATTTGCTTTGGTGATGGTTTATGCAGTTGCCCAGAGGACACTGAAGGGGATTTGAATTATTTCAGGCCGGTGGATCCCTCCAAACCTAACTTGGGATGCACTCAAGTTACGAATTTATCATGCCTAAATGCCCAGAAACTTCAAACTTTTCTAAGGGTTGAGAATGCCACCTATTTTGGCTTTGAATCCTACCCATATTTAGAAGGAGTAGATGCTGATAGTTGCAAAAGAGCATGCTTGGAGAACTGTTCCTGCGTAGCTGCTGTTTTCCACTATATGAGAAATATTTCATCAGGTACCTGCTCATTACCATCACAGCTACTTACTTTGACGCATATTCATCCAGAACAGGAGCTATATAATTCCACGACATTCATCAAAGTGCAAAGGCCAGATACACAGATAAAGAATTCGTTGCTACCAAAATTGGTACCCTCTGTTTCTGCTGTATCGCTTCTATTGATTGTCTTGTCTGCTGGAGTATGCTATTACATTACTGTGATGAGAAAGAAAAAGAAAAGTGACAAATGTCTATCCGATCTGGTTATAGACACAGTAGTTAGGTTCTCCTTTGAAACTTTGAGAGCAGCAACTCAGGACTTCCAGCATAGGCTCGGCCGTGGAGGGTTCGGGTCTGTGTTCAAAGGCACCTTAGAAGATGGTAAAAATGTTGCTGTCAAGTCCTTAGATTCAGTTGGACAAGGGAGGAAGGAGTTCCTAGCTGAAGTAAATACCATAGGAACCCTTCATCATTTTAATTTGGTGAAACTAATAGGGTTTTGTGAAGAAGGGTTGCATAGGATTTTAGTATATGAATATATGCTAAATGGATCACTAGATAGATGGATCTTCAACCATGACCTGGCCCAGACTCTCACCTGGTCTGTGAGGCAGAAGATTATTTGTGGAATAGCTAAAGGGCTAGAATATCTGCATGAGAATTGCAATCAAAATGTGATTCACTTTGATATTAAGCCACAGAATATCCTTCTAGATGGAGATTTTAATGTGAAGATTTCTGATTTTGGATTAGCAAAAATGGTTGACAGAGATCAAGCCCAGGTTGTGACTATAATAAGAGGAACCCCAGGATATATAGCCCCTGAGTTGATTACTGGTCGAGCAATCTCTGTTAAGGTTGATGTTTACAGCTTTGGGGTTTTGGCATTGGAAATTGTGTGTGGTCGAAAGAATGTTGGTTCACCAGGAGAGGAGTGCCTTACCAATTTGGTTAAAGTGAAAGCTGATGAGGATCAACTTTCTGACCTAGTTGATGAGCGTACTAAAGATATGCAGCAGCAGAAGGAAGAGGCCGTGAAGATGTTGAAGATTGCTATGTGGTGTCTGCAACCTCACTTCATAAGGCCTACCATGTCCATGGTGGTGAAAGTGTTGCAAGATCTTCCAAAGATGGAAACTCTTAGTGATCTCAGCTACTTAACCATCACCAATGCGGCTATTGTAGTGGATGTTAATCCAACCTCTTCTACCCGTCCGACAGAATCACTGTTGTCTGGACCTCGTTGACGATTGAGCCTTTTTTTATTTTGAGTTTCTAAATTTTGTGCTTGTGCTCTTATAGTTTCAATACCAAAGGATGCTATTGGTCGAAAGAAGGTAGTCAGCGGGCCTCTGTGCTCTAGTTTCTACTAGAAATTGTGCCTTATCCTGTATTGTTCAACAAGCTTATTAATGGATACATCATGCTAGAAAGCAAAAACATGTATTTTCTGTAGTTGTACTTTTCTCCTTGTTTTTGTTTTGGTTAAAATAAACTGCTCATCTGGTGGTGCCTTCTATGCAGGGTATGGCCTAATAGGCTGGTAGTAAGTTGGGGTGGGGGTGGAATCACAAAAATCGGATAGGGTCCAACGGAGGTCTATCCTTTAAGATAACAATGTCCACAAAAGCATCTTACCACCTGCAAACTCTCCCCAAACAAGGAAGAATTCATACTTCCCATGATTATCAAAGTTGTTACATCAAGAACCTTTTGCATTTTTTTGACTTGTATCACACAAAGATTATCAAAGTTGTTTGCGCTACTCCCTCTGTTTGAACTTTGGTGTTTGAGCTAATCCAAGCCAAAGATGGCTGGCTTAAGAAAATTATGATGGAATTCCACTATCTTTCCAGAAAAGGTGACAGTTGTGTGCTTGGTCATTAATATGTGTGGAGAATCACCAACCATTCTATTCCTAGACTGAATTTCTACTCCAAGTAGGCTCAATCTGAAGTAGCCTAAGTCTTTTATGTACTCTATTTTGGTGGAGCTACAACACAGATGATCCAAATCAAATTGGATGATTGACTGATCATGATCAGCCCCTGACATGGATAAATTTCAAAATTTTACCATTTCTGCAGAATAATGACATAGCTGCAGCAAATCAGATCTTTTGAACATCAGAGGATTCTGTTTTTGTTTCTGCCAAACCAGGTTAGTCATGCAGCACGATAGGCAGTATGATGAACTGCAATGCACGACCAACATCAGAATGTCACAGGCATTGGTGTATCAGATGTGAAAAATGTCAAGAAGGTAATTTGACAAACTCTGATGGCACGCTGGTCTACATTCTCGAGCACCACCAGTCACTTGCTCCTGACTCCAGACGTTCCAATTATCCTTGTTTTTGAGGAAGCTGTGTCTACCCCAACTGGCAACTGAAACAGAAATTATGCACCCCTGAGGAGATCCTATCGACATGGATCACGGATATTCATTAAAGCTACCACGGTTTAGAAGGACTGGACTAATAGTGTATTATAGGATATTAGGACGTCTGTCTTCAAAGACGGGTAAGGATGTTTTTTCCATAAATTTCGGGATTCAGCTGATTTAAGTGGGTGATCACTGATCAGTAACCCACTTTTCCCTTCCTCCCCTTGACCCCCTTCCCCGCAAAGAAAATAAAAGGAAAAAAGGGTTAATGAGCTGAGACTCCCCACAAACTATGGAGGATAGTACCAAATGAGAAGCAAAGGTGCATAACATGTAAAGAGAAATTTATCAGGCAGATACAGTGTTAGGATCGGAGATCACAACAATGAGAATTAGGACAAAAGAAAATGAAAGAAGAATTTGAGACACAAGATTTTAACGTGGAAAAACCCAAAACCGGGAAAAACTACGAAACCGATGCACTACACTTGAGTAGTTTGCAAGAATTTCTCTCAAGCTCTCCTTAGCTTATACACTTGTAATTCACTACTCACACATAACAATGGAGGTTTTTAGCACTGATTAAATAGCCTAATTAGTCAATACAACATTTACAAGTAATTACACAAGGCATTAAACACAAAAACAGACGAAAAACAGCAAGAAACGAGCATCCGAGGCAACACCTCACATGGCACGGCCATGCCATAACTTGGCACGACCGTGCCACCAGGCATGGTTTCAACCGTGCCACCTTTCGACACACATTTCCTGCAGCTCCTTCTTGCCGAGCCTGTCCTTGTCAAGGCTGTCATGCTTGTGCCACCTTTCCCGTGACCATGCCAACTTCTTTGCTTGCAAAACCCGAGCCTAACCCAACCATTAGGCTCCATTACCCAACAATCTCCCACTTGGAGACTAATGGATCACCTCCTTGTTGCTTCCATCTAGTTCACCGAAACCCGGCCCCTTCAACATGAGAGACCCATCAAGGCCTTGAACCACCTCAATGTTTCGGTACGTTTACCTTGGCCTAGCTCCTTCATCGGATTTCCGCTATCCAAGCCTTCAAGCTCATTTTCATCATCCGACTTGAACTCCCACTCGGATCGATCTACATCTTGCACACTACCATGCACAACTGGCTCACCGGCGTTAGTCAATAAAACATAATGAAGAAATAATTTGTACCTTCGGGCTTTCCCTTCCGTAGACCACACCTCGTTCTTCATTATCCCGGATTCTTGCAAATTTCCTTGTGGAACACCCGATGACCCATTTGTAGGCCCAACAAACACCCTGTCATCCTTATCAACTCCCATTATAGCAAAACCTATACAAGTCCTTCATCCCGAAGACTCCCATTGGAATTGTTAACCCCGACATCCAAAGCTAAGTCACTACCACCCCGGTATAGTATAAAGAGCTAGATTTTATACCCTTAGCCACTACCAATGCCCCCTTAACAATTTTCCAGCCACCATTGCCAAACTTCATTAGATATCCCAACTCATCCAATTGACTCACCGAAATCAAGTTCTTAGCCAATCCCGGAATATATCTAACACCTTGCAATGTCCAAAACCCCCACTTGAGGTTTTGATCCTCACATCCCCCTGCCTAGAATGTCCAAGCTCTTCCCATTTGCCACAAAAACTTTCCCAAGTTTTCTCGCAACAAAATTGTGAAACAAGCTTCTCCTAGACTCGGAATGAAACGATGCCCCGGAATCCCACACCCAAGACTCAATAGGACTTTCCGCACTAACCACAAGTGCATCACCTACATCTTCCATGGAATTTATAAAACTCCAGTCATCAAACTTTTAGGACAATTTTTCTTAAAATGTCCCTTATCCCCACAACCCCAACACACAACCTCCCCGGGATTTGGGACCGTTCCCTTGCTTTGGATTTTTTCCAGCCATTTTTCCCTTGTTTCTCCCTACCCCTTACATGAAATGCACTCCACGATGACTCTTGTATATCTTTCTTGCGAATGCTTTCGCTCAAGATTACATCCCGAACCTCATCAAACTTTAATGCATTTGAACCTCTAGTACTACTAACTGCAAACACTATGCTATCCCATGACTCGGGCAGTGAAGACAACAAGATCAAGGCCTTAACTTCATCATCAAAATTTATACTCACCGAAGCAAGATTAGAGATGATCATATTAAACTCATTAATATGATCCGCTACACTAATGCTAATACCCATTTTTAAATCAAACAATCTACGCATGAGATATACCTTATTTACCGCTGAAGGTTTCTCATAAAGGTTGGACAACGCCTCCAACAGTCCCTTTCTTATTGTTTGATCCATCACGTTGAATGCCACATTCCGCGACAACGTCAATCTAACCGTCCCAAGCGCTTGCCAATCAAGCAACTTCCAATCCTTTTCTTCCATGTCCGCGGGCTTCACTCCCAAGAGTGGTTGATGTAACTCCTTTTGGTACAACAAGTCTTTCACTTGCATTTTCCAGAACGCAAAGTCCTAACCATCGAACCTCTCAATCTTTACTTTACCGCTCTCCATTTTGTAAACTCTCAACATCACCTTTCTTCGATACCAGTTGTTAGGATCGGAGATCAAAACAATGAGACTTAGGACAAAAGAAAATGAAAAAAGAATTTGAGACACAAGATTTTAACGTGGAAAAACCCAAAACCGGTAAAAATTACGAAACCGATGCACTAGACTTGAGTAGTTTACAAGAATTTCTCTCAAGTTCTCCTTAGCTTATACACTTGTAATTCACTACTCACACACATAACAATGGAGGTTTTTAGCACTGATTAAATAGCCTAATAAGTCAATACAGCATTTACAAGCAATTACACAAGGCATTAAACACAAAAAACAGACGAAAAACGGCAAGAAACGAGCATCCGAGGCAACACCTCACATGGCACGGTCATGCCATAACTTGGCACGACCGTGCCTGGTGGCACGGTTTCGACCGTGCCACCTTTCGGCACACATTTCCTGCAGCTCCTTCTTGCCGAGCCTGTCCGTGCCAAGGCTGTCATGCTCGTGCCACCTTTCCCGGGACCATGTCAACTTCTTTGCTTGCAAAACCCCAGCCCATACCATTAGGCTCCATTACCCAACATACAGAACAAAGTATCAACTGGCATCATTTGAGGGTCATTTAAACTTTCTCCACCTTGTGTCCCCTTCGCTGTGTTTTCTTCAATGTCTTTAAACATTTGTGAATCTCTATTAACCAAAAATCAACCTAATTGTTTGCTTATGAAAAATGGAGTTTTACCAACACTATTTTCCTCATTACTAAAATTCAAATACTGTACCGTATTTAAGAGAAATAAGGGACGAATCACTTAAATCTATATTTATTATTTTACTCATTTCCTTTCAAAATAATTATCGCTTTAACCAATTTTTATTACTTTACAATACATATTATTTTACATTCCAAATGATATATTAATGATTAGTTTATCAATTTTTATTTTTATTAATTACTTTTATTCTATATCTTTTTTTAAAGCCTTATAATGACTAAGTTAGGGACAATTTGATCATTTAATGAAAATTTATCAATGTAATTTCATTTTCTTAATGGTTAATATTACCTCATAATCTATAGTAAGTAATTATTTTAAAAGGCAGTAAGTGATTTTAAAAATTTCCCCTTTCCCTCTTTGAAAAGTTACTTGTTAGCCTGTATCTGCTACTCCTCTATATGAGAAGAGCTACCCTCAATAATTGTTTGTTAATCGTAAGCCCTATTTTGGGTAATTTTTACATTAGTTATCAGTTTAATTTTAAATTTTTACAAATAAAAATTTCGTCTCTTTATTTATAGGGATTCTTTTTACCTTTTGATAAGAGTGCTATTTTTTTTATATGAGAGTTATAATTAATTGATATAATTCAAGACAGTGGATGGATATCTCTTTTCAGAATAGAGCCGATGATGTTGCTTTTTAGAGTATATTCAAACGGATACAACTTTCCTATCAGTACCCATGAATTTAGCAAGACCGCATGAAGAAGTTGCAAATTCTCTTCAACCAACATTCTAAAAACTTCATCTGTGACCTACAAAATTTGCTCGTGCACATAAGAGATCTATCTTTGAAAAATTTTACAGCTATTTGAAATTATTGAATGGTAAATCCAAAATTTCAGGAGGGTGGAGTGGGGGAGGATGTAGTAGTCTTACCCGAGCAACATGGTGCATAACAAAGAGCAAGTTTAAGAATTTTCTGGTCAAATTTGGCCCCAATCAGGAGCGGAGGCCAGGAACTTGGATATGACTTGACTGAAACCTCTAGATAATGCAGCGATAAGGGGATTGTTGTCTGAATCTTGAATGTCATCACCAAATTTAGAAAACAACTCCATGTCCATTGACAACAGTTTCAATGCACATCCCTCATTGCAGTGAGGCATGATATGGTGGCAGGGAGTATACCTGTCCTTATCACGCAATAACCAGGGCTTGGAATTACTGAAGCTGTACTGGACAGATGATGACGAAGACGATGATGATGAAGAAGAAGCAGTAATTGATAAGGACTCATAAAATTCTAGGATGAGCATGATTATTCCATTATACCCCTTGAGTGCCGCGACATGGAGCAGGTTCCTCATTTGGTGATCTGGCCAGGTGATCAAGAAGTCCACCTGACTTTTGGGTATTATCGTCATGGCTTCTCTTAGAAACTCCACCCTGTTATTCATTGCTGCGACATGGAAGATGTTACCCGCATTGTTCCCATCGTCAGTCTTGAAGATCAAAGATCCCAAGTATTGATCAGGTGGATTAGAGCCGGCAATATGTCTCAGGATCTTCACATCTCCTTCGATGGCTGCATACATAGACTGCCACTCCACAGAGTTTTGCTTTTCCATGTTATACTCAGCAATTTGATGGACGATGTTATAATTTTCCCGCCAATAAGCAACCTGAAGGGGCTCCATATTTTCATGACCATCTTGTTGGCGGAGGAGGAAGAGTACTAGAGGTTCGGGCAACATCTTCATTGCAACTCTAATAAACTCCACTCTGCCATGATATGCTGCAAGATGGAAGATGTTGCCCCGAGCTCGAGCTAGTTCTTCACTCGAAACAGATTGGAAATACTCAACGGGTTTCAAGTGAACAGCTTCTCTCAGGAATGCTACATCACCTTCAATGGCCGCCTTCTTAAGCTTCTTGTTCATGGAATCGAGCTGCTCATCATCGGACGAGCTGCTGTACCCCTCAGACTCAGCCATGGGGATTCTTGTAAGTGTGATCAAATGAGATTTTTGGTTTTCTGATGAGCCCGAAGTATTGTCTATGTGATAAAGACTTGAAGGTTTTTCGTACAAAATTAACAGCCAAATAAAGAATACGATGATGCAATAATTAAAGGAAGGAGCTAAGCTTTTGTTTGGGTGGAAGCTGGACGGGGCTGGGATATCACTGTGAAAGTTATCGATTTATTCAGCTTTTGAAAGTTAAAAAAACTTCTAATATTGTTTTAATGTACGAGGCATTATAAATAAATTAATAATAAAAAAGAGGTCCCTCATAATTATAGTTTTTTCAAAAGAAAGGTAATATCATCATCATTATCTTAGGAGTAGGTGATTTGATAATTATATTATCATTTTAATTAAAAAAAGTAGCGCTTCTCATTTATGATTTTTTTTTATAGTTTTTCACAATTATTTCACTAAAAGGAATACTATAAGTTAGTGCGCCTAATTCCTCATAATTGATGCGAGATTAATAATAATCATGCAACTGGACGGTTGTGGTGATCAATGACTCAAAGCTTGCATGCAGAGAACCAATTCTTCATAGTGAATACATTCCTGTTTGGTATTAGTGAATTAGAATGGAACTTAGAACCTTTTCCGCTTGTTCGGATCGAGGTTTTAGGTGTGGAACTTAAAATGTGGAGATATTATCAATTCACATGTATACACATTATAACTAAATAGTGAGTTTTAAGCGTGTAAGATTCTAAAATTATCAATAATGCGATAAAATAAATAAATTGGTATAAGAAGGGAATTTAAAAGAAAAATTATATTCCTACTATTTCATGACAATATAGAAGTAACTCTCTTTATTCACAAGTGTCAATTACACACCCTTATAAACAAACCCTTTGTACAACCTTACCCAGATATACTTTCAACAACTAATTAGCAGTTGTTTCCTACACTCATCCACCAACACCAAGACCACGACTCTCGATATTTTTCCGGTGGTGTAGACTCTCTCACCCTCCCAGCGGTGTCTCACCACGCGCACACACACTGGTGTAGACTCTCTCCTCCCATTTACATAGAAGCTATAAGCTAAATGCAAAATGCCCAAAGCCTTTAGCCGTGTGAATGCTGCTCAATGCTCAATTCCCTTTTCTCCCCTACTCCATGCTCAATTCCCTTTTCTCCCCGTTTGACTTGAAAACCTCCACATTAAAGTATCACCTCAAGTTTCTCTAAGCACCAACCGACCGATGCTTTGACAACTTTTCTTTTTCTTTTCTTTTCTTTTAATTTGTTATCACATCCCTAACAATCTCCACCTTGATGAAAAATTAAAAATTTTCCATCATGTCCACTCAACATGATCTGCGTCCGTGGCTCTATCTCACTTTAATCGCCAGATCACCACCACTCGCAACTATGTACGCGGCTCCACCTCGCTCGATCTACCAAGGTCACTGCCACCTAATTTGTGCCCATGGCTCTACCTCGCTCGATCTAAGAGATCACTGCCTCCTACAGTTGAAGAAGCAAACATCACCTGCTTCCTCACACTGCCCCTCTTCCACTTGAATTACTTGTAGAAACTCTTCATGGAGCCTTTTTGTATGCACCTCCCCTACAAATTTATACAAGCTTCCAATACTCCACCTTGAGTATAAGCCTTTACCAAGTGTCACGGGTCGCTCCGGAATATACCGAAATTTTCTAAATTTCTCTCTAATATTCCATAATGTTCCGCAATTTTCCCTAATATTCTAGAATTGTATGGAAACTTAGATAATAGTGTAGAAGGTTCTAGAGGATAGATCTAGGCCCCAGAATTAGATAGATCTCCATCATCCATTGAGGAGGTGGGCAAGTATAAATACCCCATAAGGGGGCTGATTTGTAAATCATCCAAGGATCAATTCCAAGAGTTCAATACAAAGCATTCTCCCAAGCTCTCCTCTTTCTAAGTGTCTTTGCTTACTTAGCTCCTCTCAAGCTTAAGTTAAGCATCGTTAAGGCTTACTAGCAAACTTACAAAAAGGGTTTCGGGTCTACTTTGTTAGCACCGCATGGGTACTAAGTTCGAGTGAATTATCGTCCCGTGACACAAGGTACTAAACCACCCTCAAGAGTACACCCGCACACTACTCCACAAGGTCCACATACCACTCAAACGTTGAGTCTCCATGCCACGCCCTATGTTCCTGGAGTAGTAACCGTGTATAGGTTACCACTCTTGTCCATGCGGCTTTCTCACGGTACCACCAAAGAGCTTGCCCACGGCATCGAGCCACACTATAGTGAGTGTGTTCCTAGCTCGATTAATACCCGTGTGTCAGTTCACCAAACCCGTACGTGGGGAACAGATGCTTTCTTTCGCGCTTTTACCCTCAATTTTCTCATTTTTACTGCTTACCAACTGTCCTTCCTAATACAACCTTGCTCTGATACCACTGCTGGATTTTCAGCGTGTAAGATCCAAAATTATCAAGAACATGATAAAATAAATAAACTGATACAAAAACGGAAGTTGACAGAAAAATTATATTTCCATTGTTTCAAGACAATACACAAGTAACTCTCCATAAATGTTAGTTACCACACTTATAAATAAATCCTTCCCATACCCCTACCTGAATGTATTTCCAATAACTAAGTACCAGTTACTTCCTACCCTCACCCATCCACACCAATATACTCTTGGTATTTTGCCGGTAGTGTAGACTCTCTCACACTCCTCGATGGTGTACCTCACGAGGCACACATACACACATACTAGCATCAACTCTCCCCTTTCCCGCTTATAGAGTAGCTAATAATCTAAATGCAAAATGTCCAAAGCCTTTGACCGTGTGAATGCTACCCTAAGTCCAATTCCCTTTTCTCCCTTTGCAACTACATTAGATTGTACGCTTGACTTGAACACCTCCACATTAAAGGATTGCCTCAAGTTTATCCCAGTACCAACCGGCCAATGCTTTGCCAACTTTTCTTTTCCTTTTTTTTTCTTTTGATTGTTTATCACACACCTAACACTAAAGCATGCAAAAAGAAGGTTTCTGTGTTTTATCTGTCTCTGCTGGTTTAACAATGTGCTGCTTGCTCACATCTTTTCTCAATCAGCTGTTGTTGGTGAGTCATGTTATTTAAGCTGGATAACTGCTAATAATATTGGAAGTTGGGTTGTCACACAAATTGCAGCTTCCAATATACTTTTATTAAGCATAAAGGAACTCGAAAGTTCCTCAAGTAGGGAAGCAAAATATGGTGTTGTTTTCCGCTCTTTAGATCGTATTCGTATCCAGCCTTAAATGCCGAAAGATGAAGCCAAAGCTGTCTCACATATTCGTGGTTGGGTGTATCGAAAGCCCATGCGAATGTGGCCGCCAAATACGAGATCAGGTAATTTTCTTACCAACTTTTGCCAAATTACATACTCTCTTAATGCACAAAAGTAGTCAAATGATCCTTTCATAGGTGTCCCAAAAAGTATTGTCAAACTTTCTTTGTATGGTTAAATAAATTATTCTTCACTTGAAAATTTAGATATAATACACAACAAATAAGGACATTTCTTAATTACTTACCTTCACAAAATTACAGGTTTTTCAAGAAAGGCTATTCCACGCTCTAGTACCAATCTCCCTGATATACTGTGGAAGCCAGAAGTCTGTCCAAATCAACCTACAAACAATGTGAGCAGAGCTCTAGTACTCGATGTAACTGAAGTCAGAGAGGGTAATTATAGGTACCCCACAGGCTGTGTTAGTTATGGGATGTCCTCTACTGATAATTCCTGTCGTTGTCTTCAATGCACTAGTGGGAATTCAAATTATTTCGGGCGGAGGGATCCTTCTAAAGCTAATTCGGGATACATTCCAGTTACTCCTTTGTCATTCTCAGATAGCAACAACTCCCAGGCTTTCCGAAAGCTTGAGAAATGTAAAACATACCGCTTTAGATTTCTCCATGATTTTAGCTGGAGTAGATATCGAGACCTGCCAATCAGCATGCCTAGAAAACTCTACTTGTTTAGCTGCTTTCTTTCACTTCAAGGAAAATGCCTCATTAGGTAACTGCTCAGTACTGTCACCACTACTCACTTTGATGCCTACTAATCCAGAATCAAGGGAATATAACTCAATTGCATTGGTCAAGGTTCAAAGGCAAGGTTCTAAAAATGCAAGTTTGTCATTGATTAAAAAATTGGTTCCTTCTGTCTCTATTAGTTTGTTGTTGCTCATCATACTGGGCGCTGGAGCATGCTACTATGTAAAGTTGACGAGAAGGAAAACTGATGAGTGCCAATCTGATCTTGTGATAGACACCGTGACTAGGTTCTCCTTTGAATCTATGAGACTAGCAACACAAGACTTTCAAGATAGGCTTGGTCGTGGAGGGTTTGGGTCTGTGTACGAAGGCACTTTAGGAGGTGGGGAAAAAGCTGCTGTCAAGTGCTTAGATTCTGTTAGACAAGGGATGAAGGGGTTCCTAGCTGAGGTAACCACCATAGGCACCCTTCATCATTTCAATTTGGTGAGACTTATCGGGTTTTGTGAAGAAAGGTCGCATAGACTTCTAGTCTATGAATACATGGTAAATGGGTCGCTAGATAAATGGATCTTCAACCACGACTTAGCTAAGACTCTTTCTTGGTCCCTGAGACAAAACATCATTTGTGGAATTGCCAAAGGGCTGGAATATGTACATGAGAACTGCAGCCATAATGTGATTCACTTTGATATTAAGCCTCAGAATATCCTTCTACATGGAGACTTTAATGTGAAAATTTCTGATTTTGGATTAACAAAGATGGTTGAACGAGATCAAGCCCAGGTCATGACTATAATAAAAGAAACCCCAGGGTATATTGCCCCGAATTGGCAGCTGGTCGAGCCATCTCTGTTAAAGTCGATGTATACACCTTTGGGGTTTTGGCCTTGGAAATCGTGTGTGGTCGTAGGAATGTTGGCTTGCCAGAAGAGGAGTGCCTTAAAGACTTGGTGAAGGTAAAGGCTGAGGAGGATTGACTTTGTGACCTGGTAGACAACCGAAGTGAAGATATGCAGCACCATACAGAAGAGGCTGTGAAGATGATGAAGATTGCCATATGATGCCTGCAACCTCACTTCATAAGGCCTACCATGTCGATGGTGGTGAAATTTCTGCAAGACCTTCCAAACATGGAAACGCTAAGTGATATCAGCTGCTTAACCATCACCCACGAGGCTACCCCAGCAGGTCTTAATCCATCCTTTTCCACTCGTCCTACAGAATCTGCCATTGTTTCCTGTCTCTGTATCATTTGTTCTATGTTAATGCTGGCAGTAGTTCTCCTCTACAATTGGCTACTCTCTTTATCCTGCAACTGCCTGGCTGTTAATGAAAGTATCTTTTAAAAATTAGTTATTGGGTTCATTCTTTGTCATTTATATGCCAATCTCATCCAGATGTTACTACTTGTCTATGTCTAATTGGTCATCTGCAGTCATGGTGCAGACTCTGTAAACACATATAGCTGATATAGGAAGTCCTGAACTGAAATGAAATCTGTCAATTCAATAATGTTGATGATTGTTTTGACTACCCCCTCCCTTCCCTCTCTCTATCCAAACGAAGGGTGGTCTACCCTGTGAGCTTTGCTTGGAAACAAATCTAGTGATGTTATAGGGATTGTCAAAAGTTTCACATAGTATCCTAAAAATAATTGTCAAACCTTATTGATGTGTGATGACTGGACCTATTCTTTCATTTTCAAATAAATGGAGGTCAATTTTGGAGAATTATTTATTAGTCTGAGGTTAGAAAACCAACTTCACATATTTTACACAAACAAATCTAAACTGGGGAGTGCTTTCTTCCTTTTTCTTTTTTTGGGCAGGGGGATTATATATTGGTAAGAAAAGAAGAAGGATTGATTATTGGCCATCTTAGATTTATGAATGTTTACACGCAATAAGTGCGTTCTTAGACCAAGGTGCTCGTCAAAATCATGGTCAAGTTAGCAATGATGATCTCAGAGACAGAAACAGAGTGTATTTGAGGAAAATTCATAGTGTTCCTAGCTATTCAATAGCTTATAGATATTGTTAAAGTTCATAAATCAAACTCTTAAATTAAAAATGTGATCATGAAGATGAAAAACGAAGATAACGATGAAGAGGGTGATGCCTGCTCTCTGCTTTTCTACATCAGAAGTTGTTGGTAGCTCCTGGAAACCTTTACGAGAGTTGACTCCTGATAATTTTGGAAGTTCGGGTTACTGGGAATAACATAACAGCTCAAACACTTTTATCAACTACCGCAAGTTGCTCATTTAGCTCCCATGCAAAGCGTAATTTTGAATAGCCCGGGCAGTCTCACTGAGACAATGCACCCTGGTTTCAAGCCTGGGTAAGTTTTCCCTGTGAAGGGCGCTGTTGATGCCTAGTGGGTACTTTGGTTTTCCTTCATATTCAAGACAAGGGTGGATGCAAGCTTTTTGTAACAATATCACTGATACAATAAATGTAAATTGCTCCAATGGGATGGGAGTTGAGTTTTAGGCTCATTGGTGGGCACAATTTCCCTGCTGGAGTTTCTGGTACTCTTGCACGCCCTTGTGGGCCTTATGACAGGGCTAGACCTCCGTTGAGACTAGTTCCATGATTGTGCACCCCCATTCCTCTTTTACAATCCCACTAGGCTTATAACCTACAGTGGGGCCCCAGACGCCCAGTGGGAGGGCCAACTTACCGGTTACAAAGAAAAGTAAAGACTATCTTAATCATGGCTTGTACTTGAGGGAACAAGTAGCAAAGACATTTATGTCATTGGAGGAAAAATCAAAGTATTCCTAGTCAACTGTGAGAAATCTGCTTCATGCAAAAGTAGCTTCCTATCTTTGTGCGATAAAATACGTTGAGAGGTGATCATAATCTACATCCATACACATCAAAATTCAAACAGGAAGTCGATGATAGGTGGAATTATGTTTCTCATCTATTTGTATTAACAATGTGCTGCTTACTGTCAGCATTCCTGCATCAGTAGTAGAAGTTCATCGTTCATGGAAGCCAGCACCCATTTTGTATCGTCCTGATTATTGCTGCTGAATTGACGGTGGAAACATCACTGTTCAAATACTGTTGTCTACCACAGCAGGCTGCTATTTCAGGTCGAAAGCAAACTATTCTTTTTCTTTCCTACATTTGGATTTGGCTTATCGGAGAAGGCCTATATGATTTTCATCCTAGTATTTTGGGAACATTTATTGGGGCAGATCCACTAGTTTATGGTTCAGACTCAGGTACATATAATCTTCATCCGGTGGTTGTTTGGTCTCCAACTTTAGATCATCCAATCGGTCTGATGCTACTCTTGACCTCACAGCTGATGGTAATCTGGTATTGAAAGATGGATGGGGGAACCAATTATGGTCAACAAACACTTCTGATCGTTCAGTAAGGTCCATGGATTTGACATGTGACAGAAATTTAGTTCTCTTGGATGACAAAGGCGGTGTTGTGTGGCAATCATTAGATCACCCAGCCGACACCTTTCTCTCTTCGCAAAAATTGCACATAGGCCAGAGATTAACTTCCAGACAATCAACTACCAAATTTTCTCCGCGATTTTACGTTTCAATAGCTGAAGATGGTATAGTTCTCTTTGCAGATATAGATCCCTTAACTGAATAAGGAATGATTCCTTGGAGTGAGTATGAAGCAGTGAACTGTGGTTATCTAAACTATCTCCCAAGTATCAGTCCGAGAAATGATACTAATTTCAGTTGTGTACGGCTAGAACCTGGTGGGAATCTAAAATCGGTTTAGCTACACTAATGCCACTGAGGAGCTAATCATTCGACAATTTGATTCCAATGATGATAAATGTGTATTAATTTTTGGGAGTTATGGAATTTGCTTCAGAGATGAATCACGTAATTGTCCGGAGGAGGATGATGATAGTGTTTGAAATATTTCAAGCCAGTGGATTCCTTCAACCTTGATTTGGGATGCAAACAAGTTACTCCCTTGCCATTCCCTGATACGACAAACTCCAAACTTACCTGACGCTTGATAATGTAACCTACTTCAGCTTTGAATCCTTTGTGAGATCAACTGAAGTCGATGTTGAAAGCTGCAAAAAGCATGCCTAGAGAATTCTTCTTGCATGGCTATCCTTTTCCGCTATGGGAGAAATATCTCATCAGGTAACTTCTCATTACCATCACAACTACTCACTTTGAGGCATATTGATTCAGATTGGGGGCAGTGGCATTATAATTACTCTGCATTTATCCAAGTGCAAAGAAGGCAGGAAACAGGAAAAGCAAGCTCATCATTGGGGCCAAAATTGGTACCTTCTGTTTCTGTTAGTTATCTGGTGCTGATCGTCTTGTGTGCCGCAGCCTACGACCATACTTATGTGATGAGAAGGAAAGTGACAGGTGTTCATCTGACGTGGCAATAGACACGGTCATTAGATTCTCCTTTGAAACTTTGAGAGTAGCAACCCAGGACTCTCAAAAAAAGCCTGGTTATGGAGGGTTCGGGTCTGGGTTCGAAGGTACTTTAGAAGACAGTAGAAAAGTTTCTTTCAAATGCTTAGATTCAGTTGGGCAAGGGAAAAAGGAGTTTTTGGCTGAGGTAACTACCATAGGCGCCCTTCGTCATTTCAATTTGGTGAAACTAATTGGGTTTTGTGAAGAAGGGTTACATAGGATCCTAGTCTATGAGTATATGCAAAATGGACCTCTAGATAAATGGATCTTCGACCAAGACCTGGCTCAGACTCTTTCTTGGTCTTTGAGGCAAAAGATCATATGTGGAATTGCCAAAGGACTAGAATATGTACATGTGCAACCAAAATGTGATTCACTTTCATATTAAGCCTCAGAATATCCTTCTAAATGGAGAGTTTCATGTGAAGATTTCTGATTTTGGATTAGCAAAGATGGTTGACCGAGATCAAGCTCAGGTCGTGACTAAAATAAGAGGAACTCCAGGGTACATAGCCCCTGAGCTGATTAGTGGTCAAGCAATCTCTGTTAAGGTCGATGTCTATAGCTTCGAGGTTTTGCATTGGAAATTGTGTGGCCGTAAGAATATTGGCACAGCAGAAGAGGAATGCCTTGCAAACTTGTTGAAGGTAGAAGTAGATGAGGATCAACTGATGGATTTAGAGACATGCAAACTGAAGATATGCAAAACAACGCAGAAGAGGCAGTGAAGATGATTGCTATTTGGCGCCTGCAACCTCACTTTATGAGGCCTACCATGTCAATGGTGGTGAAAGTCTTGGAAGATCACCCAAACATGGAAACGCTAGCTGATCTCAGCTACTTAACCATCACCAACGAAGCAATCACAATGGATGTCAATCCATCCTTTTCCACTCGTCCTACTGAGTCACTCTGGTCTGGACCTCGTTGATAATTTAAGTCTTATTTCCTGTGTTGATTCTGTTGTTATACTTGTTCCCATATAATTTCTCATCTTTATGTACTATCCAAGAATGTTATAGGACAAAATAAGCCAGTCAATTTAGCTCTATGATGGCAATCGTCCTTTAGAATGTGTTCTTTTGTGTGTATTGCGAAGCTGGCTGTTGCTGAAATCACCTTTTAGATATAATCAGTTGAGTTTTTGCTGTTGAATGTTCTGACTAGCCCAGAAATGTGTACAGTACTGCTCTTGCAGCTTTTCAGCAATGTTTTCATGTCTTCAAAGAACGAGCACTTCAATAGCTAAATTCAGCAATTCGTTTCATATGATATATTATAATCTATAGGCGTAATCCTCTTCTGACATTACTATTGAGACTCTTAAATCTTCTTTTGTGACTTGACACTTCATGATTGCCCACGACCTTAGATATCCTAAAGCTTATAGACAAGATGAATAGAAACAAGAATGGGGAGCCTCTAGACCTAGCCAAGCTTCCATCATCGGCTTGTCGCATTTGTCTGACAGAAAAACAAATGTCTGAATTTGAAATCCAACCATAAGATTTTTCCTATGACTATTGCGTAACCCTGAATTTATCTAAGTGAAACTTATTCAAATTATCGCACCGATGAAGCAAGTACTAGGCGAATTAACTTTGAATTTTTACTTTTACTCTCCT
Organism: Talinum fruticosum; assembly: GCA_021018815.1. Classification (NCBI taxonomy): domain Eukaryota; kingdom Viridiplantae; phylum Streptophyta; class Magnoliopsida; order Caryophyllales; family Talinaceae; genus Talinum; species Talinum fruticosum. Next base: position 2,414,444 of record JAITYX010000037.1, on the reverse strand, counting down.
GTCAGTCATGCTTGTTCTTGGATAAGTCGGAAGGTAGTTCTTACAATGACAACTGAATAATTCTTGAGTAGCTCCTCTAGCATCAATGGGTAACAGGACCATCTCCACGAGAACAAACACCACTAATTTTTCTTCTCGCACTGCAGAAATAAGCAAACCTATTACTCAAAAACGTGCAACTCAAGAGTCGAGACAAGGAGAGATGCTGAGGAATATAGGATCAGACATATATAGCTTTAACCCGTATTACAAAAAGATCATTTTCTTTCGTCCTGAGATTTTTAAAGAAAAGGTGCTGCTCTGCAACGATAACGGGGGACAGGTCGAGGGATAGAATAGTTTATTGATGCATTTAAGAATATAAATCAAGTACGGAAGGAAAAACAGTTTGTTTACACATTCAACGATCTGAATCTCAAGAATTTCTGCTTGCACGTTCCATTCATGGCATTTTCACAACCAAAATTCACTCAGTGAATGTATAAGTGAAGAGGGGCAATGCTATTTTTTATGTTGTAATACAATAAATCAAGGGGGAAAATAACTAAATCGTCCCAGTGTTGGAACTATAGCTAAATCTAGTCAACGAAAATGCAGCTGCATTTTGCAATCACAAAAAAGCAAAATTTTTTGGCTGAGTATAAAAGCAAGGGCTCTCCTGAAATACTCAGCTCTTTGTGCTTTAAGAGTTGGCCTCATTAGTTTCCGTCGACACCGTCACGCCAACTTCAGCTGGCCTGATGATTCGTTCATGAAGCGTGTAGCCCGCCTGCACGTATATCAAGATGGTTCAGTTACTTTACAAATTATTAAATAGAAAAAAGGATGCTCGTCTCCATCACAAATGATGGAAGCAGCTGAAGTTTATTCAACAAAAAAGCAAGCATTTATTTAACAAAGAAAATGGATATTCAATTGTTGGCTATTCTATACAGCACAGACAACTAAGCTATACCAGAAGAAGAGAGGGGGAGAGACCGCTGACACTAGAACTATTATTGAGGGCAAGTAGCAGACAGCACAAACCCATTCTAATCACACTAATGATTAGGGAAGTGATCAGCACGTTTAAAAGTACATAAGGCAATCCCAGTGTTCATAGACGAAGACCATAAGTTACAGGCGCAGTGAGCCTCAAAGGGAAGTGCCAAAAACTGGATGGTCCCCCTTGAATGCATCAGATTTCCCAATTAATTTCTTGGTAACACTCTTGGAGCCTATGTTACTGATACTTCTCCAAATCCTAAGGTACCCTACACTAGAGCTTGCAAAAACTGACACAACCTTAACCCACCAGAAATTTTGGGGTTTCGAACACGAAAATTCGACCCAAAAACCAAAATTGCCCGAACCCGAGAAACCCGAAATTTTCCAGGTTTGAACGGGTCGACAGCTGTAAAATTCACACATGGGCTGCTGACGTGTCAAGGGAAGTGCTCAAATGAAGATTGGGCCTCAGAGAAAAAATTAGAGTGAAAAATTCCAAGCAGAAGAGACCAAACAAAACCCTAGGGGAGACTTCTTGCGACCCACCTCCCCACTCTTTCTCTCCCCCGCCCCCAACCGCATTCTTGGTTGTATTTTGCTTCTTGCATTCCCAATCTCTTTCTCCAGTTTCCTCATTTTCTTCCTCTTCAGGGTGATGTAAGTTTGTCATCTTTCTTCTCTAATCGTCCTTACCTCCATTTTATCCTTCTGACCATCGCAACATCCAAATCGACAAGACATGGCACCGTAACATCAATTCACTTCCAGCAGGCTACCGATGTCAACATTTCTCTCTCCTCCAACCTATACCTGTTGCTAGAAGCAAACTTGACTAATTGCTTTGTTTACTGATTAGTTAGCATATATACCATACTCTAGAAGCTCTAGTGTAACTATAAAAGTTGCTTTAATTATTAAAAGGGTGTTAATAATGTTGCTGAATGACTTAATATTGCCAAGGATTAGAATTTCTTTTCACCTGAACTTTGGCCACCTTACAGAGAAGGCACTAATCCTCTTTTTCCCTCCTAAAAGGATTAGTGCCTTGAACATGCAAAATTGCAAGTACCTTGAATTCTTGTATTTTTGTAATTTCAATAATATGCACTTTCTTGATTATATGAGTAAAGATATGAGCAATAAGCAAGTAATCAACTTAGGCCTGTTCCATCTAACCTTAACTTACAGCTCCTAATAGCTAACTTTAGGACTATCTTCCAGCTCCTTCCAGCTAAATGGAATAGGGCCTTAATCTATGCTCTGATTTCCATTTTTCACGTGTTGACAACTCTTACCAAATGTTAATGCCAAAAGAAGCAAAAAGAGATCCCAAAAATTACATTCAGATGAGGCCAACACCTATCTAACTCAATCTTCAATTGAAAACAATGAATTTTTGAACCAAAACGAAAAGTTTACAATCCAAACCCCTCCCGGGCCCCAACCCTCCTTTTCATTAGGTAACGTTGAGAAGCCTAATTTAAGTTGTGAGAAATTTGTTTAACAATGATCGTATGTGACATTGTGTAGTTCATACACAATACATTACTTTTTCATAATAATTGTTGACTATGTTTTATTAATCTGCTTTCTTTGTTATTTTATTAATTCTTTCTTAAGTCTAAAAAATATTTCTGCTAGAGGTATAGCAACAGAAGGCAGTAGAGTATTTGATATAAAATTGATTCATTTAAGATTTTAATTGACTCTTCCCAAAACCAGCAAAACATAAATATACCTGACCTGTATTCTACGGGAACCCAAAATACACCTAACCCGTATTTACCTAACAGAAATACACGGCCTGCATTTTACCCGCCCGTCGGAATTGTCAAGTCTACTTGACACTAGGATATGGGCCTGAGACTGAGATGTGCGCTTGGACACTTCATGCTAAATCAAAAAATATGCAAGTTTACCAAGACCTGGGTATGTAAATATGATTGGCACTCATACAAAACCGACCCATAAAATTGCATCAGCTAACAGCAGTACACAATGATGGACTGATAATATTTTTAGGAAGTTACTGAATAGATAAGTTTACAGGGAGGGATAGGGGGCCCAAAGAATACGCCTGTTAGAGTTGTATCAAGATTTGAAGGTCGCATTACCTTTATAACAACAGCAACAGTACCAGGAGGCTTGGAGTTATCAGGTACTTGAAAAACTGCATTATGCCTGTTTGGATCAAACTGCTCATTTGTCGGATCATATTTCTCAATACCAGATTTTCTGAAAACCTGAAAGAAAGTTTCAACATTAGCAATAAATAAATTTCACAAGAACAGCATCCCAAATTATTAAGGTTCCCAAGCAAAGTAGCAAACGAGTAAACAGTTCATAGCATGTTCACATAGATGGTATACATGAATCGTAACATTTTGCAAGTAGAAGCAACATGACTAGAGACTAGATGGGCAGCATACGAAAAATGGGTGAAACAGTGACAAGTTCTTTGATTAGCGGTTGAACAAATAATGAGTATGCATAAACTTGTTGCCAATAAAAGGTCAGTGTACACCAGTTATGATGCTGCTTGAACATAAGGCAATAATTACGAAGAAAGGGAAAAGGTAATTTCTGGGAGAGAAGTGACTAGCATATAAAATTCCTAAAATGTCAGCACACAAGTGAAACGTGATACCTCAGCCAGCTGCTTTTCAGTCATTTCTACACCTTCTAGCAATGTCTTCAAAAGTGGTACTGCTCCAACTGTATCATTGGATGCATCAATTTTAGCAAAACTCTCTTTGGTTACTGAAGCGGCTCTGCCTAGATTATCAGCCACATCCAATAAACTCTTCGCAAAACTCTGATCATAAAGTTATGAACAAAACACAAATTCAAAAGATCGGTCAAAATCAATGTGGCATAAGTCAATGTCTAAAATCAAGAATGATACAAAATCATACACAAACAAGACGTACAAACCTGAATTGCAAATTTCTTCGAATTCTCCGCATCACGTCGTATTCTTTCCATTACATTTTCCTTTTCAGCATAACTACGCAAAAATTTATCCTTCCATTCAGCAAACTCTTTCTCCTTTTGTTCAAGGACTTGCTTCTTTTCTGACACAAGCTTGACAAGATCATCTTTGGAAAGATCATCCAAATCTACCTCGGAATCTGAATCAGAAAATGCAGTTCTTTTAGTGCCTCGTCTCCGTCTTTTGACAGATTGAGATGCAGATTGTGATTCTGAAGTGGAACCTGTTTGTTGCACTTCCTCAGACGACCTGGCATCTGCAGTAGAAGTTTCAGCTTGATTTGCCGCCTCTGCATTTCCACTACCCTCCTTGTTTTCTGCAGAAGTCCCTTGTTCTTTCTCAGGGGATGCAGATGTTGATATTCCACAATGTGTGAAAGAAAAAGTACTGCAGAGTCCATTATGCACAGCAGATGCCTACTCAAGAAAATGAAAGCAGAGCTAAATGTAATGCTACACTCCACACAATTGTACTACTGAGATACAAGGAAACATCTCAAGTATCTTCTTCAATCTCATAAAGATATGAAGACTCAATCACTTTTTGAGTTTTCCAAAATTTTAGAGGAAGATACAAAAGAATTACAAAACAGTCTCACATTTTTAAACATAAAATGCTAAGGCAAGAGATAAAACCAGAAAAAGAAGTCATTGAACAAAGCATGAAAACTACGCTACTTTCAATCAAAGTCAATTGAATAGAAAAGTGTGGTAGAGCAGCACCAAATGCATACATTAAGACAATAGATAGAATACAAACTGTGTACGCCATATTCTTACCTACAAAATGCAGCCAAGATATGAACAGGCCACAAACCAATCAGGAGATCTCCCAAAACTTCGCCACTAATATAAACAAGTTTCACAGAGACGCAAAGAAGAAAAGGTAGAAAAGAACAGAAGAAATGCTGTCCTTTATCATGCACATATACAATTGCTAAATTGCAATTTAGGTAGACATTCAAAGAAGCGAATTAAATACAAGCTACAAGCTTTCTTCTGCTGACCAACCAAACAATCAGCAAAAACAACCCAATCCACAAAACAGTTAAACAAATTTCCATCTTTCAGTCACAAAGAAGCTAAACAGTGTTCACTGAAATCAAAAGTAAAACAAAGACCACAGTTGAAGCTACAACACGATATCAATCTCAACTTGATTGTCAAAGAGAGCTATCTCAGGGGCCCAACCGAAGGCAACAACAAGATCTAATCTTTCAACAATTTGTCTGGGAAGGGGCAAGGTTGTTAGAATTAGGATCCTAGTCAGAATCGATCAAGGGTGGTTAGAATTGGAATCGTAGAATCCGATCGAGGATCATAAGATTCCACTATTTGTTTGTAATGGTGAAATTTTTTTTTAAAATAAAAATCTTATCAAATATTTATAAAAATTTATAAAAATCCAATTCAGTTATACTTTATCAAAGATTTTGTTTCAAAAGCATACTATTGAGATGAATTCTCAAATAAAATTACGTGTGGGCAATTCATGAAGTTTATTTAGAATGGATCGAAGCGTAAGATCCTTGAATCGTATTACGATCCTACCACAAAACTTTTGAACTAAATTAGAATCGTAAGATTCTCATACATTTAAGAATCTAATGGGAGTTCTTTTCAAAAGAAAAAACAATTCTAATGGGAGTTGGATCGATAGAGAGTTTTTGGATCGTAGAATCGTAGTATCGTATTATCCGGACCAAGAGTTTAATGACCATGGGGAGGGGGTGGATACCATGTTCAAGGTCCAACGTAGATATCGGTAAACAACTGATATTAGCCATATCTATCCATCTGAATTAGAATACCGTAAGGTTGCAAAAAAGACCACAAAATCTAGATGGAGGACACAAAGGCCCAATTACCATATAACCAATGAACACCCTGCCCCCTAAAAAATTTATTAAAAAAAAAACTCAAAAACTACGCTGAATAACAAGACATCAAAGTTGGCATCGATTTGGACATTGAATATGCCAGCTCTCCTTTTAAATCATAAAATTGGAAAAGGAAGAACATGAGAATAACTTAATAGAAGTCAATAACTTCCAAAATCTGAAAACCCAGGCAAAATCTAGGTCAACAAAAAAAGTCCATTAAGTTCAAAACAGCATTAGTTTAAATGCTAGATAACATGGTAGGCAAACATCTCGCATCACACTTGCAAGTATTAAATTAATTTCAGCAGCCAAAAGAAGCTCAACTTCATTATGAAAGAACCACTAAAAACTTCTATATAAGACAAGAACGAGGTCTGGCCTTCTTATCTCAAAAACAAAAAGGTATGGACTTCCAACAAGAAGGGCCAAACAAAGCTACTAAATTGAAGCTACTTCACAGATATTGATAGGCAATGAGATACACAAGTGGCTACTACATATGTTCATAAGTAGCACCCAGAATTTGCACAAAGCACCTCCAATCACCATAGAAACAATCAAAAACCAAAAAAAAACCATCCATACTCAAAAGATATTACATCAAATTCAATCACTATTTGGATATTACTTCACCAAATTTTCCCAGCAAGTCGTAAATTTGTAGGAAAGAAAATGAGAGTCTAGATGTTCTCAACTTTATAAATCCTAGTATCCAGGCAAAACACTACTCAATCAATGGATAAGAAGACCCGGAGTTCAAACAATATTTGCAAAAATGCAAGGTGACAGCGGCCCCTTGCCCTCCACAACCCACACAAAAGGCACCGTACTCTTAAGTGATTACATTAATATTGAGAAGCTAAACCAACAAAAGCAGCTGCGCTTCATAATGTAAAAATGAATTATCATAATGTTCCAATTTTACGCAAGAACAAGGTCTGAAGTTGAACAAGGACAAACTGAACAACTAATCTCAACCTATTCTGCAGATTTTGATCAACAACCCTACCTCGTTGTGGATAGTACGTTTATATTCATCAGTACCGCTGAAAAATTCTACAGAAGCCAAAAAAATCAGACCAAAAAAACCAAAGCTCAATCACCACAAAAACCACATTTATGCTGAACACTACTTACTCAAATTCAGCCTCAATTCGAAGATTAACAAGCTAAATCTTCCTAGAAAAGCACAAATTTTGCATGTAAGAGCAGGAGAATAGCTCTAAAGTCTTCAACTTTCGAAATCCTAAAACCCTAGCAAAACCCTAGTCGGCAAAATTGTTCTACAAAACAAAAGGAAACAAAATTGAAGAGATGAAGGGGTACCTTGTTGGAAACATGGGATAGAGAGTGGCAGCGATTGGCGAGCAGAGAGAAGTGGTGGTGCTGAGGAGGGGGCGGCGGAGGCGAGAGAAAGAAGAAGCTCCGGCACTGAGCCGCCGCCGTCCTCGATGCTCTACCCAGAACCCTTGATAGAGACATATTCACCCAAGCTCTGGAACTCGCAAATTCGAGAGAGAGAGAGAGAGAGAGAGAGAGAGAAGACTAATGGTCGATGGATGGGGAAATTGTCTTAAGGAGAGAGAAAGAGAGAGAGATGGAGAAGGTTCTTGCGGAAGAAGAAAGGAGGCGTCCAATACGACACAGTTTACTTGAACAGATTATTATTGCTCGTCGTTTTGAGTTTTCTTGAGAATTAATTGTAGGGTTTTTGAAGCTTTTTGATGGTTTTTAGAAGTCTCCAGAACCCTGTTTTTTCTCTTTCCCTCTCTCTAAAACAATGGATGTAAAAGGAGGCTTCAAAATAATATAGCCGTAATTTAAACCTAAATTTTGGTATTTAACTTCCTGATGTATATACTCCCTCCATTTTACAATACGTGTTATTTTAATTAATTTTTCTCGTTTCATAATATTTGTTACTTTATACTAATAATAATATATTAATTGCTAATTTTTTATTTTATCCTTCTTAATTATTTTTAAAAATTTTATCATTTTCAGTATATAATATTCTAGTATAATTTTTTAATTATTTTACTAAGAGAGAGAGGATAGTGATAAAATAGAGAAAATTAGGAAAAAGAGAAAAAATAATTATAATTTTTCTAAAAATAATTATAATTTTTCTGAAAATAAAAAGGGTATATTAGATATTTTATTTTATAACTAACTTTTTTTTATCCATCTTAATTTTTGTTTATCTTCTTAAAACAACGAGATAGTTTGAAACGGAGGAGTACTCCACAATTTTCGTCAAAAAAACGAAGCATACTTTTTAAGTTTTGTTTTAATTTGCTTTCGGGCTTATGAATATGCATTATACTCAAAAATCGAATGTCATAGGTAAAATTGAAAGGTTTACTCTTAACAAAGACATTAACATACGATAAATCACAAGGGAAAGGAGCTCATCATATTTCTACTGGCCGCAAAAAAAAACCTAAGAGAATGACCAACATAATTAGGAGACGACGTAAAATTTGATTATATATTCATGGGTAGGGCTGGGCCAAAAGAAAAGGGTCAAAGCCTCAAGTTTAGTAATAAAAGGGTCGGGCTAATTTAGGGTACATGTGAAAATGGGCCATTAAAGGGTCGACCGCGGGCCATTAATGGGTCAAAGTAAAAGGGTCATCTCATAATATTTACAAATTTCATTATTAATTCTAATATTATGCTAATTTGTTAAGGTGGGAAAAAAAGGTATCTTTTCAATCCACTTTCTCTTTCCATTCTTTTTTTTTAAAAATAATAATTTTATTACTTTTGATAACTTATTTATTTGTGGATAAATTAAAAATTAATTTACATGTATTTTTAATTTGTATAGTAAATGTTATGAGAAATTAAAGCTCTATATTCATTCATTGATTGGGTTTGCTCAAAATCTCAGCACTGCCAACCTAGGATTCTTTTTTTTTTTTTTTTATGATGTTCCAAAATATTTTACTTCAAAAAAAAATGAAATTTGATTACGGATTATTTTTTTCTTTTTAAGATTAATTATTCTACATTTTTTTCTATTGCTAGCAGTGAAAAAAAGAACAGAACCTTCTGTTTTTGTATTTTTAGTTAACCAAGTGGAAATTTTTTTACAGTGAAAAATAGAAAAAAATAAAGGGGTTTTTCTCTCAAAGAAATGACGCTAATTAAGGCTGGGGCAACGGGCCGGACCAGGCCGGGCTGCCCACTTACTTAACGGGCTGGGCGATACTTTTTAATAAATGGGTCGGGTCGGGTCGGGTCATGGGTCAAATGACCCTGACCACCCAGGACCTACCCAATACATGCTTGCAGAGAATATGTGACGCTCGAATTAAAGGAAAGTCTAAACAAGAAAGTTCGATTTATATATGCGACTTATTTATTAAATAACTCGAATTGAAGATTGATCATAAATTTTATAGTGTTAGTTTGTCCAAAACTTGGTATGAAAAGTATGTATCTTGCATATGTATTTTAATGGGTTTTATTGAGCTAATATGTTACTTAGAATGTTGCAATGAACCTTTCATAGACATCCCACAAGGATAAGATAGATAGAAGATAAGAAAATAGAGTTTGGGAGCCACTGCCACTCACCACGGGTACTCCCACAGACTGTGGGGTAGACTGTGGTGGACAGCAGCGATTTATTTAACCCAAAATACCCACCGCGGGTGCTCCCACAGGCCGTGGGGTAGGCCGTTGTGGCCACCAAAAGTCCTCACTTACCATGGGAACGCCCTTGATGACCTTTAGAGCCAACCATTGACCTCCACGGGCTGTGGGAAGGTCTGTGGAGCCTCCAAAGCAATTTTGGACCCACATAACCTGTGGGCTTTGTCACGTGATGCTTGTAAATCTTGTATGTTATGTCGAGAACGAGTCTAAGACCTTAAAGTATGGCTTTGGGTCCCGTGAAGAAGTTTTTACTGAGAAATAAGAGTTTAATATCATGTAGAGTTGCAAACTACGACATATGCTTTTTCCAGGCGATTACCAATTTGTATTAGTTATGTCTTTAATAGAATTTGCCATGGGTTGAAAACTAGGAACTCGTTGCCTTACAAATTGTTTCAAGTACGGATGTTCTACTACTACTTTATGCTACCAAACCAAGCACTAATGTCAATTCATGTTTAGCTCTGGCTCATGGGCCGGTCATGGGTGGGTCAGGGTCAGCTGGCCCATGACCTGGCTCAGCCTATTTATTTTTCCCTGACCCGACCCGACCCGTTATAGTAATGGGCCGACCCTAACCCACCCTGGCCTGCCCCATTGCCCAGCCCTATTCATGGGTAAGAAAACCTGTACTGCAATCGATGTAAAACGATGGTTTAGGAGCTTCATTTTCATCATGATAATCTTCAAACTTGGTGCAATTAGGCTCTCTAAAGCTTGACAGAACTTGAATTCAGAAAAGCAGACTCGAACTTAACTTGATTAATATTTCCTATGTTCTAAATAAAGTTACAGCCTATGAATCAAAACTTTTGTGTGCTCGTAAGTAAGGAACTCAGCTCAACTCTGAGTTCCTTTACATCATAAGGAAGCAAGTCCCTGCATTTTACAGACAACTAATCTGTAGCTGTCAAACTCAATCTGTAAAATACTTCAAGGTGGAGATCAACATCATCTGGTGAGTAATCAAACGATCAGCCTTCGAGTGTCCTCCAGTTTCTTCTCATCTGCAACCACAAAGACAAGATTTGAATGAAGAGGTACTGCTGAATTTGAGTCACGGAAACAACACTCATTAAACAAGATGAGCTCTTATATCGAAGCTTTCACTATGGTTTTAGCATTATAAGCTCAAATGGAATAATTTAAAGCTAGTAGGCTAGAATAGTTGCCTAAAAGAATCCCATTAACCCCTTTGTAGCTCAAGCCTTGTTCTAATCAGCTATGTACTCTCTCACAGATAAATGGCAAAAGCCCTTTTGACAGCAATGGAGAAAGCTGATCGTCTCATAAATTTAGCAAAACAAGAAAACACGAAGCTCTAGTATAGTTAGTAAAGTCCATAGCATCTTGGTGCAACTATGATCTGAAGTACATCATGACTGAACTAACCCAAAATAGGGGTGGATAAAAACCAAAAGGGATGTCAATTAATCAAGCTTTAACGGCATACAACCAACAGTTGAAATCCCCAAAAATAATAGCAGTATAGCTGGTTCCACAATATTACAGAGATTCGGAGAACTTCATGAAAGCATACACATCCTCACATTAGCACTGAGAGTGTCCAAATTGGCTTCTACGTTCTCCAAGAACCAAACTCAACTATTAATTTCTTCCAATACTGAACATAAGTGGTAATACATTAGATTTTAAAAATAAATGATACCAAGTAAACCTTTGAAAACATCAAATCCGTAGCTAGTTGTCTTCAACCCAAAACAGATTCAGTCATTAGCACTACATTATGATACTAGTGTGAATCCCGTGCTTCGGAAAGGTATGTGCTATTATTTAAGTAGTTGATATATTGTTATAAATATTAATATACATTTCTAGTAAAATTATAGACATTAACCTAGAATAGATATGAAGACTTTATAATATAAAGGTAATGATTAGGAGGAAGAATGTAAATTTTAACTTAATTAAAAAAAATAATTCGTAATCATGTGAACTTGTAAAATAGTTTACTAGCTCATCTTTTTCTCGGACCACATTTTAGAGTTAAGACGTACATGTCCCACTTTGATAGCACCAAACTCTTTTAAATATATGAGTTATTGTTAGATTTTTTTTTTTTTTTGAAGAAGTATCTCATAGGGTCCTCTTCGATTAATCTAGAATTTGTACATATTATAACAATATAATTACTCATTGTATATAAAATAAACTCATTTGATTATATATATCATAACGAAAATTAAACATCAAAATAATGAAATATTAATTTCTTCTCAAAATAGTATCCTACATTTGTCAACCTTACTTGTCTTCTCGGTACTATACTGTTATAAAACCCCTAGGTTAACGATGGAGATAAATAGCACCATTAAATAAAACAATAAAGCCTTGAAAATATTTTATGAAAAAAAAAAAAAGCAAGGGCATACACTCATCCCACATCTGAGAATTTTTACCCTTTTACAATACAAATGACAAAGCCTTTAATAAATATAATAAATAAACATGACATAGGTTACATATACCATTAAAACGAATAATAACTTTGACCAAAATTCTTCATCATAATAGCAAAAAATGTTTAAGATAATCAATATAATTTCTCCTACTAATTGCTAACTTCATAAACACGCAGATCCGAATATATGCAATAAAATAAAGACTATTGAATGATTAAAGAAATTTAAAATAATTTAAAATAATTTAAATTATAATTATTATAATACTATATTATAATTATCATAATTATCATAATTTATTTAATTTATAAAGTTTTAATGTTGAAATTAATAGATATATTATATTATAGTTTTTGTAACAGTTAGATTAATTATATGTTCTAAATATTATTTCATTAAGTATTTTTTAAAAGTTTTGATTTTATAACTACTGAAGTTATAGAATAATCCTTCAAAAAATGTATAGGTAATAAAATATAATGTTCATTATGTTTATAGTTAGAATTTATAGGTAATAAAGTGTAATTGATGATCATAGTCATACATGGACTTTACTTACCTTGTATAATAATCTTCATCATCCTAAGACTTCTAACTAAAAGCATCACCACCTTTAGCTTAATTTTCTCATGATGATTGTTTAATAACCTACTCTTAACTCCTATCCATCCTCTTTTAAGATAAAAATTTTAATATATGAAATATAATATAATGTCCCACTTACATTGGTAAATGATATTACAAATACAACCTTTGTTAAATTATAATAAGAATGCTCCCTTGTAAATGATATTACAAATGCAACTGTATCTAAGATATAGGCAATATACCACTTGTAATATAAGTAGAAGAAAACAAAGAAAACGTCTTCTCCTAAAATTTAACAATTGTTACTTATATTAGCTTCAATAATAATATGGAACGCGATAAAAAAAATTATAATAATATGGAACAAATGATCATTTAGCACTCAAAACATTGTAAAAATTACAATGTTTGTGCATTGAAATAAAGTGGAAAAAAAAACCTATATGCTTCGTCAATCTAAAAATATTGTATTGCTTGGCGGAATAGACTCGAACCAATGACCCTTTTATAGCAAAATTTTGAAGCCTAACATAAAGATGGTAAATGAATAGGCCATTGGTTACACAGACCATTAAAGAAATAATAACTGCAAATTGCTAACTTCCCTCCTTATCAATTACTAATCAAATTTTAAAATATTTTTTGACTGAATTTTTTAATTTAATAATACCAATTTTAACTTGCTGAATTGTTAAACAGTTTCGAAATATCAATCAATTTCTAATTGATTATTTAATCTATTAAATTGTTAAAATGTTTTGATTACTTAATCTATTAAGTTGTTAAAACGTTTGGGAATTTTTTATTTTTGTGAGTGAAACATATGAGAAGTTGAATGGGACATATTTCATGAGGACAACTAGTCAACAATCAATATTAACAGGGTTGTGGTGAATAGGTAATCAACATTAAAATTTCTTAATAGTATTGTAATAGCTAGATTAATTCATAGACATACATATTTTTCTATTAAGTATTATTTGTAATAAATATATGGTTTATAACATTGAGTCCTAAACTCAAAAAAACGGAAAAAAAATTCAAATGACCAATGAGATTATGACAAAAAGAAAAAGTGGTATTCAAATTTATAGGTAATAAAGTGGATGTTACAAAAAGGTTTTGATAATATAAAAAAAATAAAATAATAAAAAACCAATAGTGATGCGCCAAATGTCTAATCTACAGCAAACTTAGTTTTAAGTATATATATATATATATATATATATATATGTATGATAAGAATGTTCAGATACATAGTTGCAATTAGTTAGATGTCTGCAAGACTGCAAGTGCTATGTAATGTTTTGGTTCATGTTCATCCCTCCAAAATGTTCCTCCTATTTCTAGTATCTGATTTTTGGGAGATGGATCATGATAGAAAATCATTTAGTCTAAAAGCACTCCGCATAAACTACAGTGAGTTTTCTCCTTGAGTGCAGAAACCACAGCTTTTTTATTTTCACACCCGAGGGTCCAGGGAAGGGGTAGAAGAGATACATTTGAACAAAGTGGATAGAAAAACGTAAATAAGGTTGTTATTTTTATCACTCCTTCACTATTCGTTATTTCCAAATAATTACTACACAACACATAAAGGGTGGTTTTCAAGATTTGACAATACAGCTAGCTACACCTCACCCACCGGGGGGAGAATCGGCATTGTGACACCTCCCTCGTGAATAAAGTTGTTTGGCCAACTATCTCTGACTTGCTACATGTTCTCACCTCCCCAAAAGAACCCTCCCTTATCCAGTGCAATGAGGTACCACATGCAATACCCCTCCCCCAAAAGAAAAAAAAGAAAAAAAGAGAGGGGTTGAACCCAAGGACTACAAAGCATCATTATGCATTGTTCTCACCATTCCTGAGCCTGCAACTTACAACCAAGCCAAAAAGGATCCAA